>CM026086.1:22873778-24073778 GCA_014839685.1 Anableps anableps | reverse complement strand
TGGAGGAAAAGGAAAAGCGTTGTGGTGGAACTTTCAAATAGACATGTAAATAGTTGAACCCGCGTAGCTTATTACAAACCCACAATACATTTGAACTTGCCCTCTAGGGGTGGGTAAAACATTGATTCATCAATGCATTGCAATTAATTTATTTCCACTTCAATATCGATTCGGAAAATCCTGTGAATCGATTAGAACTCCTGGCCAGCGAGTTCGCGCCATGCTTAGCAACAACTTCGAGAGCCGTGCGCACTGTCCGGGACGTTTGAGAGTTCATACTGGAGGCGAGCGTCCCGGCATTTCCCACACGAATAAGGGCACTGGATAGTAGGAAGTTTGATGAGCTAGCTGAGCACCTAGCGCCATTTTTTTTTTTTTTTTTTGTACTAGCAGCCGTGGTGAAGCACGACCTCGCGACTGCCTGGCTGCTCGATCAGTGCGCTAAATTAGCTCCTGCCACACAAAAACTAGTAGTCTTCTTCTTCTTGAGTTTATTGGCGGTTGCTATGTATGTACATTACTACCACCTAGTGGTGAGGAGTGTCAGTCAGAATGACAATATTTTTTCAAATATACTTAAAAATGATGCTTAAAAATGATGTAAAATGTCTCAGTTTCCAAAGAAAATGAGAATTATTTACGTTTACATACAGTTTAATTAGTTTAAAATACAGTACTCCATATTCAGTACCAGTGTCATTGTACTACAGTTTTATTTTCAGGTATTTTATTTTTATGTTAATCTATACAATTTCTGTTTATACAGGAAAGAAAATAAATATCCTAAAATTATCCACAGGGAGTCTTATGAATTATCTGTGGACTTCTTATTATGAAATTAATATTGAAGCATTTAAAGAAATATCGAACTGAATCGAAATCGAATCAAATTGTGACCCAAAGAAATTGAAATTGTATAGAATTCTGGGCTTCTTAACAACACCCAGCCCTACTGCCCACCTAATTGTTGTTTTAAAAATGATTGACGTTAAATGTTGTAAAAGAATAGTTCAAACATTCCTGGCCATGATGAAGGGATGTAAGCTTCTCACCAGAACTGAACATTAACACTGTTTTTGCTCAATTTATGTAACCAAGTTCTCTGTTATTTTTTTTTTTCACAGTCATCTGCTCGCCCACCCACCGTCTCAGGTTTCTATGGTAATGAGAAAAGTACTTAATGTACAGCGTGTTGTTGTTGCACAGGTTTATGTTTAAATCTCTCCATTTACTGAAACATACATTTGACAGTCCCATTAATTTGCCCTTTGATGATGTTATTATGTTCGAACTTGTTGTCATTTAAATTACTTTCACCATCAGCTTCTTTTCTGAAAGGTCTCTGATGTGTAAAACTCAGTCCATCATTCATTAGGGATGAAATCCTCTTGATGCATTGTAGATACTGCATTAGTACTTCAGGTCTTCAAATAGCCAAATAAAACAGATATTTTCAGAGACTTTTAGGCTGGATATAACATTCTGACGACTTTAACAATGCATAAACCAACTTAAAATGTTTGTTGCTTTGTTATTGATATCTTTGCATTGTGAATTGTGGCATATTTGTAATTTTTAATGAGAGAACTTCTGCAATACTAAACATCTGTTTATGGGATTCGTTTCATCTGCAGTGGGGAAAAATGTCCCCAGCTGTTTTAAAGCCACAGGGGACCCTCAAATGTCCCAGTTTCTTTTCCCTTTTTGTCCATTGTCAGGATTTCAACACTAAAACTGAAGAAAGTACGACCTGTTCCTTATTCACAAACTCATAAACTTGTTGCAAAAAAGCAGAAGGCTTATGAACTGGAAATGACTACTGCTGAAAACCAGTAAACGTTTCTGGGACAGAAGCAGCAAAATCATACGTCAAGGAGAAGGAATAAAAGCTGATAAGAGAAAAAGTCAAAATGCTGAAAGAAAATCTTGAAGAATGAGATAGAAAATTAAAGCCCTGTAAAAATCACTAATAATTTTTGCCGACCTGCAACTGCAGCCACTTTGGTTGCACAATCGAAATACCGACACTCCTCCACTCCAGATGTTGCCTCCAAGGTCTTCTAGAAAGTTCATCTTAAGCTTTAAAACACCACCTGTTTACTGCACTAAACTTTAATTTCACATTTTTTCATGAAACAAGAAATACTCTTATTTATTCTTCAGTTTATTGATATCAAACTGATAAAATAATACGTTATATTTAGTTTATTATTTTAGTTTTAAGGGAAACCTGAGCTAGTTGACGCATCTCTCACATATGAGTGTCTGTTAAAAAAATTGGTGACAAAAATGTCAGAGTAGATAAACTTTAAAAAATATATATTTTGCTATTAAAAGTAAAACACGATTTACTTAAATTTCAGAAGTAAAGTTGTACATGCAAACCTGATTTTATGTTTTAATGCATATTTTCCATGTAATTGTACTTAAATTGATGGATTTTTTTTTTTGTTGCTATGATCACATCTTTTCATGTCAGAGTTCACTGTTAAAAAATAGTTGCATAATAAAATCAAAACATCTTAGTTTTTCAGATTTATACTTCTAATTTAGGCCATATCTGGACTACTGCAGCATCCTTCTGGACTACTGCAGCATGCTTGTGTTCTAATCCTGTGGGCCTCATCCTGGTGCTTGTTTTAGAAAGAAAGAATAATGAAGTAATCCTGGAAGATCTGAGCTCCATTTTATATATAATATATATATTAATATATAAATATAATATATATATATATATATATATATATATATATATATGTAAATGGGACAGCAGCAGATGTGCCCTCATTTCCACCTTATTTTAATACTTTGGGGATTTATGCACCCTGAGGATGTACTTCCTATATAGTAACAGGGAACAGGGTCAGGTCTTATCTAGAAAATATGAAGACTTTTTGGATTCTGTGCTGTATCACAAGGCTAGGATATGTTGTAGCAAAAGAAATATGACATACCATCCTGTATGTATCCTTTATTAGCTCACAGAACGTAACTTTGAAAAGAAAAATACCAAAAATGTTATTGTCTTTGTTGCATGTTAATATTCTAAATGTCCTTTTAAAGGCTAGACAAGGTAAATAAACCACAGGATGACGTCATCTACCCTAATCCCGTTGTTTTTATCCAGAGATGGAGGTCACACCCATGCATTATGTGCAAACATCAGAAATAAAGTTATCATCTTTACATCAAAGTAAGGAAAATATTAACGTTGCATTAATCAGCTTAATTTAATGTGTTGCACAATTCCTTTCTAACTTAATGCATTAAAACAGGACTAATTAGGATCTAATATTTAAAACAACATAAATCCTGCTGTGCAGTACTTTGCTGCAGACATTTAAAAACAGCTCAACGCCTCTCTGACTCACCTTTGTTGTTTGTTTTTCTGGGACTGTGGAGCCTCTGAAGCTGCTCCAGCAGCACTGCAGCCTGTATTTATATCCAACCAGCGGATAACGGGAACGGTGCAGACATGTGATTCAGAGAGAAAGCACGCTGCTGCAGCATCCACTGCGTCAAAGAGCCTCAGAGGAGATCACACTTCTTGTACGACCCTTCAAAATAAAACCCCAATGTTTTATAATTTGGGTCAACGAAGGGTAAGTGTTGCATATCATTGTTAGATTTATTTAAAACAAAGAAAGAAAAGAAAGGAAAATATACATTAATATAGTGTTTAAAATTCCTTTTTGTATTTGTAACTATATTGTTGTGGTATTGTTTATTCATGAACAAAGCTGTCTCTCAGGTAGCATTTTATGGCTTTTTAACATGACAATGCAAAATGAACTGACACGTTCACTTAGTAAAAGTACACAGACTAATCTGCATTTTATGATTATTAGTAATAATCATAATAACAATATAAAACATAATAATAACCAATTATGTGGTATTACTGTTAAGATCATCTACATTGAAAAGGCGTGGTCGTGACGTTCTTAACAGGAAGAGCTGGCACTGGATATAAATCTATTCTCTCATATAAAATGTCTCAGCTGACATTTCCTCCTTTCCATCCCCGCTCCAACTTTTATTTTGAAATATTAGTTCATTTTCCTGGACCCATGGTGTCTATCTCCGGTGACTTGACAGACATGAGGCTTGAGGACTTTTCCAGAAGTTTTCAGATTTATTGGCAGGAGCTGATGCTGCTGAGCAGGGAGACAAACATCTGATTCACTCTGACTCATCATTTAAAAAACGCTTTCTGTGTTTGCTTCTCCCACACCAAGTTAAATAAGCGGTTTCACAGGAGCAGCAGTAAAACTGTGTATCCTGTAAAAAAAATAGCAAACAAATAATCTGAACACTGAAAAAAAATACAATATTTATGACAATTATTCATATATTTGGCATGTAACACAGAAATAAAGAGTATGATTTAATGAACTCACCTCATCCACAGCTGCTGCAGCTGGCTGGTAATTCAGAAGGCAAACACAAATGTAATAAATAGCCATGCAGCTTTATAACGTTAGAATTTAATACAACAGGGAGGTTTTTCATCTCAAAAAAATTGTTCATAGTAAAAAAAATGCACCAGAGAGCATATCAGCCCACCCAAGAAGAGAAATCTGTGTTAAAAAACCAAAATGCATACAGAGGTAGTCAATACATTGCAATATGTGTTTACCTTTTGAAAATAACAAGCTTTAATCAGATATTAAACATACTTTTTATTAAACCCACTTTTCTGTATTAGAATTTTTTTTTACTGGTTTGATGTAATGCTCTAATCCTAAATATCATGTTTTCATTGGCTGTAAGTAGAAAATCATCATAATTAACAGAAATAAAATCTTGAAAACATCACCATGTGTGTAATTTATCCCTATACTGTGTTTCACTTTGTGAATTCAGTCACTAAAATAAATGAACTTTTCAGTAATATTCTAATTTATTGAATGGATCTGTAAAGACAGGAGGGACAAACAAATAAACTGATTATTTAACAGATTTATTATTATACCATACAATTTAATATAATTTTTTCAAGTTTTTTTTAGTTCAAATTTCTTCCCACCCAGATGTCATGCTCTGATATTCTGTTTTAGGCAAGCAGATAACCATACCCAAACACAATTTCAATGTACAGAAGCATATTAGAAGAGGGGATGAGAGGGAAGAAAAGAAACATAAAAAAAGAAAGAAATCTTTCACTTGCATAGCAACAACAAGAATGATTTCTAAAAAAAGCCAACTGGCTCAGAGATCATTCATAAGATGGGAATATGCAAACTGCTCACAGGAAAAGCTATGCATATATTTAAATAGAGAATTAACAATTCCAGTTGCTCTATAACTGAGCAAAATATTTAAACCTGTCGTTGTTGATCGCACTGGCATGACAAATTTGTTCATAAAGTCCTGAAAACAATTTGAACAGAAGAAGCCATTTTGAAATGTCTGCGATGAAAGATGCAACTGAATGCATCTCGGTGGTGAAGGAGCAAGGTTTTGATGGTGTAGGACAAAGTAAATGGGAAGCACTGATGTGTTAGAATATAAAATGGCAAATTTCTAACAGCAACTTTGCTGATGTTGAGACCATAAAACACTTCATCTGATGAGGTGTTATTGTAGCTGATGACTCTTTAAGCAGGAAAAAATCCTTTAAATCTGATAACCACCATTTTCAGGCTTTGTCATCTCAGAGGCTGGACCTTCCTGTAAAAAACACACCAGCACCTGTATGAACACACACGTATAACAAATCAACACATTCTTTCACAATGTGTCAGCTCCTGTCTCTGCACAGCTGGGATTTGTGGTGTATAAACTCAGCTCATTGCCACGGATCCATGATTGTATATTCAAGCTTTAATCCTGGCTCAGACTGGACCACAACGTAACATGCATGTATACTTGCAAGCAGGACCAATTGGGTGAGGCAGTGTGGGTTTATTTTTGTTGTTCTGTGAGGCAGCATATTTTTATTTAGAGTTAACCATCCTTTAAAAAGTAAAATGAAAGTAAAAATTGGAATAAAACAAAGTTGTAATCCAATACTGTATTGCAGTGCCTAGACAGTGGAAAACTGCAGTGAAAAACAGTGGAAAATCTGCAGAAGTAGAGGGTTAATTCCATGTTATTCCTGCTCTTTTTTCATACTTTTGGCGAGGAAGCTCTAGTCGAACAAACATGCAGATTGGACCACGAATGCAAGATAAAATTGATATTTAAAAAACGTTTAGCAGTCCCAAAAACAAACTTTACCACCAGATGGCAGAAAATCCATTCTTGAAAATTCTTATTTCTTTTATTTCTAAGTAATGTTCATATTTTTTCTGATGACTGAGGTGGATATTTTTTATTACTAATCTGCTCTGTTGCTTAGATGTTTAATTCTGACCAGCATGAAATTTAATAAATATATGCTTTCAAATATATATTTAACTGAATGATTTAAACCTTGCATTGCACGCATAAGAAATGATTAAATGTGTTGTTTAGCTCGGTGTTTCAAAGATAAAAATATGGCTTTTTTTTAATCTTTATTTTTTCTGATTATAATCTTTAATAATTTGAAAAAAAAGGCGAATGATCTCTTTCCATCTCGACTAAGATAAATATGTCCACACGTCTGGGTTACGATCAAGCTGTTGTGGAGTTTTTGTTGGAGTAATAGGTGTCAAATATTGAGCCGAAGATGTCCTACCTTCCCTGGGTCAAAGTAAAAGTTGTTATTTGGATCTCCACGTTAGAGTCCCTCAGTGTTTCTTTTTTCGCTAAATGAAAACTGTGTGGAAATGTTTGTGTTGCGACAACAGATCACTAGGTTTCTGTTTTTAGTCCAGTGTGCATGACTCATCTGTTTAGCTTGTGGTTGTTTGTGACAGCAGTGATCTCCGCTTCCAACATCAGCAGAAGGTGTTTTATTCTCTAGCCATTCTAGACCTGCAGGTTCTGCTTCTCTGTTCTTGCTGCTCCTGCAGACTAAGGTTATTGCTGTCTTTCTCTGTCCAAAAAATCAAGGTTTGTGTTATGTTTTATTACCTTTCCTCCAGTTTTAAAATGTGGTAAAGTGTATTTAACAATATTGAAAATAAAGCTTGAATTTAAAACAAACAAAAAATAGAAATTCATCACAGTGTTTTAATATTTATCCAGTTTTATGCCTTAAAGTAAGAACGTTGTGCTTGTTTTTGCAAGATGTCACAACTAACTAAGGTAGGCAAGACATTTCTGTGAAAAGTTATGGGAAGAAAAAAAAACCAATAGGATAACAGGACAAAAGTTATTTCATTTTCTGTCTTTAGAGCTCTTTTCTTTACAGCTGACAGAGATGCTAGAGACCACAGTTTTCCATTCTTCTGAGTTTTATTGTTAGTTTTTCACAAATAAATTACAGTTTTTAACCTTTGTCTGCTAAATTTTAGATTTTGTTCTGAGTTCCTTTGCGACTTTCTGGATGAGTGGTTGATGCACTACCAAAATTACTCTAAGGGGTTCACTGGAGTCCCAAAGCTTTTGAAATGGTTTTATAACCCATTTTAGACAGATATACTGTGTTTCTCATCTGAATTTCTTCCAATTTGGGCATGAGTTGTTTTTTATCGAGATCTTTTCATGTTGTCAGGCAAGTAATATTTAAGTTATTTCTTGATTCTGCAGGTCTGCCAAGTAATCAGGCCTGGAACAAACAAAGCAAAAACAGAAGAAAACACAAAAATAGTCTTGCAAGGAAGTCTGATGGCTTGGAAGTAAAACGTCAATATATCAAATATCTACATTTTTACTGGGAAGGCTAAATGTTGTAATGTAACTATGACAATACGATTTAGGCTGTCTTTGATTGTGTTTCTGCTTCTGTTTCAAGAGTTTTGTTCACTTCCCAACACACCCCAGCTGGAGGGTCATTACATTGAGGGTCATTACATCAAGATGAATGTCACTGTAGGATAGGGAACTGTTGTTAGCAGGCAGTAAAGAATGAGATTTCTTGGATGATCTTGTAGTATTTGTTATTTACCCTGATCTACAGCCTCGTATATATTTTCGTAGTTTTCTTGTTACCAAATCTCACTCAGTTGCAAAGGATGCTAACATGGAGGACATGTGCAGTTTATTTCCTCTAATCTCAAGAGAAATATATGTTACTACTACAGTTAATACATTTATGTATTTATGGATGTTTGGGTTTAAGGTTAATATTAGTACTTGCATGTTGAGGCCACATCATATTCTAAGCAAACTTACCCATTCACATTGATAGATATTAGGATAGATCCAAAATAATTTGTTTTCTCCAGTTGAAACAAAGCTTAGTGAAAGTTTGTGTTGTATTACTTTACTTTTTTCAGCTTTGCATTAAAAATTGTGCTGTTTTGCTCGAAGCCATTAAACTTTCTTTCTTTATCACTGTTAGACAGGAAAAAGCTGAAGAAAGAACTTGGTTTGCTTGCTTCTAAGACAAAATAATATCAAAGCTTGGCAGTCCATGCCTGACTGTGGCTCACAGATCCGAACATTCAGAAGGGATTCTGGGATCAATTTGAATAAAATCTGTGTCACTTCGGGAATGCAGATCTATTAGTCTGCTGGAATGTGTGCAAACAAAGCAGCTCTGGCAACTTCAAGTTGTAATCAAAAGTTAGTGGTTTTGTAATTAAAGCCACACAGAGAAATGCTGGTCATTAAATTCCCCCATGGATTCCTAGTTTTTGGAAACCCAACTCAAAATGGTTATAATTCTGTAACAAATCAAAAGAAGTTAGAGTTTCATTACTCTGATTACACCAAGATGCTTTGCATTATGTCATAACCACATTAGAGTACTTAGATAAGAATATTTTATGTTAGGACCCTGATAAATTTTGTGCAGCACATTTTTGTTCCAGGAATTTGTTTGAATTGTGTTGAACTGTTGCCTTTGCTTTGTTCAAAGGGATTTATTGTCCTTCAGGAACTTTATGGTCTACTTTATAAAGAACCTAATGAATTGGATGTTGTTCAGTTATTAGAGCATCAGATAAACAGTGCCACAACATATTTTAATAATCAAAAAGTGTAAAATCCCTTTAAATGATAAAAAAGCTTTTATCTCTGTAGCAAAATTATATTTGTAGAAATGTGTACTAATTACTAATATAACAAGAATATTGCATTGAAGAGATTATGATGCATCTTTTTTACATAGTCACACCTTGTATGAGGTGATGCCTCTTACTTTAAACTGACACAAAAGACTCCTCTGGTCTTCTGTGCTGGAGCCACTTGCAAAACCTCGCCTGCCGGTCCACTGTTTATTGATAAATAACTTAGTTGTTACTTGATCCCTGGTTTTTCTCAAACAAACACATAATTACATGAAGTATCTTTCATAACTCAAATGAAAAATACTCATCTGATATTCACTTCATTAATCTGTGATGGAAAGAAACCTTCAACGGTTTGCAGGGTTTCTTTCTGTTCAAGAGTCAAAGGGTGTTTCAATGTGAAACGGACCAACTTATCTCACCATATGAGCATCTTTTATTATTTTGTGTAATTTTGGCATAAGAATAAGATTTTGGCACTACCTAAACAGCTAGCGCACTAGTTTTGAAGAAAAATAAATAAATACAAGATAGGAAAACAGTTGTGGCTGAAAAGCTGTCTAAGGTTAGCGTAACAGGAGGAAGAGAGGTCAGCTGTACCTGTAGCAGCATATTGGCTTTCCATAAAAGTAAGCAATGAGGAGAAATTTAGCCATGACAACACAAGGAACAGACCAGAGCGATTCAAAACGTTGTTGTCTGAACACTTGAAAACTGGGAAGATTAAGCTGACTGAGCTGCCAAATGAGCATTCATCTTCGGGTGATTTTTATGTTGGTAATTTTGGTTATGTGAGATGAAATGAGATTAAATTCTTTTTCTGTGGTGTCTTTACGTTCAGAGATTTCATTGATATTTTAATTGATTATTTTCAACAACACATGCTAATGTAAACAAATCTCTTGTGTCTGGCAGAATGAGACAGAAAGACATGCTTCCTACTCAATGTTCGTTTGAAGGGTAACATATTTAGGTCTGCAAGCAGGCTTGTAGGATGTTTGTTTGTTTAACACAAATCCGTGCAGCATCTCTGAGCAACAACCAGACTCGACCCAGGAGGCAGTGGAATACTGCTGCAGCTTCGAGATGTGATAGATACTGACCAGTTCCTGTATATTCACACTATTATTAGTTCTGACAAAAACTCAACAGTACAAAGTGTTGGCATATTTCCAACAAAACGAAATAGCAAGCTGAAGGGTGGTAATGAAGGAAATGCCAACTCATTCATGCGGTTCACTGTGGTAGCAATATTGGTTCTTTCTTCCTGAAGCATCATTTTCCATATATGGGAAAGGTGAGCATTTTCCACCATCCGGCTGAAAATATAATTTAAAAAAATATGTTTTCAACCTACTTATCTTTGTACAAACTCATCAAAATTTATAGATACATGTTAATTTTATTTGTTGCTGTTCATTTATGTTTGTTTTGTGTTGAAAGAATAGCAGGAAGAAGACCTTTAAGTTTGAATTTTTCATTACCTTAGTTGTTTTACTAAATAAAAAAAAACATTTTAATCTGGAACATACTCTGTCCTTACCTTTAGGTGCCAAAAACTACACTGTCTCTAATCATCTGAGTGTTTTATCTTACTTTCCACGAGTTCTCCAATGTCAGCCTTTCACAATTGAATGTTAGTGATGTCTGATCATGACACAAAGGTTGTTGCTCAAGAAACACTGAACTTTGATCATATTTGATTTAAATTTAAATATGTTTTTTATGACCATTCAATGAACAAAAAAACACTTCTGAAAATCTTTGTAATAAAAGTAATCATTTCAGTCACATTAGGGGAAGGGATGTTAATTGAAAACTCTTACAGCATATTGTGTTTTAAAGCCTAATTGGATTTTAAGTTGTGCTGGTGACGCGGAATTTCTTTATTTTGTGTTTAACAAACTGGAATCAAAGATTTCCAAATTTTTTCATTGATGTATTACAGTAAAATGAAAAGTAAGAGCAGGAGAGAAGAAATAAATGAGCTGAAGTGCAAAGTAGCCAGACAACCACTGAAGCTGCCTCGTCAGCTGCCTGGCCGGATGTGAGTGTGCGTCGGTGCGGGAATAACACCTGCCGTTATTCCAACATGCTGGGAGCTGAGGTTACTGGCAGCAACCTGAAAAGAGTGGTACCATGCAGGGATAATAGCTTAGACACATGTGTCACCCTATGCACGTGTGTGTTCACAGAAGCCCTTTTTTTCTATCACAGAGGCCAAAGCCATAGGTTTGTAAGGTGCTCACCATGCAACATTTGTTAGCAATTAGCCTCGGCCACAAACCTGACTTTCAACAAAACATATGAACCCTCCCTGTTTCCCTCTCCCTCCCGTTCTTTTACCCTGTCCCCTTTCTGCTCCCTCCCTTCCTCTCTACTTCCTTTCTACCCCTCCCACATTTCTCCCTCTCCCTCTCTCTCTCTCTTTGCTCCTTGTTTCTATTAAACTACTCTTCCTCTTTTTTCTTTCTTCTTACAACATTTCTCTCTCCTTCCCTCCCCCTCAGAAGTTGCTCATGGTTTCACTCTGAGGAGGTTTTGTGTTTTCAGACTCTGAACACTCATGGGCAGCAGTTAGAGCAGCCTTTACCAGTTCTTTTCAAAAATGAAAACCTTGTAATTTATATCGAGTAATCTATTGATCATAATTTTTTTTAGGTATACTTTTATCATTAGGTATACTTTTATCTAGTTTGGATGCAGATGGATCCCTCTTTTCACGTTCTTTGCATAGATTGGAAAATTGTGTAAGTGCACTTTGGGACGCTGCTTTTGCTTGATTTGCGTGTTTGGAATACAAATGAGCACCTTTGATTTGTCAGAAAAAAGGTGAAAAAGGACTGCATCATCATCATCATCATCCTCATCAGACTGTGCATCAGCAAACTGGAACAACATCACCTTTCAGGCATCCTAAGACAGAAATCATGAAAGGTAAATATGCTCTTTTTTTTTTTATATCAAAGATTGGTGGGATTTTTAAAAAATTTATTATGTTAGGAGAAGTCATATCTGTCACTGTGGGATGTAGGTTGGCACCTGCACCAGGCACCAGCCAACTCATATGCTTCTCATCAGCGCCAAAACTTGGCAGCCTGGATCCTGAGAAAGTGCGCAGCTGTTGTTGTTGGACATGTCTCTTATATTCATCAACTTTAAAACTGTGTGAGTGCAAAACAGGACAATTTTGTAAAGCACAAAATCTGCTTTCCCTCTGCCAGATTCCCACAAACTGAGTTAGTGTTCCTTCCAAAACGTGGGCGAGTGAAAACATTGGAGCTGAATTTAGGTGTGTTTTATCACAATAGGGCATGAAAGAAGAGTGTCCAGTGGCTTTAAAAGGTGCTGAGGCTCTTACAAGATTCACAGTCAGCAGTACAAGAAGAAAAAGGTTGACTAAGACTTGAAATTAGTAATTTATCCTTAATTTGTCAACCCATTTAGGCCAAAAAGTGTAATTAATAATCGTGAAAACCTGCAAATGTGTATCAAATCTATCTCCCAGCTCATTTTGAATGATAATTAAGTACACACTTGGGGGAACTTTGGCAGTTTGTTGGTTGGGTGCACATGGGTGTGAATTAACACCTTGCAAAGCTGGAAACACATCAGAAATGACTCTGGAGCAGCAATTGTTGGTACCTATAAATCTGGAAAGGGTTATAAAGCCATTTTCAAACAATTTGATGTCCATTGGGCTTCAGTTCAAAAGATCATTCACTAGTGGAAGAAACCTGAGGTAGTTTCCAGTCCTCCTTGTAGGTGGTGTTCTCCTGGAAAGGAAGTTCTATCTAAGGGGAAATTAAATCCAAGAGCTCAGTTTCTGACTCTTCAGGCCTCAGTTACCATTTTAAATGTTAAAATTCCTGACAGGACAGTTAGAAAAAGATTGAATAAGTAGGTCATGTTTGCAATAGTTGCCAAGAAAAAGCATATTTCACTAAAATCAATCATGCAGCACAGCATAAGTTTGCAAAATTGTATCTGAATCAACCACAAAAACAAAATACTTCATGCTCTTCATAAATTGTGATCATCTGAAAGGCCAAGCCTGAAAGGCTCAGTCACGTAAAGAGAAGTGGTCCTGCAGTATCCACCTAATTGGAGAAACATATTGTGCAGAATCTGATGTGATAATAACATACTGAGGATGGTTCACAACAACTTTACTTGAGAAAGCATTTGATCAGCATTTGAGAAAGCATTTGATCAAGCTGCCCACTAAGTCCGGGCAGCTTTAGAGTACAGGGCAAAATCCAGATTTTCTGCACATTGTTCTGGTAAATGTTGCCTAGTTTTACTCTTTCTGCAATCCCAAATGCATTTTCTGAAATCACAAACAGACCCACAATCTTTCTGAATTAATTTGCATAATGTAAATGACAAAGTGGTCCACATTGGGAGGTTTGTGGTTGCATATTTATTGCACAACAATGATGTGAAGGAAGTACATGAACTTCACTGTATATCAAAGTTCTCTTTGAGGACAAAAGAACAGGACACAGATTCCAAATACAAAAAAGAAAAAATTAAAGTGTTGAAATGATCCAAACTAGATCTTAGCTTGATTGAAATGCAGTAGAAAGAGCTTAAAAGAGCTGTGCTTTAATAGATGCCTACAAAGCATCGAATGGGTCGAATACCAAAATAACAATATGAGTCTAATAAAGATGTATTGAAAACAATTGTTTCAAATTATTATTGCTGAAAGTAGTTCTTAAAGTATTTCACACATGGGTTGTACTTATTTCCCCAATAATTGTGTCTTAGAAAATGCTATAATTTTTAGAAAATGACTTACTGTATGTTAAATAACTGGACTAGACCTTAAGCTCGTGCAGATGTGGTGAGAGTCAAACTGAAACCAAAAGAACATAATAAATAGACTCCTTTAAAGCACATCTAAAGCGCTCTTCACAGCCAAAAAGCACAGGAGGTCTCATAATGTGGTTTCCAGCCTCTTCCAAGCAGAACAAAACATGCTAGTTCACAGATTCCTCTCTGGGTTGTCAAAGACGGGAAGAAATGGGAAGTGGAGGCAGAGGCAAAGGCAGGTGGCTGCTGGTGAAGCAGAAAGAAAGACTTGGAGAAAGTTGACTGGGATTAATATCCACGCTTTCAGATCTGGTAATTTTTGTTCTTTAAAAGGTTTTCTGTTACAGTCAACAGACTGGCTCAGCTATTGAGTTTAGGAGTCTTTTATGCTTTAATGGTTAAGATGTCAAAGTTTTTTAGCCTCAAAAAGCATTCCTCTGAAATTACTCAGTTATCGCCAGAAACCTGACCTCTTAATTTTATTACCAGGAAAAAAAAACAAATTTTCTCTTTAATGGAGATGGAGACCAAAAATCTTGGCTTTATAATTACAGTTCTTGCATTCCAGGCCTCTTAAATAGTGATCATTGCGTGAAAATGGAGGCCAGTAATTGTGTTGTACACACCCTTTAGCCTTGTAGCCTTGTAAACTCTAACCAAGCTTGTCTTTCTGTCTCCTTCTGGCTGTCCAGACCAGTTAAGTCCTGAGAAAACCCTCTTGTTTCACTGTGGAACCACAGTAAAACAAAAGTCTCTTGTGATGGCCCCGTCTATAGTTTTGCAGACTGCAGCAGTGCATACCAGAGAGCTCTGTGAAGAGACCACACATTCCAGTCACAGGGCATCCAAATGGCTAAGATGTCAAAAAATGTTTGAAGAGGGAGAATTGTAATTTTTATGAGATGTGGTCCAGACCTCCCCTCAGATCTGGAGAGGGTCCCATATTCTGACTCGAGCTTCACATTAGGCCTAAATTTGTGGATGTCCTTGTAGGGAGAATTTTTTTGGTCAAAATTTAGTGCCTTGCAAAAGTATTACATTTTTAACATTGTGATATGTTATGACTACAAACTTCAATGTTCTTCAATGGGATTAGTAGATCAACACAAAGTAGCACATAATTTGGAAGTGAAAAAAAAAGAATACATTAAGTTTTTTTTTCTTTTTACAAATCAAATCTTATAAATGTGTTTTGCATTGTAGTTAGCCTTTTCACACTGATACCCCCAAATAAAATCCAGTGCAACCAATTGCCTTCATTCTCACCATGAATCCAGCTGTTCTGCAAAGGCTAAAGAGATTTTATAGAGAACATAAGTAAACAAAACCCATCCCAAAGAACAAGGAACACACTGCACAGGTCAAAGATTATGGTATGAAGAAGTTTGAAGCAGGATTATGTTATAAAAAAGAACCCCAAGAACATCTCACTGAAAATGGAAAGACTGTCACACAATTTATACTTACCAAGACACGGCCTGTAGCGAGAAAAAAGTCATTGCTGAATTTTGTTTGCAATTTGCCACAAGAAATGTAAAGGACACAGGAAACATGTTGAAGAAGGTGTTCCAATCCTATATGGATGAAATTTAACTTATTGACCAACATACAAAACACTTTCTGAATGAATATTGCACAAGACTCTAAACTTGCCATCTTGAAGGTAATGTGGTATCATCACCTTTTGGGAATGCTTTTCTTCCAGTCCTGGATGAAAATCTGTTCCAGGCTACAAAAGACTTGGGATCCAAAGCATATTCATGTGTTTGAATGGCCCAGTCAAAGTCCAGTCCTAAATCCAAACGTAAAACTGTGGCATTTAAAGAGTTTGATGGATTTCCTTGAATCTTTTTGTGGCTCAAGCATCGTTATTAGAGTGCTGATCCCTCATTATGAAGCAACTGATGTGGCGACCTCAAGCATTTTTCTTACATGGATAACGCTTTTCACAATCTGTGGCACAAGTAGAGTCCAGAAGGATGGATGAGTTGGAGGAGAGGCTGGGGGAGGGATTTGGAAAGTCCAAATTCCCAGGAATCAAACCACAGAAGAGGAACCATGAACTTGAAGTGGTTGTGACAGTTAGCAGGTCTCTAATGTATCAAAAACACTAAAGATCTGAACAGGAGACTTTGTGTAAGATCAAAGCAGTACCCTTGGTTAAGAATTGTAATGTTTAGTGCATTTTTCTTTTTTTGTTTTTTCGAACCATTTGCCTGCAAATATCTCTCAGGCAAGAAGGAAAGAAATAGGAGATGTTTGTAAAGGCACACTTACACAGTCTGTTACATGTTGGCTTTTTTCTGCTCTTGTAACCTGCTGCTTGGCTCAATATTTTCATAGCTGTTGGAACTGGTTGATCTACAACATCTGGGCCTGAGGCCACAGGCAAAAACATGAACAGTCACATGTTCATGTTTTAGTGCCATGAAATATTACCTTGTTCGCCAAAGACTCTTGTCTTATACCTTAAATCCAACGTCAGAGATAAACAGAATTGTGCAAAAGTCTTGAGTCTTCCCTTTCCTACTTGTAACCTTTTAATGTGGCTTCAATCATGGATTTTGGTTGTTTTAACTTATTTTCAGTTCAGAACCTGGCCATTTTCAGAGGATTTCATTAGCAGCCTATTAAATAGACTATGTTTGATCACTTGGGTGAAACTCTACAAATCACAAAATATACCAAAAATTATTTTTTCACCACCAAGGTGTGTTGAACTAATGCAATTGTGGGTAAACTGAGCTAAAGCAATTGGGGGTAAACTGAATGGATGATGATCCATTCCACAGGCCTTTGATGGATTTGTTTTTAATTTTAGAGGATATGACATTCAGATACTGTTCATCTGCTGAACTGTTACTGTTTTCAGTCATGAAACTGCTTCTTCTGTCCTTTACTTAACCACTTGCCTTATTTTTCTACACAACCCTGCAAACACATAACCATCATATTTTTTGGGAGGCTTAATTCTGGTCAGCTAGTCTTTTATTTTTTAAAGATGAAATACACTGACAATATAACCTTTTCAACGTATAATGCCTTGTCAACTCTGGCCCAAATACATTGAACACCAGGCTTGGTCAGCCCGTTTGATCAACAGCTTTCCAAATACAGCAGTCATTGTCTTTATGTGGAGATTTTTTTTTTTTTACCACTACCTTTTAACCACATTAGGGATTGCTTTAAATGTTTGGACAGACCTTTTCCTTGTTCACATATTTTAAATGTCAGTATTCAAGGGTTGTAATGTGGTTAAAGGATGTTGATATTTCTTCAAACTGAGCAAATCTATTTTTTTGGATAGGTTGGATAAAAGGAAAATATTACTATACAAGGACAGAGCAGCATTTCATCATGCTTAGGGGAAGCCTATAACATTACAGCATTACTTCTCTCTACTTGAGGGACCTCAGTGTGTTAGCAAAATTATATTTCAGTTTAAAGTGAAAGGCCTTGGGTCCAATAGCTCTGCCACCAGTTATGTTCAAAACCCCAGATATGAACTTGATCTGGGAAAACCTCTATAGCCTGTCAGTTTCTAACATAACTTCAACTTCTAAGGTGCATAAAAAGTGAGTTTATACTTATCTATTTGAAAAACATGTTATCAAATGACCTTCATTCAGTGATTATAAAAATAAAAAAAAAATCATCCATCATTTACCATCATAAATAAAGCCAGTGTTCACATATGAGGCCCATATAGATAGGACATTGACTGGCTTGTCTGGTGTCACATCACGGTCCGGTGTTAAAGGTGAAAAACTCATTTTGCTGATGCAGATGCAAAATCCATATGGGGTCTTAAACGTGTAGAAACATGTAGACTAGGATAGAAAAATCCAATCCCAAACCACCACACACACCCACTGGCCAGTCAGCACTCAGAGTACAGGAGCTTTTCTGTTCTTAATCTAATTGACAGCTAGGGAAAACTCCCAGTAACGCTGTCTAGTGTGGTGGCTTCTGCTGAAACTTTTAGTGCATAAGTTTATTATTAAACATATGCTCTGAAAGAAAGCTCAAGTAAATTAATTATCATGATTTTTTTGCAAAAATGTGGATACTTTTCATTTGATCTTTGCCCCTGTAAATGAAAATTGCTGAAATGACTCCAATCCAAAAATGAATAAACCTGTTGGAGTTTGCTTCAAGTGTACTGTAGAATAATTTGATCCAATCCAGCAGCATTAAACAAACTTTATGATTTTAGTGTTTATGCAAATACTTTGTTTTGTTTTTTGGTCAAAAATCTTTCCCTGTACTTAATGTCTGTCCTTTTATTTTGTCATCTAATGAAGCCAGGCAAATTTTAAACAACCTTTCCACTGAACCAAATATTTTTCTAAATACTTCCTAAGTGTTTTGCCAGACTGGGAAAGGGTCACCTGGTCAAGTTGTGCTCCAGTCAGATCAGCTTAGTTCTGCTCTGTGTGCTTTGGATAGGTACGCTTCCTCACTAACGAGACAGACATTTGTTTTTTTCCAACACAGTGCAGTCAAAACCCACAAGGATGGCAGAAAGAAGGTGAAATGGGTGGGTGTAAACATGGAACTAGTGGAAGTATAAGGCTGGGTACTGACTTTGAACTTTAACTTCAAACAAAAAAATGAACCAGAAAACCAAATTTAACCCAGAAACTACCAACATTATTTTAAAAACCACAAATAAGTACATGCATTTTTGGAAAAGCTTGTTTCAAACTTATAAAAATTCAACTGCAATTAATATTCAGCACAAACTAAACACGCCATGTCTGTTTTGCTTATCTTTTCAAATATATTAACTGTCATACGCTTTTTAGTTTTTTAATTACTGCATGTTTTATAATTTATGCTTGGCTATAATATATAGACATGATTTTTCTTCCCCCCTTTCTCTCCTTCTCTGCATTTTCCTCTCCCTCCTCCCAGTTATGTAAGCTGTGGTATTTTGTGACTTGTCCACCCTGACCTCAGATGTTCCACCTCTGTCTCATGTAAACTTGGACTATTATGCAGCATTTCCAGAACAATAACAATTTTTCTTTAGGTTTATCTTGTGATGTCATTGTCTTTGTTTGGTTCTAGGAAGCCAAGTGTTTCTTTGCTCTAATTTTTCTTCCAGCTGAAACCTTCTTGTTTGACCATCTGTCAAATTATGTTGTTTGAACATATTTACTTGAGATAAAACCATTGGAAATATGCCACACTTGCAGTAGTTTAAGAAAATGGTAAAAATGTTTATTTTAAAACAATATGCTCAGTTATATTATGACCCTAAAGACTAGTGCTAGTATTCTCATGCCACCCACTTTTGTTTTGTTTCCTCATCATAAAATCTAGACCTCCCCTCATAATTAGAGATGTGGTGGACCACAGATACTAAACCACACTAAGAGGTTCCAAAAGTTTGTAGCAAAACTGAATCAAACAGAAAAATAAAAGGCACAGAATCCTCCTGATAAGCCTTTTTCCACCTCATACAATTTAGATGTGAAAGGTTTAGTTTGCAAACAAAGTAGAGGATAAAACAGCACTTTGAGTTCTGATTAACAAGCTTTTGGTGGCTCTTCTCCCAAATCATCATAAATACTATGAATTATGCTAGTATAACAGTATTTTTTTTCTTATAAATTTTTACATATTTTACACATCTTTAGCTGTGCATTTCCAGTTAAGCCCAAAATGATTTATATCCCTGACAGATTTAGGTGTAAAGTGATCTTTCAAATTTACTAACATAGGCTATTTGTTCAGACTGGAAGTAAAATGAACAGTTTTGGAGTGGTCCAGATAGAGCTGCAATTTTAATCTCATAGAGAATCTGTGGAGGAAGCTAAAGATTAGGGTGATGGTAAGGGCCCTTCCAACCTCAAAGACTTGGAGATCATGACCAAAGATAAATAAAAGAAATAGCAGTGGAAACTGGCTAAAAAGCTGGTCAACAATTTGGTGGGTTTGACTGCTGTAATGCCAGCAAAGATTTTTCCATTGATTGTCAAATTATTTTTGGCATTTTATTAAAATCTGTATGAAAAAGGTAAATCATTCCTTTTCAAAATTAACATTCCTTTTTGTAAAGCTTTATTATTTTTTGTGGTACGACTTTTTCATTTCCTATTGGAAGCAAACTGCTTGGTTGAATGAAAATGCATTTAAATCTAAATCTGCCAGGTGTATAAATAATGTTGGGCTCAGCTGTAGATACAATAGTTAAAAACTAAAACTCTTGACCTGAACTATCTATTAATTCAGGAAAATGATTATATGTTGCAAACAGCTCTGTTCAGGAAATATTTTTATCCACCAGGACTAAATCATTTATAGTCTTAGTCTCTCCTTGGTTTAAAGATTGCTGTTTAAAAAAATAATAGCCAACTTTTTATATATAAAAAAAAAATTCCCTTCTCACCCTCCACGGGTGGTCTTTCTCAACCTCTGAGCTCGGGTCCTCTACCAGAGGCCTGGGAGCTTGAGGGTTCTGCGTAGTATCTTGGCTGTGCCGAGAACTGCGCATTTCTGGACTGAGATGTCTGATGTTGTTCCTGGGATCTGTTTTAGCCACTGCTCCAGTTTGGGGGTGACTGCCCCGAGGGCCCCGATGACCACAGGCACCACTGTGGTCTTCACCTTCCAGGCCTTCTCCAGTTCCTCTCTGAGGCCCTGGTATTTCTCCAGTTATCTTGTTCTTGCCGTTGAGCTGGCTTCTCAGGACTTGCCTTACTCGTTGGAGGTATTTGGCCGTGGCTCCTTTCCTTGTGACCTCATCGAGGCTGCCATTTGCTTGTGGTATTCCCAGGTACTTGTAACTGTCCTCAATGTCTGCTATTGTTCCCTCTGGGAGTGAGACCCCTTCTGTGTGGATGACCTTCCCTCTCTGTGTAACCATCCGACCACACTTCTCTAGTCCGAATGACATCCCAATGTCAGTGCTGTAGATCCTGGTGGTGTGGATCAGTGAGTCGATGTCTCGTTTGCTCTTAGCGTACAGCTTGATGTCATCCATGTAGAGGAGGTGACTGATGGTGGCTCCGTTCTTGAGTCGGTATCCGTAGCCAGTCTTGTTGATGACTTGGCTGAGGGGGTTCAGACCTATGCAGAACAGCAGTGGGGACAGAGCGTCTCCTTGGTATATGCCACATTTGATGGACACTTGTGCAATTGGCTTGTAGTTGGCTTCAAGGGTGGTTTTCCACATCCCCATCGAGGCTGCAATGAAGGCTCTTAGAGTCCTGTTGATGTTGTACATCTCTAAGCATTCAATGATCCAAGTGTGTGGCATTGAGTCATAGGCTTTCTTGTAAATATATATATATATATATATATATATATATATATATATATATATATATATATATATATATATATATATATATATATATATATATATATATATACATTAGCTGTCTAGCTTGCCATGGCTTGCAAGTTCTCTAAAGTCTGCTTCTGACTGGTTGATCAGTGCCTCATGAAGACTCTTTCCTGGAAGATTCAGCTCCTGATAGCTGAACAGAGCTTGCTGTTTTTCTTTTTAATTGTTTAAATAATTCTGATAGGCATTAGTTTAATTAAAACTAAAATATTTTTATAGCATTAATTAATGGACGTGAACGTGAATCTGAACGTGGCCTGACGTGCTGTCACCAATGTTAAGGTGCAACAGGAAAAAAAAAAAGAATGAAAATCAAACAATTATGCATTCACAATTTTTTCCAAAGTTTTGATACATTATGAGTGCTTTATTTATTTGAAGTAATATTGTTTGATGTCACTTAACAATGCTGTGATAATTCACATAAAGCATTGCAAATATATTGGTGGCTTCAGAAAATGTAAAATGCCAAGACTGTAAGCTTGATAGCACCAAATCTGGCTCAGAAAGATGAATGCAAAGTCAAATCTTTCATATTCAAAGAAAAAAATAAGATTAATATTATGACTAACATGCATAACACAGTTTCAGCAGTCTGGCAACCGAATGTGACATTGTTTGCATGAAGACCAGCTCAGACCATGGTGTAATATCCAAGTATCTCTCATTAGGTGTTTGTCAAACCTTTTATTGTATATAGGTGAGTTTTGCTATTTTTTTCCTTCGCCCGCTCTCCTGTGGTTTAACTGTGTGTTTCCAAACCATTAGGCTCTGCACCATCATAGCCTCAGGTATGGAGCTGGAAAGTGTCCAGTTGATGACATGTTTTATAAAGTCTACAGCTGTAAAAACATGAAGTCAATCCTTTTGTGGGACCACTAAAAAAAAAACAACCTTTTTTATCCCTATTGGTTTTTACAATGGTTGTGATGACAGCCTCCTCAGACTCTTAACACACACAAAATCCCACAAACATCAGCGCTCATAACCAACAGCTGCTTTCCTGCTTTCTGCTGAGTGAGAAAAGCTCAGAGAAAGCCTTTGAGCAGGACACAACAAGGCTGGGGCCACATGCTTTGTTGTAGGAGAGAGCGACGTGGAGGCAGGTGTTTTGGTGTGGTTTACGACAGAACTAATTAAACTTGTTAGAGGACATGTCATATTTTAACGTTTGCTGTGTTTCTTTGTCTCTATTCTGCAGACAACAACGGTGGATACGAGAACCATCTATTCAAAGGTAATAAAAATTAACTGAAGCCCATGAGAGGCAGATGGTTTCCTCATCCTTGTCTTCATTCACACTGTAACAGCACTGAGGCTACGAATTCAAACATGAAACATTGCCTAAAATGACTATCACATTTGTTTTTTGTTTGTTTGTTTTTAAAGGCCATCGATGCTATATGGGGACATTTATCGTATCACCAGAAAGCATTGACACCCATTCACTTTTTCAGCAGTTTTCTTTAAAAAACCCCCAAAAAGGGTAACCAGCCCAGATAGAGGGTAAGATGAAAGCAGCCAAATATAGATCAAATCTTGAAGAAAACCCATTCCAGTGCACTCTGGATTTCAGACTAGGGATATTATTCATCTTCCAAGACCACAATGACTCGAAGCATACAGCTAAGATAAAGGATGGCTCAGGAACAAACTGTGGCCTAGTCAGAGCTCAGACTAAAGTCCCCTCACATATCTGTGGAAAGACATAAAAAATGGCTGTTTATTGACATTGATCATCCAAACTGAATGATCTTGAGAAGATCTCCAGAAAGAATGGGAAAAATAGCCAAAACAGGTGTGCCGCGCTTGTAGACACATGACCAAGAAGGCTTGAAGCTGTGACTACTGAAAAAAAGTATCAACAAAATATTGAGCCATGTTGTGGGTGTGAATACTATTGTATAAATAATTTTGAAATGTGTACATTTTCTATTACAAATTTACAAAAATAAAAAAAAAAAAAAACAAAAAAACCCCCCAAAACTATTATGGGCTATTTTGTGTGTTGTTGTTGTTTTTTTTTTTAACAAACTGATTTTACAATGATTAACAAAGTAATATGAAAGCAATAAAGGGATGCCAACACTCTCTGGTCACACTGGTTTAACTGTTTTTGTTAGGGAATGTATTTTTGAGAGGTCATCCCAGCTTTGTGGCACTTACTGACAGGGTTATGATCCAAAACTGTCATTGGTTTAATTACGACTTAAACCTGTGCTATCTATATTTTATTCACTCCTCAGATGAGGACTTCATGGGAGAGGAGGAGGAGATGCCTTCATTTAGAGGTAATCTTCACAAGAAAACAAATTTGATTATGCTGTAATAATGCTTCTATGATTCCTTCTTTTTTGCAGTATGTGATTTAAAAGTAGACTATATAACCACTGCTTTACGAGTTAGGTAAAACCTGCAACTGTTTTTGGAAAGTAAACGTATTTGGGCAAAGCATATCCAATCAGAGAGCAGAGTCCACTTCCAGGAAGGAGCGATTAGGATCAAGCAACAAATCTTGACAGGGGAACTGCACAGCCAAGTCAAGAAATCATCAACCATCAAAAGGAACAGTTACATACAAAGAAAACACAATGCTTTAAATTGAGAGCCTGGTCACATATTAACTGTTGTTAGTTTGCAAGATAAAACTTGAATTTGAATTAAATGCAGCTTATTAAACATGCATTTTAATCACATTCACATTCAGAGCATAATCATCCACTTAGGTACCGAAGATCATTCAGTGTGACCCCCATTTAGGTAACGTGAACAGTCACATCTGCACTTTCAAATGTACCACAGTTTCATGGATGACAATCAGTCAAACAAAACAATCTACAAACACAACTCCACATCAGTGAAATCTTTTGTTTTGAAGGTTAAACTTAAAGTGAGGGGAGAGGCATGCAGCTTAGCAACACTTCAATGGAGCATGTGGAACAGCAGCCAACCACATCCCGCCCACCAAAAGAAATGATCTAACTTCTCCTTTTACTTTACACTGCTGCTGAATGTTGCAACAGATCCTCAATAGGTTTAGTCAACAAAATGTTAGCACCACCTTTAAAACTGTGTGTGCACAAGTTTCTTTGCAGATATCACTTTATTCACATTACCTTTGTGTATCTTCAGGTCGTTCAAGAGTTGGCTGTATGAGATGCCAGCAAAGCCACTCTCTCCAGCTGGCTGTCAAGGTCCTATATGGTTTTGTTGGTTTCCTCGTCATAACTGTTGCAGTTCTGGCATCACTTGGTGAGCTCTGGTTTACTTTTATTTTTGCTCTTTTTGTCCCTGATTCTCTTTGCAGATATACCATCCTCTATGACTGGCCAGACATTGTCTGATTAAATTCAGCTGATTATTGCTGAAATATGTATTACAACAAGCTGCCAAACTTATATGAGTCTTAGTGAATTGCAGACCATTTACCTGAACAGATGAATTGAAGAGAGTTTTTTTTTTTCTGACTGAGGTTTTCTACCTGACAGCTGATCAGCACTAACAGATGTTCTTAAAATATGTTCTTATGTCTATTAATAATTTTCTGTAAACTGTAACCAAAGGTATTAACTCTTTTCATTATATCATAGGATCTTGATGTCTAATACAACTGACAATTGAGAAATGGTAGGCATACGACATATGGAAGCATTTATCCGTATTTATGCAACCAACCTATTATACAGACCCCCATCAATCCTCTGGGTCAGAGCTTAAATGGGCAAAATAGCATGAAAATACATACCACACATCGTTGCATTCTCCCTAATGTAAACTTACACACACAAAACTCTCACACCCACTAAACTGTTAGCTCTCTCTTGGGAAATATGTTAGGGGCCAAGATCTGGGCAGCTGGTAAAACAATCATTTGTCCATGTTTTGTAAGTTAATGAAAACTTAATGTGTTTTGTTGTTTTGGGTTGAGTTACAACTTTCTCTGTGCTCTTTCAACTATTTCCCATTTCCTGTTAACAATGAAGGTCTGTTGGTGATAATATTTGTTTTTCATTTTTGAAAATGTACATGTTTCAGTCCAACTAGTGTAATACTCTGATATAAGTATGTAAAAGAAATGTATGTATATGTATAACCTTTTGTACAGCTCATTAATTCTAAACTCTTTCTGTGTCTTCAGTGTTCAAAAAGGTGGACAATTTGTCTGAAGAGGAATCAACGTACAACAAGAAGATCACAAAAGTTCAAGAAGGAATAGAGGGTAAAGTAACAAATGTTAAAATACTTCTTTCTACACTTTCTAAAAAAAGATATTCAAAAGTCTACTCAATGGAGTGAAACTTTTAAGACGGTCTTGCATGTTTTCGTTGAAACAGGCTCCAGTTATTCCCTAGTTTTGACTGCAGACTGTAACTATAACAACTAACACTTCTTTTTAAAAAAAAAACTGATAACATCAAAATCTGGAGTTTACAGTTTGTATTATGAAGTTTGATAAAACTGTGATATTTAACTAGTATTCATTCACTGTGAAAATAACTTATTTCACATTCTGGGGGCTTCATTTCATTCATCTTATAAATAAAGCAGGCATATTTAAAAACTTCTTAATCTGTTGTTATTGTTCATTTTTTTCCCACATATTATAAAACTCTTTTTTACTGCGTTGTTTAAACATTTTTCTATATTTACCATTCAACTCACATATGGTCTTTATACAGTCTGTAACGTCCACTTAGCTATTCCTATTATTCATCTTGCCTCTTTGCTCTTCCTTCTCACCTCCTTTCTTATCCACATGTCTCAGATCTGAGGTCTGTGTCCAACAGTTCAGACTGCCTGGATGTCTCATTTTACAGTGAAGAGATCAACAGGCTAAAGAAGGAATTTGAAGACATTCAGAAGATGATACTGGGCCAAGAGCAGGTATGATAAATCTGAAAACAAATCCACCATGCTAAAGGTTTTCCATTTTGTCTAAACGACCATTTAAAACCTAAAGATACACTACGACATATATGAAACAAGAAAAGAAAAAACAGTGAAGTGTTCACAAGTCCTAAGTATTTTGAGTCTGACTAATCTCTCTTTGATTTCTGAACTACCCAGTTCCTGGATCAAGCATCCCAAACACAAATCACCATAAAAGCCACAAGCAACCAGCTGACACGGGAAGTCCAAAACCACCTCATTTCACTCAAACTTCTCAACCAGTCTCTGGAAAGATTCACGAATCAGGTGGAAGGTTGGAAGGAGGTGATTGATGAAACAGAGGAGAAGATGAAAACTCTGACGGAGGATCAGTATGACGTTAAAGCAACGGCACAACAAGTTAACACAACAGTAGCGCTCAGGTGATTGAACAGCAGACAGGAGGATGGACAGCGCACAATATAAATCCACATATTTACTGTGCAATCCATCCAGTGGATGTTGAAAGTTTCAGTCTTGAACTGCACTTCCCTTTCCATTTAAACACGCCTTTGAATTCTTAAAAAACTGAATCAAAGTTAAATGTTTTATGCACTGCACCTCACATATGCTTTACTCTCTCCCTTCAGCACAATGTGGATAGATGCTCTCCAAAAAAAAGCGGACGAAGAGACTGCTGTCCTAAAGACGTTGACGACTGACTGGCAGAATTACAGTCGAGTTCTGAGTGCTATCAAATCCAACACCAGCAGCACCTCCCAAACAATGCGCTTCCTTCAGAACACCATCATGATAGATCAGCAGAGAATGGCTATGTCCTCTGAGGTGATCTACGACCTCACGCAACAGGTAAGACTCAATTTAAAGTAGGCTGGTATATTTCTGAAGGAAGCTGGTTTGATGAAAACTTAATTATTTGGAGGAAATGGTAATTTTTTTCCATTAAAATTCTTTTACCTTTTTGTTTCTAACACTCAAAATGCTCATTTTCAGGGTGAAAATATTACTTTTTGGTACCTTAAAGCTGCAGTATGTAACTTTTACAAAATATGTTTTTTTTTTTTTTGTATATTTGTTAAAACTGTCACCATGCCATGACAGTATGATAGGAGACAAATAATCTGTGTAAAGCTTGAACTCCTCCACCTCCTCCCTGAGCTACTATTGCAGTCGGAAGAAATGCACCGCTCCTAGCCTTAAACAATCAATCAGAGCCAGGAGGAAGATATTAGCACTGTCAATCACCCTCTTGTACGCGTCATTAAATGTGCCAATGGTGAAGAAACAATTTGCCGTTCCAGGAAAACTGTTTATCTGCCGTCATCGATGGCCATGCTAACTAGCCTTAGCATTCATGGCAGGCTATGTTGCTATGATTATTATTTTGTAAGTAAACTAGTAAGAGTTAAAGGCGGAGCAGTGGTATTTTTTTTCTTAGTTAAGAACAATTTAAGTTTTAAACCAGACTTTTTGATTAATTCCTGCAGGTTATGAACCTCCAGATGCAACTCGACAATGTCACATCTCTCATGGATGAAAACGAGGAGAACATGCATGATCTTCAGTATCACTCCAGGTGACATAAATAAACACATTTCATTGGGAGAGAATTATTTTTGATTAACTGTGTTGTCGCAATCTTGCAATCATTCTGGAAACCTTGGACCAAGTCCATGTCTAACCCAAATGCTTAACTTTAGCGTTTCTTACATAGGTCTTGTAGAGAATTTTGCCCCTAAAATTAACATTGCCAAACATATATGTACACTGACTGGGGAGAAATACTTTGATCAACTCAGACTAAATGTAAACTGTTTACTTTAGGTACTACGAGAACCGAACAGGTGAGCGTTTCTCAGCCTTAGATGGCCGTCTGAACTCCATCGAGATGGAGATAGAAACCATCGCCTCAAGCATCAATGCCACCGTCAGCCACGTCCAGAGCATGTACAAGTATATCAATGTTGAGAGCTCCTCATGCAAGAGTCGCCTGGGCAGACACACTGAAGACCTACAGGTGCTAAAAAATGGCAAAAATATATTTTAAAAATTCACAAAAACAGTTATAAACACACTTTTTTTGAGAAATATTGTCCTCTCAGAGGCTGCACAGTGGTGCAGTTGTTACCTTGTGGCAAAAAGGACCTTGTTTTGGATCCCAGTCTTGGGTTTTAATGTATGTACTTTGCATGATTCCTGTTCTCTCTGGTTTCCTCCCACAGTCCAAAAGCTGCTAAGTTAACTGGTCTTTATAGATGGCGCTTAGGTATATGTGTGCATGGTTGTCTACGCTGTGTGTCTCCTGCTTACGTACCCTGCCTTTCTCATAATGAATGCTGAGGATAGGCACCAGCACCCCTGCGACTGTATGGATAAGTGGGTATAGATGATGGATGGATGGATGTTAAGATCTCTGATTCCATCATAATAATTGCATCTTATTTTTAACTATAAGTAGCTTTTGAGTGATTTTAATTTGTTTGTTTAGAAAGGTAATTGTAGCAAAGTCTTTATCCGGAAACCCTGGGGTACATGTACTTTATACAAAAGGGAAAAATAAAAAAACAAACATAATGGCAAAAAACACAGCAAATAATGCAAAGATTTTTTTCTTTTCCTTCTAAGGGAAAGAAAGAAATTACACAAAGGTTATTTGAGACATGAGTACAAAAAATGAAAATAACAACTGCACCAGGAGAACTTTCTAAGAGGATCGAAAACAATGAGTACACTAAAGTTAACTGGAGCAATAGCTCCATCGTTAACTCTCTCCAGGAAAAAGACACAGTCATCCCCAGGAGCACTGAGGCAGGTGTACTTTTTATTTGAGAGGAAAACATAAAGAACAGAGAGCTAATGGCAGAAAAAACGTAGTTCCTCCTTCTGGTGATGCACACCACTAACCACAGGTACCCTGTGTCAGGAGTACTTTCTTTGGAAAAAAAAAAAAAAAAAAAAAAGGAACCTCGATAAAGAAATTCATGTAAGTCCTGGACTAGCTGTACTACTAAAATTGTAGAAAACACAAAGTTAAAAACAACAATAGCTGCAAATAATGCATGAGTGAAGACTACTAAGGTCAAATAGCACAGTAAGGAAATGTATTTACTTTATATTTTTTTTTTAAATTTTTTTTCCAGTTTTATCCAATGCCTGTATCATAATATTCCTCTATCTACTCTTTTTTAACCATATATGCTCTTCTTTATGTAGAACATGAACACCACAGTTTTCTTACTTCTCAACTTGGCCAGCACACTGAAGCAGCAGAACATGCTGCTGAATGTTCGGCTAGATATGGATGTGAGGAACCTGTCAATGGTCATGGAGGAGATGAAGCTGGTTGATGTTTTTCACACTAACCTCATAAATAATTTCACTATTCTTAAAGGTACAGCAGTTTTTGAAATATGTTAGAAAAACCAGAACATTGTGGCTCTGCTTTAATTTTCAAATCAACAGCCAAATATTTCATTAACAGGTGCTCCTGGGCCACCTGGGCCCAAAGGAAACCGTGGTGAGAGTGGCCCAAAAGGACCCATGGGACTGACTGGCAGTAAAGGTGACAGAGGCCCTATAGGAAATCGTGGAACCATTGGTGTGAAGGGTTCTCCTGGTCTTAAAGGAGCACCAGGTGAACTGGGCCCGGTTGGCAGCAGAGGGCCCCCAGGTGTAAAAGGAGCCAAGGGGTCAATTGGTCTACCAGGTCCCAAAGGGGAAAGGGGCCAGAAAGGGGATATGGGTCCCTCTGGTCTTGATGGCATACCTGGGGTTGAAGGACCTCCAGGAATCCAGGGCCATGTGGGATTACCCGGTATCACTGGGCCCCCAGGACCAAGAGGAAAACCTGGGCCAGCAGGGCCGCCTGGACCACCAGGTACACCTGGACCTCCTGGCTTGCCGTACAGGCAAGACCTCACAAACAGCCCTCAACAGCAAACTGTGACACCTGCTGCTGGGTCCAAGAGACAGTAAGGATGAATAAAGAGTCTGATTTTGATGTTTTCATACAAAGAAGCTGAGAATGGATCAGAATCTGAACTAAAATACTGATTGTAATTGAAGACACACAAGTATGCATTCTTTGGATTGTGCAAAGCCATGAAGACTTAATAAAAAAAAATACAACAGACCAACTTCACGATGGAATTTGACAAGACAGGGTAATAATAAATGAAAAAAGGGAGACCAAAGCAGCCTTTCATGGAGTGAACCATTGAATGCTAGTTGAGAAATGAAGGTACTCTTAAGTGAAAAAAATATCTTTTTGCATTTGTATGCTTGAATTCTTCATATGGCACATGTGTATCAACCAAATTAACTAAAAAATAATCTTAATAGATCTTTATTGCAGATAGTACCAGGATAAAGTAATGTGACTTAGGGGTTTGTTAAGTCAATGAACCCTTTTAAAAGTAGGATGGTAACCACAAATTTGGAAAGAGCAAACAAACTTTAATCATTTTGTGTTCAAAAAAATTATCTACTTATTTGCTATACTCAGAAAATTGTCCACTTTATAGCACTTTATTAATTCTAAAAAGTGAAACCTAAAGATAGATTTCGGAGCAGGTACTCTGAACACATTTTTATCAACTTGCTGGTGTGTGGAGAAAATGAAGAAATTGCTTTCAGTTTGTTTTCTTGTTTTTAAGATATATTTCTCATATATTGGTTGTACAGTACCATATTAGGACCAGATAATAAGTTCTTTGTGAAAAAAGCCGCTGTGAATTTGGAATCCTATGCACAACGGCTGTACAATGACATCTAACTTCCTGAAAACACCAAATATAACTGATAATGTGATCTAAAAACTCAAAGATAACAAGGTAACAATACAACCTTTGTCAAACGTAAAGATTTTGAATGAAAACCAAATTTAACAAATTCAAGTACAAATCTGATGCATGAGAAAGTTTCCTTTCAGAGCCAGAAACATTTTTGATGTCCACAAGAAACTATGGGATTGTTTTCCAGTGTGGTCATCTGGAAGGTACATAGATGGGCCTTTTCCACCAGAACGATTCGGAACCCAGTTCCAGTTCCAGTTCCAGTTTCCGAATGTGTTGTGTGTTTCCACAAGAAAAAAAAAAAAAGAATTCCACAGTGTGGCACCACAGAATTGTTGGTTTTTCTGCACGAACCATAACATCACCAGTCAACAGCTGGAGAAAAAAGCAGGTCAACTGAGCAAAGAAACAACAAACAAGCAAGGCAGTGAAGAATGTGCAGTGGTCTGTTGAGGAACCACAGCTGATTTTATTTTGAGCTGACTGGAGTGCTGGAAAGCAGAAGACATTGCCTATCGCCTGGTAAACGTGCCAACATACGAAGTTATCAACTTCTCTGTTGTTTTATGACATCAGTCTCTCTGTATTAGTAATCAGTTGGAAGGTCTGCGGATTACTAAATTAAAGGAAGATATATAAACAAAGATATAACACGCACAGCTTAGCCAGATCCACCATCTTGCTACTATGCTTTCCTACCCCATTGTGTAACACCCACTGTTGACGATGCATGCTTGGTTTCCCAAACTGGTGGAAAAGGGCATTGGCTCTCAACAAAGCACTAAAGTTTGAAGGCACCAGAACGAAACCAGTTCAAGAACGAGAATTCTTTTGTTGGAAAAGGCCTAATTGTACAAATTTCAACCCCTCTAGTGACTCTTTTTCAAGCTATAACTGATGTGTAGTACGTGTTGTTCAAAAAAAAAAAAAAAAAAAAAAAAAAAAGAAAGAAAAGTACTCATCAGCACCAAGTCCTCTTACCACTGTCCCTCCCAGCTAGAAACCCTCCACATGCAGAGTGCAAATGTATTGTTGGCTGATCACATTTTGGAAATAAAATAAATGAAAGTACTTTACAAATTTCAGAAACATAAAACATAAAAAGCCAAATATGTCATGAATCTGTATATTTGTAAATATGTAATGCAACAAACGTCCAAGTAGCAATTACAGTTAATTTGTGACAGTAATATGATTCAGTCTTGTTTATATCATTTATATCTTAAAAAGTGTTTTTAAAATGTAAAACATCTATTTTTTGTAATCTATTGTTGTGATGAAATGCAACTGGTTTGCGTTGAACTTCAATAAAGAGTTTTTTCTTTTTTTAATGTTTCAGTTTTTTCAGCATCAGTCCAAGACTTCAAAGCATGTAGCTCTAATGGAAGCGGGGATGAATTTGTTAATAATCAAAAGCACATGTTAACTCTTCCCGTTAGGCTCTGGCTATATTTAGCTTGTTGGTGTAACTTACTGCATGCACTCAAAAATGTGGCCCATGATTTACTTTCAGTTCACAGTACAACGTTGCCATTGCATGCAAAATATCATCTGGTTCATGTTCCAGTAAAACAAATTATTTAAACTTGGTCAGATCTGTGAATGCTTGCATTAAGACAGACTTTAAAACAGATGTGGGAGAAAACAAATGAATGCCTTGTTGCAGAAGACTTCCTTTATCCCCTCTTGAATTGTACTTTTTAGGCATTTCTTTCTTTTTCTCTGTACTGGGACATGACAGTCCTTGTAGAATAAGAAATCTGACCTAGAAGAAAAACTTTTCTCAAGAATCTACCTTTGTTCCTGAAGCTCCAAGACCTGTCACAGGCTTGAATCATTTGCTCTGAATCCCTTTCTGTTTTCACCACAAAAGTTGAGGGAGAAGTAAAAGAAAAATGCTGTGGTTTCAGATTTATTAACAGTAGAATAATTTAAGGCAACTGCAGAGAAAAACATTGAAAAATTTAGTAAAATTCACTGAAGAAGGATTTTTTTTAAGCCATTTAATTGTTTTTTTTTTTCCAGTAAATATGACACCAGTAAATATATTATACAGATTCAAAGAAGAATCGAAATTTCTTTGCTGACTTAGGCAAAAGTTCTTGAAACCGGGTTTTATTTTTTTCTGAGGGGTATGCGGAAAGTCTTTCACTGGACTCAGTGAAAAGTACAACCTTGAGTTAAACTACAAAAAATCTCCAGCAAGCCAGAGACAAGTATTCAAAGTGGGAATGGTTCTTTAAGCCAAGCCAGCATAAATCTTGCCTTTAGGTGTGTTCGTTGGAACATCTGACAAGCCTAAATTTACTAAGAGGAATATATGCAAGCTTTTTTGTATGTGCAGACTTTTTCCACTGACAAAACTAGCTTTATAATGTCCTTTTTTTCACTTGCAAATCATGATTGAAGGGATATAGCACCTCTGCTCAAATGAACACATAACTGCTCACAGGCTGAGAGAACTTTGTAACCAAGATCTGATGTTCTGGAGTAAGTGTTTGCTGCCCAACTCACCAACAGGACCACTGTCTATTTCCAAATCAGTGATCTAACTGAGATGTGATACTGTAATTGTCTGTTACTGATTCTAGCCAAAGACTGTGGTGTCACATGTTTACAAAGGATTACTTCAAAGGATAATAATACAGCTACATTCACTCACTGAGTGAATGTAGCTGTAGAACTTGATCTGTAATTGGAATGTTTTGAATAAGTTGAGCTTTCTGAGTAATCAAAATTATTTATTATATTAGCTTCTTCTAGAATCTTCAACTTGCATGTTCCAACCAAATTTTTTAAAGAAGTGTTCCATTTGATTACTGCCCACATTTTAAATCTGATTAATCTATCCTTAGTCAACAGACATGTACCACAGGCTTTGATAGTTAATTGACTAGTGTCAGTGTTAGACCAATTCCAAACCATTACAAGGACCAATGTGACAGCTGTTGTTTATTCTGGTCAGGCTGTGTAATTTCAGTCATCAAATCTGCAAAAAAAAGGAATGTGGCACATTGAGACATTACCTAACCTTCACAAACACACACAATCTGAGACGTTAGCTAACCATTGACTTTGACAGTTCCCCAAAGAGCTCATTACATACACAGCTGTAAAAACGCTCTTGGAGTTTCAATCAGGCTCAGGTAACTAAGTGTGTGTGAGCGGATGAAATCACACCTGCTCCAAAGTGAGTCAGCAAGTAACCCAGAAAATAAACGGATATTTGACAATAGGTAAAAAAAAACAAACAAAAAAAACAACAACAAAGAAAACAAGCAAAAAAAGAAGAAAAAAAAAAGAAAGAAAAACAGCAAGTTTTAACATCTTGGGGTTTTTTAAAATATAAAATTAGAGTTAAAGGAAGGTTCATTATTGATAGGTTAAGGATATACATTTATATCAAGGCCACATAGTGTTCCAATTGAGCATATCCATCCTACCATTGATAAAAAGCCAAAAACATTTCTGACAGAAACATCCAGAGAATCAAAGTAGTGTTTACATGTCTTCTAAACAACAAATAAAATTATAGACTGTTCTGACTATGTTTAAACTAAGACTAGATAGCAACAAGTTGATGCACATGAAAATCAGTCAGGATGCAGCAAAGAAACATTCAACAGCAGCCTCAGATTTGAGCATCAAAATGTTTTGAATTAAGTGATCATAAAACCTGCTGACCCATATCTGTTCCACAGAAAACACCTAAAGCAGTGTCAGCTTGGCCTTTAAAATGAACACAGCTAACAAACTACATAACAAACTTACCCTAAATGCTTTTCTTTGCACTTTTTTCTGTTTTGTATAGCCTCCCACGGAATAATTTCTGATGCAGAATTTTTTCACATCTACATCCAAAGCTGATCTTCACATGCATTTCATGACTAGCAATAGATGTTTTAGCTATATTGGTGTTGTATTTTTTTTCCCTTCTGCTGGCTGCTTCCATCATCCACAGTAATGATCCTACTTCGAAAAGATGAAATTCCTTTAAAATTCCTAACTGAGCATAGCTAAAGATAGTACCCAGTTGGACTTGTTAATAGCCGAGAAGGTGTCTCTGGATAAGTTGCACTTCAACACAGCCAGCCCAACCATGCTCTTGAAGTCTGTCTTTTAACAGCAAACAGGAGTGCGAACTCAACACACACTGACCCCATGGACTTTGCATGCAAACATTCATAATAAAACCCATTCTATACATATTTTAGAATCTGATACTATTGCTAAATGCTGCCCTGGGAAATAGCCTATATTGCTGATATTAATTGTGTGTTTGCAGCAGTGGTAGTATATTCATGAAGTAGTGCCTGTGCACATCGGCATGGCTTGATCATATATGAATGGCAGTAGTCTTGGGCTAGCATGCTGGATCCTGATGCAGTCCAAGAGAGTTGGGCCCTGACATGATGCTTTGTGATGTAAGTGGGGGTTTATTATGTGTTAGGATCATTGAAGGGACATGATGATGAAGTAAAGACCATAGTAAGGGGCCCAGAAAATAATAGGAAGAAACAATGAGTGCTTGGACCATAACTCTGTCATTATTTCTTTCACTTTGCAAAATTTGCAGCAGTCCTTCCACATTCTGTAGTGTCATAGATCCTGGCACTTTCTACCAGTGTGAGGGGGTATAAATCAGTGAAGCTCAAACTTTTCAGGAGCCTCCTCCTTCTATTTCTGAGATACAAAAATGCACGTCACTATGGACTCTATTGTTTGTATAAGATGGAAATAAGTCTGAGAAGCTTACTGTACACATTAGTTTTACCTCCAAAATGTTTACAAATAGGAAAAGAAAACATAGAAGGAGTCATATGTCTATCATTGTGCTACCAACCCCTCACACCCATACCCAGAGGAGGGAACTTGTACCACATTTCCAAATCTGAATCAACAACTCCAAAAGTTAAAATAAGTTAAGTTTGATCCAACCAAAGATATTTTGTTTTTGCTTATATGTGGGAGAGGTGTTTACCTGCAGTGTCTTGGATTTTGTAATTACGGTGGAAACTGGTCATTTGAGATGTTCTGTTTATGAACTAAATTTGGCCTCCTATTTAATTTCTCTGCTTTTCTAAACAGCTCATTTGAATGTAATTGCTGAAGCTTTTTTGTCCTGGATGTCATCACTGCTGTTTGAGAGCAATACAGTGGTGGTCTTGTTGTGGGTTGGTGGGTTTTCTCTCACTGCTAAACATGCCTTGTTCTGTCAAAGCCTCGTATGACTGAGGGTTTTGATTATGAGTTTTGACAGTAAAAATCTGTAATCTTGTCGTTTAAGTTTCATCTAAACTTTGTCTTTATGAGTATACATCTTTTGATAGTATGAACACCCATAATTAAAGAGTCCAAAACAATTTGACAACCAGTGGCTATATTGTTATCATTCAGGTAAAAGTAATATTATCATATTACAAGATAAAAGAGGGATTGAAGAAGTTTCTCAGTTTTTAAACTTTCTAAATCCAGTTTCTGGACAGATGACAAGACAGTACCTGTATTTAAGCTTTTTTCACAACTGCAACCCATTTACCCAGGATAAATCTGAGGTGTTACTGGGCTTTATGAGGAGATGTGCCTTGGTATCATCTGTGCAGCACAGGGAAGCAAAAGCCTTTAAAGATTTGGAGAATAAACCATGCAAAAGCCTTCAAAGACTAGGGAATAACACACACAAAATGTACCTAAAATGGGGTCTGTTTCTTTAAAAACTTGGCCCACCACATGACCCAGTCCAGACAAATACTCATACCCAAAACTAACCCTCGTCCAGTGTTTCTGGGAGGAGTTGCAAATATAAAATTCTGTCTCCTTTTCCCTCCCTGTGTTTAGATTAACTGAAATCCAGCTGCTCTGCATGGAAAGTGCTTCTCTCAGACACTTTGCTCTCCCCTTTGGTTGCTCTACCTCTGTGCTGTCTGCTTTTTGTCCTTTACACTCTTTTTTTCCTTCTTGTCAAGCAAAGCTCAGCATCAGTTGACTCAGCAGCCGTTGAGCACATGGGAGAAAGGCTGGTCAGTTCGTATTAAAATAACCTCAGTTTCATGCATAAGCTGCCACATTTCTTAGTTTTACTCAGTAAACAATCACAGACACACACATTAACTGTCAAGATAAAGTATAGTTATAGTGTTATGTAATGAGTCATTTGGAGGTCAGCAGCATAAATCAACCAGTCATCATTACCAGAGAGAAATTTCATTTGTCAAACCCCCTCTTCACACCCATTTTAGACAGCGCCTTAATATTAACTGTTTTGGGGAGCATAAAGTATGCTTTAAACTTTGCCTTAAGCATGATGGAGCGTGAAAGCTCCCAAACTGTTTTGAAATTGCAGAAAACTTCTGTGATGGTTTGTTAATGTGGTAGAGGCACACCTGGGTGCTAAATGGAGGAGCCTGATAGAAGCAATGGCATCTAATTCATAAATCTGTGGCCTGCCCGCTACAACCTCATCACAGCAGGTTGGTAGCACTCCAAGTCATTTATTGTAAGGCTCTTGGCAATCCAGCCATTATGTTCATCACATCCCACCACTGCTATGGCCCGAATGAAGCTGAACAATCCAAATCTGCAAAGCAAATAGATGTAATGTTCTGACTAGGCTTCTTGTACATAGAGATTGCTATGAGCTGGGCTCTGTGCCACAGGAGACGCACACACCTCCAAATTGCCAGGTTTTTAGGATTGTGAGGGAAGTGGTGAGTTTTTCAGACTGCAGTTCAAATACAAAATGTATTTTTCACGGTCTCAAAAATCATCCCTGGCATCATATGTAGCAATGGGTTTATGCTAAAACTTTAAAACAGTCACAGCACTACATATAAAAAGTCTTTCAACTTCAGAGTTTCTTGTAATCAGCTCATAGGGATCTGTATAAAAAAAAATGGTTCCATGATGCCTTTTGAATGCACTCATCAATATATGTGCACAGAAAACCTTCCTCCTTTTCAAGGCTGAAACTGACGGTGGAGTGGCAGAAACCCATTATATACATGGAGAGGGAAATTTCTTTATGAACTGTGAGAAATAGCATTTTAGAATATAAATGAATGGTAAAGGCAAAACTTATCTGGCAGCTACTAAGAGTGCAGTTGCGTCACCATTGTCTTCCATGTCTCTATTACTATTGTAATGATCTTTTTACCTGTTTTAACAAATCTGCAATGCATCACATTCAAACTGTGCAGAATGCAGCGGCTAGACTTTAAACAGGGACAAGCAGGGGAGCTCATATAACTCCTGTCCTCGCTGCTCTTCATTGGCTACCAGTTAATTTTAGGTTCCAGTTTAAACTTGTTTTAACTTTTAGGGCCCTGCATGGTCAGGCCCCCTAGTATGTCTCTGACATGCTCAAGCCTCAGACTTCTGCCAGAGCTCTGAGGTCTGCTGATCAGAATTTTATGTTAGCCCCACGTACTAGGTTTAAAACCTGTGGGGACCACTCTTTTCAAGCTGTTGCACTCCGATTGTGGAATTCTGTCCCATTGTTTTTACATCGAGTCGATTCTGTTGACTATTTTAAAACGCAGCTCAAAATGTACTTGTACAGACAGGCTTTTAATTTAATTTTGATGTCATGTTTTATGTGCTTTTCCTATGTGTTTTGTGAAGCACTTTGTGATTTTTTTCTGTGAAAGATGCTATACAAATAAAATTTTACTTCCTGAATTACTTCACACTTAAATGAGGTTATCCAAATTTGCTGTGATTAAGCCACATTTGAAAAGTAATGGAGACCGACCAAATGACAGAGACAAACATTGTACCAAATAAATTGATCTAAATGTGACATTCAATCTATTTTGGTATCACATGAGAAACATAGGTAATTATTAAACTGTATGGCCAAATGATAAGCAAGTTAGCCACTAACAGCTATTCCATGAGTAAAGCAAAACAAAAATAAAGCAGTGTTTGCATCCAGCAGGTATAAATCTTTGAGATTGGAGGTGCTTTAAGATGACAAAATATGATTTGGAAATGGCTTCAGACTCAGCTGATATTGCTGTGACTCCTTTGTATGAGCTTCTTTCTGGTTTTTCACACACAGATGAGTTTGCAAGCTTTCTGCCACAGATAAGACAAAGACAGCTGGTTAAAACTCCACAAACCCCATCTTTAAAAACTCCAAAATAATAACTATTAAGTCCTTAATCTAGGTGAAATAAATTAGAAGTAAATAAATTGAAAGGATTTTTGGGACACACACACACACACACACACACACATATATATATATATATATATATATATATATATATATATATATATATATATATATATATATATATATATATATATATATATATATTTACAAACATGAACTGCACACAAACACAAATGCCTGCCAGATGGAACAGCAAGTAAAAAAGGATAAAAAACGATCTGACAGAACTTCATAGCCCAGGAGGAACTGGTATGAGTTAGCAGCTTGTTCCTAATAAGACTGCCATCTGATCATAAACCTAGAAAGAAAATTTACTTGAGCTTATTGTGGATGACGTAAAGCATGTTTGATGAACTGATCACAGTCTTTTTTGATTTGGATGGGGTTCTAAAGAATGAGCAACATTACACAGTGCAGAAGCTGTTTGAAGTAAATCTGGAACTCTGCATTAAATAAAGATTTACGGCAACATTTGAGTCAACAGTTTTATTTTTGTAATAAAGAAGATATGTTTTGTGTCTTTCTGCAAAGTCACAAAAAAATAGGGGAGTTCAACTGGAAAGAAAATAATTTAATGACATGAATTAACTCAGAATAAAGGGAAACTGTCTTTCTTACAATCTTGTAACTAACAGATCAAGCACTTTTAAAGGCCAAGTCCTGGAAGTTTAGCATCCGAGCTTGTAAGCACCGCCTATTACGTACCATTACATCCTATTACATATTATTACAACTGGAAGTCCTACAAGTATTTACATATGGGGGCTGTATGAGAGGGAAATGGGATTAAAAAATGCCCCCCAGTATCACAGTCATAATTTTGGGTAGATATTTAGATTTTAATCCTCCATGTAGGACTGATGTAGGACAACTCTGTGTATATGAACGACAATCAAATTGTACAACACACAGTTACACAATTTGATTGTCCATTTGACATGTTTAACGTCCATTTGACACACAGCTACATGTTACACAATGCACTTTTCTTATTATTAATATTATGATCTTCAGACACAGAATATGAAATCTTATGTGACCCTATAAAATGTTGTAAATGGGCTAAGCAAGCCTAAATTTCAGCACTTCTGTTTAAACTAAACATGGACTTGACATGTTGCATGTATGAAGGAGTTTTGACTTTAAAATCTTGAAAATCTGAAAATGACAAAATTATATAATCTAAATCATCTTAATTTATGTTATAAGGTTTAACTCTCATGGATTCCTCACTTGGGACTTATGGCATTATACTGGATTTTTAATTGGTGTTGACTGAGTTTTAAACCTGAAATCTGACGGGCTGTGCACAACTTAATTTAGGCAACAGTCAAAAGCACTTCTTCCTTGAAAACACAATCAACATGCCTGTTGAACACATGAGATTTGACCTTTTGGGGCTAGTTATGGTTGAATGCTTTGCATGCATAGTAAAGCATGCCTGTGCTCAGAAGCTCACACCGACACCACCTAGTTTGCTATGTCACTTCCAGTCTCCAACAAAAGCAAATTGCACTGTTAAACCCAGGTTCCTTGAAGTCTATTAGTATAGTTGTAGTTTGAGAGAGTCTGTATATGGTTGCATTAAGATGTCAGAATGATTTAGGATTTTATTCCTAAATGTGTGAAGACAAGGTATGCAGGATAATGTGTGTGTGTGTGTGTGTGTGTGTGTGTGTAACGCAACGAGAAACACTGAGAGGGTTCACTGCTCTCCTCAGTCCAATTAGATTCATTGCATGTCGGTGTGTGTGTGTGTGTGTGTGTGTGTGTGTGTGTGTGTGTGTGGTCCTCCTCCAACATTTTCAGCCACCGACTGATGTTTGGGTGACCACCACAGGGGCGGTACAGGCAATTTCCAATGTGTGTGTGAGTGTTTTTGTGACCACCACTGGGGTGGTAGAGGCTGTTGTGACTGGAACCGTAGCAGATAAAACAACACGGTCAGGACCACCACAGTCCTCTTACTGACTTCCACAGGGATACACACACATTACATCTGTTCCAAAACCTAACTGAACTTTTCTCTTCTTTCTTGCCCATCATTCCTAAATAGGATAAAAATAGAAAACTAAATACAAGTTTAGCACCAGATTTGTGTCCACTAAATATGAGTAATGTCCACATATGCCTTCATGACATGCATACAGACTGCAAGGCACCGTTGGTAATTTTACCAGTTTACAGGAGTCAACAGAGCTTTTCATTTAAAAAAAAAAGAAAAAAAAGGCTTCTTTGTCTTTTATTTGCAACAGATGGTACTTTGGAGTTGATTACAATATATTTCCTATGAAGACACATGTTCAAACACACGCATGGATAAAGAAGATGGCCAGCACAGATTCTTTTCTTTCTTTTAGCAGTCACTTTTAACAACTGACACCTACTATATGATGGCAGTTTTTTGGGTTATCGTTGGCATTTTAATTCACTGCATTTATTAATATTTAACAGGAGAGCAACTATAACACAGACAGATCCAATAAAACAAGCAATTCCGGAATGAATCTGAATCTTTTATGTTTGAGCTGAACTGACCCGCTCAACAATGTGAGCGTTAATTTCTGCACCACTAATGCAGGCAAAAAAAAAGTCTCATTGTTTCTCTTATTTCTCTAATCCAAGATGAAAAGTTTCCACTGGAAAACAACTGGCATGACTGGTCAGATAGTGTCCTCTGTAGGCCAAACTCTTTTCCCCCCACTAGAATTATGTTAACTCCTTCATGGACTCTTTAAATTGTGTTGCCTAATATAAAGGATTGAGCATTTCGCCATTAAATTGTTACAAACGTTGACTGTTTATTGGAAAATTACTGGAATTTGGTATTATCTATATAAAAAAAGTCTGAATATTCAAACGGGATGTGTTTTATGTGACAGTAAATAACTCTCTTGTTTTAAGTCATTTCTGCAGCTTGAGTTCAATCAATTTGGGTAGATTTGAAAATCACTCACTAAGGGTGGGCAAACAATCTGAACCAGTTCTTCGACAGGTTTGACCAGTCTCCCACCCCTCCTCCAGCCTAGTCTCCCCTGCTGTTACCCCTCTCATTTGATGACTGGCTGCATTTCTTCCCAGGACTTGACACCTCTCAGCCATCATCCAGCCCCTTCATTTCAGAGGACTCCATCCAACAGCCTCCTTCCCTGACCACCATCCGGTTCCTTTCACACTTCAGGTGAAGAATGAGCAGTAAAAGATCAAGGTGCGAAAGGCTGCAGCTCCGGATGGAATCAATTCCAGGATTCTGAGGTGCTGCACAAATCAACTGTTTGGCATCATGGGATTTATGTTCAACCTGACCCTGAAACTGGGGAAAGTACCACAACTGTGGAAAACCCCCTGTGTCCTGGCTGGAGATGAGGGAGAACCAAAGTGCAGACAGCCGAAGTATAGTGGCATAGTGAAAGTTTATTCTCACAAAAGAAGAGATAAATAACTGGCTGGGCTGGAACAAGGGTATAACACATGGCATGGACAAGAACACGAACCAACCATACTACCATCGTACTAAACTACGAGAAACTAGCAAGTAACAAAATCCATACAAGAACTTAAACAGCAAATGGACAGGTGAGTATGATAACTAATGATCAGGTAACACTAAGGAAAACCAAGGAGCTGGTGATGGATTTCCACAGGGGCAGACCCACCACATGGACACTAGTGAACATCCAAGGAGTGGACAATGAGATTGTGGACTCTTAGAGGTACCTGGGTGTTCACCTGAACAATAAACTGGACTGGACTGACAACGATGATGCTCTTTACAGGAAGGGTCTGAGCAGACTCGACCTGCTGAAGAGGCTTAGGTCTTTTGGATCTTTTTTTGACTCTGTGGTGCCATCAGTCATCTTCTATGCCTGGTGTAGTCTGTTGGAGCAGCAGCCTTTCAACAGCTGAGAGGAAGTGGTTCGATAAGCTCATCAGGAAGGCCAGCTCTGTCCTAGGATGCCACCTTGACCTAGTGCAGGTGGTGGGAGACAGAAGGACTCTGGCTAAAATAACATCACTGATGGACAATGTCTCCCACCCCATGCATGAAGCTGTTGCTGAACTGGAGATCTCCTTCAGTGTCAGACTCCTGCATCCTAAGTGCACAAAGGAGCGTTACAGGAGATCCTTCTTTTCAGCAGCTGTTAGACTCTATAACCTGCTCCCAACAAACTCAAAGGGTGTTTACATCCCTGCTGGTATTTGCAGGTTTTTTTTTTTTTTTTTTTTTTTTTAAATTTCAGATAACATTTCTGCTGTTATTTGCACATCTTTATTGTTTGCACACTTTTATTGTCACTTATTATAAATAGTCTGTTGTTTTCAATACACAAATACACATAAACGTTGTGTACATTTTTTTTAAATTATCCTACTCAGTTGCACATTTCTTTTGATCAGAGTACACTAGTTTTAAATACTGCACAGTATTTTATGTTGTAATATTGCCCTTACTGTACAGTAGGTTATTCTTAATTCTGTTTTTTATATATTTTATATTTTTACCTTTGTGTGAATTTACATGCTTTGATTACCTGTCACTTTGCTGCTGTTGCACTGGAATTTCCCCACTATTGGACAATAAAGGATATTTCTATTCTAAAAAAAATCTGTCTGCACCACCTAGCGTTGAACAGGCAGTTTCAACGCTGGAATTTCTGAGACCTGACCTCGAGAATCTGTGGCATTTATGACTATTACCAAGAACAGGCAGATAACTTAACTTTTGTTCATCTTGTTGTGGTGATGAAACAAATCAATATATATGTAGTGTATGGCATTATAGTTCTGTTCATTTAAATAACAATTGGAATGTATAGTATTTGATCTTTTTTGTAAGCTCTAGAACTTTATACAATGTGATTATATCTTTACTGGAAACATTACAGGAATAATCCTTCTTCCAGTAAGTGTTGGCTCTGCAGCATAGTCAGGGCTGAGTCACTCACCATCTGCTGAAACAGAACAGAGCTAGGATGAGTGCAAACATGCAAAAAATCTGTATGCTTGGAGGAGGCTACACTTAAAATCATTAATTCCATCATAGTAGTTTTAAGGTGTTTTAAAACTGTATTTTAGTCATTAAGAAAAATGCAAAATATTCATATTTTTTGTAACATATCTGCTTGAAACTTTTGGGTTGAGCTTTTACAGTGCCTTCAACATTTATTGGCACCCCTGGTAAAGATGTAAAATTAATTAGTACATACAAAACAAATGTTGCAGCTTTTGGTAAATTCTGAAGTTTTTTTTTTTTTTTTTTTACCTCCTTTACCATCCTCACTACTTCACCAGATGGCATGATAAACATGGGTCCCGGTCCAGTCTCATTTATCACAGTTCCAGCTGTTTTAATCTTTTTAAACTAAAAAGCCTGGAAGGTATTTCATCTTATGGGAAATCTCCTCTGGCTGCAGAATTTAGCAGATTTAGGCAAGCAGCCGTTTTCTTGTATCAGTTTCCTGAGTCCCAGATCAACATACATCTGTCTTACTTGAATCATATGTTCTCTTGTCTTTTTCCTTTTGAAGAGTGGCTAGGAGAACTTGAGTTAAAGTTCATAGACACTGATTAACAAAAGAAAAGCTAAGTGTATGTTAAAAAATGCTTCAGTCTCATTAATTTTCTAAGAGTGGTCAGGGGTCTCCCGAGTAATACACATTAAGATTAAAGGTTAGGTTTTTCAAAAAGATGGTGCTAATAAATCTGGAGGGTGTGGAATATTTGGTGAAGTTTTCACCTTATTTTCAGATCGATCAGATTTCTTTTCTTGTTTTTTTTTTTTTTCTCTTACCCATTTCTTCTTTTTTGCATCTTTCCATCCCTTGGACATTGCTGTTTCACTTACTACATACACTGTTTAAATTTAGTTCAGTAACATTGAATTTTGAGTTCAAAGGTTTAGTCAAATCACTCTAACTGGATTTGTTGAACTGAAGGATGTTAAAATGTCACAATTAAGAGCCAATAATGCAAGAAGTGAGACTTTAATAAAGACAAGCTGTCTACCTGCTCTTTAATCTGCTAATTAATTAACATTTACAAATGCAGATTTTACATTTTTGCAAAAACGTGACGTTTCATCTAACTTTTTCATTGTATTTTTCATTGAACTTGCTTTTAATCAATTTAGATAAATCTTACTGCACCATTACAGGATTAAGGGTTCACAAACTGTACTTTTTATCAAAACATCTTAAGAGTCTGAGTTTGATTGTGCACAAACAGGTCATCACAATATGTTTATGAAGTTTAGATATGAGCTTAAGGATTGTATGATGTTATTCAGTCCTCTTTGTTGTTCCATAAAAGATGTTCAGCCTGCAAAAGCAGAACAGAACTTATTAAAGGCACAGATTTGTCAACACACTGATCAGTTTTCTGACAGTTTGCTGTGTAAGTACCAGGAAGTCGACGGGGTCTTCTGGTTTGATTCCGGAGCATTCTAGCATGGCCTCGCCTAGCGAAGGTATCACATATTTCATCAAGTAGTTTCTGAGAGGAAGAGCTCTAGCTTCCAGCAGCTCGGACTCCTGTTGCCTCACCAACAACAAGTTCTTCTGCTGCAAAAACGCATTTTCACAAGCAATTAGCTTTTCACTCAGATGTTAAACATTTTTCATTTCCCTCTTTGATGTTTTCAAGCACCTAATTCCTGAGCTTACCCACTCCTCATACTGATCTGTCATCTTAGCCAGTGCAGTCTCCTTCCTTATTTTCCTCTCTGCAGCCTCTGCTGCCAGTTTCTGCCTTCTCTCTTCTTCTCTCCTTTGGTTCTTCTCCTCCTCCTCCTGTGGAGTACCGCCGTAGTTCCTGGGAACCCCCACAATCTCTGTTATCTTCCTCATAACACACGTGTACTCCAAATCATCTGAGCTGATCTCTGGAAAGGAACAAGGCACATTTAATGTGGTGAAGCAGAACAACTGAAACCTAATGAAAACATTTTATTTTCCCTTAATATTCCAAGGGTATGAATGTAATTTTTTTCTACAAGAGGGATTTTATACAAGCAGCTTCTCCTTATACACACAGATTAGGTACAAAAAAACTTGGAATGTTGTGCTGACTCCTTGTGGCCAATTACGGTTTTGCAGATAGTACCTATATCTATATGTTTTGGGTGAATTTCCCGGTGATCAAAGAAGTCCAGCAAGGTTTCTGCAGAGCTAAAAAGTTGCCGGTATTGAGCCAGACGAGACACAAATTCCTCCTGGGTGTAGCACATTTTCTCAGTTACGCTCTCTGAAAGTCTTTGAACTCGCTCTGTCAGGAAATCATCTGATGCGTCAAGGGCAAAAACGTGCTCTGTAACGCATACATGGAAAAAAAACATTTTGAGTAATGTGAGTACATGCATTTTAGTTATAGCGACAAATTGATGCCATAAGCACAACCTGGGGTGATGATTTTGTTGAACCACGGTACTTTGTACGTAACATCTAAATTCTGGATCTCTGGTTCCTCATCTGAACAAATTAAAATCACAATTTTTCCAATATTACTGATGCGTCTTCATTCATTCATTGACAGAAACTATATTGATAGATAAAACTTACCAGAGAAAATCTTCTTTGCTTGCTCAGAACTCTCAGGGAATCCATCAAGAACAAACCCTTGATTTCTACATGGCTTAGAGTATAGTTTTTCTCGTAAAATGTCAAAAATCTGATGCTCAGGCAGCTGACCTGAAAAAACAAAGAGGAAAAGCACCAAAAATCCAATAACATCTAAGCTTTTTAGTACAATTTATTCAAGGACGTTTCCTCAACACACTGTACATGCTGTTGCTCAATTTAACACTATCTACCCCTGTTTGCCCAGACTGTGTAACGTTCAGGAATAATTAGCTCACAGTTCATGCGATAGGATTTAGGATTTGTTATCAGCCTTAATTGATGTTGCTTGAAGTTGTTTTGCCTTTTTTTGACCCACCTTCATTGTTCTCCATACTCTCGTTCATAATTTCCAGTTGTTTCTGTGCAGCATCTGTAGCCTCTTCACTAGCGTCATCAAGCTCATCTCCTTCTATCATCCTCTTCTGCAAAACATAGAAATAAACACGATGAACAGAAAACATCTGTTTATGTTTGTCATGCAGCTGCTGCACTCAACTTTGCAAAAGTATTTTTTTTGAGATTTCTGGTGATAGTCGAACACAAAGCACAGCATAATTGTAAAGTGAAAGGAAAATTATGCATCCACTCATCTTTTATGCCCACTTAATCCATAGAGGGTCTCAAGTGGACTGCTGCCTATCTCCAGCAGTCAATGTGTGAGAGGCAGGGTATACCTTGGACAGGTGGTCGGTCCATCGCAGGGCAACACAGAGACACAGGACCAACAAAGATGGATGCATGCATTCATAGCTAAGGGTAATTTAGAGACTAGCTGACTTAAGAGCAATTTCAGACTACTGGAGGAAGCAGGGGGACAGGCATTTTCAACATTTTTTAACACATACAAATCAGATAAATGTGGCATGTATTTTTACTGACTGGATGGAAAAGCTCTGGTAGGCAAACCCATGGCGCAATGCTGCCACCACCATGTTTCATCATGGGGATGGGGTGTTCAGGGTGATGTGCAGTTATCATTTTTCACCACACACATTGCTTTACATGTAGGCCAAAAAGTTCAGTCTTGGTCTCATCTGACCACAGTACCAATGTTGGGGTAAATTCCCCAACATCTTCCTGCCTGACCCATCTGGTGTGTTCCTTGTTTGCTCACCAACATTCTCTAAGAAACCTCTGAGGACTTTGATCATGTATCATTTGCTTTGTGTTGGTCTTTCACATATATACACACACACACATACATACATACATATTATATATATATATATATATATATATATATATATATATATATATATATATATATATATATATATATATATATATATATAGTCAGTTTAAAGGTTCAACAAGTATACAGTAATATCTCTTGTTTCATCTGTGCTTCCACTGACCAGCTGAGTTATTTTCTCCTCAGTCAAGTTGTTGACATTGATGTAGTGTATTCTGTAGTGCTGGCAGAGCTTCTTGGCAATAGTTGTCTTCCCCACAGCCGGAGGGCCAATCAGGAAGATTTTAATTGGCTACAGAAAAAAAAATCTACTGTAGTCATTTGAAAACAAGCCTAAAAGTAGAAGAATCTACTGATGAACAAAGAGGTAATTTTATGTATCAAATATTTAGATGTAAACTGTTTTGACGCAAATAAGACACAAAAATGTGTGCGGCTATCTCTCATTTGAAGGGTTAAATACTTACAAGAAGTTTCCTTTTGTTTTTGTATTCCTCTACAATGATCCTCATGTTTTCCAACAGTCCGTCTTTATATGCCCAGTTTAAGCTGTACATGTTGCTGACAATGGAAACATCCAGGCGTAGGTTGATGCTAAGACAGTCCAGTTCATCTTGCTGGAACAAGGCACAAACTAATCACAACCATGTTTGACTGAACTTTTGAATAAATATTAAATTAATCAGATTTTTTTTTTTTTTACAAGTTTGATTTCGTGTGTTATGTTTTGGGATTTTGGGAAAAAAAAAAAAAAAAAAAAACAAAAAAAAAAAAAAAAAAAAAAAAAACTTAAAGGGTAAAAGCACTGAAAATGATTTTGGAAAAGAATGTTTTGGGTTAATTTATACAGAAAAAGTACACAGTCCTCTACCTTAAAAGCTTTCATTGTGATGGCATCCTGTAGAGGTAGCTTGTAGGTTTTTTCTGGCCCGAGCACTTCACTTATTGCCTAAAGAGTTAAAAGAAGGGGGGACTAAATAAACATTTATTTTGTTTTATCTGTTTGCCCTTTCAGTTTAGAACTTAACACTTACAAGTAAATGACGTTATTTTTATAGCTTAACTGTGATATAAAATGCTACCTTTACAATATCCTCTAAAGTGCTCTTGGAATCATCAATGGCAATGACGTACTTTGACCTTAGCTTCACCTTAATGATGTTTTCGATCACTCTGTAATAAATTAAAGTCAGTTCATCTCTGATCCAGTTTCTCTCCAAAGGAAAAACAACAACACGGATCCATAAATTTACCTTCCAAGGTCACAAACATGAATCATGGGAATGCGATTTGTGCCATTGCCAAATATGGGAATCTTTGGATCCTTCATGATCCATGAAACCTAAAAACATACAAGTGAAACAATGTAAACAAATATAAATTATGTGTGCATAACAGATTAGTTATAGTTACCTTAAAAAAGTAGTGGAAGATATTCTCTCCCATTCCATACTGAAGTCCAGCAGCTACAACGTAACCTTTGAGCTTGGATGTTTTCTGAAAAATGAGAATTTATTCATAGAAATTTAGTATTTTCAAACTTCCACAACTTTAGGCGTAATCTGCTTTTGGCAGATTATATTATTGTGAAATATACACAATAATAATACCACGTACGCCTCTGGGCAATTTGAGCACAAGTTTTTCCACATCATTGTGGCTCCTGAAACTGGGATGAGGCCTTCTTCGGATAAACTCTTCTTCTAAGAAAGGGTCTTCTGGGTCATTCTGAAACAAAAATGAATAACTTGTTAAAAAAAAAAAAAAAAAAAAAAAAAAAAAAATTTGGATGATGTCATAGTTTCTGTTTTATTTTAGTTTTTTAGATCTACCGGATCTGAAGGCTTGGTCATTGTCCAAGTCATCACTGAGGAGATGAGGATGAAATTTTTCCGGCTTTCAAAGTTTTGCATTTCATCCCGAAGGGCTGTTTATAAAAAGACAAGAAGAACATGCAGCATTCATTTGTGAACAATATCAGATATGATCGTCATCAAAAAGCCAATCAATAAAACTATCCTTGTGCTTCTTGACTCTTACCTTTTACGGCCCATGCTGCTTCGGCAACCTGTTGTTGCGATGAACTTTCACTGATATTGTACACCACCACATCACACTCCAGTAGCAGCTGAAACAGCTCATCTCTGTCTGGGGACTGGTAAAAAATATAATAGGGTATTAACATTCATTTTAAGTCTTTTAATGATTTATTTATTCCAAAACTGAGAAAAAGCTTTGATAGAGCTTTGATGGAGCTTGATGATGTTAATTTTGAAACAGGAGCTCTTCTTGCTTGGTTGGTACCTTCTCAGTCAATGATGACATAAAACTTGCTTCTCTGCAGACCAATGTATTGGTGTTCAGTTAAGGCAGTGGTGTCCAAACTTTTTGCACTGTCAATCAAGTTGATAACACTCAGGGGTCATACGTTTTTGTTGGGGTTTTTTTTCCAAATGAAAACACAAAATAATTTTATTATGAATTATTTTCTTTTTCAGCATTAAACTACATATTCAATGTTTAAATGAAACAAAGCAGAAAAGAAGGTCAGAAAAATGGTCTCAGACATTTGTTTTGATAAAAGAAAGTTTTTAGGTCACGCATTTTCTATTTTGTTGGTCTAGAAAAAACTTTTTTTGAGTAAAAAGGTGCTGGATGTTTGTGGGTCTTCTGTGATATTAAAATGAAAGCACAAAAATAAAAGGAAAAACAACAGTTTATATTGTAGCTAACATTTTACATTTAAGAATATATATTTTAGTCATTAAAAAAAATCTTATCTTCAAAATTTGGCCAAATTTGTACAATTCTGGACCTGGGGTGGAGGTCCATACAAAATTATTCTAAAGGCCACAAATGGTCCCATGGCCTCACATTGGCCACCCCTGATCTAAGAGTAACATTTTAAGTCAGATGCTATTAAGATATGAATAACTGGGTGTTTCAACAGGATAATGGCCCCCAAAACAACTGGTTTTGGAATTAATAAAGCTGGATATTACTCTCCCAAAAACCTAACTTCTGTTGATAATTTAAGAGCTATGATTAAAAAACAGGCTGGAGGCAAGAAACAAACCAGTGTACAGGAATTTGACTAATTCGGCTGTCATGACCTTAACTTGGAGATTTAACCAAACATCAGAGGTGAATGTAAGAATAATCCTGTGTGAATTAGAGAAAATCAATTATAAATCAAAATTATACCCAAATTCTTGTTTATTAATATTAAAATTAGCAAATTAACACATCCATACCCATGAATTACTGAGAACTGTCAGTTTTATTGGCCTCCTATGAGCTAAATCAGCAACTATTCGGTCTTTATTCGCATAACATATTTGTTTGTACGTCAGTTTGCATTTACGATGTGATAGTTTTTTAATGAATAGGTACAACCTTAAGCAGCTGACTCACCACATACTGTTGGTGTAGAAACTTTAGGTTTTGCTCTTTGGAGCTGGAGGACACAGTTCCTATGACCTGAAGAATAGGTTCATCCCCGAACAGTATCTCTTCTGCTTCCTCACCATCGTCCGACTCTTCGACAGCTTTCCTTTCCCCTAAAACCTGTCAGGGTAAAGTCAGAGGAAATATTACAATTATCGGATTTTAACTGGTACCGAAACTGCGAATTTTTCTCTTTACCTCGGCGATGTGCCTTGAAGAATACGTGTCGACGTTGTTCACAAAAACTCGTTTAAGACGAGTCTGCTGCTTTCTGTCACCCATTACAGAAGCTGTTATTTCAGATACACAGAATGACCAAAGTTTAGTGGAAAATTGCTGAGACAAAACCCAGTTCGCTTCTAGGCTATACGGTTGCTATGGACTCGAAAACGGTTGGTAGGGTTCAGCTAATTATACGCCGAATACGTAAGCTACGTAAATATGGAGGCTGTGGAACCCAAGGACGGTTTTACAATCCTTGAGCATTGGATAATGTTTTTTTTTAGACCCAATAATAATAATAATAATAATAATAATAATAATAATAATAATAATAATAATAATAATAATAATAATAATAGGGTTAGGGTTATTATTATTATTATTATTATTATTATTATTATTATTATTATTATTATTATTATTATTATTATTATTATTATTTTCTTTCATCGCTTGCTTTTTTAACCTGAAATATAAATGAATTGAATTTTATTTCTCTAATTTCTTATTTGGTGCCACTTAATTTTAGTACCTGGATTAAAACTAGAAAAATGCCTCCTTTTTATTTCTTAAACTTTATTTTATTATTTGTGCATGGTTTAAATCCAAACTGGGGCTTTCCTGTGTTGAGTTAGCATGCAGGTTTTCCCTGAGTACGCCACTATCTGCCACAGAGAAATACAAGTGCCAGCTGGTTTATTAGGTACAGCCAGGGCTGGTGTTCTGTCATTTTGGCATACACTGTTAGAATAGCATATGGAAGTCTACTAGGCTACTTTATTAAAACAGCATACCGATGTTTGTGAAGGGGTAAGCTGTTTTGATGGGTGTTACACTGAACCATCATACACAGTGTATCTCACTGATAATAAACAACAAATTATTAAAAAATTATTGTTTACAGAAAGATTGGTTATCAGGGCCAGTCAGTCTGGGCTAGTTTGAGGAGTCCGTAGAGAAAACAGACATCAAGTCCTGTATCTGAAGGACTGAACAACAACTTATACTTGCTAAATAAAACCCCCGATTTGAAGTACATGCTTGAAAGTACGTTATATTGAGCTTCTATTTTGAAAAATAAGAAAAGAAAAAACTCCCCCACATCATTATTATACCACCAGCGTGAGCCATTGATATGTGGTTGTTTAGGCCAAGTTTTGACCCTACCATCTGAATGCTCAAATTAAGACTTTTTGTACCTGAGAATGTTTTTTTCCATTCTGTTATTGTCCCATTTTGGTGAGTCTGTGTGAATTGTAGCCTCAGCTTCCTTGTTCTTAGTGTCAGGAACATAGCAGCCAGTGTGGTCTTCTGCTGCTATAGCCCATCTGTTTCATAAGTATGCAGAGATGGTCTTCTGCACACCTTGGTTGGAACAAGTGGTTATTTAATTATCTGTTGCTGTTCTATAATTTTGAACCAGTCTATACATTCTCTAACATCAACAAGGGATTTTTGTCAACACTATGACCACAAATCAGATGTGGTCCCATTTTAAGCCCTTCTCTGTAAAGCGAAGAGATTGTTGTATATGAAAATCAAAGCAGGTGAGCAATGAAATATTTAGAACAGCCCATAGGGCCTTTCATCCATGCTCCGTTAAGATCATGCAAATCATCCTTACTTCTCCATTCTCAGGTTGATCATCAGGAAGTTGTCTCTTCTAAATGTCTAAATGCATAGAGTTGCTGCATTGCGATTGGCTGAATTACTAGGTGTTTTAACACACAACTGTACCTGTGTATCTGAAAAAGTGGCTGTGAGTTTAACTATTTCTACCTTGAAATCATTGTGAAATAATTCATTTTGGAAATCATTGTTCCTTTACTTCAAAGTTTAAAGATGTGGTGCCATAACTTCTTTGTTTCTTCTGCTTTAGGAGGTTTAATGTCAGAATCCCATTCCAGTGATGTAACAGCCTTTTTCCTGCAGGGAATACCAAATTAACACCCTCCAGACAGTGCAACATTCCACTCTTGCCTCCTTATTTGCGCGAACAAGCCCCACCTGTGGTTTTGTTGATCTCCTCCTTGTGCAGGACAATGGAGTGCTGACATGGAAACTTTCAAAGCACCCCATTTATTTATAGAGCTGACTTTATCAGCTCTTGATGGTGTCTGTTTCACACAGATCTGGGCACTCAGTGAAACACGCCAGTCATATATTCAAGGCACAATGATACTGATTGAGGACTGAGATGATTGGTTGGGCTTTTACCATGTATAGTAATCTGTTCTCAATAAGGCACTGGAGTCGAATGATTAGCCTCACAGCAAGAGGGTCTCTGGTTTGAATTCTTTATTTTTGAGTGTGTTTTCTGCAGATAATAAATAATTATCCTGAGGGTTATTTAGAAATTCTAAAATGTGACAAAAGGTTGAAATATTTAAATAAACCCAGAATTTTTATCAAAGTATTATTACAAAAACACTATAAAAAGTAAGCCAGACACATGAAACTGTTTTGTAATATGACTTTATCTATAATAACTTAACATTCCTACTCAGATTTATTTTTTTTTAAATCAGTACGTTAGTTTAAAAACATCCTGATTACTTGGAAGCTGGTAAAGAATTTTCTAAACTGACAATTCAATAATTATTTTTGGTTTCGGTTAATGGTCTCTGTCACGCCTCAGAGGCCTTCAAGGAATAACTCTAAATCATTTCACTGCAGCTGTGGCTTTACTTTTAGGGTTGTTGTCCTGTTAACAGAAATATGCAATGTTTTCCACTTCCTGTTGTGTTCTGCATGTTGCTCAGCAAGCTCAGTTTTGGTCTGATTTGTCCCAAAACATCTTCCAGATATCTACTGTGACTCCCATGACTTGTAGCAAAGGTTAAATGGACTACTTATAGTTTTCTTTCAACAGTGCTTTCTTTGTATTTTTAGAGATCCGTGCAGCTCCTCTGGTGTTCCCAAGAGCCTTTAGCCTGCTACTCTGATTATGGACGGCATAGACGATGAGCTGATTCCCAAAACTTGGAATATTGTTTATTAACCTAACTTTGCTTTGAACCCTTCCCTTTAATCCATCCATTGTCTATATCCAGTTTTCCTTGCAGGGTTGCAGGTGGGCCGGTCCCTATCTCCAGCAGTCATTGGCAAAAGGTGGATTACACTCTGGACAGGTCCCCAGTCCATCACACAGCCACACAAGACATGTAAATATCCACCCATACCTAAGGGCAGTTTAGAGTAACCAATTAACCTAACAGTCATGTTTTTGGATTGTGAAGGAAGCTGGAGTACCCAGGGAGAACCCATGTAATGACAAGGAGAACATGCAAACTCGATGCAGAAATACTGCAGGCTGGGATGAGAACCCAGGACCTTCTTGCTGCAAGGCAACAGTGCCACCAACTGTACCACTGTGCAGCCCCCTTTCCTTACCATTTATCACTAACCCATTTGCTGTTTTCCATGCTTTGCATGATGCTTTTGTTCACTAATGTTCTCTAACAAACTTCTGAAGCCTTCACAGAACTACTGGAATTATAATACACACCTCACTTTATGGATTTTTATTCACTAAAATATCTTGAAAATGCTATGTCATTTACTTTGCAGTAACAATGCCATGCTACTTTGTGTTAGTCTTTCACATAAAACTTTAAAATACATGTGAGTTTGTGGTTGTTTTGTGATAAAATGTGAAAAAGCTGAGGAATATGAATACAAATGCAAGGTATAGAATGTCTCATTCAGCACACAGTTTGTTAAACACTGTCAGCTGTTTGAAACAAGCAGGTGTGACCTTTAAAACATCTGCTGATATCATCATAATCACTACAATGAATCATTTTGACATTATTAGCCTATTTTTCCTTGATTTTTAAAAAAAAAAAAAAATCTATTTAACACAGTATTACTTCAAATCCACAGTAAAACCTACTTATGCTGTGGCTTAACATTGTACAAAAACCCATTTCTATTGCCACAAGTCAAACAGAGAACATATTCCTGTTTGTGTTAAACAGACTGTTACACAGCAGTTGATTCTAACAGCTGTCTAAATGTGTTTGTGTGGGAGGTTTGAAATGCAGAGGAGGCAGCTGTCAAGACAGAAGTACTTCCTGCATTACCTTAAAAGGATGAATGTCCCTCAAAACTGTGACCCATTTAGGAGGAATCGGCTTCATCCTGGTAAAGGCAGGGATTCTGCCAAAAAGTGCTTCTTTGAGTTAAATGGAGCTGTTCACAAAACAAAGCACTGGTTTCATCCAAGGCTAATGTGATGTGAGGCTTTCTGCTTTGTTTTTATCAGTCAAAGTTTTAAGAATTTAAATCTGAGCACTTAAATAATTCCAAACTGCTGTTTCAGACCATCATGGGGCAAATAACTCCTCAAAGTGATTGGTTACACCCTATTTCTGATGCTGCTATAAAAATTTAAATATAGAAGCTTCGCTGTAGCCCTGGGAACGAGGACTGGTTATAGGTATGACTGCATGCAAACTATGTGTGGAACATCCACCATCATTAGATGTTTATCTTGGCTGCCTTGCTTGGACAAAATGCCCTCCACAATTATTGGGACCCCCTGGTAAAGATGTCTTAAAATATTTTATTTCTGTATAAATTAACTCAAAAATCCTTGCAATTCTGTTTTATCATAATCGTCCTCCCTGCATTCGAAAGTAAGATATACGCGAGCCCTCGACCAGTCTCGTTTGTCACAGTTTCAGTTGTTTCAAACTTTTTAATTTTTCCTCTGACTAAGGCCCTGTTTACACGACAACACCAAGGCAGTAAAACACAAATGTTTTGTTGCTTTTTGGCCTCTTTTTTGCAAGGTAACAGCATTTTGGCTGGACAAAAACACAAAGGTTTGACAACGAGCTCCAAAGTGAAACACACACTTAGAAACGCTAACTGAAAACATTTGGAAACTGATCTCAGTCACATCACCCATGCACAACACAACAACAACAATGCTGGACCTATAGATTTTTGCCATATTAAAGCAAAATCTGCTTGTTGTTAAACATTTTGGCAGTCCAAACAAAACAATAACACACAGCTACGATCCATTGTTGTTTTTACTGTGTTGTATCTTCTTTTTCTTCTTCTGCTCTTATAAGGATGTTTCAAAGTTTCACTGTCTCCTACAGGCCCGGGTTGCTGACTACATCATTTCCAGTAGTATTTATGTTTTCATCTGCACATGGAGCATTTTCATGTCCAGATGAAATGTACACATTGCTCTTGGAAATGTTGTGTAAACAGGGCCTAAATATGCTCAGATTAAGGCAAATAGCTATTTTCATGCAGCAGTTACCACATTTATGAAGATCAGCACACATTTGTTTCTCTTCAATAGCATGTTTTCTTGTGTTTACCATTTTGAAGAGACGCTAGGAGAAGCTGGGCCCCACTGAGCGCAAATTAAAGGCTCCGATACTGGAAAGGATCTATCCATTGTCTATACCCGCTTATCTTTACAGGGTAATGGGGGGCTGGCACCTATCTCCAGTGATCATTGGGTGAGAGGTGGGGTACAACCCGAACAGTTCACCAGCCTATCAGGGCTAAAAAACAAGCTAAATATGAATCAAAAAAATATGTCAATGACCTTTATTTTTCAGAAATTGTTAACTGTGTCAATTAATATTCCACCAGCAATTTTTGTATAATTATCTATTCCTTAAAAAGGGTTTATTTTTTATCCATTCTGAATACAACTATACATGATGGAAAAGTCTGGGGTCTGATGAAGTACAGTAATTTTGTTAGAAACGATTATTTATTTCGGTTTGGTTCCCCACTAAATAAAAAATTCTGAAATTAAAGGTTGTATTTCCAAAATTTTCAGTGAGAGGTTATGCTACTGTAATTAAAGGTTATTTTTTGCTTTATACACATCTTTTCCAGGGTGGGTATTATGCCAATGCTTGAGATGGTTTCGGTCAAGCAGGTTAGTAGTGTTTCTTCTTGCACATATTCCAGCACATGTCTACAAATGGAATAGTTCAGGGTGCTTTGTAGAGTAAGGGGGAGACAGGGGAGTATTTACATTCCTGCTGCCCTCACCATGGCCTGATAGGGCTTTGGCAAGAGGACATAGGCAGTCTGCAGGCGGTACAAGGTGACGAATAAGGATCCTGAGCTGTCATCTTTCTACCTTCAGTGAGGGGGCGACAGCTACTGGCACTGGCCACACTCTATTTCCCTAAAAGGAGACACTGGAGCCAATGAGAGTTGAGAAGCGTCAGCCGTCGTTCCCCACACATGCCGTTCCCGCTCTGTAGAGGTCTGGAGCCCTCCCTCCCCATCTTACAATGCTACATTTCAGCTGTTCCCCCCCCCACCATCCCCTCTCACTCAGCACATACCATGACATGACACAAGCAGACTGTCTCTGGCAGTTTGTCTTGGACAGCTCCTGAACTGTATTACTCAAACAAGTTCTCACGTTACAATCATTCCCTGCAAACATCCACATCCCCAATTTAAGCAATATTACTTCATTCATAAGGATCTGAGCAGCAGCTCCACAAACTGAAGTAAAGATTTTATTATTCATAAATTTACATGACTATAATAATGATAACACATAAACTTCTTGACAAACCAGACCCCTGCATTAAAAGTATATATTTATCCTAAATCATAATAAATTGTTGTATCATATAAAAGTTGCTATTTATCAGTTTATCGTAACAATTAAAGTGCCACATGCTGCTGTTTAGATCTCATCCAGGACTTTTAAACTACCAGTCTGGAGGCATCCCTGACACGGGATCCACTTTACGCTGCCTTTTTGCTGAGCAACACTTAATTTGGACTTGCATGAAGTCCTGAGCCCACCCACCAGCCCCCAGCCTCAGCATGCTGAATCATATATAAAGGAGCCCCTCACACCCTTGCCCCTGTATCCCAGAGAAAACTCCAGTCTTGTAGTTACAGCTTGGTGAGTACCTCTGCACACTTGCTAGTTTTTAATTATCAGGTTGAGAAGATACTGATACTGTACCTGAATTTTTATTTTCTTGCTGCTGAGTTTGTTTGTTATGTTAGATGGTTGGTGTCAGAAACTGTAGAAATATGTTACTGGCAATTCAACTTTAGCATGCAGGATGTGGGATACAATTTTGAGTCAAACATTTTAAAACTAAGTAACAAAAACAGATCTGTACATTAATATATTTGTGCATTTAAATAACATTCCTGAGACTCATTCATTAAAATCTCTTTGAACATTCTTTAGTATCATCAAGATTTAAAAGTTTTGAAAACAAAGACACAAGGGAGTAAATTTAATATTAGTAGTTGCATTTTAAACCTCAGCATTATTAGGCTTTCTTTTTCTGTTCTGATTTATTTAACACTAATTTTAATTATTTTTAGTTTCTCTTACAAGGAGAATGTTTAGTTTTATACAACTCTAGTGTCAATATGCTCCATAAAATGAAATTCATTTTAAGAACTGTACTTATAAAAATAGCATGATTTTGCTAATTGAACAGCACTGGCTGAACAGTTCAGTCATTCTTCTCAAATACCGTCAGAGGTGTGATTATAGACAAGATAGCTTTATTTGAAATTTAAAGCAAAGTTAAGTCACATTTGGAGTTTAAAAGTTTTGATTTGCACCAAACATCTAAAATCAGTCATTAAGAATCAGATGTTTTGTGTAATTTGAAAGTCTAACACAAGGGCTGATGCTGGCACTTGGGATGCATCCCAGAAATCCTAGAAAGATCTAAGCATGTGGTTTGGATCCAAACAGGAGTTCACTATGTGGCAACAGCTGAGAGGAGACCCAGGCCTCCTGTGCCACTTGTCTAAAGACACACTGCATCAGCTGTTAACTGCTTCTGGCTTAACAATGAGATACTGAGCAGGAGATGGGGGACAAGGGGGGCCCTGAGGCTTAAAATAGATGTGTTAGTTTGTTTGAGTGGATTGGGCTGCATCCACTTTTAGCTTTTCAGGCAGCGGAAGAACTTAAAGAGGAGATTAAACAACTCAAGGGTGTCTGCATAACAAGAATAGTGCCACATTGCTTCACAGAACCAAGACAATTCTGAGTGTGTTCCCATATTCTGGGTTTTATAGAAGGCCAACACAACAGACCAAACATGTGTGACGATGACGAGACCACCGCATTGGTGTGCGACAACGGTTCTGGGTTGGTCAAGGCGGGGTTTGCTGGTGATGATGCCCCCCGGGCTGTCTTTCCATCCATTGTTGGACGACCCCGTCATCAGGTGAGACAACTACTATAGCCAAAAAGTTTCCATAGGATGTAATTTCTGTGTGCATATCCCTGTGTCTGTCTTCATCTTGAGAATCTGAAATGCATTTCTGTCCCTCACAGGGTGTGATGGTGGGTATGGGTCAGAAGGACAGCTATGTGGGAGATGAGGCCCAGAGCAAGAGGGGTATCTTGACTCTGAAGTACCCTATTGAGCATGGCATTATCACCAACTGGGATGACATGGAGAAGGTGAGAATTGAAAATAAAAATAAATTGACAACAAATGTTAATTGAAAAATCAAGATCAATGGATAACACTTTTTAATGTTTCCTAGATCTGGCACCATACTTTCTACAATGAGCTCCGTGTGGCTCCAGAGGAGCATCCCACCCTGCTGACTGAAGCCCCCCTCAACCCAAAAGCTAACAGAGAGAAGATGACCCAGATCATGTTTGAGACCTTCAATGTCCCTGCCATGTATGTTGCTATCCAGGCTGTCCTGTCCCTGTATGCCTCTGGACGTACCACTGGTGAGTCTCTACCATAGGTTTCTCTGCAACATCACAGTAAAAGTAAACTTGTAGGTTAAGAAAATGCTGTTTTTTCTAAACAGGTATTGTACTGGACTCTGGTGATGGTGTGACACACAATGTACCAATCTATGAGGGTTATGCTCTGCCCCACGCCATCATGCGTCTAGATCTGGCTGGTCGGGACCTCACAGACTATCTGATGAAAATCCTTACTGAGCGTGGCTACTCTTTTGTCACTACAGGTATTATGATGTTACCAATTTTAAAAATAAAACTGAAGTGTAATATGGAAATTCAGAGAAGATCCATCAATTTTCTGAAAAACTTAATAATTGCAATAGAGGTGTATTTAAATTATAATGAGAGAAGTCTTAATTGTCAAAAAATTACATTGTACATAAATATTCTTTATTTTACAGTTTTCAAATTGATATAATTAAAAATGAATGTGCAATTAAAATCTTAACTGATACAGAAATATCATTTAGATTTAGCAAGTAATATTGCTCTACACTTGTTGACTCCACATGCCCCGAGTCGTAGCAAATCCCTTAGTTTAGTTAAAAAACAACTATGGATAATGAATAATTTGAAATAGTAAAAAATGGATGTCTTAAAAAGTGTGATTTCAATCAAATTCATCATTTATATCCTGCAAATACAACTTAATAGCTTAGGCTAAACGTTGCTGCTGAACATATTTAACACTATTAAGTTTTAAGACATTACTTACTTAAAAGATAACAAAGGGATATTTTTTCCATGTTAAACTATCCATTTTAGGTTAAAGTCTTCTAGCAGACTTAACCGTTTGTAGCACTAGAGAACTTGTAGCAAAAATGTTTTAGACAAACAACTCCAACGAATTATTGTTCATTTATCTAAAGCACTCTGAAAATGAGTATTTACAAAAAATATATGGACTACAATGTAAAAAACAAGTTTTAAATGATTAGCTAGTTTTCAAGATGAAGCTAGCAAACTTGTGTTAAGCTAACAGTTATACCTGATAAAGTTTGCTTGAAAAACAATATATAATCAAACTTTAAGTCTGATTACATTTTGTTCAATTTAAGTAGAACCTCTAGTTAATATGATAAAAAAAATTGATTGGTGAGTAAATAATCGTACATTTAACACCTCTGGGTTAAACCAATCACATGATTATGTAGTTCATTGGAGTTTCAGATGATGAAAGTCTGATGATGGTTTTAATTGAGCTATTTTCTCTCTCCAGCTGAGCGTGAAATTGTGCGAGACATCAAGGAGAAACTGTGTTATGTAGCACTGGACTTTGAGAACGAGATGGCCACTGCTGCCTCCTCTTCCTCCCTGGAGAAGAGTTACGAGCTCCCCGATGGGCAGGTCATCACAATCGGCAATGAGCGTTTCCGCTGCCCAGAGACCCTATTCCAGCCTTCCTTCATCGGTGAGCCATAACCCACAACAAAAAAATTAAGAGGGCCCAAACAAAAGCAACCGTTTACAACACTGACTGCCAGTAAATTAAGCTGTTTTGCTTATATGGTAAAATATGTTTTTGGAGTATCTTGTTTTCAAATTTTCATCTTGTTCACAAGTTGTCATTAGTCAATTTTTGATTTTCATGTATATGTATGAATGCAGGGTTCTCAGTTTAACTAATTTATTACATAATTCCAAAGAAAAAAAAATAGCTGTTTAGGTCTTGAATGCTTGTAAGTTATTTTATTTCAAACGTTTTGACTAAACTTCATAGTTTACTGTACAGGCAAAAAACATTTGTTGTGTAACTTTCTCAGGTATGGAGTCTGCTGGCATCCATGAAACTGCATACAACAGCATCATGAAGTGTGACATTGATATTCGTAAGGACCTTTATGCCAACAATGTGTTGTCTGGTGGTACCACCATGTACCCTGGTATTGCTGACCGCATGCAGAAAGAGATCACCGCCCTGGCCCCAAGCACCATGAAGATCAAGGTGAGCATGACTTTTTATGTAAAGTTATAAACTGTTCTGATATATTTTTTTTATACCTTTTTCCCTCCTCTTCTCTCCTTGCAGATCATTGCTCCTCCTGAGAGAAAATATTCCGTTTGGATTGGTGGCTCCATCTTGGCCTCTCTGTCCACCTTCCAGCAAATGTGGATCAGCAAGCAGGAGTATGATGAGGCTGGCCCCTCCATCGTCCACAGAAAGTGCTTCTAAACTGCCAATCCGAACCACAACCAACTACCAAACTAGATTACTTTCCATAACTTTATTTCTACTGTGTCCTGTGATGTATATACATGTACTGTTGTAATAATAAATAGTTTTTTAAATGCAATCCAGAGCTTTGGCGTTTTTGTCTTAATAAAGTTATGTTTTTGTTGCCACTATTTGTTTAATGCTGTTTTCAGTATTTGGTGGGTTTGGTAACAAACCACTTACTTTTCTAAAAAGTCATTTAAAAAGACACAATAAAAGAAACAAGCTGACAAAATAATTTGTTTCAGTAGCAATGCATAAAAATAAGCTATCAGAAATCATTTTCTTAAAATTTAATTTGACTTTTGGATATTATTTTACAGATGACAGTAATGTGGGTTGTGCTTTTATAACCCAAAACGGTGTCTGAAATCAAACTTTGGAAATTGGCCTAAATAGTTTTCTCCCCAAAAAGAAAACCAGTTCAGTCATCAGAAAACTTTTAATTTGATGCTGGCTTGCAATCTGGAGGCCCATGTTGGTACAAAGCCTACAGACCATTTCAAAATTTTGTGTTTATGTAGTAATTTGTAAAACAAAACAAACCAAAAACAACAACTGTGAAATGACCAGCACACTCACAGAGCAGGGACTAGTCATTTTGCCCCTTCATCTTTTCAAATAATTTCCTGCTTTGATAACTGAGTATTTAAAGTAGTTTTCTAAACCTACTTATAGTTTATAGTTAGGAAATGTTAAGTGACCCAAATGTATTTGTATATCTACCAGCAGGTGGTTGTGCATGTATATTTTGGTGTGATCAGGGCTCACAGGCTGTTATTTTTTAGAGTTGACTGCACCAATCAATTATGGCCTTAGACTTGGAGAAAATGGAAACACATAGGTATGAAATGGCCAGATTATTGACTGAAAGTCTTTAGAAGACACAGCATTTAAAAACACTCAAAAAAAAAACAAAACAAAAAAAAAAAACATTCTGAATGGAATTCTGCATTTTGCAAATAACTACTGTATTGTGTATGCTTTAATAAATTTCACTGGCTGTGTACTTTGGTTTAACTATTTTAAACATCAGTTCCTCAGAGTGATGCAATGTTTTATTCTTTTCTCAAAACTGAAAACCACTAAGATATTGTTGTATGAAAGAAATGTTTGTTTAAGGCATTAGTAAAGAGGGTGAAATACAGTTTTTTCCCACCCCCAAAATCCTCCTTTAATTTGACAACAGATATTTCTTTGAAACTGGACTAGGAAGTAATGAAAAGTGAGTGTAAAATGTTGAGCAATCTTCACTTCAGCATAAAAACTTATTTCAACTATCTTCCCCATGTCACCTGAATGCAACACTTCACCTTTTGTGTCCCAGGTGATACTCATGAGCATAATAAAGCTTATCTCTATGTCCCCAAGTCAATCTGCTTCATGATTTTCACAGTTTAACTGAAAATTGCTGGCTTTGAATACTTGTTTGTGAAATGAAGATTACAGACAGTAATGTAATTCGATTTCATCTTCAAGTTCTTTACGGGATTTCTGTAAAAAACTTTGTGAAGAAGAAAGGGAGACTGGTCTACAGTGGAGCAAAAGTGTTTGGGGTCCCTCTGGAAAATTTGTCCAGACGATACATTTCTGAATTTGGTCTCGTACCCTGGTAAGTGGATGCAGAAAGTAAAGATCAGCTCAATTAAAGCCAGTCTTTTAATTTTGGTTTCTGTCTTAGCTTTTTAGTGGATGCTTGCTCTCTTTTGTTGGACCGTGTTGGTACCGTGGGCCTGTTCAGAAAACCAGGCTCTCTTCCTCGCATTAAGGTCCTCAGGGTAAGATTCATCCTCTATTTAAACTGTATACTGTGATGCTTATTAAAGGGTCAGAGCCAGTACTACTTATGTTTTCCATGTCTATAGCTACCATACACCAAAAAATGTTTTTGTTTGCCCTGTTTAGGATAAGTTGAATCATGGGGTGGAGGCCCTGTCCACCGCCTTCCCCTATGATGTCTCCACCCTCATCAAACAGTTTTGCAGGGAGCTTCCTGAGCCACTGTTCCCCTCTGAGCTCCATGCAGCCCTGCTGAAAGCTCAGGCCCTGCCTGACTTGCAGGACAGGATGGCAGCCCTTCAGCTACTCTCCTGTTTGCTTCCAGCCAGAAATTCCTCCTGTCTGCACTATCTGTTTGAGTTCCTTCGCAAAGTTTCTCAGAGGTATGAATGAATATGAACAGTGTGGCAACACTGGACCCTTAGAGAGACAGAAAACAAAGTTTTGTCGAAAGTACCTTGCAGTTCATAATGATTTGCATCTTATGACCTCTGGGACGAAGTTATTAACACATTTTAAAAGTCAATTTTATGAAAGACAAATGTATGAAACTCAAAGTTTAAGGTTTTATACTTTATTCTTCTATGCTTATCTCACTGTTTTTGGCTTTTGATCTAAAATTTTAAACACTTGTTTTACAAGGACATCACAGGCTTTAAAACTGAGTGGCTAGTTTGGCCCCCAGACAACTGTGCAACAAAAAGGGAAGCAAAATTAAAGCATACAAATATAATTTTGCAGTATGTACAGAAAAACATCTTCTCAAACGAAACCAGTTAAAATTAATGTTTACAGTTTTAGAAACTTTCCTAATGTGAGGTTCAAATAAAATTTTTGGCATTGAACATCTTTACAGCTTTCAGTTAATTCATTATATTTAAGACAAAATAGCTGTGGTCTCAAAATGGATCCTTGTGGAACACCCATCTTACAGCTTTGGAAAGTTGTTCTCATGCTGAGAACTCCAAAATATTGTTCTTGTATGTTTTTCAATTTGATGTGCTCCTGTGCTGTATAGTACATGTTCATTAGGATGAGAGATGTATAGTTCAGTGTTCAGTTTATTTTTTTTATTTATTTTTTTCTTCACTCAGTGATTTGGTAATGAAACTTAATTTCTTTTATTGTCCATTAGTGCACCAAAGTGGGCAAAACATTAATAGCAGAATTGATCAGAAAGTAGGTTGCACTGCTTTCAGTTGGTTTTGCTTGTGTACTCGGCATGCCAAGTGAGATTAACATTGTTACTGCTGTAATATGTTAGTAACACTTGTCCAGAAAATCGGTGGCAGCCTGGTTTAGCTGGTGATCAAATTATGCATATGTCAATATGCATATGGCATAAACGCAGCAACATATTGAGACAATTTTATTTGCTTCATGATTCTTGAACTGCAACCTTGGGAAAAACTTGAGGCATGCATATTGGATCACTCTAAGACCATATTTTCTAAGGTGATCTTAAGAACAACAATACTGCAATACTGCATGTAGTTAAAATCTTTTATATTGATGGTAGATCAGTTCTCTTTTTAGCCATTTTGTTTTTCTGAATGTTCAAATTACACTGATCAAATTGTGGGCCTTGAAATGGAAGGTGTACATTTACAAGAAAGTTTTTCTTCATATCATAATGTCTGAAATCTTTTTCCTCATTCTGTTATCAATCAGATGCTCTGATAACTTGATGACCAGCTCCAATCTGGCCACAGTCTTCGTTCCATGTCTCTTACCACCTCCAAACAAGACTGAAATGTCAGAAGAACGACTTGAACTTAGAGTTCTTGTCCTGCGTACCTTCATAGAGTTTCCTCATCTCTTTGGTAATAGATTAATCATATTGTGTGAATGTTCTTAAAAAAAAAAAAAAAAGTCTTTGACTGACATTCTTCAAAACACATCACATTTTAGGTGTGATTCCCAAGACTCTTATGGACAGCATGGATTATTTTGTGAATTTCTGCAATCTTAAAGATGTGTTGAAGAAAGGAAACCGAAAGAGACACAGCTTAAAGGGTAAAATACAAGCAGTTATTCATCAAAGACATTTAAATGCAAATATTACTTGATTAAAGTCACTTTTTGATTTCTCAGTAAAACGATCTGTGAAGACCGTCTCCTGGATTCAGAGTAAGCCAAAGGCCAGGCCTGTAGCCTTTGATCCGACTCAAAACTCCACAATGGGAGATGGACCGAAGCTGAGGAGAAGCCTTGGACTGGAAACCTTCCCCAACATCCATCTGTTTAGGATTTCTATGCCTAATGCAGGTAGACTTTGTTTTAAAATTGACAAAGCTTCTGTTTTGTGCAAGAAGTACTAACAGTCAGATGTTTCTAGATCAAGGTTTCAGACATGCAGCAGCTGCTCTGGAATATTTCAACACTGCAAACAAGATTTCTATGCTCACTGCTGTGGAGAGACTGGAGCTTACAAACTGGAGATGTTCTTCACTATGATCTAGGCAGTTATGCTAGATGTCCCATATCTGTCCATCTCTGAAAAATTTCTGGCCAGAGTGGCTATTGTTGTATCTTAGATTTTTTTTTTTTTTTTTTTTTTTTTTTTTTTTTTTTTTTAAATAAATGTTGTTTTTTATTTTTTTATGTGACATCAATGTTACTTTTCTATAAATTTATCATCAGTCAAGAAGACTTCTTTCTTTCTTGGGATTACAAATGCAGCACCTTGCAAATACCCATACACCTTGAACTTAACCACATTTTGTCATGTTACATCAACAAACTTCAGTGCATTTGATACTGACAAAAAGCAGCATATTGTGAAACAGGAAAAAAAGGATAAATGGGTTTTCAAACTTTTTCCAAACAAAAATCTGAAAAGTATTTCATCCACTCCCCTCAAAATCAATTATTAGAGCCACTTCTCACTGAAATTACAACAAATATTATTAGGTTTTAAGTTGCTAATTTTCCACTTTCAGATGATTGCTTGAACAGTGCTCTGAGAAATGTTCAAATCTTGTTTTAAAAACTAAACCTTGTTTAAACTGCTCTCCAAATTTCTCCCTGGCCTGTCTGTAGTGTCCCTTAGTCTTTAAGATGCCATTTGTTCACTAATGCTCTCTAACAAACCTCTGAGTCATCCAGAAAACATCGTTGTTTAAATTTAGGTTGAATTATGGTTTTTTTTTTTTTTTTTTTTTTTTTTTTTTTTTTACAACTTAAGTTCTACATGGAATTAATGGATTATATGGAGTGGTTGGAATAAAGGAGACTGAATACAAGTGCAGTTGGCTTTTTCAGACTTATTTTGCAATTTTAAAGACCATGCATTTTTCTCTTACATCCCAATTTTGCACTACTTTGTATTAGTCTAACACAAAAAAATCCCTATAAATTGTACCCTGACAAAATGTGAAAAGGGTTACAAAAATATATACTTCTGCAAAGCACAGTATATGGAAAAGTGAAAGAACAGTTCAATATGATCTAAGCAAATAATTTGACTTCATTATTGTCTTTGTTCAAAAATACGTGCCTCTTGAAATTTTGCTCGATTTGTAAGTTAATTGTAAATGAAACTCTCTACCTGACAAGACGGCGTAATACGTTGAGTTAATTGGCTCTGTGCGCCACCAATGAGAAGATAGGATTTCTGGTTTCTTAGCAACTGCATCTGATCCGTGAAGCGCGTCCAAAGGTTGCATAACACCGGAAATGTGAGGAATTCTTTCAAAAATAAAGTACCATGATACAGCTACAACAAATCTGCGTTTGAAATGGGTTAGTGTGCTGATTGTTGGAACCCGAAGGGTAATGCATACATTTTACCATGTTCTTTTAAAAAATTTTAAATTAAATTTTGCTAAATACTAAATATTACTCGTTTTAATAAATTTTATTTTATACTGTTGAGTCTGATACGTCTTACTGCACATTTATCTTCTAAAATTAAGGTTATATATTTGTCATATTTGTGTTATTGATTTAAAAGTGGATGCCAGTCGTAGCTTTATGGTGTCTAGATGAACATTTACCAACAGCTAACGTATAAATACATTTTTATAAGATATTGATAGTTTGGTGCTTGTTTTTCGAAATATAACATCGGTTTAAAATGGCCTGAAATTTGCTTTTAAGTTACTAACAGATGTGGGATGTAATATTTTACTTTGAAAGAATAACAGAAACCCTGTTTTCATGGTGACTTGCTTGATGGAGGAGTAGGCAGGTCCTTGCGTCTACACGTTCAAGGTAAAGAAAAACAGAAATTCAAGGGTTATCTTTTTATTGCTATATTTCCTCTTTTTTTTAATCATACATCAAATTAAACATTAAAGCAAATCGAGCAGGTGGTTGAATTCAACATGTATTCGGATTATTTGGGCTGTTTACTAGAGAGAATGTCGCATCACAAATATTACTCCATTTTACAAACAATAACCTGACTCTTTCGGTTTTTATAGACCACATCTTGCTCCATTGTACCTGTTATGGTTATGGGTCAACGTTCTGGCTAATTATTTACTGATGGGACAAAAACAGCGGTGTTTGCTCGTGATAATGCGCCATATGTGCAAAGGTGTTTAGTGTGCACTTCACCCCCGCAGATGACAGAAATGGGATCCTCGGCGCGGCTCTCTCTGCTCGGACTGCTCCTGTGCCTGCAGCTTGGCAGAGCTCCAGCTCGCAGTCCCCGCACGGCGGTGGACCAGGTGTCAGAGGCCGACATCCAGCGGCTGCTGCACGGTGTTATGGAGCAGCTGGGCATCGCTCGGCCCCGGGTGGAGTATCCTGCACATCAGGCCACTAACATCGTCGGGCCTCAGAGCATACAGGGTAATCACGTATCAACTGCATTGATTTATCACTATTTGAAGCATACCCTTTTCTATTTAGAACCAGTTATTAAACTTTTTTTTCTAATACTTTTTAATAAAATGTTAACTTCCTTTTTTCATCAATCCCTTGGTTTTGAGCTTTGAATTTAATATATACTATTATAAAAAAGCTGCATAGGCAGGAATGATCCAGAATAAGATAGGACTTCATTAAGTCCTATCTTACTTTATTTCCTAATTGCAATGGTAAAACAGAGGCTAATTTTTTATTTATTTATTTACATATGTTAGTGTGAGAATTAAGATGTTTTGTAATTATTAAAAAAAAAAAAAAAAAAAAAAAAAGGCTGATGGTTGTAATGTCTCTTTCCCCCACCAGGTGGTGCTCATGAAGGCCTGCAACACCTGGGTCCTTATGGCAACATCCCCAACATCGTGGCTGAGCTGACAGGCGACAATGTTCCCAAAGACTTTAGCGATGACCACAGCTACCCAGATCCTCCAAACCCTTGTCCCCTGGGAAAGTCAGGTAGAAACTCGCACTATAATCTTCATTTTCCATGTCTTCTGAACCACCAGTGTAAATATTTATGCAGACAATGACATTTACAATTAATAAATGCCAAAATAAATATAGATTCAAGTTTTAAGTTCAGTTTTTGTTACTTTTTTCAACTTCAGAGATTTACATTATAGCCTGGTAAGATTACTGTGCTTTTAAAATTTAAAGGCAATTTGGAAAAGCCCGGATTAAGATGTCATGGTTTTGAATGTAGGCCATCTGATAGGCTGAATCCCAACATTTGAGTTGGATAGGGGAATACCTTAAACACACAACTTTCTTGTGGAAACATCAAAATCTGTTAGAAGATCAGGAAGAAGAGATTTGTGGACCTTCAGAGGTATGGTTCATTGTTTGGTAAGATCTTCAGATGCCTGAAGGTGACACATTCATTTGACCTGCAATTATGTGCGAGTATAAACAGCATGGGAATTTCCAGCTGTTGTACCTTTTAGGAAGCTGACGGGTTCTGTGTCCCAGAGAGACACGTTTTACTGAGAAATGTTTGTAAAAAACCCACAATATAAGCAGAAGGTGAGCTGTGTCACTATCCACAGTGAAACGATTCCTGTACCGACATAAGCAGAGCAGCCACTCAGAGAGGAAGAAGCCACCACTCTGAAAGCGACCCATCACAGTTTTCAAATGTCCTCACCGAAGAGGGAAGGTCTTAATTTCTGGAGACATGTCCTGTGGTCTGACGAAGCAAAAATTTTAGGAAGTGTTTGCCAGTAATGACCATCACTACATTACGAGAAAAAAGGAAGGAAGATACCTGAGAAAACTATCCCAACTGTGTAGTATGATGGTGGCTGCATCTGGTTATGTGGGTGAAATAGATGGCATTATTAAGGAAGGAATATTATGTGGAAATATAGAAGCAATATTTCAAGATCTCAGCGGGGAAATTAGAAAAAATTTGAGACAAATGTGTCTTTCAAATAGACAATGACCAAATCACATTGCCAGATTAGTTACAAAGTGACTTAAGGACAAAAAAAAGGTCAGTGTTTTCGAGTGGCCATTACAAAGTCCTGATATCAATACCAGAGCTGAAAAAATGTGTGCGAGCAAAGAGACCGACAGACCTGACTCAGATCTGTTAGGAGGAATGGAGTAAAACTACAACAAAGTATTTTCAGAACCTTGGTTATATAAAGCATCTGACCCAAGTAACACAGTTGAAAAGCCCATTCTACTAAATACTTAAGAAATTTAGGAGTACTTCTGAAGTTAAAAACTAAATTTAAAAATTCTCTTTATTTGACGTTTAGAAATATAAATTATTTTTAAAACAAAACGCTTGATTTAGTCTGTTGTTGAGATAAAAGAGTCATGTGTTTTTTTTGTTTTTTTTTAAGTCTGTGTAAACGTCAACTGTATTTAGACTGATGTTTGAGGGTATAAAATAAGAAGCACAAATAATATATTAAATTTCTCTATTATTATTTGCTGACCATATTTCATGCACAGTTATTCAGTGAGCAGAACTCTCTGTCTCTCTGTGCTTGCAGCAGCAGATGGATGCTTGGAAAATGCTCCCGACACAGCTGAGTTCAGCAGGGAGTTTCAGAAACACCAGCACCTCTTTGACCCAGAGCATGACTACCCAGCTCTGGGAAAGTGGGTGAGTACAAGTCTGGGTAATCAACAGATACTATAAACTCTCAAAACAAATTATTTTTTGAATATTTTCAAATAATTTGTTTTCTTACCAGAAGCTTCAAGTTAATTGGTTTGTCTTAAATGCACTAACAAAAATGCATAATTTAGGGCATAGTTAGTGCACCACCACTGGATCTTTGTGTTTCTTTTTTTTAGGTTCTTCTCCCTGCCGAAGTAGTATATAAAAATGTGATTAAATTAAGCTAAAACAGGGACTTTAATTTAAGATGAGATATCCTGTGAAGCACATGGTTTCTAACTGTCCACTCATACTAGAACAATGGTTTTGAAAGTTTTTATCTTTGGAGAGTTTTTATGTCCTGCAAAGAGTGATTACATGTTTTTGGTTTTGATTTGAGAGCATGGGGACTAGCTGTCAATCAACAATACACAACTTTGTGTTTTGTTAAATAATTTCTTTTTGTTTTCTTTCAGAACAAGGAGCTTTTATACCAAAAGCTGAAGGGAGAACCAAAGAGAAGGAAACGGGTATAATATTTCGCTGTAGTTTTCTAAAATACTTTTTCCATTGACCTTTTTTTCTTTTGTGGGATTATGTCTGAGAAATGTCTTGTAGACAGAAAGTGCTTTTAGACACACTAATTTATTTTCTCTACTCACTTAGAATTTCTCTTTAAATCATTTTTGAACTTGAAAAACATGTTTTTATTGTATGAATATACTCTGCTTGGGCCTTGCCTTTACATAGACTCATCACTGGGATGATGGTGTACATGCACTGTTCTTATTCCACGGTGAAGTGATACAACAATACAACCTTAGTGATTTATAAAAATTGGGTGTACAAATTGAATTACTTGTAGATTTGCTCTAATCAACACATGCAACATTTAATGTTTTGAATACTGTCTAAATATGTAGATACTCATACACTAATATTAGGTTAAATGTATGATGTAAGTATACTCCATAAATATGGAAAAGGATTCAACTCCGGGCCAGTCCAGAAGCTTATTGTTGACCTGCTCTATCTATTAAAAAATATTTTTGATGTAAGTTTGGAGTCATTGCATTGTTGGAAAACCCAAGTGTGTCCAAATTTCTACTGTTTCAACCTTAGATGATAGGAAAGTGGTTTAAATGTTCAGTGACAACCCAGGAACAACCATGATCAGGTCTGTCCTACACCAGAAAATGTTGAGCAAAAATTAACATCATTATGGTATTCTACCAGGCATGAAAGTTTAAATGTCCCCACTTGGAGTAACCAAATGCCTCCTGGAGAAAAGTTGTAGGGTCAGACAAAAAAAAAAAAAAAAAAAAAAAAGGATTTCGCTATTTGGCCACAATGACAAGAAGAATGTTAAGCAGTCAAGTTTAGGCCTTCAAACAAAGGTAAATTGTACTAAGCATTAAACTTGGTGATGGTAGCCCGAAATCTGGGTGCAGTGATGGACTGGGACCTGAACCTTCAGAGACACATAAAGACAGTTTCAAAGTTGGCCTTCTATCACCTGAGGAATATCTCCTGGATTAAAGGACTAATGTCTCAACAAGATCTAGAGAAACTCATCCATGCGTTTATCTTTAGTGGCATTGATTACTGCAACAGTGTCTTAACAGGTCTGCCTAAAAAAGAACTTATAATACTTCTGTTAGTTTATAAATCACTGAACAGCTTAGCACCAAATTACATTAAAGACCTGTTGTCATCGTATCAACCTTCCAGACCACCCAGGTCTTCTGGTCTGCTCTGTTTTCCCAGAACCAGAACCAAACATGGAGAAGCAGCATTCACCTTCTATGCTTCACAAATCTGGAACAAACATCCAGAAAGCTGCAAAACAGCTGCAACACTGAATTCTTTTAAATTGAGGCTAAAACCCCACCTGTTTAGAGCTGCTTTTGACCCATAGTAACTGGAACATTGACCAACATATTTGATGTGTGTTGATGTTTTTAATGATGGCACTTGATAAAATCTTATGTTTGATGTGTTTATGATGTTTTCATGTTTTCATGATATAAAGCACTTTGAACTGCCTTGTTGCTGAAATGTGCTATACAATCAAACTTGACTTAAATCAACAGCTAGGGGGTTGAAAATTTGACACAATTGGGTGTCAATGATCTCAACCAGTCAATCCTAAAAGAAGAATGCTTCAAATAAACCAATAAAAGCCCAAACTTTATGCAACATTATTGTTTCTGAAGTTATGCAAACATTCTTCATGTCTGTATCCACAGAGTGTCAACCCCTATTTACTGGGTCAGAGGCTGGACAATGTGGTCGCCAAGAAATCTGTTCCCCATTTCTCAGAGGAAGAAGAGGAAGAAGCATCGACCACCGTGGCTCCCAGTAAACCCACGATCTGATGTGTGGGAATTCGAACTCGGAAAATGTATTCCTCACAGATAAATGTTTGTAGGCTGCAAATTTAAGGATTTGTATCATTAGTCATTGGGATGATGTTTTTGGTGCAAATGCTGTATTTTCATAGATTTCAACAAGAAAACAAATCTGCCAAGATCTTGTGATGCACCTGATGTATCTTAATTTTTATACATGAAGCTCAAAAACAAACAAGTGGTCATAATAACTTATTTTTCAGCGAAACGATGGAAAAATTAGCCTAATTTTGTTATGTGCAACATTTTTTCAGAAATTTGGTAACAGGAAATGGAGTCTGTATTAAAACTCTTTTGGCGTATTCTTTTATGAAGAAAATACTTTTAACCTTAAATAAGACTAAATTCAAACTTTGAGCTTGAAAATAAATTTAAAAAGAAAAAAGTGATTCAGATATTCTTTAACTGATAAATTAAGATTGATGATAAACTGGGTAAGGTCACTTGTACCAGTTTTAATTCTAAGATCCCATAATTACAGTCAATCCAGAATGTGTAGAGTCCAATGCTTATCTGTCAGTGTCTTAATTCTGTTTCTGTTTTATCAGATATATAAACATATATTGATCTGGAGGTTAAATTATTGCTTATTTATTCACAGCTTTACAGAGAACGGTTTTACTCACATTTTGTTAAATTTTTATGTGCCACAGCACGATTCACGTGTATCTCTTCAACATTAATTTCATGTCCTTAAATTTAGTTTTGTTATTTAAAAGATGTTTATGAACATCATCACTGTAGCATGGCAAATATTCGGACTACATTCTCCAGCTGGGAGTCTCTTCAGGCTGCAGCAGCTATTATCTTGTTTACTGCATCTTGTCAAAATGTTTGTGTTCTGTTTTTGTTCTGTAAAGTCAAATAAACGACTTATCTGCATTGAGAAAGTCTGGAGAAGTTTTTTCTCCTTTTCCGTTTTCAGACAGATAAAGTGATGATCGGGGTTTGGGGGAGGTGTGTTCTTCTGCTGAAAGTTAGGGCTCATAAAGCCTCTTCAGAGGTCCTAGGACTAACTAACAGAGGGAGCACATCTTGTTGAGAAATTTTTCTTTGGGAATTTAACACACAGCAGGTAAATGGAGATACACTGACCGACATTATTTCCTGAATTTGGGAATAAATTTTTAATTTGAAGCGTAGTGCGTGCGTGAAAGCTGTGCGTAAAATGCTCTCCATCAGTGACCGATTCTTGTTTTCCTTTCAGCTTCAATGATGCATTCACATTCAGGGCTGATCTTTAAAGCAGTCTTGACTCTTCTGCTCCTTCGGCCGAGCAGCGCGGACTCCGACACATTTCAAGGCGTCAACCCGTACCCTAACAAATACGCGCCGAATGAATCCGAGGGATGTCTACAGCAACCTATCTCCGCGCTTCTCTCTCGCAGTGCCGCTTCTTCAGCCTCAACCGACGAGATCTTGGAGTCCAGTCAGGAAGCGTTGCTCGTAACCGAGCGCCGCTATCTGCGGCTGGACTGGTGCAAGACGCAGCCGCTGAAGCAGACCATTCAGGAGGAGGGCTGCCTGAGCCGCACCATCATTAACCGCTTCTGCTACGGACAGTGCAACTCTTTCTACATCCCGCGGCATACTTACCAGGACGGCAGCGTGTTTCAGGCCTGCTCCGCTTGCAAACCGAAAACATTCAGCACCGTCACCTATACCCTGTTTTGCCCGGGACAGACGCCCAGTACGCGAAGGAAGCGGGTCCAACGCGTAAAGCAGTGTCGCTGCGTAAATATTAAAACGGATTAAACTCCAGCTGGATGACACTGACATTGAAACGAAACAGGCGATGAAATGGCCTTTTCAAAAATAATCAAGAAAACGGAGTCAGGGCACCAGAGTGAGGCGCTTTGATGAAACTTGTTTATTGTACGTCTGCAAAGAACGGCTACAAACAGTTCCTCACAGCCTGAACACGTCAGAGGATTGTGCCACATATGAATACCATATTTAGAAGCTAAAGAGCTTACTTCAGGTACCTTTTGACATCCATCCATCCTAGAAGATTATTCTTCAAGGGCTGCTTCTGCTGTGTGCGATTTGAGACAGAAGAAGATGCAAGTGCTTCTCAAAAAAATAGAATAACAAATCTGAACCTCCCCCAAAATTCTTGAATGTATTTTGCTTAACAAACAAGGCTGTGGTTATTCATATTGCTTGTGGACTTTTTTCTATCACATGTTTTCCTTCCACTCAACTTTGCATAAATAAATTTGGATACAGCACTCAGAGCTAGCTTCTTTAGCAATGACTTTTTGTGCCTTACCCTCTTTATGGGTGAGATGATTGTCTGCTGGACAAGTCAGCAATCTTTTTCATAATTGTGTAGGACATAACATAACATTTCTACAAGAAAATATCCTATTAGTACTGGTCTGATGTAATTGTGTTGCTTTCTAAAACATTTACTTTTAGGATTTCTTTAGTTCTAAACTATTATCATCAAAACTAAACAGATATAAATGCTTAAACTATATCACGCTCTGTGTAAGGAATCTGTATAATGTGTGAGGTTCACTTTAAAATGAATTACTGAAAAAATAACATTTTTAATGGCATTCTAATTTATTGAGCCATTTTATTCTCCTTTTCCCACACCCCACCCCGCCCCCAGTAACACAGAACCTGATACAACTCGACTTGTGACAGCTGTGAATAATTTGTGTATCATGTATTTTTACCTTACTTGTAAATAAAACACCATTACTTCATGTCACACAATGATTTCTGGTTTGTTTTTATTTGTGAAAAGAATACAGTGAAAATCCATGCAAGAAATTTATTTTAGTAAAAGTAATTATACATTAAAAAAGTCCAATAGTTAGATATGAACTAGCTACATTTTTATACTTAGATGACATAGTCATCTAAGTCAGAGTGAGTGCTGTGATGGCACTAAATTTTGGCTGGTTGATGAAAATGTTGATTAGCTGTCCTGGTCATCTATAAATCAGCTCCAGATTTCTTAGGATATTTGATTATTAGAAGCCAGAATTTTTTAAGGTAAAGTCACTTGAGCTTCTTTCTGGCGCAGTCGATCCTTCTGTTGGAAGCAAAATATTGGATGAAAAGTAAGAACAAACAAATCAGTGCATTACCATATGGTTTAGATCAGGTAAAATCTCCTACTGTTCATGTATTAATCAGGGCTGCATTTTCAAATGTCTGAATTTCACTCATCTTACCAGACTGTTGGGATTTATCGTCCTTGTTTCTACTTTTTTCTCTCCAGTGATCCTCTTCACTGACAGCTGAGCCTCTTTTAACCTGTTTGATTAAATGGCCTGATCAGACTAGAGCATTTAGAAAATGGAAGATACCATTTGATGAAGTGGCTAGTTTGAGGTAACAATGTTGTCGCTAACGGTTTTCTAGACATGTGGAAGACATCAAGTCAAAGGATCTTGGAAAAAGGAATCTGAAGAGGCACCCGGGACAAAAAGGGATAAGTCTGCTGACAGCCAATCATGTGTAGCAGAATGGCGCAACAGAAATCTCATGATGTTTTCTACCAGTTTAGTGGCTAACCAAAATAATTTCCACAATTAAAATGGAACTAAAACAAAAAGGACTGGAAATGTGGAAATTACATGTTCAAACATATAACAAACCTCTCTTTTGAGATGCTTTTGTTCTCCCTCTTCCATCTGGCCTTAAAGTCAGCACAGAACTCAAACCACAGCATGAAAAGATGACCAGTTGTAACCTCCTTCTCTCCTGGCTTGGGTTTGAGTCCAAAGTACAGAGCAACATCCTGGAAACTGAATACAAAGAACAATAAGAGTAAGAAACAAGTGGGATTTGTTATTCAGACTTCACACTTATTGACCTTCAAGTAAATTAATGTTTCATTGCAGCAGCATGATCTCACACTGAAAAATGTAGGAAAATGCCATCTTTAATTAATTAAAATTCCTACGTTGTTAAAGAAGTTACTTTTTCACAAAATTTCTTGGGCGTTATTTCAATTTTTATTAGTTTTCAAAATAATTTAATTAGTAATTAATGATTTCCTGTGTACCCGGGGCATTTCTCTGAGCCACTCTTTAAAAGCAAGAGAACAGTATATTTAGGTAAGGCAGATGTGTGTCGATTTTCACAACATAAAATATCATATCTTTTAACCAATCAGAAAATGGTTAAAATAATATAACCCCTTGTTTCATGTAGCTACAAAACTTCACAGTTAAATAACATAATATATTGAGCATGAGACAACTGCAATAATAACTGAATTTAAGATTAATTGATTCTGAATATTACATCTGAGAACAATTTCACTAATAATAAATTTGTTCACCTTAAATATTGCGAGTAAGTTATAATGAACTGCACTGAGTTGCATGTAATTTAATGTTTTTGTCTAGAGGTAAAACTCCAAAACACAGCAATAGCAAAAGGAGGCTGACTGTGATAAAGAAGCAATCACTAGAAAAATGAATATGAATATGCAGTGAATTTTTCATACACTATAATGAATATGTTTGAATAGAGGGAAATTTTATATGTTTTAATAAAGCCATTTTGTATGATTTTTTTTTACATTTTATACAATGATAGAATAAACAGTATAGCAGAGATCAGAATCCTGTTTACTTTTTCAATGCACAAGACAGGTTTCTTGTAGGTTTCCTGACTAATTTGGATAAACAGAGCATTTTTTCATGAAAGCAAGTTTTTCAGGAACAATTTTAATTATTGCTCAACTGGCATTATGTAATATATTGTATTTGCATCCTGCACTTTAAAGAGAACATTTGATTTCTGCTTAAACAGACTGCTTTGTGAATAGATGTGTTGAATTCAAGAATTTAATTTGCTCACCTTTTTTGCACAGTCATCAGCTGATAAGAAGCTTCTGCATGCTCCTTTCGAGCTGCAAAGAAACAGAGAGAAACATTTAGTTTAATTCTCCTCTGCAGACTGTATTTTGCTGCAGGCCTCATAAAAAGTCTCTGGATTCAAATATTTGTATTAAAAAAAAAAAAAAAAAAAAGACAGAGGAGATCTCTAGTATGATGATAACGCTGTCTAATAGAGCCAGACGACCATTTAGCCTCTTTAAAACTCTAATTACACAGTTCGTCTTTCAACAGTGGGGCCATTGTTCAGACTGCAATGCTATTATGATAAAGTAAGTCATTCTACTTATTATCTGTGGCTGTCTCTCACTAAATGTTTTGGGAGTCTGCCCTAGACCTCATAAAAATGTCTGAGGCAACAAACTGAGTCAAGGCCAAAACATTGTTTGGATTGATTCTGATGTATCTGATGTGAAACACAAGAAAAACTGTAATATGAAAAAACCTTTTAGTCAGCTATGGTACTTCAATAAAGTAAGTAGTGCACCTAAAATTGATAAAAAATAAAGCCTTTCCACCTGATGAAATGCCTTTGATAGAACATTTTTTGCTGTAAAAAAAAAAAAAAAAAAGCACTTCAGACGGCTCAATGGTCAAGAGTTTGAGGCAGAGTCACCCGGTCACTGCCAGATCTGCCTGATTCCTATCTGGGTGTCTAGCCTTTACTCTGAATCTATCCTAGCTCCCTCACACACAGATTCCTCCTCAGTTTTAGGATGTGAAGTGATGACAGCAACAATTATCTGACAGTGCAGACATGGAAAGATTATTTAGGGAACCCACAAAGGTTCTGCTAGTGTAATTTCTGAAGTACATAAAATTATCAGAAGCAAATTTTGTATGTTTGAGCACTCAAAATAACTTTTTTAGCTAGAAGAAATGAGACACAGACATCCCAATTTATACAAAATGCATTTTTAAATGATTTAAACCAACCTGGCCCTGTGTGGCAAAGTAACCTCTTCCTTGCAAAATCTCTATTTATTTATAATTAGCCACATTTCCTGGAAAGTTGAGTTTAATGTCACTGGCTACTGCAGAAAATTAAGGAATCCCTTAAACAGAACCTGACTGATAACATGAAGCAGACCAAAATATCTTAAACAACAATACATGATGTCCCAAAAGAAGTTCAAAAACCAATGAGAAACAAAATCTCTGACATCTATTAGTGTGGAAAGGTATAGAAAACAATTTCTAGAGATTTGGGACTCCAGTTAATCACAGTGAGCAAAATAACATGGTACAGCGGTGATCCAGTCCCAAGTGTGTCTGGACAACCAAAATTATCCCAAGACTGCATCAGTGACTCATCCAGGACGTCAAAAAAAGAACCCAAAGCAACATCTACAACACATTCCCTAAAAAATATCTTGAAGATCTCCAAGACTTATGTGAAAATATTCTGTGGACTGACAAGACAAAGCAGGAACTTTTTGGAAGGTGTGCATCTGTTACATCTAGTGTAAAACAGCATTTAAGAAAAAGAACAAACAGGAAAGTGTGACTATCTGGAGCTGCTTTGCTGCTTCAGGACTTACTGTAATTGACGGAACGATGAATTCTGCTCTCTACAAGAAAATCTAGACAGAATGTAAACTAAAGCTTAAGTGCATTTAGATCATGGAGCAGGAGAATAATCAAAATGAAGGTTGTAGAGTGGTCTAGTCAAAGTCTGGAATTACATTAAATTAAAATTGAATATGACTAAACACACTGTTCATGCTTGAAAACCCTTCAATGTGGCTGAATTAAAACAAGAAAAACAAACCAATTCCTCCACAGTGATGTGAAAGACTCATTGCCAGATATCGCAAATACTTGATGGCAGTTGTTGTGGTCAAAGTTGGCACAACCAGCCATTAGATTTGGAGAGCAATTATTTTTTTCCCATAGGATAATGTTGGTTTGGATAACTGTTTCCCTCTTAATAAAACAAATATTAATTTGAAAACTGCTTTTTGTATTTACTTGGGTTATCTGTAGTAAAATTAGTTTGGCGATTTTCAATATTTAAGTGACAAAAAAAAAAAAAAAAAACAACAACATAAGAAAGAGGCTCTAGAAACAGTTCACTACACAACATCTGTTTGTATTCCACAAACACTGATGATACCAACATACAGATATACAAAGAAAAAAACAGAAAAGCATGAGTAGAATAGCTATTTAAATAGAGCCCAGGACAAGAACAAATGAAAGTACAAAATGAGCACATAAGGGAAAAAAAAAAACAGTGTGAAACAGAATATCTTATGCAAAAAACAAACAAACAAAAACATATTTAAATGGAGTAAAGATGGGTGAATTGCTGAGATAGGTTGCCTTATTCTTGAAGCAACTTATTCCTTAACTAACTTTTTCTTTTGTTTGTTTTGTTTTTGTTTTTAGGATTATTTTGACTGTAGTGGCCTTTATTTGACAGTGAATTGACAGGAAAGTGGGTTGGGGGAAGACATGCAGCAAAGGTCAACGGGCCGAGACTCGAACACGTGACAGCCCCACAGAGTACTTAGGCCTCGGCACATGGGTACCATTGCTGCAGGCTACCCCTGCACCACTGCTGTCCCCCAAACTAACATTTTTCAACATGTACATATAAAAAGACAACTTTATTGCATGATCTCACCAGTTAGAACAAAAGCTTCCATCTTGTCCTTAAATGGCTGCAGGTGTTCTTCAGGAGACTCTGAACAGACTTTCTGTAAATTTTTCTCGCATCCTGAAATAAAATAAAAAACAAATACAACTTAATACATCAGAACAATATTCATTTATTATAGTAAAGAAATAATGAAGCAAAGAAATCTAATGGCATAACAAAACTGTAAAAGAATGTTTACTTTATCCCACAGTAACAACAATTGACAGACTCGACATAATAGGAATGCAGCTACCTGTTATACCAAAAGGAAGCTAATAATGAAGTGAATGAAAATGGAAAAATAGTGAGCTCTGATCACAGATGGAACAGCCACATCAATTCATCTGAACATTGCAGTGAAAATATTTCCAAAATTATTTCAAAAGCAACATAAGAAACCCGATTACAGTTTTCAAATGAAGGAAAACAGGGGATGCTTGTAAGCCTGGGAACACCCAACTGTGAAGTATGAAAGTATGAGGGTGGCATTATCAAGTTCGGAGAGTGTTTTGCTGTAGGACAGACTGATGCACTTAGATGGTCATGAAGCAACATCTCAAAACCCCAACTAGGAAGTAAAAAATAAAAAAATGTGCAGAGTGGGCCTTCAAGATTGACAATGAACATATTTGTGGCTTAAGACCAACAAAGTCAATGTTTTGGAGTGGCTATCACAAAGTCCTGATCTCAGTCCCATAGAAGAATGGGGGTGGAGCTGAAAAGCTGAGCATGAGCAAAGCAGTCTGCAAACCTAACTTAGTTATGCCAGTTCTGTGAGAAGAATGAGCCAAACTATTGTGAGAAGCTTGTGGAACTATATCCAAAACATTTGACACAAAACTTTATTGTTTAGAAGGCAATACTACCAAATAGTAAGGAAATATGTGTAAACTTTTGAACTACTAAAATTTTCTCTGAACAATTGCCTCTCCTTTTTGGTTTATTTTCCAAATAGGAATCATTTTGGTAATTCGAAATAATCTAAAACAGACCACATTTAGTCTAATTTAATGTATGACAGCAACAAAACAATGATTTTGTCTTTTTATGCACTGAATAAAAATATTTGGTTTCAGCTATATATTCTACTATGGTTTGTCAATATCAGTTTTTCAATGTCAATATTTTGGATTTGAATGAGGACATTTTACACTGATGAATACCTGCAGATACCTGGTAATGTTTGGAGAGGTTGGGGCTGAACTATATCCACCTGTCATTTAGCAGCAGGTATCATCATTGCTTCCTCTTTCAGATATCACTCACTGAGATTCATCTAAAGATGGCGACTTACAAACTCTGCTCTCTGTCCCTCTTTCTGAGCCCGTCTGGAGCTCTGCGTCCAATCAGTGGATCAGAGGAGCCAGTCTCCGGAGCCAGTCATAATAGAGTCAGGCCCCCCTGCCCTGACGGTTGATCGACATCTCCCAGATAAAGTTACAAAAGAATAGTGTTTTCATTTAGGATTTGTGTAAACTGTTAAGGTGGCTATCTCTGCATTTGTTTTTCTTTTTGTCTGAATTTGGTTCCAACAAAAAGTTTGCTTGTTTTAGATTAAAGAGGTCACGTAAACTTCACATAAATGCAGGTAGATTAAAAATAATGGTGGTTTCTGAAGTAAGACTGAATTTACACAAACTATGCTGTCTTTGTTTCATATTGGAGATTTGTGGGTGACAATGGCTCACTGGGAAAAGTAGCTGTCATGCAATCTAAAAGTTATGGGTTCCTGGGCAACGCACAACCCCAAATTGCCTACCGATTTGCATATGTATGTGTCTGATTGGGTGAATGTAACTCTAGTTTAAAGTTCTTTGAGTGGTCAGTACAGCGGCCCTATTGTAAAAGCTAACATCCACAGTCTTCCTCATCTCTGCACTTGGGGGTACAGGCAATCAGTGCCAAAAAAATCTGACTGGTACTCCTGAATTGGCTGCTTTGCAAACAGGAGCCAATAGCTTGTCTAGTAGCAATAGTTATTGCAGCTTCCCAAGCTACATTTCCTTTGCTCCTATGATCTGGAATTAACTGGGAAACTGGGTACACCCTTAAAAGGTCAACAGTTAATCAGAGAGTCTACACTGCAACACAGAAGACACACATTCACACACATTCAATCACGCCTAAAGGCAGAATTCAATCTCCAGTTTATCCAACAGGGATGCTTTTAGACAGTGGATTGAAAATCGAGTATCACATAAAACCCTCAAGTGCACAAGACAACATGAAGACTCCACAAGGAACAGTCAGCGCTGACCTTACACTGTTGATCTTCTGCCTGTAAACAACACTGCAAACCATTATTCCTTGTTGGCATTTTCACACGGGCAACATGGCTAGAAGTGTAGGGCACAGGTAGAGGTAAGCAAGTAGATGCCAAATATACAACCAAGTCAACAGAGGATTAACTTTTGCAGAGGAAAACTAAAGGTTGTGAAAGCTTTGTCCAAAGCTTAGAACTAAAGCTGAGGTTATTGAGTGCTCACTTTTTTATTTTTTATTTTTACCCCCTAAATTATTATTTTTAGTTGAATTGTACAGGACATGAGTCACATTAGAGGTGGAAAAAGTTTGAAAATTATTTAACATGGTCTAAATTTTTTTGTCTCCAAAACCTGAAATTCTAACAGGGCTCTTTAGGCTTTTGAAAGCCACTGTATGTCTTGCTGTTAGGGTGTTTTGTCAGAAAATAGGCTGAAGATGAATCATTTAAGAGAAACTAAACCACAATAAAAGAGTCCATTCCAAATATGTACAGGGAGAGTGAAGAAAGACAAAAGCAGAGCTGGTAACCAGGCATGAGGGCAGTTCAAACAGACTGAACAAAAGGAAGCTACAACTGGAGATCTAGATCCCTCGGTAGTTTGGTTTGATAGTCTGATAAGACAAAGCTGTGTTGAGAGGAAAAGAAAGCTATCTGTTGTACACATCTCAAGGCCACACGGGTGCCCAGGTGATACAACAGAGCAGGTTAAGGATGCATGCTTCTCTGCAGAGATGCTGCAGATACTGAAGGTCTGGAGATTACATAAATAGAAGGCAACAGTCTCCCTGTACTGGCGACATGGGCACAAAAGGCACAACAATGGGAGATCTGATGGGCAGAGGGATTAGGAGCTGGATCTGAAAGGCGCCAGGGCAGTATATCAGCAGCAAGACTCCTGTTAGTCGCTGACGACACACACACAGACACACTGAAATGCACATAAAAAAAAAACCTCACAGGGACACAACAAAATGCTCAATCATAATCATGCACATGCACTATGAGCATTGTCTTCAGAATGGCTCGTAGCTGACTGGCATGCAGGATGGCGTCATGAGGGCACACTAAGGGATATGAAAGAGGAAAGGAAATCTTTTGTTCTGTGTTCAAACTTTGTTCAAACACACAGATGCAGACTTTCAGTCATGAGTATAAACAGCTCAGTAACTGGGGCCAGCAGTGGGAAACCAGAGTGGTGATATGGTTAAGAAGGGATGGTGGTGGAGGGTGGGGTGCATGTGGCAAAGAGATGCCAGACTGAGCTGAGGTTTGGTCAGTAGGAACTTCTGTTGTGATGCAGTTACACAGACTGGCAAAGGTATAAATAATAAAAAAACAACAAAAGTCGATACAATTTCTGGTCAGCTAATTAGATAGAGGCTCTGAGTAGCCATGTTTTAGGTGAAACATCTGGAAACCTTTATCATTATTAAAATCGTAGTTTTACATTTTCCTTGAAAAGGATGGGTTGTGTTAGTGCAACATACTTGTCAGATCTCGTTCAAGTTGCTTTAGATCTCTGCTAAGGTCATCAAACTTGACCTGAGCTGCCATGAAGACGTCCTGAGGTTCAGGAAGAGGAAACACACTCTTTTCTGTTCCAGCATTCTGAGGGAATACAAGCAAAACATGCAAAACATTCACTTTTTAAACTCCAACTGCTGTCCTGCTCAGTTAATAGCAAATAGCAGAAGTAAAACTAAACAACTATGGGTTTTGTCTTTGTCCATTTTAACTTTGGCATACATACATAGTAGATTGTGATTGTTAGGAAACTGGCACTGTTAAAAGTCTCCAATTGGTCTCACTAAATCTTAATCATCATTTTAAAAGCTTGAAACTCACTTGTTTTTATCATTTTTGACAAGCTCTCCCATAAAGACACACAAACACAAATCCTTGATTTAAAGCAAACCATACAGATCATTAAACAAATAGTTTAATTTTCAATACCTTGTCCACATTGTGCAGGTAGTACGACACAACATAGTCCACCAGGCTGATCCGGTTGTCCTGAGATGAAATGTTGGAGCCACATCAAAAATATGGATATCAGTATAAAGTAAAACCTTTGTTTCTTTAACCTGACTAAGCTAATTTAAAATATGTGTTTCATATGTGAGTATAAAGGTAATCTGAAAGATTATGTCTAAATGTCTTTTTTTGTGATGGACCATTTTACTGGATGTGCAGTTCAACGAGTCTACTTTAATGTTTGTGAACTATTTGAATAAAATCCCACACACCTTTATGTTTTAGTATTCATTGTAAAATGTATGAATTGAGTTGAAACATGAAGAAAAAAGTCACTGTTCATTTGCAGATAGCAGTGCTCACCCTGCTCTTGACATCTTTCAATTTTGGGAGGATTTCCAGACCAAAACCATCGGCCTGGCCTCTGATCCTGCTGCCTCCATTCATGTGGTTCCCCAGTGCTAGCACCAGTCCCATCACCTCCCTGACACCGCTGCTTTCCAGCAGAACCTTTAAACAAGATGCAGTCGCGTGACTTCAAGCTTTTTGGTGTTTATCGCAGTTCTTTTAAGGCTTTTTTCAGGTGCCTACCTTGCAGACACAAGAGACAGAGCTGAGCTTGCGCTTAACTGTGGAAATCCCATCAGAGAAGGTCGACTGGAAGATCATACAACAAGCTCTTCCAGCAAAGTCTGGAATCTGAGACAGTTCATATAGGAACCTGGAGAAAATTCATAGAAATGATGATCTTCTGATCCATTTCATCTCAGCATAGTTGACTCTAACGATAAAAAGAATAAACAATATAAAAACTGACTGCTCAGGCTTGTCCAACAGCTTAACATCCTCCTCCTCAGATGACTCATAGTGTTTCCTGATCTTCTCCAGTTCATCCGGCTGAGCTCTCTAAAACAGCAAAATCACATGTAAAAAAAACCCTCAGAATATTTGTTCACCTGGTTAAATTTAGTAAGTTTTGTGTGTAGTACGAACATTTTCATAAAGTGCTTCAATAGCCTCCAGGTCCACCACAGAATGATCCACAGTCAGAACGGCTAAAAGCATGAAAACAGAAAGACAAATTGGTGCCATTTTGACATGATAGAAAAAATTTAAAATGAATAAGTAATATATTTTAGATACATAATAAGTAGTTCTCAAACTCCAAATTAACCTTTAAAGGTGACCTATTACGGTTCCTTGAACAAGTTAGGATAGGTCTGTGGGCTATGCTAAACATGTTGATCACATTTAATACACAAAATCATTCTCAGATGATGAGATCTCACCTGGTCAGTTCTGCCTATTTTCAGCTCCAAAGTATTTGTTATTGTTAGCTTATTGATGTGGCCTGGTGGAAAACTCACTGACCACTTTTCTTCACTTTGCTATTTTCTCCTACTACTCTCCATTTATACATAATTAGCAGTTATTGTTGCCGTTGCTATGGTGTTCTCCTTCAGTTTTTTATTTCCTATAGAAAGTATGCCTGGTCCAGTGCTTCTGTGTTTAGAGAAATTATATATCTATTTTTTCTTTTCTGCAAATCCAAATCCTTCATGTAGCTTTTGCTGCTATAACCATGTGTCACCCTATCATCTTTCCTTTTCTTTTCCATATAAAATATTTATTATATTAGTGCAGGTTAATAATTGCTAAATTAATTACTAAAATATAAATAAAGACCGATTCAAAAACACAATGGATAAAATCAAAACTATTACAGTGAAGCCCAAATTTATCTGTGCTTCAGGATTGTTTAGGTTTAAATTAGCCTTCTAATTTTACTAACATTTTTTTTATCTGGTTGGACCATTCCAAACCATTGATATTATTTCCTGACCTTGATCTGACAGATCATCTTGGAGCTCATCACCAAAGATAAATCATCAAAATATCAATGGAAACATCCAAAACAGTGGTCCTATATTATGAGAATGGTTTTATTGCTGTAATACCAACAAAGATTTTTCAGTTGATTTTTGAGAAGGGTATTAATACTTTTGACATACCAGCTTTCAATAAAATGTAAATAAAGGTAAATTAATTATTTTTTCTAAATTTATACTACTATAACATTGTTTTAATCTCTTCTGTCTCATTTTTGATCAGAAACAAACTTATTGGTTGAATGAAATTAGTTTTTAATCTATATCTGCCAGGGGTATAAACAATCTTTGTCTTAACTGCATATAATTGTGTAGCTAGTATTTAATTCTAATTTCAGTGTTTTAAATCGATTAAAACAGGTCTTGTGTGTTTTCATGCTTCTTGTTACACATCTAAATGAATAAAATACACTGACCTTGCTGAATATCTTTCATCTCCAAGTGGAGGCTTGATATGAGGATGCCCACAGCCTGAGAGCGCTTGCTGTCCAGCAGCTTAATGATCTAAAACAGAGTTACCATGACAACCTGGCCATCAAAAACCATTAATGAGGCATTAGTGAAAAAAGGTACTGAGTGTAAAACAGACTGGAAAAATACAGATCATATTACACTATGTCCTTCTATTTGTAAGTATATTGATATCCTATTTTACCTCATGAATTTAATTTTAACTGCAATATCTGTGAAAATTCACTCTGTTTTTTTCTGCTTTAAATTTTAAAAGAGACAACAAAGAAATCAAACTATCAGGACAAACTATTGCAATTTGAGCTTTTATTCAGATCGTAAATAAGAAAAACTCTCCCAGTTAACAAATTACAAGTACTAGGGCCAAGGATCACTAGGTTTTTAATTGATTTTGGTTGATTTGACCATAATAAGAAATGTGTTAAAAAAAAAAAACAAAAAAAAAAAACGAGACAAGTCCAGAAACTGGTCCCCAAAAGTAGTGTTATTGTTATTGACTCCCTCTAGTGGAGAAAAGACTTTTACAGTGTGTATCTTCAATAAAACAGAGGCTCAGGAAGAAGAATTGGGTTTTATATTTGAAGGATGCTTCATACCTTTTTGGCTTTGGCTTTCTTCTCATAGGTCTGTGACAGCGGCTTCTTTTTCTCCATTGTAGTAGTTTTAGCAAAGAGATCCTCAAACTCACTGGTATTTATGTGTGGTTCCTCTAAGATGTTCCACAGTGAGTAGTTACTAAAGAAAAAAAAAGTATATTAATTGGTCATAATAACTTAAGAAATGTGTTTCCAATATGCCTCATGTATCAGTTTGCTGGATTATTATCTGACTCAAGCTGAAAATGTTTTTGAATGACATTAATTTAAGAAAAACTGGTGCAGGCCACAACTATTTCTTGATTTCCTCAAATTTTTTTTGTTGCTTTTATTATTGTCAGAGAAGTGTCACAAACCGCACATATGTTTTATTTGTTAAATCAGAAAACTACTTAAACATTTCATCAAAAGTATAGCAATTCTATTTATAAAGGTATACCAGCTTATCCTTTATTAATAAGAACAATCAAAAATTTGCTTTATTTGATTGTAGAAAACCAAAAATATACCGGACAGTGACTACAATTTTTTTTTGGACATTTTTGGTAAAAGAATGTAATTCTAACTTGAAACCTTCAGTGTAATCAGGTCAGTAAATGGTTTAATAATTTTCTTTAAAAATCCTGCAATTATGTATCTTATAGTCAATTATTCAGGCCATTTAGGCTAAGCATGTTTTGTGTAAACTTCTAATTGATTTAGTTTTAGTTAAAGTTGTGCCAGATTTTAACAATGTTCTATATGCTAAACGCAAACCTACTTCTCATCTTGGATCTGGATTCTGGTCCAGTAAAGAGGCTTCATTGCTCGAGAAGTTTCCACTGCCGGCTTCCTTGGAGGTTTTTCAACAATGAGACCCCCTACTGGTGGAGGAGGTGGTGGGTGAGCAATACCTGGTGGTGACTGAGGAGGTGGGGGTGGAGGTGGAGGTGGTGGAGGAGGCAGTGACAAAGATGGGAGAGGTGGAGGAGGAGGAGACAGACTGTCTTGTTTGACTGGTGGTGAATTCTGAGCGCAAACTTCTGGCCGAGGTAAAGATCCTCCCAGAGGAAGAGTCTGAGGCAACATTAAAGCCAAAGAAGAAGAGGACAAAACATCTCCAGTCTGACCAGACAGGTTGAGACTGATGGAAGCCATCTCAAGCTTTTTGGGGACTCCCATTTGCTGCTGAAGATTTGAATAGGTTGTCCTGGTAACCTCACCAGCTTCAGGACTTTTGATGAAGGTCTCTCGGTCAGTCTGGATGCTAACATTGCGGAATAATTTGTCTGAAAAGCCATCTGCTGTGGAAACAGCAACATCTTTGAGCCCCCCTGGATGTTGGCTCCAAATCTTTGAGACCTTGGCTCGTAGCTCCACAAGAGTCAACTCCAGCCGGTCAACATTGTCTCTGTTTTCTTCTCTCAATTTGCAGAGCTGACACTCATAATCCTCCTGAAAATAATGTTAGTAAAAGAAAAAAAAAAAAAAAAAAGTATCACACATAGTTTTCTGGACAATATGATGAACAACTAACCATGATGAACACATAGAGGTGATTTTTATGACTTTTTAAAGACTTACTTACTTTGGCAATCAAACATTTATTTTTTTCATCAATCAAGAGCTGCAAATGAGATTCTTGTGGGATAAAAAACTTTGTTGAACTGAAGTTAAACTTAAAATTCCCAAACCACTACCTAATTCATTCATGTATCAACTTTTTAAAGCTATTTTCTTTGGGGGGAAATCATAATAATTTAAAGAAAGATGGTAGCAGAAATTAGAAAAGCTTTCAGAAGGGATAATCATGTTGCAAAGAGATGCAACATGCAGTTCTAAAAGGGGAAAAAAAATATGATTATTTTATCATCTTACATCATGGATGTTATATTCTCAACATTAAGTCAAACAGCTTTCATTCATAATCTGTGTTGGCAACATAATAAAGTTAAAAAAGGGCCTAAGTGTAGTCATTAATGCTTCTTTACCTATAACTGGCCTCACCCAAAATGTTCACAGACCTATTCACAATATCATCGTACTCTTGATCTTATGCTACCTTCTGTTATAGTACAAAGAAATCACAATTCTTCCTCACAAGAATGTCTTGTATGACAGCTTTTAAGATCCTGTGACACTACCCCATCAAGAAAATTTCTTAGGAGGGAATCTTTATGTACTTTATGTTTAAGCTACTTTAACGTCAGATTTTCATCCTGTTGATAGTACTACTGGCTCAGATATTATCAGCCAAAATGTTTCACTCCTAGATGCAGCCCCTAATGAATCTGTTGCTGCCATTAACTCTGTGTGCTCTTGTTTAAGCTCAAGGTTTACATGCTGTTGGAGGTTCTTTTTTACCCACTGTCTCCACATGCTTGCTCAGAGGGAATGACTGCTGTTAAGTCAATGATTTGATGCAAAATTCTGGGCTTTCTTTGACACATATATGCCTCTTTTTTACATCAGCAATTGTGTTTGACTATACTAAACTCTAATTAGGATCATATTGGATTTTATGGGCTTTATTCTGAATATGACTATAGTATTAGATTTTTAATGTCCCTTCTGGCAATAACAACACAATAAATCAGTCTTATTGGAATGGACTGGATTGATTTGAATAGAATTTGGACCTTATATGAATAGGAAATGTTTATCTTCTAATGTGTTTTAAGATTACATTTGTTGTGATTGGGTGCAAATCTGAACCTCTAAGATTTGAGGGACAGAATTTTTGGAAAATCTTGGAAATCAAGATATCGTTATATAATTATGTATTTCATACTGACCTGTAGCTTCTCTAGCTCTTGTTTGCATTCCCTTTTCAGCTGCAGGAGAGCAGCCTGGTGCTCTAACATGAAACAGAACATGTAACAACAAAACACAGCTTTAGATTCCTAGAAATAAAACAAAACAAGACTTCTCAAAATTTCAACATTTTGCTAAAGCTGAAGCCAAAGGGATGTTTGAGTTCATAATTATTGAAAAAAACCCCCACACAAAACGATGAAGCAATCTCATTGATATGACCGGATGATTGCTGCAGACTCCAAAAGATCATCCATAAATAAACATTTTTTTCACAGTATAAAGATGACAACTGACTGGTATCTTAAGCAAACGGTTTAAGCAAACATTCATCTGTTAATGGATGACTATAATTACTGAAAGGTAAAATAAAAAGTATGTTTACTGTTTACTGTGTTCACTGTCGTGTTTACAGAGATGTGGGTGTGTACAGTGAAGCTCGATTTCACAATTTCTCAGACGCTTCATATTCCTGCTGATGTTGACGTTTGATGGGAAAACTTATGAAAATCTAAAATTAATAATGCAATAATATACTTCTTTCAAAACTTGTAATTTTCTTGGCTTGATTATAACAATGAAATACTGAAGGAACTTTAGTTTAACAAAGGAAAAATGAAAAGTTTAGTTTGTTATGTCTACAAAAAAAAACAACAAATCAAGTTTCGACAGCTACAATAAGTCAAAATTCAAGATCTCTTGCTCCTCCTTTTGAAAGGATCTGAAACAGGCAAAAATATCAGTATTGCAGACTAGTCAGTACCTGCTTCTGTATACTTCAGGCCAACTTTTTCGTCCTTAAGAGGTGGCCACACGGCTTGCAGACGACCAGGACTTTTTTCCTCTCCTTCTCCTGGTGAGGGCGCCTCTGACTGAGGAGAGATTAACCACAGAGTTATTTTGACTTTTAAATTACAGTTTCTGCTCCCTCTAACCATCATCAGAAGCTACAAATAGTTTTTAAGCATGCGTTTAGCGCCCTTTATCATTTATGCCTGACCAATACGTAACTATCCAATACAGAATTTCCTGCCGTATGTCTCTGAAAGGGTTCTGTTTTGCTTTCATCGAGAGTTTATACGTTATTTTACAGTAAGATGAACATATTTTACAGGAAGAAGCATAACTGATGTATTTAATGCTTCCTTACTCTTTCATCACATGTGTCGTTCTTCTCTGGTGTTTTTTTGGAGGTTCTCTCAAAAATTGTTCTTAGCACATCTTTATCATTTCTTATCTTCTTCCTCACTGCCTCCAGGTCAATCCTCTCTGTTGAGTCTTTCTTTAGAGGTTTTGGGGTGAAAAAGGCTTTGAAAGCATCAAAAGCAGCTTCCGCGCTTGACAGAGTTCTGGCTGGCTCGACTGGCTTTGTATCTTCTTCTGCTTGAAGTTCTTTCCTCTTACTGTTGGGACATGCCTCATTTCCATCAGTTTGGATTTCATCCTGATGTGGTTTAGTCACCAAATCTTCATCTTCTTTATCATCAGGAGTCTTTTCTTGATTCAGAAACTGGGAAATCTGGTCTAGAAATCCCCCCTGGGTCTTTGTGTCACTCTGCTTTTCAATGAAGACTGGACTCTTTGCTCCCTGAGAACACTGTTTGATCTGAGCCAATGTGCCGAGCTCAGGCCCAGCTACCCCCTTCCTCAGGACCCTCAGGCCACTGAACAGAGCCGGTAACATGACCTTTTTGTCTGTTGGGGAGCCTGGAGAGAAAGTAGCTCTTGTCAGAGTGGGTCCAAGTGGATGATTAGCAGTTTGTTTATTAATATGGAATGGAACATCACTTGGGCTGGAAAGGAGATGTACACAGGCATCTTTTTCTTTCTCTTCTTTGTGTTCAAAATATTTCCTCTTCTCTTTATCTCCAGCATCCTCCAACGCTGGTTCCTGTTCTTGAACAGCATAAGCCAAACATTTCACAATTACTTCAGGATGTTTGGTTTCCACTTCAGAATCTGCAATTGGGACACAGTCTTCCTGAAAATGTGCACAGTTATTTTCATCAGCCTCTTTTATGTCATCCTGCTTATTGTTTATTATTGAGAAATCATTACACTCTGCATGTGTGACATCTGCAGAAACATATTGACATTTTGGGAATAGAGCTCCATTTATTCCAAGTTTATCCAGTGATAGATTAACTTTCTTGCAGTCACTGAGTTTGTGCTCAACTGCAGTGCTAATCTGGTCATTACTTGACATCAAACTCTTTTTATCTGAAGCATTTTCAGTGCTTTCAACCCAAGTTTTCTGTTCTTCTGAGATGTGCTGTATGCTTATATCCTTTGTTGTGTCTGTCCAAGTTCCTTTTTCTTTAAAAGACACATTGTCACTCTCCAAAGGCTTTGTAAAATAGGATACGGAACCATTACATGGGTTAGAAGCATCTTCAGACATCATTTTGCTGTTAAACTTTGGATTAACTTTTGTCAATGTGTCTTCAGTTTCTGCCTCCATGGGGGTATTTAAAGTTCTTGACTCTTCCATTTGATTGACGCAGAGAGTTTAGAGCAGAGAGTGTTATTAGTCATTTGTGCGGCATGCATTAATTTCTTTCTTTGTTTCCAGCATGCAAGGAAATGCAGTAAACTGTAGTATAATGTTTAACCGAGTACTCTTATCCAACCTGTACGTCCTCCAGTTTGATGAAAATAAACCAATGAATCCTTTCTGTGTTCCACAAGTTCCTGCTTTTCTTAACGTGGCAAACCTAAAAGTGGAAGCAGCTCTCAGTGATTCAGATGAGACATCAGCGGGAGAGAAATCCACAGAAGTAATGGAAAATTTCCCAACTCCTTTTCCATGGCACTGCTGGTCGGAGTGACTCAGCTTAGCCACATGCAGTTAAAATCCAATCCAAGTCCCAGCTTTAGCCACTGATCCTTGGCTTGTTTTCTCTTTACTGCGGGTCCCTACCTGGTGTGATTGTTTACCTCCTGGATGTCATCCTGCAGACTGGAGCACAGACATATGAGACAGATGGTGTCTCCAGCTGATCTCGTCTCTTACAACACCCTAACATCCTAAAAGTAGTCACGCAGACCAGATGGAGGAGCACCACACCCACAGCAGAAGAAGGGTAAACAAGACTGCCAGGGATCACTTGTTAAACATTTGGTCTGTAAATGCACTGCCAACACGGGCGTCACTGCACCTGGCTGATCAGAGAAGGCATAACCCCACCTACACACAATCAGTGAACAAAGATGACTGGTTGGATTCCTGGGTGTGTAATGATCCAGTTGAAACTTTTACAGTGAATTAACTACATTTTGAATTTTGAATTACATTTAAAGTGAACATCAAACTTTCACTTCTCTCAAATTTTGTTTTATCCCATTTTAAACAAAAATATTAAAAAGAATACTAAAATTAAAATTTGAACACAAAAAAAAAAAAAAAAATCAAGAAAAGAAGACAAATAATTCAAATAAAGCTACAAAAAACAAAAATCGGGATTTAAGCACCAAGCAAATTAACAAACATATCAAACAGTAACAGAAGATAATACACGTATAAATACTGTATATATATATATATATATATATATATATATATATATATATGCATAATTATTTTCTAAGATGAATATTATTGTATTACACTCATTTTGTTCTCAACTTGATTCAAAAGACATAAGAAAAACTTATAATTGGTTACAAATAAAACGTTTTTTTTTCACTAAATTAACTGCCTCCATATAAAAATGTTCCATATATAATTACAAAAATCAACTGGAAGTGATTTCTTTTAAATCCTCAGAAATTAATAAAATGACAGGGAGAAAAAAAATTCCAAAATCTACAAGAAAACTACAGGAAAAATTTTAACTTTCAACAAAAATAAAATGACCAGTTTTTTAAAGTGCTAAAACTTTATACAGAGGGTGAAAAGATTCACATCTTCTCTGCAGTGCCGAAGTTTTGGATTCAAATCATTCCTACTCAACTAAAAGAAACATTAATGAACAGTTTTATTCATATAAAAACAGGATATCAATATAACAATGTAAACATCTTTTTCTTATTTAACTTTTGTTTGAGTTATTCTTCATTTTCAGGTTCCACCTTTGTTTGCTTTCTTATTATTACAGCCAGCAGGTTAGTGACAGATCATATGAGTGATAACAGTGTTAGCGGATTTCATTACAATGTTTACATTTCTCTACATGGGAGATATGCTTGCACATTTTGCAGTGACATTTAATGAGCTGCACTTTAGATTACTAATATTAATGAGGGGCTTTTGCATTCTTTTGTGGATCTAAACTTTGAGCTTTATGTGAGATAATGTAAGAAGAATGCATCCAGATAATCCTGTATGGTACCCAGCATAAGAAAAGCAGTGACGTAGTATAGCATCACAGCTGATGCAGTGCTTTACATTGTAATGTAGTGCTGTAGATTTATATGGGATGTCCACCTTTCTCTTTATTTTGTAATCAGTTTAATATACCACCTGTGCAAATGATCAGATTAAAAGGACAACATAAAGGGAATATGGTATGAATGAGAACATCTTTGATTGAAAAAGAGAAAATGAACTGCTGTGGCCTCCAATATTATCTTCTGCAAAACTAACTTCAAGCAATAAGTTGATTTCTACTTATTTTTGAGCATATAGTTCAGTATTTCTAACAGAGATAATCTAATTTCCTATGAAATCACTTTAAAAATAATAATTCATCACTTGTGTTGCTTTTAGGGATCCACAAGAACAGAAAAAGTCAGCTTTGGAGAAAATGGACTTGTACAATCTCTGCATGTGGAGTTTTTTTTTTTTTTATTTAACTTTAAAAGCTTAGCAAACATGAATATAATTTCTTGGTCTGAGCATTTCAATCTTTAACCAGTAGATTACCAGTTCCCTTAGAAATCATAAATCATTAAAGAAAGATATCCTATCATGTTTCTGTGAATGACTAACTTTTCAAGACAGACAATTTATTTTAACTCAAATATTTTTAATTGAATTTAATTTAAAAAAATTAGATTGATTTTAAGCTCAACATGTTAGAGTGAATGCTTAGTTTATTGGTGTATTCAGCTTTCACTATCGCTGAGCAGTGAAGTCAGTTATAGTGAAGTTTCTAAAGCAATTTCAGTCTTCGTTTTTGTCAGTTTGATATGTATTTGAATGAACAGGTCAAAATTCAGTTACTGGTTTGAGCAAAAGATATGTTGACCAGAGATTCTGTGTCCATCTAATTTTTAAACTGCACACAGAGGAAGAAATAACTTTATCCAGCAAATAGCATATCTCTCTGCTGATGCAGTTTTTCCACATTAATAGGAAAAGTAGCTCTCATCTAACCAGAATGTTGTTGGTTTGATTGCAGCTTCCCCTGCCACATGTTATTGGTCCAAAACCTCAAGTTGCCTACATAGCTGGTGTGTAAACATAATGAGTGTGGATGGGTGAATAAGACTTGGAGGTTTAAAGCAGTTCTAGTGATCAGTATGACTAAAAACATGAGTTTACCAGAGTAAATAGTATACTATTCTTAAAGACCTGTGCTGTTTGTGTGAAATAAATATTGTCTGCTGAAAGCTGGTTGTAATTTTGAGGAATAAGAAAAATGAAAAAAAAAAAAAAAGTAAATGCATATAATTTGTCAGATTTTAAAAGAGCTGTGTCAACGTTGTTCATTCTTTTACATCCCATATCTTGTTTCGAAATCTGTTATTGTGGAACACGAGAGATATTACCTCATAAACATATTTTATTAAAACAGCACTCAGATTCATTCACTCTGTAAATAAGATCTATCCTCATTGTGCAACAGGCCTGTGGCCCACTGAAGAATCTCTGCTCAGTTCTTCCACTAAGGGTGAAAGGAGGGAGGAGCAGGGAAGTTATGAGCGACCACAAAGTCAGCAACCTATGATATAAATTGAAGACATACATTCTTTCATTTATCAAGTGAAAATGCCAAGATGTAATTAAGGCCCAAGAACCTTCAAGCATTTTTTATTATTATATTGACAACACTTCATGCATTAGTGGAGTACAAATGCTGTTTGAGTTATTTGGCTCTTGTTTCTACATTTTTAGCGCATTAATTTTATAAGGACCAGGAGCTTCCTGTCAGGAAATGTTTTTCTATCTCTGATTGCTTCTGCCACTACTGTCATTGTGGCTGAAGCAAGGACAAGAGTGACCTGAAACAGCTGCAAATATCTCTGAGCTGCTGGGTTTGATGGCTGTGCTGGCATCCCTATATACATTATGTTGTGCAATCGGCTTGGTGAAACTAGTGCAATAAAGCAGAGGGCGCATAAGAATTATAAGCAAAGCTTGAGCAAATTGCATTGAATTGAAAATTCCCCCTCAGTTGTGTATCTTTGCTGTGATACCAGTGCAGAAATTATAGTCTGCTGTTGTAGATATTTTACAAGGTATTACTCTGCTGGAACACAAGCATCTCACTGTGTTGGAACAACATGATTTTCAAACTAAAAAACTGGGGGTTCTTTACTTTCAATTCACTAGAACACAATAAAACTGGCTGGTGGGGGTACATCAGACACTGAAAAACAGAATATTGTGGTATAGTTATGTACAGTAAAGAGATATTTTCTATCAAATATCCCTACAATGCATTAATGCAACACAGAGGTTTGTCTGTGTTGGCTCAATACATGTAGGACGAATGTAGATGGCATTTTGGTCCAAGCAATTTAAGAATTTTTGTATTTCTTAATAGATTTGCAAAAATTAGGCTACATTTTAAAACTGCAATTCATTTAAAAATGTTTTGCTTCCTTATTGTGAGAACTGCAGTTTTTTTAAAGTCATAAATCACCAATTTGAGGTTTTTAAATAAGGAGCTCACATAATCAAAGTCAGAAACATTCTGAGCTTTATGTGACTCACCGTCAGGTTGAGGAGAGGTGTGGCCGAGAGTGATTCAGTAAGTTCATCATCAGGAGCAGTGATGCGCAGGAAGTCGATGTGTTTTGGTCTCGATGGATGAAAAAGAGACCTGCAACGAGACAGAGACTCCTCCACCTCCTGCTGCCAGATCTCCTCCTGCCTCTGCAGAGCTTCGTCTGGAGACAACAAGATGCAAACCATTCTTAAAGATAGACATCTTGTAGAAAGTGTGTCATTGCCACTCAGAGATTTTTATTCAGCTGTTTTAATTTTCAGTGTAAAAATCCATAAAAATAGTACAACGCTATTTTATTTTGCAGCAAAACGCTATCGTTTTAGTAGTGGTACTTTAATCATCAGACAGTCCTCTGCTGATTTTGGATACATGTTCTTAACAAAGCCCAAAATCATACTCAGGTTAATCAATATTAATTTTGGGATTATAAACTGCAACCAAGAGCGACAAGCAGAGTATCCAAAAACTTTTGTGTGTTTGAAAGATTCTCTTGAGATCTTCCTTTTAAGTTGTGGTGTTGTTGTGTGAGGAAAATATTTAACTATGGTTTGAAATTAAAATAAAATTAGAAGTAGGTAATTTGGTCCAAATTTATATCACTCTACAAGAGTTCACTGATTAATTTTCATCACAGATGTCCTTCAACTCATGTGAAAATGGAATTAACTTCACTCTAAACCATCAAAGTGATGCCTGAACCCATTATTTATCCTTAAAATAAAACCCAAGCCAACTATCCTCTACTTGCATATGTTTAATTACTCCTTCGGCATAAAACCTTGCAAATGTGCACCCAGCAACTTTCTCTTTGTCTGATCCAGGTCAAATCCAAGCGTACATTAGCTTTCATATCACAACCTAAGGTACTTCAACAGACACACAGCCAAACACTTTAATAGGAATGTCAAACAGCAAGGGGTGATTATTCTCAGACTGCTACACATCCTCCAGTCTTTTAAGAGCATTCAACGACCCAAAGGAGACTGCAGCACCAGACTGGAGCAGATAACCAGGCTGCTGTCAGAGCATTAAAGGCAGTGTGTTTTAAATCGATGTGTAAATCTGACAGTCAGGACACAGCATGGTTCTGCTCTTTCCTCTGATGTTCACTAGAGTGATCAACCATTAAAAGTCAAAGTCACGTTGTTTCCCCCACACTTTCCTCTCTGTAACACCAGAGAAGACTTTCTAAAGGTTGTTTCTCCTAATTGCCTCTTTGTTGTACTCTATCCAGAATGATTAATGTGGGCATCATTTAGCTGAAAGTGAGAAAAATGTATAATGTGACTTTAAAAGAAAAATAAAGGTTTTATTCTTGTTTGGTGTAGGACATCGATGAACGATTTAATGCCTCCCAAATCATATTTTTCCTTTTACCATTTACAATTTCTCCTGACAAATACATGCCAAATCCACTTAACTTCAAACATACATGTCATTCAGTATTAATTTAATTTACTGTGAAAAACAAACAACTCTGCAAGAGGAAAAAAAAATAAATACAAATACTAAAATGACCTGATTGGATAAGTGTGTACAACTAATACTTTGCTGAAACACCTTTTGATTCAGTTACAGCCTTCAGTTTTTAGAGTTTACACCTACCAAAGAATTATAATGAATGAGTACAGGTGGAGGACAGAGGTCCTTTTTTTCAAACAAAAATTCAAGACAGAGTTGGGAGTGGAGTTATTGTTCTTCAATGAGAATAGAAAATGTCAGGTGGATTAAATCATGGACAGTTCCGAATACAAGTCAGTAAATCTGTGGGATCATTTGAGGAGGACTGTGGACAAGGGATCTCTGTCCTCATGATATGATAGACTTGGAGAACATTCACAAAATAGATAGGCCAAATATCACAAAGTCGAGATGTGACATGCTGAATGTCTCCAACTAAAGAAAAGACTGAATGCGCAAACAAAATCAAAAGGTGCTTTAACAAACTATTAGTTTAAGGTCATAATCCTTCTCTGATAAATTAGTTTACTTTTCTTGTTGTACTGGATTAACATCACATTAAAAAGGTTGTATAAGCTTTAAAATTATTTATCATGGTGTCATTTTTCTACATTAAAAAACCTGGAATTTTATCAGTTATATGTACACCTTCAAGAGCCCGATCATGTAAGGCTCAGCATCTCAGTCAATATCATTTAGATCTGACTATTGGATGCCATCTACCTGGCCAAATATATTGTTGAGGTGCCAAGTTCAAAAGCAAGCATTCAGAAAAGTATTGCCATTTTCAGAAAGTGAGGATGAATAATTTCTGCCATTTTGTTTTGCTTTAATTTAAAATTTTCTATGAATGCTTTTGCACAATAAATATTGTTTGCTGATAGAGAGAAACTAGAGACTTTGCAAAGACGGCATAAATACTGTCTTGTGTTAAACATGAGTTAAACGTTTTTGATTTATAAAATTACCAAGCAAAATTATTTAAATGTTTATAACTTTTTTGTTTTTCAAAATGAAAAACAAAAATGTTATATTTTGCTATGGTTATAATTCCAGGCTCTTGTTTAATGAAGCAAATTGACTTTTTTTTTTAACTTGCAGGATCTAATTTTGTGTTTCACAGACTAAAAAGTATTGCCACAAAGTATTGAAGGTATTTTTACCAGAAGATAACAGATAATTTTCCTTTAGCTGTAGAGTTGACCATATTATCTTCTCCTCTGTAGACCCAGCATCATTTTTTGTTCCTCCAGGATTTGTGGCAGCCATTTTACAGCCTCCAGCCAAAGCATCCAACAGACCTCTTTCTGAACTGTTCCAAGCTTTTTTCTTCTCATATTCTTGCCAGTCTGTCTCATCGCTCAGGCTTAATGTGAGAGGAGAAGACAGGATGGGGGACAAACTTTCTGAGCTGCTGGACGCAGAAGGGGTGGGAGAGCGGGAGATATCCTCTCTTCCTGACAGACTGTGCAATGGGAGATGGGATGGAAAAGGACAGGTGAAGTGATGAGAATGTGACGTTGGATTCATCTCAGTCTGATCTTCTTGTCCTAATTTTCCTGCCTTCGTGTTCCAGGTCTGGTCCTGACTCTGAGCACAAAGCTCCTCTTCTTCTTCCGCAGATGCTCTGTTCTGATCTTCCAACCAGCATGTAACGTGTTGCAAAGCTTCTGAAGATGCCAATGTGATGCCATTTTCCTCCTCACTTGCCTCTTTGATCCAGTTTGAGCTGGTATGACTGACCCGACGTAGGATCCCCTCCACCTCCTTGATCCTTCCCATCACTCTCTGTACTGCAGCCTCCTGAGGTTCCTTTGTGTCTATATCTTCAGTTTTCTCTTTCTCATGATTCTGGTCTGTAGTCTTACTGTTCTGTGCTTCAACATTAAGATTTAATATGGAGAACTTCTCATTATCGTATTCGGAAAGGTCAGTGTCAGAATCATCCAGGTTTGCAGAGAAAACTTTCCTTGAGGAGGACAAATGGCTTTTCATGCTGAGAGATCTCTGTGAACTTCCAGGAGAAGCAGCTGGCAGCCTCACTCTCCAAACTGGCTTTAACAACTCAGAAGGAGTCCTTATTTGCTCACTTTCTCCCCCTGTTGCTCTTTGTCTTCTCTCATCTGTTGCTTGATGGTCTACTATTTGGCTCTTTCTCCATCGTGTCACCCCGAGGTTATATGACGCCTCCTCCACTCTCCGCCTTCTCTTTCGGGGAATATGGACTCCAGATGATATTTGTAAGGCATCCCAGTTCTCCATATGATAGTTTGGCTTCAGTTTTGTTGCTTGTTGGTTGCCCATCCTAATAAAAGCTTGGCACTCTGAGCAAGATTTTGGCCAGCAGTCCACAGAGGACTCATCCAAGGCTTGGAGGGTTTCTCTAATGTCTGCGAGGCTGAATTTATCTGCCTGATTATGCTTTGCTGGTTCAGCTGGACCCTCCTCTTCATGCAAAGAGGTTGGCATTTGTTGGGTGCATGAGTGAGCATCAGAGGGGGTAGATGGGCCCCAGGAGGCAGATGAAGTTTGACAGATCTTCTCTTTAAGAAGTTTGTAAAGGCTTAAAGAAGAGTAGGTGCTCTCCATGGTGTTGTTTGTCGGTGATGATGGTTAGACCTGAAATAAAAATGAAACTTGTGTTTTTGCACACTTTTTTTTAGCTGTCAACTCAGATTCATATTAGTTACAGTTCTTTAAAAAGTTAAAATTCATTCGACATAGGCATGTCATGTTCATTTTATACTTTTAAGGACTAATTTGGACAATACTGCTTTGCAAAGCAGACTAATAGCATGACATAAATCATCCAGGAGCTTTGAAATGTAAGAACAGGCTACACAAGTTTTCTTTAATCCACTTAAATTTTCTTTAATCCTCACAGAAAAAAAATGGGTTAAATATATACACCAACTTTTTTTTTTTTTGGCTAAATATCCCATAGCAAGTTTTATGTTCACCTCAGACTTTTTGTAGACATCATCAAGCTTCTGTCATAATTCTGGCTGGATATTATGGCAACTTTTTTTGGCCAGACTGGTAGAAAAAGTTCATCTTCTAGCACCGACCTGTCTTTTAAGTCCTAAAGTGTTTAATAGGATAGAGGTCAGACCTATGAGAAGATCTTTCAAGAAACTCAATGTTGGTCTACTTTATCTAACTCAAAACCAGCTTAGATGTAGACTTGGGATCACTGTTCCACTGGAACTCCTAATTGTCACAACTTATCCTCAAACTTGAGGGGAAGTTGGATAATTTAGAGGTAGTCCTCTGTCTTCATTGTTTTGCCACTTTTCGTATTGCACCAGTACCTCTGACAATGAAATACCCCCACAGTATGATGCAGCTGCCACCTTGCTTTACAGCTAGCACTATTTTTAAGTCTGAAAGCCACCTTTTGACTCCTCCAAGCATAATTCTTCTCACTGTGGTCAAATTACTCAATCTCAGTGGGAAGAGTAGTGGTCTTGCAGTTTTATAAGTGGTGAGTTTGATGCCATCTTCCTCCTGTTACATGTTGATGTACTCCTGGGGAAGGTACTTAACCTCAAGTTGCCCATTAATCTGTGTATGAATTCATTTGTGAGTGCAGTTGGCTGAATGTGATTTTAGTGTAAAGTGCTTTTTAGTATGACTAGAAAAGCCATCCATCTCAAAACTTGTTTTGAGATGAATGGCTATCACCCATGGTTGCAGCATGTTTGAGTGGCTCTATTATATCTGATTTGTTCTTTTTCTAGGGTGTTCATAATATTTTGGTTAAGGCATTGCGTGTTTGGACAATTTTTCCTGAATTACCTGAACTATGACCCCAAATCCCAGAGGAGCTGGAAAGGAGGCTTCATAGATGCAGAGCAGGATCACAGAGCAGAGAGAGAAGAAAGGCAACGATTAGATCACTGACTCCAGTGTCTTTCTGCCCAGCTCTCAAACCATATGGCCAGAAAGAGATTTAAAGAGGAGCAGCAAAAGCAAATGAGGTGCCTTAGCAGTGCTTGCCAACAACTGATGGTGTCATCCAGGACATGTTACTGTAGAATATCGTATCTGCTGCCCAGATATTGAGCTGTTCATCATCATCATCATCATCATCATCAACCTTTATTTTACCAGGATAAAATCTCCTTGAGATTAAAAATCTCTTTTACAAGAATGTCCAGGCAAGTGACAGCAGCACAGTTACAAGTAGTCACTTACACTCATTAACAACAATATCATCATTAAAAACTGAAAACCTAGATCCTAAATCTAGGTTGTCATAACAGTCATGAGACTCTCATAAAGCAATAGTCTTCAGTCAGAGGCCACTTCAGTTTTGCTGCAAGGCTGACTGCTACCGGAGAACCTTCCTGCCCACGGCATCACCATCCACAATGAGTCTTTGAAGATACTTGGATATTATTTGTTATGACAACATTTAAATTCTCTTTGAGATAATTAAGTGTTTTTGAATTTTATTTTATTTTATTTCGCTTGGTTGTGTGTATATATTAGGAAACAAAACCCCATCATATTCACCATGAACATCAGTGCTTACAATTCTTGTTTTTTTTTTTAAAACATGTCATTTGTTTGCTTTTTCTTTATTCCAACTAGGAAACAATGGTTCAAATAATTTATTAAAAGCCCACATGCATATGGTGAATATTTTGCACAAGAATACAAGAGTAAAAAGTCTCAAGGCTCTCAGTCTTAGTCTTTTAGGTTCATATTAAATCATATTGCACAACACCAAGGTAGTTATTCTGAATAATCAGTTTACAAAGAAGGTTCTCCCTAACTGTAATTTACAAAATAATATTAAAAAACTATTTCAACATATCTCTGGACTTACCTTCAGCCAACTAGCATCCGTACTTACAGAAGCAGGTCACTCCTTTGTTGTACCTGCTATGATGCTCAGGTGACTGAGGACATGTGTCTACCTTCTGTTGGGAGAACCCCAGCTTTCAGCCAATCACCAACTCAGGAAGTAAATTTAAACATCTCCCATTGGTTCATCTTCCAAAGCTCACTGGAAAGTAATCCCCCAGAGGGGAGAAAAGAAACAGACGGAGGGGATTTGCTCTAATTAGTGTAATCTTCTGGACTTCAATCAATGCCTTAATTATAAGTCGGTCAATGTCTGTTTTACCAATCTCTCTGAAACCACAAAGTTAATCTTGCAGAAATGTAGTTTGTCAGCACAAACTCAGAGAAAAAGCATGTCAGTTAATGGTGCGGCTGTAAGTCACATCTGCTCGGCTGAATTTCACTGACCATTGGCTCTATTGAGGTCACCTGTGCACCACGCTGTGCTGCACAAAAAGCTAATCTGACCACAGACCAGCTGCCTCAGCATGATCACTGTCATTTAAATCAAACAAACAACTGCTCATGTGTCTTGTGATATCACCACAACAAGCAGAACTTCGAAGACCCTTAGAGAAGAAGATGGATGATTCAGAATTCAATATCACCACAGTCAACAATAGAATGCTATATTTGCAAAGCAGTAGAAAAGAAATGCTAAAAACTCTTTAGAAATTAAAAGTTTTTATAAAATCTTCTATCACTTGTATCAATTCGGATACAAGTTACTTTAGATAAATATGTACTAATAAACTGAGAACCTTGTGACTTGTCAAAAATAGCTTTTTGCTTCATTTTTTTGAGCAGCAGAAATCAGACCATAGATGAATTCTGCTTTCATCCAAAAAACCTAACGGTTCATGGAACACAAGATGCCTTGTGTTCATTTTCACTTGACATACACCGCATGGCCACTAGATGGCAGTCATGTATAGACGGAAACATGATTTGGAGGCAGTTCTCTTCCCAGTCACCTGACTAATGACTGGTGCTTACACTGTTTGCCATTAGAGAATTACTATATTTTCACGTTTTATATGTATTTATATGTTATTTTTTTAATGGTATTTATATGTTTTAATATGTATTTTACTATAAATAGGAATACAAAACCTTTTAGTTACAGTAATTTACAGTCATAAAAACCTATAAAATTTAAAGTTAACAAAAAGGTAACTCTAATCTGTTATACATCACAATACATTTCTGGCAACCATGCTTACCAGCATCTCGCTATAAATTTGAAAAAAAAAGCAATGTTTTTAGTACAATTGTTTTGGCTTACCAATGATAAACAGAAGTTTTATTAAATATACCACACATAAATATTAAATATTCACGTTTAGTGAATATTCTTTTTACATGTTTTACCCTAAAGAGAAATATTTTACCTTTGAACAGTAATTTCAAAAAAGGGGGGATTCTTATCAGCAACATTTAAGTAAAAGTATAAAGTATAATTTTGGCATATAAATCTGCTGGTATCTTCTTAGAAATATAACATTTGTTCAGTAGAATGTTGTTTATCATGGATTAGATGCAGTAGAGCAACATTTTTATTTATTATAAATACTTTTTAAAATAAAGACATATGGGTTACTAAAAGGTTGCAGACAATGTGTTCTAATGATGAATCTTTTTAACTTTAGATGTAATTTATGGACAGTTTTCATAATGTGCGCTTGATTGAGCATTTTTTTATTTCATAATCTGTTGGAAATATTTCTTATTATTTTATCTTTCTTTATATGTTTCATTTTGAAAAATAAAAGTTTCAACAAAACAAATACAGGGAAAAAACATCAATAAAAACATCAATATTCCATAAAACAAAACAAAAGGAGTTTGAAAGGGGAAGGAGGAAGCAGTCTTGTCAACAAGTTCACATACAAACTCTGAATCAAAATGGTGATTCAGTATATATATATATATATATATATATATATATATATATATATATATATATATATATATATATATATATATATATATATATATATATATATATATATATCTGACATCATGTCAGTCTTCAAAAGATTTGTGTCCTTTTCAGAATCACAGCAGCATGTTTGATAAGATCAGGGTCCTTTCCTGGCATATTATTTAAATATTTTACTCAATGATGCACTTGCTGCAATGTGATGTGATCCATTTATGTTCCTAGTTGTCTGCTTTCCTCCTGCACAGTATCATGGTTGCACATCTAGCTCTGCAGCCACTGGCATCAGTTGAAAATTTTATGTAAATGTAACTTTATTTTTGCAGGAATTACTTCAGCAATGCATCGTGGCATGCATGTGGAACTGCTGACATTTTAAGGAAACAGGTTTTAAAAGTAGCCTTAGGCTCATCTCTATTGTTGGATCAGGTACCTCTCATCTTCCTGTTGACAAATGCTCCACAGATTCTCTGTTGGGTTTAGGTGAGGACAGTTTGCTGGTCAATTAAATAAAGTAGTATCATAGTCATTCAAGCAAGTATTGTTACTTCTGGCAGTCTGGGCAGGTACCAAGTCCTCCTGTAAAATTAAATCAGCATCTCCATAAAGCTTGTCATCAAAAGGAAAGATAGAGTTCTGCACAGTTTCCTGGGAGACAGCTGTACTGACTTTGGCTTTGAGACAACACAGTAGACCAACAGTACCAGATAACATGGCTTGACTGTGGAACCCTCACACTGAACCTCAAGCATCTTGGGTTCTACCTCTTCACTGTTTCTGCAAACTCTGGGACCTTCCATATATGATACATGTTTATTCTGTCTCACTCTCCAGTCCTTTTTCTCCTCAGCACAAGTCAGGTACATTTGATGCTGTTACTGGTTTAGGAGTGGTTTAACGAAAGAAAGTGACAGTTGTAACCCGAGGCCTGGATGCATCTCTGTGGTGGTTCTTGAAGCACTGACTCCAACTACAACAAATCTAACCCGAACTCTTTAATGGGATTTGCTTCACAATCCTGTCAAGGATGCTGTTATCTGTAGGTTGTGCAACTTTTTTCACCACATTTTTTCCTTCCACTTAACTTTCAGCTAATATAACAGCAAACAGCATTCTTTGAACATCCAGCTTCTTTAGGAATAACCTTTTGTGATTTACTCTCCTTGTGGATAGCGTTAGTGACTTTTTACTGGACAGCTGTCGTTGTCCAGTAAAGTCGTCCCCATGATAGTAGGCTGTAACATAAAATTTTGAAACTAAATTTGAAATGTACCACTATATGTAATTAATCAAGATAATATCTGAGCATCCCTTATGAACTGAATTACTGAAACAACAACCTTTTCGATTATGTTCTAATTCATTAAGATGCACCTGTTAACACACTTGCCTGCAAACCCCTCTGCTTTGGAGTCATTCATAACTTCACCCGCTGCTACTACTCAACAGAATGCGTCATTTTTTTGATAAAGAGACAAGAAAAAAAAAAACCCTGCAAATATTTAATCACAGCAACCATCATCAGCACCAGCAGCATCACCCTCCCTTAGTAACTCGTCCCCTGCTTCCCCGGCTCAGACCGTGCACTGATCCGCACTGCTGCTGGGTGCAGCGAGGAAGAGGAGGGGGTATAAGGTTCGTGGATGAGTGTGGGGTTGTAAAAGGAGAGGAGGGGGGCTCGGTCGGGCTGCCCTATATGGCTGTGGATGAGCTCTATGCTAATATCGGCTTGAAAGGCTCAGCTTGCGTTTCTGCCGGCAGTCAGCGGTGGCTTCCAGAGTCTGAGGAGGCTCCTTCACAGCCATGGCTGAGGGCGGAGAAGGGGAGGATGAGATCCAGTTCTTGAGAACTGTAAGTAAAAAAAAAGAAGAAATAATTAATATTTCATCGTTTCAAGCAGACTGAATCGTTTCATGCAGTTTCTCATGCTGAGTCCCATCAACACTACAAATCATCCAAAGTGTATTTCTGCGGAAGTTATTGCATCGTCAGTGTCGCTTGTGCGTCTGCACAATTGATGAGTATGGAAGTTGCCGCAGGTTGCACGCTGCACCCCCGCGGCCACAGCGCACCTGTCGGCAGCGCTCATGATGTGAGGAAGATCCAATCTGCAGGTGCAAGGACGAAATAATTAACCTGGTTGCGTTAAAGTCCACGCACCTTCCTCCAGCTTCAATCTCCTGCCCCCTCATTTATTTACGAGAAGCGCAGGGCAATTATTTCAGTCACAGCAGGTCTATTCCCGCTGTTTTGACTTTTTATGGGCGCATTCACCTCCTCGGGGAGAAGAGTTTCAGACCTAAGTTGTCCTTACACGCAAACCGCCCTCCGCGGTGACTATTTTAGTTGTTTGACGCAGATTGATTACAGTGTCCCTCTCTGTGCTGTATTGTAAATGATATGACAGCTTGTGTGTTGGTGTGGTGGGAACAGATATAGTGGTGCCCTGACAGAGCACATATTATTCTCTCTTATTCTCTTATTACTCTGGTGCTGCATGAAGTGATATTGTCAAAAGTCGTCTATACTCAGCAGATACTCTTAATATTTATGCTGAAAATCATGTGCATTTAGTTAAATTTGAATATTCTCACAAGGTCTTAAGATCTCAGATCCAAAATGTACGCCTTATCTTTTGGTTTATGAACATGATTTTTTAAAAACAATTTCATTGCTCAAAAAGCGTAGCAATACAATATTTTCACACAATCTAGACTTTTATGTTTGGCTACTCTGAAACTAATTCTGAAAAAAACAAAACATATGATTCAGTTGAAGGATCTTAAACACCAAAAGTGACAAAAAAAAAAGATTATTTGAACAGCCACATAAACCCAGGAGGTTGTGTGTAATTTTTCTAAACTGTTCAGCTACTATGAAAAAGCTTAGTTTTTCATAGCTAAATATTCATGATTTTTAGCTATGATTTTTTTTTTTTGGTCATCTTGAGACTTTGTTTTCTTTTTTTTATTTTTATTTATTTTATTTTTTTATACAAATTTGGAATATATCAAACTTAAACTTTAAACTTCATAGCGAAGTCACATTTTAAAACTTTTTTGTTAGTTTTTATATAGTGCTTCATTTTCTTTACCTATTCAGATAATAATTGGCTTAGATAAATGCCTGATGTTACTATGAAATAAAAGAACTTTGATTTGTTTCTGTGTAGTAGCTAAGGTACCATAGGATCCTAATAACCTTAGTTATAGAAGGAGACAAAATGGAGTATTGAGAGTCAGTCTGACAGGACCAAAATTATCAACGCAAAGCATCTTGGTTATAGCAGTTGCTAAGGCATGTTCCCACTCTGCAATGTTCAGTATGATGGAGTCGAACCATTAAACTTTTAACATTTTAAATCATGAGTCAACAAGGATTACTGCCAAATAAAGGCTGGCCTGTTCAATCTGATTGAATTTTAACACCTTGTACACCTCTTGATGGATGCAGTCTTCTCCAATTGCATTAGTCAATTTCACCTGGATTACAAATCCTGCCATGCAACCAGTTGAAGAAAGTTTCCATTCAGTCCAGAATTTGAGGTGTGTTTAGTCAAAGGGACTCAAAGGGATTGCACCTATAGAACAAAAAAGATCACCTACCTTCAGGTAGGGTGATCCATTATGTAAAGGCTACATCCCATAGTAATTCAAGAAGTTTCCCATTCTGTGTTCAACTCAGGTGTTTTTGTGCTCTTTTTTGTGCTCTTTTCTGCTATTGTGCCACTTTTTTGATGTACTTTGTCATTGAAGCCGTTGATTTAGTGAGTGCTAGCTATTTGCTGATGTGAACCAGTTTCTTGGATATAGCATTTGAAGGTGTCATGATGTTTAATATTTTGTATGGCATAATTTTGCTGAGCAAGCCATGATGCCATTAGTATTACATGTTTTGTATTCCTTAAAATCCAACAGCTTTCCAGCCTTTCCATCAAATTGGTGATAAGGTGGTGTTTTTAAGATTTAGGGATAAGTTATTTTTTGAACACTTGCCTAAGTTCATGAATTCAGATATTTTGCTGCATCATGTTTGTGTTTCCATGGAGTGTTAAGATATTCAGCTTTAAGTAGATAATGTTCATTGCCCTACCAGTACTGTAGAATACATGATATGATCTCCAGCTGAGCCAGACTGTCATTACTTCTTTTGGACATGTTGAAGAAATCTGTTATATGAGCACAGCAACTCATATATGACAATAAATGTCATGAAAAGGTGCTACTGTTATGAAGTGCATGTGAGTACAACACACATGTTGTTGCAATGACCTGATAAGAACATTACATTAGCTTAATCTATTCTATCCAGATGCTTTGTCTGTATTGACGAAGATCCACTCAGATCTGCATGCTGGATGCTAAAAGTAGCTCTCTATGACAGGGTTGTTAGCCCTGTTTTCTCATTAATACATTTAATAATTATCCCATCATTTGGGGGCACTCATAGACTTTGTAAAGTGCACTATATTTTCAGAGATGGTCTAACTTGGATTACACATTTTGGGAATCCTCCCACAGGCTTCTTATTGCTTGAATTTTGGCCGTTTCCTTTTGATTGAATTGATATAACTGAATCCTGGATAATTTCTTGAAATGTTGCTTAAGTATTTGCACATAACATTCTTTCTTTATGGTGCCATGATTTTTGTGAAGAGCATAACTCCCCCTGGCTGCAAAACATTCTCATAGAATGATGCTGGCAGCCCTGTACTTTACAGTTTAGATGGTGCTCTCAGGCTTACAGCTTCCCCCTTTTTTTTCAATTGTAGCAACGATGTTAGACTAGCAAGCACTGTGTGAGGTGTTGCTATTTGTGTCTCTTTCAAGTGTATGTAATGGGGGTGCACCCTAAGCAACAATACATACTTCAGTTGTATGACTGGACCAGATGGCTTATGAAATGTGATTAGTCTTTACATTCAGACCCTCAAAAATAGGTTTCTAGGTTTCTATATATACTGTCAAGATAAGAAACAATTAAACAGCTGCTTTGATTTAACTGTCCTTTTGTGTGGCGCCATAATTATTCTATTTTTTGCAGGTAGCAACACACTGCTAACACTACCTCAAGGTGGCGATAATGTACTAAGTTGTTTTGAGATTTTAAAAAATGAACTGTTTCATGTTTTTCTACATGAAAATCCATCTGAGTTAATAGTAACCCATAGGTATGCTTCTCTTTTTTTATTTATTTCTGTTTACCAGATGGCTTTAAGGATGTTGCCTCATGCATTATTTTATCAGTAGTCTGAAGGCCTGGCTAGTTGTCGGAAGCAGAGGGGGACCTTGTTCTTAACAGCTCCTACTATTTGTGATGCCAGTGATATGCTGACCCACGCCTCTCAGATTCTACTGTCACACTGGCATCTTGGTTATCTGATGACAACAGCGATTTGAGAGTGGTGGAGAAAGGGGGGGGGGTCTTTCCCTTAGAGCTGAGAGAAATTGGATTTTACAGGAAACCCTAAAACAGATTGTTATTTGAAAGATTTTAAAGAAACCAACGAATGTGTTTGTATTTTTAAAATAGGTAGTTACTGGTAAAAACAAATAGGGTTGAATTTGCAGCTGTTTTGCATTTTTCAGACAGTAAAAGAAGTTCAATGGGTGATTCTGTCTCTACTATAATAAAAGACAAAATAATTGGGTATGTGATGCCAAATCTGCTGCTAATTCTGTAACCTGTGTTGTTTAACAAAACTATCTGTACTTAGCCAATTTCATCCTCACTTGCCTCAATCTTTTATCTTCATCAACAATAAATATTCAAACACAAGAATAGAGCTTGGATGTCTGTGTCAAGACTGATTCAGATCTGGATCCACGTCCAGACTGAAACCCAAACTTCTAAGTTGGGTCATGCCACAGCTCTTCTCACAGACCAGTCCGTGGCCTTTTGAGTAATACTTCCTCCCACAAGAGGAACAAACAAACATACAAGAGGCATAACTTTCACCGCCATCATATCTGTAAACAATTTGAAGACTAGTTCGTCAACCAGTTTCTTTTTTGAAGAATTAAAAGTTGAAACCTAACACAGTTGAATTCTTGGAACTTATGGCGAAAAGATAATTGAATTGGCTGGAGGTAATGATCTCAGAAATCTGTTAAGAAAAAATATAATACATTTCAACTGGGGAAATATTCACCATTGTATTTGTATTCTGCAAATTTCACGTGCCAAGAAATCTGACAGGTGTTCTGTTACTTAACTAAGTTGAGCTTATTTCAAGGTTTGTTTTGTAACGATATATATGACAACTGAAACTTCTTTTTTTGCCTGCAGCAGAGCAGGTGAGTTGCACCTTTTCTCAAAAGCAGATGATTGACGTATGTGTGGTCGCAGCAGCTTCTCTAGGCTTATTTGGAGTTTATGTTGTTCTGGAAGCCTTGTGCATACCAAGCCGAGGACTCTGGGGGTTTAAATTTAGCCTTTTTTAAGACGATGCTTCCCAAGCACATACAGCTCTGCTGGCCTGGCACTAAACCACACCAAGGGGAACTGCTTTAGCAATGACAGCACAAGACTTGAAACACTTAAACACCATTTTTATGGGGATAAAGTAGCATTTAAAAGTAAATGATTTAAACCACTAGGTAATATATAAAATTTTCTGGAGCTTAGTGTCTGGTAATTGACAGGGTTAAAAAGATGTCAGGTAAGGGACTGCTTGGCAGATTATAGATTAAAAGTGATAGTTGTAAACAGGTTTAGTGCCTTTAAACTGAAGCATTATTGTCACATGCCCCTTTGGAATCCATATAGTCACTGAAAAATGAAGGTCACCTGTACATTTTATAGTCACCCATTGACTTATCCACCCTTGTTGCATAGGTGGCTTGAAGCCAGGATATTATACCCACTGTATTCCTTTAAAAGTTTAAAGAATTGAGAAATATTAAATCTGAGAAAAATAAAGAAGTAAAACTAACTTCCCTATACTTCCCTATATTCCCTATTGTAGCGTGGCTTCAAGAGATTATTTCCAAAATAATTTGTTTACTCTGCATGAGTCAGGTTACAAGAAATTAACAAAAGAATAAAAACAAGATGGATTATTACATAATATGTGAAAAAATACAAGATAAAATTATTTTAAAGTGAAGAGAAAAGTTTGTTAGTTAAATTATAGTATGTAGTTTCTCAGAGTAGGCCAGTAGAAGAAGGCTCTTTTGGTTTCAGTGAAACATTTCCATGTTGATTTGGTATTTTGATACCATGGTCATGTTTTTGATCATTAGCTTGTGCAAAGATCCTTTGATATTCCAGTTCCTGGCATTACAGAGAATTTAAAATGTATTGCAATCCAACACAGTTTTAAGGATAATTTTATAGGAGACCAAACCCACAGCATCATAGATCCTCTACCATACCTACCGATAAGGATGGGGTGTTTTTTCCACTTGTTTAACCTTTGCTTCATGCCACAGCCACGTGAAATGTTTGTTGTTAAAAGAACCCCTAATTTTAGTCTCATGTGATTCATACAAATAATTCCAGTTAAGGTCTCAGTATTGTTAGGTAAACTCCACTGGTGTACATTTGTGACAGTGGGACAGAAAAGGTTTTTCCCTGGCATGCCTCCCACACAACCAGTTGACATGTAAATAGCTGGCATCTGGTGGTTGACTCTGTGACCTCAAGATGCCTCTGCTCTCTAATAGTAAGCTTTGGAGTTTTGTTGTACCTCCCTTACAATCCTGCTAACTGGGCATGGTGACAAGATGCATATGAATCCTCATTCAGACTGTTTGCACTGCTGCTTTAAAGTTAGTTTATTTCCCTGACTGTAGATATGGATAACTTTAGGTAAGTAGTTATATTCTTGTAGCCTTTTTATGAGTTATAAAGATTAACAAATATCTGCCATATTTTAAGAGTTGCAAAGAGGAACAGGCCTTTGTGTCATACATTACCAATGAAAAGTTTTGGATCACAAAGTATACTTCATAATGAACATTAGAAATATGTATTTTATAGAATATTGACAAATTATTTTATGTGGAAGTGTGAAAAGACACCCATATATATATATATATATATATATATATATATATATATATATATATATATATATATATATATATATATATATATATATATATATATATAAAAACACCATAAGAAGCTTAAATGTATTGGAGACTTTTTCAAAAGGGTGAAAAAACCTCAACCCTGAATCCTGAGTCATTGCATCATTATTCCAGTACACTGCATTTCCTTCATGGCACGAGCTGATGTCCTTGCAAAGTTTGCCTCTCTGGTGGATGTGTCCTAAAACATCAGGTGAACTTCCCCCAGCTGGATCCAAATTAAATGTGAAGGATTTCCTCCATATTGATTTAGCAGGACTGGATGGCAGAGGACCAGTGTGTTCTCTGGCTGGTCTGGCTGGCTTCAGTCATCTGTAATGAAGGACAGGGAGGCTGTTGCCATTGCCATCATTCAAAGAACAGTGATTTAACACTAGCTGAATTCAACACTTCGATGGTTCCTCCTCATTTTCATTTGTAAATGAGATGTCAGAGGTTTAATGGGGGAGATCGTGCTCCGGTGAATAATAGACTAATTGATTGTTTAAATTATGCAAGATAAGATGGAGTTGCATTAGCTTAACATTTCTCTACTGTAAAAGGGTGACCTAAGTTTGCATCATGAGGTATTTGGATTTCAGTTATGTAATGGCTTACCTATAAAACATGAAGGAGGTATGACAAGGTTTTCCTCTTTTCAGCCCAAAAAGGCATTCCGTTTCCATTTAGCTTTAAATCTTATGTAAGTTCAAGTCTAGAAGCTGCAGGGGTAATTAAGAATAAGTTAGTCTACGAATGACCTTGTAAGACATGTTTAATGCTTCCAATATGATATCCTGTTTAAATTATTGACTCTACACATGTAAACTCATTATGTTTTGCATTCTTACAATTATTACAGATACATGCAGTAGGTAGCAAGAAACACTGAGCAGGAAGTTGGCTAGACTCTTAATAGCAGAAGGCCTCCAGCAGAGTGGATGGGCTCCCTTCAATAATCAATAGCAGGCAAAAATAAATGCAACTGTTGGGTTTCTACGCATTTTGAGTGTCCATTTGTTTTTGGGTTTTTTTGGCAGGTTGATTTTCATTATTAAGAGTTCTTCTCATTTTAAAAGTTTGAATTGTTAGTAATTTTCATAAATTTGCATAAACGTCTTCTGAAAATATTCCTCATCCTCTCACCACACTCTGTTAGCAGGATCCCATATGAGCTTACAGCTTTGTTGGAGCTGAATTGATTTTTGTTTGTCTTTATTTTTTTCTTCCTGCTATTGTATTGTTTCATTTGTGTGAAGTGGGGCTGTGTGGGGTGGTTATGAACAGTCAGTACGTTACCTGCAGTAAGACGCATTAAAAAACTGTAGGCCCCTTTTTCTGCAGAAAAGAATATAGCGATACAGTACTGAACAATGCAGATTTGCTGTTCATTGGTAGGATAGTGTTTTTAGATAGTTTCAGTACACACTTTGTTCTTCCACTTCGAGTTTATGGCTGATAGTCTCAATACGCTGCTTCAAAATGGGTTAACTTAGTTAGGAAAGATGTTCTAACCATTCTGTTCTAACCTCTGCTCAACACATACAGCTACAGTCTCCAGCACCTGCTAATGATGTTTTCATGTAAAGCATGTCCCAAAGTGCAAAGTGCTAGGCTAATGTTACAATGTTTCCTTTCTGTTTTTATATGACTTATTGATAATTTGGCTCCTGTGTGTGTTATTGCAGTTCTGTATAGAGAGAACTAGAAGAAAAAATATTGTTCTGTTTCAGATTTTGCCAAAAAATGTAATGACTAGTGTTTCAGCTCTGTGGATCTATACTGGGATGTTAACTGTTTATGATCTGAGTAAAGCATGCAGGGAAGGTCACATGACAGTAAGACAGGAACCTGGAATAGTCTCTCTTTCACCAATAATGTGATTGTAAAGGGGAAAAACTCTTAGATTAGTGGGGAAAATCCAGATTTGTAAGATTAGTAAAATAACAGCTTGGTTTTGTCAGACATGCACATGAAAACAACAGGGGTTTTGAAAAACTAGTCATACACTGTGGCCGACTGGGGTAGCCAGTAGCCAAGTTTCGTCCGGGACTCCAATAAAGGCCATTTAAAAATGCTTTGAGGCATTTTAGATGGAATAAAAGTTAATTTAACTCATATGGGAATTATTCCCTAAACCAAAAATTACACTCTGACTGTTTCCTTGTGCAAGTAAGATGCTGACAGCTTGTAAATAAGACGTACAACACAAAGCAGCACAAGCAGGATTCTTTAGGTTGTGGTCTACTGTGGGAGAGAGTAACTCTGACAGTAACTTTGCAAATTGATGACAATTTGCAAACTGCCCAGATAGAAAATGAAGTCATGAAAGAATAATAATGACTCTCCTATAGCTCAGTTTTTCATATGCTCTGACTTGACTGCGACAGACTGAACTGAAATAATTTTAAAACTAATGAGGTATAGATATAAATATAATTTTTCCCTTCATGAAACATTACAGTCCTTTATTTAATAAGTCATTTTGGGCTTTTCAAGAAGCACAATGTCACTTTGAACAAAGTATTTTCTGTTAGATGTGTGTACTGAGCTATGGGAGCTTTATTCTAGAGGAGACATCTTGTACTCCTGGATAGACCTACAAATCATTACCAAGTCTTTTAGCTGTTTCACTGATGGCTGTATTGCAAATCTGCTAGAAGCCTTACCCTTTATCCTGTATCTTTTCTTTATTTACTAAGTAACTCCTAAATGATGTATTTTCTGAGGAAATTGTGTTTGCATAATTCTGTAGCAGTCATCTGGCACATTAAATTTAACACACAAACAGCACTAACAGTTGTTGGCTTCTTTCAGGAGGTGGGATATTCGAAGGTGGAAAAGAAAACTCAAGTCAGCCTTGGGCTTAGTTGATGTCTTAACTTCTCCTGATCTTGGCACTTTTACACCTCTCAGACATAAACAACTCTTAGAGCCTCCTCACACAACATTTCTGCTTGCCTGTGGACTATCTCTCATGAGATGTGGTGATACACGATGAAAATGCCTCCCCACTAAAGCAGAAACTCACTCAATTGTTTCTTTCTGGTTAGGCCGATGAGTTGCCCCTGCATGTGTGGTGGCTTCCATTATTTAGAGCTGCTCTAAAGGCAATATGCATGCAAACTAAGCCAAGAAAATCCAATTTGTTAGGAGAACACCACACACATCACAGAGTTTTTCATCCATTCCAGGAGGACTGTGAAGCAGCCTGACAGCAGAATATAATTTATGTTTTCTAACATGTAGCTTAATGTGTAATGCATTATTCATTTTGACCTATGCATTTATAGAATTGTACTTATATACACACCTACACAAATAATTTATGCTCATACGTTTTTGCATAAAGGATGACACTTGCTGCATATGAGATGCATCCATCCATTAGTTGCCCAAGGTATTCTGATAGATATGGATGCTTCATAACAGAGAAAGAGAGCTCTGTCGCTATACTTTCCTCCATGGATGGTTAGAAAATGTGATGTATGATTTGCAGATGATACAAATCTGTGCTGCAGAATCACATAAATTAAAGTGTTGGTTAAAGCTATAAGTTATCTTGAAATAATTAAATTTTATGTAACATTTTTTTATGAAATAGGTGAGCCATTACATAGCAGCAGTGAGTTATTTGTAGAAGGAGCTAAAATAACCTTTTTTTAAAATTGTGTGTTTTAATTGTATTTCTTATGTTTCTGTTTTGTTTATACCCTGTTTTAACATTGCATTCAGTGGTCATCTAATTTTGGTATAAAACAATTTTTATATAGAAATTTTTTTTTCTAACCCATGATTTACCTTATTCCTGTTTAAAGCTTATATCTCGTCATTTATAAAAACGTTTCCTTTTCAGTTGAATATTAATTTCCCTGTTCAAAGTTTAGAAATAAGTAAGGAAAACATTTAAAAGAATAAAAGCAATCACAAAGTCGCTGAGAACATAGCCCATAGTTGCTGCAGAGTGATGGTGTTAAATACAAAACACCAAGGATGGGCATCAGTGCATAAAAATGTCCAGCCAAGAAGAAAAAAGTAATAACAAAATCTGCAGCTTGGATTCAAGTTCATACAGTGTTTAATTATATGGTTATTTGTTCAGTGAGGAGGACATCAGTAAGAATGTTAAGAGCAGTTAGTAGAAGATCTAACAAACTGCCACCATATCCAGAGATTTAAAAACACTCGGGTCATTCTGCTTCTGCCAACTCTGGTGACTGGTTGTGACAAAAATTGCAATTCAGAAAACTGAATTCTAGCAGAATGCAGGTGGAAATCTTACTTTGTTTGCCATTTCTGACCTCTATTGTTACACTGCCTCGACCCTCCATTTCTTCCAAGCAAGTGTGTCCCCAAATATGTTTTGCTTTTCTGAACTGTGCAGTGGTTGTGTAAAACATAGCAGCAGTGAATGGAAGCAGCTGAAAATCTCACCTTTCGACATTGATTTCTACATCACTATGGTGATGTAGAAATCAAAATGTCTTTGTTGTGGGCACTTTCTGTCATACCATTTAAAGTCTTTAAATTTGTCTATAGTTGCTTATATTCAGTATGTAATTTAACTGTAAAACTTACTTGAAAGTCCTGTGTATCATGGTTGGAATTGGAAAATACCTGTATTGTGCATTATTTTCAGGGAAGTTGCAGTTGGAGCAAAATATTGTGGGTAAAAACATGTTGGAGGAACATTTGAAGAGATAGGTTAGCTAGTGTTGTTATTTCAGTGGTCTTTTAAAGCAAAGATTCCAGTTGTTTCCATACATTTTTGTGTGAGAAAAGTATGTTTTGTATGTTTTTGTTTTCATTCATGTTTTTCACTGTGGTGACTTGTCAAAGATAATGAAGTTTGTTTTTGAAGATAATGATCTTAGAAACCTCAAAACACCTTTTCACTACAGTTGGTTTATCACAGTGATTTTGGTAATATTGGTCATATCAGCATGATAGTTTCACAAGCTGTGCAGATGCTAATAGATATTAGCAGCACTGATGTTATTGCAGTGCAGGGAAAACATTCCTTTTTTTTTAACTGAATAAAAATTCTCTTACACAGCTTAGCAAAAACTAAAGAGAATTGACCATGGGTGTTTAGAAAGTCTAATCCTTTGTTGTCTAGATAAGCTTTTTCCATTTGGTTTGAAATCATTTTTGAATACCATACAATTGCATGTTACTTTAGTGGAGATTTTTTTCTAACTTGATATATTTGCTTCTGTGTTTAGTCTTTGTGAATCAGTACCGTTAAAATAATTTAACGCTTTTTGTTTTCCATCAATTGTAGTTTCACAATTGTAAACTCAGAAAACAGTCTAGTCTTTATGTGGCCTGATTTTTTTTTTCACTGTCTTCCATTTACTGATGTTCTATTCACGCATACTGATGCACACCACTGCAAGACATCTCTACCTATTGGAACCAACAGTGATTCTGTTATGCCTTGGTATAACAAGTTAACATTCTCTCTGACCTATTTCAGAACATTTTACTGGCTCTGAAAAGATGATAGAGAATATTAGCCACTGGAGGGAACTCGAAGGGAATACAGATTCATTATAAGAAACACAGGTGAATGGCCAAGAAGAAAGGAAAATCTTTAATTAGTTAATCCTTATCTGCTTGGGGGGAGGTTAACAACTCACACCTTTTGAGTTATATCTACCCTTTGTGACATTTTGACTTTTTAAATATGCGTGTTATGCTACAATACCTGTGAAAAGTATTCACACTCCTTGAATTTATAGTCACAAATGTCAATGTATTTTACTGGGATTTGATGTGATTTGGAGCTCAATACAAGATGACCTGGAAGAAAATCTGCTAGAGACGTCGTAAGACAGAGACGGAGATCAGGGGTCTGCAACCTGCAGCTCTGGCTTTTTGGATCTTTCACAATGACTCTTAATAACTTTGCATAAAATGATAAAGAATCATTTAATGTGTTTAACTATAAATACAAAACAAATATAGGTTTTAGCAGTTTTTAATGGCATAAATGCATTAAATTCCCGTAACAGAATGACACTAAAAGTACCAACAATATAATTGTCCTTTTTCAAAAGGTCACATAACATTTGCGGCTCTAAATAAGTTTTACTTAGTTGAACTGAAGGCAAAAATGGCACTTGAGATTGTAAAGGTTGCAGACTCCTAATTTAGATCAAAGCATATTCATGTGTTAGAGTGGCTCAGTCAAAGTCCAAACCCAAATCCAATTGACAATGTGCTGCAGCACTTGAAAAGTGATGTTGACAATTTTTGATGTTATTATCAATGTTATTGTCAATATTTATTTTCCTTGTTTCACTTCATAGTATTGTGCTACTTTGTGCAGGTCTGTCACATAAAACTGTAATAAAATACATTAGACAAAATATAGAAAAGTTCAAGGAGTATGAATACTTTAGCAGGAAACAGTTCAGTGAGTTGCTACATCACTCTCAAAATCCTCAGAATGCTGTTTTGACTCAAGGAGGATTTTTCCAACTTAAGTTGATTTTTCACCTCAAACAAAAAAAGTCCTCTATATATCTAAATTTCTATTTGCATTATTCAGGTTCTAATTCAGTTTATCAGGTTCTTATTTTCACACATCTACACAGTATCTGCTTCACTCTAAATGTTGTTAGCAAAGCTTCCCTAAAAACACCCAGCTCATGCTGTACTTAGCACCCCGCCTGACATTTATGGGAAACATGACTCCCGTGAAGTCAGACCAGTTTAAACAGACTAGACTCGGAGACAGTGTGAACAAGGAGACAAATTTTCTGGAATTCTCCTAATTAATTTTATGTCCTAACCGTCTATCTTTTTGTTATCCAAAATTCAACAAGTGTTTCACTCTGTTGAGTATATTGAGAAGCAAGTGCGTCAAAATAGCAGCACTGAGAGGCTGAACAGATTCAACTTTTCTCAAGTTCACATTGGTGGCAGCGGAGGGTGAATTGTAGGGGTTTATTTGGCACGCAGGAGCATCGGGAGAGATCTCAGGTTTCGTTTGGTGGATGCATTAGGTCTCACACACACACACCTGTTGCTGTCACACACATGCTGGTTGTTTAGTACAGAGAAGAACAGGAAAATAATACATGTTGAGAAATACTAATGTTTTTTTTTCAGGAGGGTCAACACACCCAAAAGTGCCAGGAGAAAGGAATCAGTCACCAAAGAAACCGACACATTTTTCTGTTCTCGCTGTGCTATAATACTGATACTGGTGCAAACATATTGGAGCTGTGAGAGCCACAAGATGGGTGGGAGAGGGCAGGGTCAAGTTCCCCTCTCTGCACTTGGAAGCAGGCTGAAACATCCACCCAACCCACACTTACCGCCTCCTACCAGAGACCCGGGGCCCTATACATAGTAATGAAGCTGCTTCTTATCTGTCTAGCTGTCTAGCAGATGGTCACTGCTGTGCAAAGATCGCTTTGCCTCAGAGTCACCAGATTCTCTGGCTTGGAACCAAGTCAGGAGTGCAGAGGCAGAAACTGTCTTAAAATGTCAGGCACACATGGCCACTTCATTAGAACCTGAACCTTTATTTTTATTGGTGAGATCTATGAAAACCTGTCAAATATGGCGTCTCTTAAGGTTCTATTTACTGGGCACCATGTCAGCCATTTCTACTTGCACTTCCTCCTTCCCTCTTGTTTCAAAATGGAAACAGGCAGCATTCAGTCAAGACTTTTAAACATAATTTGTCTGTTTGACAAGGCTGATTGTCAGCTTATTTTGGTCCTGTTCGTTTTTTGTCTTACAGATGTTGCAAGATACAACACGGATGAGTCTAAAGTTAGCATCCTAAGCTGGGAGTTTAAACTAAAATCAATTGAAGGCAAAAGTTAGGTGTCATACTAAACGTTTCTAAGGCAGTCTTGTAGAAACTAAGCTTCTCAATAGAAACAGAACATTTTGAATTGTTCTCAGTGTTGGCCTTTACCCGTTAGATAGGTATACTGAAATCACAGAACAGCCAGCAGCCAAATGTTATGCCAATTTTATGGATGAACAGAAACCACTTTCTAATTTTTTTTTTTTTTTTAAATTTAGGTAGCATTTTATTTTCCTTGGAAGTTAGAGCTCTGAGGTTTTTGTGCATTTCAGTTCCAAGTCAGAAAACTAGTGGGACTTAATTGTTGTGGTGCTACCTTCTGTTAGGGATACCAGCTGGTAAGGATATATTTCTGATAACATTTTATGCCCTCAAGCAGAACAGAAACATGCTGACAAATACAGGTTGTGCAGAATTTTGCCTTAAGGTGCAAAGTGTCAAAAGGGCTAATAAACAATTCATACTTGCAATTTTCACTGCTTCTAATATGTGCCACAGCCATATTGGATATTGAAGTTTGGGCTGCTCAGAGACCTCTAATTTCACGGGGTGTTCTTTTTGTTTTTCTGGCTTGAAACTTGGAGTGTACCAATATTCTCCATAAACCCTAGGCTTCACTGTCTCTTTGATTTGTTTCAGTTTTTAGAGGTGAATGTAAACAGCTTTGGTTGAGAAAACCAAATGCTTTAGAAACTCTGCTCTATAAAAACGGATAAATCCTGCTGTACTGTGTGCCCATAGGGTAGTTTAAACACTTAAGCCATCTGGCCACATCACTGTACAGCTATGCTGGTTCAACACATGTAAAAAAAAAGGTTGCCCTCTTGCTTGGAAAGCTCTGTCTCAGAAATACAAGCTATGAAAGAACCTATCACATAGAATCTATGTGCTAGACCAACAAAAAATGTATGCAGAATTGCCAAGAGGAATGGAAATGATCCATGGTTTTCATACCCAAATGTTTTTGCATTTGGATTCAGTCCCTCTGTGTCAATACTTTGTAGAACCACAAAGTAATATAAAGCTTTGCACATCCAGATACTGAAATTTTTGTCAAATTATTTGTAAAATAGCACAAGGTCTGTCAGATTTTATGAAGAGTGTCTATGAACATCAAATTTCAAGTCTTGCCACAGATTCTCAGTAGATTTAGATCTGAACTTTGATTAGGCCATTATATTTCATGAATATGCTTTGATCTAAAACTGGTGTGTCAAACTCCAGTCCTCTAGGGCCAGAGTCCTGGAACTTGTGGATGTGTCCCATGTCCAAAACATCCTAATCAAATGGCTGAAATGCCTCCTCAGCATGCAAGCTTCCTTCTCCCCAGTGAAGAAAAGTATTCCCGCACACACTTGATATTTTTGGTTGTTAAAAATATTGAAAACCATGTATCAGTTATGGTCCACTTCACAATTCTGCACTAGTTGTGATAAAATACCATAAAAATACCAACAATTAAGGTTGGTAGTTGTAACATGACAGAATGTGAAAAAAGTTTAAGTGGTATGAATGCTTTTGCTGGGCTCTTGATGATTTTTGGCCAAATCACAGTAAATTTAACTTGTTTCAGCAACACATCTTAATGAATCTTCCCTTACTGCCATTAAAGCTTGTTCTATTATCTAAGCTTAGAAAGACCTATCCTACTGCTGACCTCTCCAGGGAATACCTTCCCCTTGCCCAATGACATTTGGAGAAACACATCCCAACCTGTGACCCTACAAGGACAAGAGGGTATAGATGATGGGTGGATGGATGGATAGATAAAGACCCTTTAGAACAATTCTATAAAGACTAGTTGGTCTCGGTCCCTGTAACGCAATATTAAGAACAAGAGAAGGGCATCCAGTTTAAACTGTCTGAAAGTATCTCTAGGTAATGCTGTTATTCTGTCTAACAGATTCAAGATCTGCTTACCTCTTTGGATACATATCAAATAAACTATGATGAGGCACAGAAAAGGTGATTTTGACATTACAGTGTTGCCAACTTGTGTTTATAGATTTAGTAACTTTGAACTGAAAACATGATTTGCAATGAACTTCTCTGTTTGATTTGAGAAATAAGCAGCAAATATTCAAACACTTAAATGCAAGTGTAAACTGTAGTAGTTGGACTTCATTAAGATTGTCAGATGGAGATAAAGATAAGTTAAGTCCCAGGTAATTTAGGTCAATAAGAAGTCATTGTCTTTTTAAACCTAAAATTATATTTGTTCCCAATAACAAAGCTTTAACATTTTATTAAGAATTAAATTAGGTATCTTATTGCTTTTTACTGAAGATCAATTCAGTTTAATGATGTGATATTTTATTCAGAAATCTACAACACCAGATTGGTACAAAAACTAAATGGCTTGCAATGAAACATATTACTCGCCCTGTCTCATGTAAGTGTCTTTATATGTAAAAACATTGTGCTGGTTCACATGTAGGCATAAAGATAGTTTATTGAGTAATGATGACAGACCCTGCTGGGTCATAAGGCCACCAGAATGTTAAACAGCTGAATAGAAAGAGATTTATTTACTCGATTTTAATGAAGTGTGAAGCCTTTGGTCATCCTGCTGACTGTATTGAGTTTCTTTCTGTATCCTGAAACAACAAATTGTTCTCTCCCCTTTTTAACTTCACTCTGCTTCACTTGAAAGATTTGTAATCTTAAGATTTTCTAATGCAAAGTTGTTGCTCAAAGATTAACAGAAAATACCAAAACCTTTCTACATGGGTTTAACTTTGCATTCTCTCCTAATTTTCTACTTTTAGAACCAGTTAGCTGCTGTTTTAAACAGCCTCAGGAACGGTTATCCCCTTTTCTCGACCCCACCTAAGGTTTTCTGCTCAGCCTTTATCTAAATCTATTGAATTAATACTGCTGTGGAGAAGGTGGGAGCCAGAACCATGGCAACCCTTAACTGAGATTAGTGTGGGATGTAAGTTGCCAGGAGACGTGCACGCCACACACATACAAACAAAATCAATATCTATGCGTTCGTTGCTTAGTAGAGCCTGACCTGCTGCAGCCTAACAGAAACAGATGTTCAGTTGTTGGCTAGACTGATTGAATTGAGGCCTTCTTCTCCCCAATAGAGTCTGTCAGGTTTTTGAAATGATATTCAGTTATTGATTAACATAGTTATACTTCTTTCTCACTGATGCATTTTTTTTTTCTCTAAGTCTAATGACAGATTTGTGATTTTCATGCCATTATGCAGTATCTAAGGGGTTTACTTTCCAGTCATTGTCTTTTTTTCTGAAAGCTTCACTGCAACTCTGTAAATGCAAGGTGAAGTAGTCGTCATACTTTTCTAAATTCCCGGTCATGGAGGCATGTTGTTTATTTCAGTTAGATCCACTATCAGAACATTTTTGGCATTAACACTCCCCTCTCTCTACCCTCCGACCCTGGCAGGATGATGAGGTGGTGCTCCAGAGTGTGGCCACCATCCAGAAGGAGCATCGCAAGTTCTGCCTGGCCGCAGAGGGACTCGGAAACCGTCTGTGTTACTTGGAACCCACCTCTGAAGCTAAGGTGAGAATGGCGTACAGCTGTGTATGAACCTGGGTATTTGACCAGATGCAGTTTTCATAGAGAAATGGCATCAGTGGAGCCTACAATACCACTGGAAAAGATGTGCAAGAATCCTATTTTGTTGCAGAAACACAGTTTCACTTTGAAAAAATTCAACACAGAATCTGAAGACATCAGTTTTCTCCAAAGCATTTTCATGAGGTTGGAAAATAAATGTAGCTAAGGAGAATATGCCTCTTTATGGTAATATAAAAAAAATCTGGGGAGACATTTGTGTTATATTTCAATGATGGCATGTTTACTGTCAAGCAGGAATCTCTGCACACAGTCTTTACATGTCAGAGTGATAATCTCATGATCGTAAAGCTCTCCGCCAGCAAGTTTAGATGGTTTTTATGAGCTTTGTGAATTCCGACATGTTAGGGTACATTTAGAGGGACCACAAAACAAAAGGATTTCTATTAAATTTTAGTTTTATGTTCACTTTTATTGAAATGTTTGGCTGTCTGCTCTTGGTGCTGAACAAAAATTTACCAAACAGAAACCATCATAAGGCTTCTGCATCCTATTTTTGTGGAAAATGCTAATATGAATTCAAACCTCTCTTAAAACTCCCATAACACGTTGAGGAAAGCTGAAGCTGCCCCTGTTGTCGACTCAGGACAAACATTTTCCTGGATGCATCTTCAACCCTCAAGAGTCTCTTTTTGTCCTTTGGACACAAAAATTCTCTTAAATATTTCCAGAAAAATATTATGTATCAACATATTTATTACCATATTACTTTGTCTAGTTTTGAAAAGCATACATTTCAAGCTGAAGCTTGAAAAAACTAATCATGAAGAATTTTAGTTCACCCCAAAATACACAACCTGGTGAAATTTAATGCCATTTGCTGCAACAGAACTATGCAAAGATGAAATTCAAAAAAACAAACCATGTTATTGCTAATGGATTGAAATTGGATCTGGAGTTTATAGCTTTAACTTTTGTATCCCAAAAGGATAAAAATGATATACTGCAGAGATTTAGTTTGTATTCTTTCAATTTTCATGTTTTATTTTGAAAGAAAACTTGTCTGTACGTCACTTCCTGGTTGTGCTGCTTTGCAGTTTAATTGTCTACACTTGTGGCTCATTACTGTTTAACTTCTCTCTCCTACTGGTTTGTCAATTTTCCTGATCTATTTTTGCTCCTAATTGCTAGTGAGTCATTTAAATTTATTGGGTCATCCTTTTATCTTTCTTTTCAAGCATTTTTTTAATTTTGCCACTCACATTCTATTTTTAGGTTGCTATGTTTGCACCTGTTGAAAATGTTTTAACTATGCAGTTGATATAGTTTTATGTTTTTTTCATGTGAATGTTTAATTTGGTTGTTGTCATGTACAAGAAGAACACTCTCTCTTCCAGTGAGTGTTTTCAGCAGGTGTTTGTGTGATTAAAATAAAACCTTTTCATCATAGGAACACTGCCACTTTGTGGCTCTTTAGCAGGTTTTTATTTAAATTTGAACAGCATAGAGTCATGGGGAACATCAGACTTTGCATAGAAGGGCAATAATTACCGATATTTAACTTTGAAGGGACTATGAAATTGACATCTGATAAATACGTCTAGAACTTTCTTAAGAACAGCTGGTCTTAAGGAACCCACCTACACAAAATAACCCAGCTAATTGGATATATTAGAGACTTTTTTTGGTTTTATCAAACTTAGTTTAAGTGATTTGAAAGTTTTGTAACGCTAAAAAATGTTCTACCTACATACATGACCTTGGTATCACTGAAGGTTTATTTTAAGCTCTTTCAAGTGAAACACTTTGTCAAACTGTCAAAAACGTTTTCCCCTTGAACAGTTTATCTTTTTCTCTAATTTCTGGGATAATAAATTCTATAAATATCACCACACTTGTCTTTTATTAAAATATCTGAAAAGGGTTTTTTTCTCCTTTGTATGAAAATATAATATTCTCGACACATTTCCCAGCTCTGAGCTCACTGATCTCTGTGTTTTAGTGATTCCCTCCTTCATACCGCTGTGTGACTAGCATGCCATTTTAGAACAGTGGGCTTTTGATGTTATTAATTCCATTTTAAAGTACATGTGTAGGAGAATAAAAACATCAAGAACATGCAGACCAATGTGCCCTGGTTGCCAGGGTAGGATAACATGGTTATGGACAGTTAGATAATGCAGTTTGGTCATATGATACTCTTATCTATTTCTACAGCTACTATTTTATAAGTTTAGAGAACAATTCAGAGAAAGGTTTGTATTTTTATCAAAGTATGATGTTTCAAAATCCTATAAAATCACAGGTGTGACAAACTGCATCCCAAAGCCTTTTATAGGGTGATTTTTTTTTTTTTTCCTTTGTTGGAAGCGCAGCAGATTGAGCTGCATAGGTTGCCTCTTTAAGCACCCAATAACCGGGAAACAAGAATATGCATTTGCTGTGATGTTTCCTCCACACCAAATATGAAATTTGAGTTAATTAACTGTAGCAGAGAAATCAGGAGTAATCAGATATGTGAAATTAATATGCTTGTTTTGTGTGGTGTTGGTACCATCTAAAATAATGCATATTGTACTTAATATTTACAATTAGTCAGATATTTACAATCAGTTTTGAATATAGAATACCCTTAATTTGCAATGTCAGATTTATCTTTTCATAAGAAACCTGGTTGCATTGCTTATTTTGAACCTTTTTTAAAATGTATCCGGTTTACAGAATAAATAATTGATCATCCCAAATTTATTCATCTACTGTACTGCAAATTTCATTGAATTTTAACCTACATAGATCAATTGTTCTGTTTATTTTTTTAATAATTATGCATGAATAAATCACAAAACCCTGTTTGTCAAACCATTGTAACAAACACACAAGAGGATCATAAATTTAATAGATTTTAACAGATTTTTTTTAGTTTTAGTGATTCACAGACGATGTTTTCTATGTAGGTCACTCCTTGCATATCAGATACCACCCACATAAATTTTGAATTTTAAATCATAAAAGTGTTTCTAAAATAGTTTTACTCTAAAATATTGGGTCTTAGGTTGGCCTCGTGTTTAACCGAGCATTTTTATATCAGATAGAGGAGAAAGGTGAGAGGGGGTAGTTACAGTTTTCCCTATGAGGCCCAGCGGGTAACATAAGAGGAAATTCAAGGAGCATAAAAGTCTGTTACACTGGTTTCTACTTAATCTTAGAGCCATGATGATTGTTTTCATTGCTTATACAATTAATGCTTCATTTAATTTGTCCTCCCTTTGCCTTTCTGTCCCTCCGTCCTGCAGTATGTTCCTCCAGACATGTGTATTTGTAACTTTGTGCTGGAGCAGTCCCTGTCGGTTCGAGCCCTGCAGGAGATGCTGGCTAACACTGGGCCGAGCAGCGAAGGGGTGAGCACAGTCTTCCTTCCCACTGACAAACCTCTAGTCTTTTTCATATGCCCAGCTTTGATGTACATTTTTCACACTTAAAGTACCTTGCAAAACTTTTCCACATTTTCTCCCGATACAACCACAAATTTCAGTCAAAGTAAAGTAGTGCAAATATTTCAAAGTTTAAGGAAAATCATGCATGGTTTTCCAATCTTCTTACATAAACAAAGTTCTGAAAAGTGTGGTGTGCATATGTATTCAGCCAAACTTACTCTAATACCCCTAATTAGAATCCAGTGCAGCCAGTTGCCTTCAAATGTAACTTAATTAGTAAGTAGAGTCCTAGTTCTAGAGAGGAAAACTAACAGTGCATATCACCTTGCACACAACACCCATATTGTGAAACACGGTGGTGGTAGTAAGATGCTGTAGACATACTTTTTCTTGGCAGGGACAGGGAGGGTAAAACTGTCAGAGCTGGTGGGAAGATGGATGAAGGAAAATCCTGAAGGAAAACTTTAGGCTTCAGGAGACTAGCAGGACAACAATCCTGATCATACAGTCAGATTCACAATGGAACAGTTTAAACCAAAACATATTGATTTGTTAGACTGGCTTGGGCTAAGGCCAGACCTAAATCCAAATGGGAAACTGAATGAGCTTTAGCTATAAGAGGTATAAAGTTCAGCCTGTAGATGTAAAAAGCTGGTAGAAACACACCCCAAGAAGATTTGCCACTGTAACTGCAGCAAAAATTGTTTATGCTAAGTATTAGCTTTTGGTGCCCAAACATCCATACCACACTGTTCAGATTTTTATGCATAAAAAAAACAAAACAAAACAAAAACATTTATATTTTCCCTTTTAATTAACAATTATATACCACTTTGTATAGCTCAACATTGAAATTTATGGTTGTTAAAAAACTAAATGTGTATGAACCCTTTTACCATACACTGTGCTTGCATAAATCTACTATTAGCACTGATGATAGATATGAGTTTTTCCTTTTTCACAGGCCAAGTCATCAGCTGAAGTATCCATTTATTGTCATCTTTATTGTATAATGTGACACAGTATTGGCGGGCAAGCTGATGTCCAAGAAACGTTACTAAATGGATCCAAAAATAAACTCTCCCAGACAGAGAAACCAGAGTTCTGGAAGTGCTAATCTACTGATTCTGCAAAAAGAAGCTTCTAAGTTTAAATGCTGGAAGCATGCCGGACATGTCAGTGATATTTTGAGTCTTCCAAATCAGGGCCAAGTCCTGCCTTTATTCCTGTCCAAAAACAATCTTTAAATGCTGTCACACATTAAACAACATGGGTTTATATTTCAAGTGTCAAAACAGGTGATTACAATGAAGATAAATTTCTTCATTAAGAATAAATTTCAAGATGACAAGATAAAAAATGACAGGAAAAGTTTGGTTGCTTGATACTGAACACTGCATATTTTACTTAGTTTTCATTTTCTTTCAAAAACATTTTTATGCATTATCTTTATACTTATTTGTATACGGTATTGTGCAAAGGTTTTAAACCATTCTATTCTTCGCTTCAGAGGAGTTGGATCTCTCCTATGATGTTTTCCAGGCTTTTTGAATGTCTTCCTTGTTTTTTGGCTGCTATTCACTTCTTTCTTTGCTTAGTCTTTACACTTGCACATGACATCATGTGCAGTGTACTCTAAAAATTTGAAACAAATGGATAAGAGGAGTGAAAATGAAGTAAACAGCAGATGAACAGTACGAGTCTTTATGAATTAGGAAAGTATCCAGCAAAGGCAGGAACTGAGAGAAGCTTTGTCTTACTGTTGATCATCTACTGTTTGCCAGGCTTCTCAAAGAACTCCTTGGGAACAATGTCGTTGGTGCTAAAATACTGTTTTCAGTTTGTCAAACTGTGTAGTTTTTGCTATTTTACATTGAATCTGCTAAAGAATTTGGAACAAAATGTCTTCAGTTCAGTTTTCTGATATAATGCAAATGAAAATAACGAATTTCATCTGAAGGAACTTTACAAGGCAAACAGGTCTAATGCATATACAACATATTTATATACAATCATCAGATTTGGTCCAAATTCAGTTCAAATTATCCACTTCATTCTACAAGAGTCCAGTCATGTATTTGTATTCATATCCAGAATATATCTTTAATGGCTTTGATGAGGTATATCTCTCAGGAAGCTCATGTCATTTACTTGCAGCAATCCCTCAATCGAAGCAAGCATGTGGCCACAGTGGAAAGGAGCCAGTCTGTTTTAACAGGGAGACACCAGCAGAGCCAGGCTTAATATGAACAGCTGACCTCCAAGTAAACCTTTTAAAGACCTTCAAAAAGCCTGGAGACACACTGTTCAGGAGTCATAAAAACTTGAAAAAAAAAACAAAAAAAACAAAAACAAAAAAAACTTATTGGATTTAAGAATTTTGCATAATACCATACTTCTATTTTACAATTATTGCATAAAATTTTAAATATTAGGAGTAGTTGTGAAAAAAATCTTCTCAGCAGATCAAAACTTGATTTTAGGTACTTGACTGTCTCTTCTCTTGAATTCTTAAGGCCTCCCAAATGATTTAATCTGTTTCTGTAATAACTTTGCCACACATTCCTGCAGCAAAAATAGATCAGGAGGTTTAGATAAATTAAAATTCATTAAGTACAAACAAATGGGGGAAATGATGTTTGGGTACACTGTTGCACCCACTGCTTCAGCTTTCCTCGCCCTCTGCATCCTTGATTTAAACTAAAAAGCTCAAGCCCGGCTTTGCTTGAGCTCGCTCAGCATGTTTGTTAGGGCAGGAGAAGTAATATTGGATCCTGTGGATTCTCTGTTCTTACCACAGAAGTGTCATTTTTAACAATGAGCTTCCTACTGTTAAATATGTTGAATGAAAATTCTGCTTGGTTAGAAATATTAAGTGAAGCTCGGTAAAAGTAAGTTCACAGTGAGCAGAATGTTATACCTTTAGTTGTTCTGGTCTTCGTAGCTGGACACAAGTATAACAAACTGATATTACTTGATTAATTAGTTGGATAGCAAGCCTGTAATCTGCTGCTTTACAGTTTTAGGTTAAACAAGTTTTGTTTTGATAAAACAGATGAGGGCACTGCTTTATTATCCAAACATATTTCCAAGCAGCCAAATTAGTCCTTCCTGTTGATGAGATGAAAGGATAATACACTACTTTCAACCAGGGGACCAACTTTGCACAGAAACAGATGGAGGGCAGGTCCATATCGCTGAAGAAAACTTTGGGTACTTTGACATTTACTTTGGACTCTCTTTATAATGAGTTTAAATTAAAAAGGTATGATAGAAATTTTTAATTTGTTGGAAGTTTTTATGTTTTAAAACACGTTTAATTATATTTATAATTATTAATAATTATATTTATCTTTAAACATTCAGCTGTACATTTAAATTGTGAAATCATGAGATGGGAAATTCATTTAATAATCACTTTCCTTTAAATTAATTCAGGGAAAACAAAGAGAAAACAATGCTTACTTCTTATACTAGCTCATATTCTTTGAAATAAATTGCTTGGTATTGCTTGTGTTTATTTTTTTGGAGAAAAAAAAAAGTCATTTCTTTCTGGATACACGTGGTCTGATTCAATTTACAAAGCAATCCCACCAAATTAACCAAATACCAAACTGTTATTGGAGATTTTAATGAGACCACTGGTATTCTAGGAATAAAGAAGCTAAATCAGCATACGTTGTGAAGGACACATGTGGAAAGTACAGAACCTTTAGCACTTAATTGGGTAAAAAAAAAAAAAAAAAAAAAAAATCCCTGCACTATTTTCTCAAAAAAGTTGCAGGTTGTTCTGGGTTACACTAACCACATTTGTCCTTTCATGCACAACATTGGCCTCTGGCACAGACAGTTCTTTAAGTATCTTATTTTGTATAGCGCTTGTTCATTTCTGCCGGGGAATTAGACCTGCATTGTTATTAGCCTGGGTAGCAGATTTGTTTTGTGCTCCATAGTGCAACATTGTTGGCTGGCCTTGTTTGGCAAGACAACATGATGTTGGCTAGAATACAAACTCTCTGATAGCAAGGCTAATAAATCATCCCCCTAGTTCCCACTGTAAGGGCCCATTTCTACCCTTTTGTTGCTCAGACTTGTGTAATCGACTGTCGTACATCCCAGTAACACATTCTTTTCACTTGTATTTGTTTGTTACTAGAAAGCCGACCATGAAAAATGGGTAGGTTCATCAGTTTGTTCATTCATCATGTTGTCACTGTGCATGACAGACTGCTAATTCAAGGGGCCGATCTTCAGGCACTTTCACTCAATGTAATGCCTATTTCTCGATTGTCATAGCTGCATTTATTAAATGTAAATCATCCAATCAATAGGGATGTGACAGAATTTACATTAGAGTAAAATATTAGCCTTATACTGGTACATTTCTCACCACTTGTTGAATAAACTCTCTAGAAATACATCAGGATACTTCACCAAAATTGTAAGTTTAGCATTCAACTCACAATAGCTTGATATGTTCTCTTTCTCTTTTAAATGCCAGTGAAATTCAACATATGGCAATCTTGAAATAGATGCATTTTTGCTGTTACCTTGTTTACATGAGTGAAACTGTGGCCTGACCCCTTGAGAGACTGCTCAGCGTGCAAATGTCCAAGGATTTAAAATCGAAGGTTTGTTTCTTGTTCATAATACTCTCTCTTTTTTTTTCATCTTAGCTGCATTTGTTAAAAGAAGATTGTGGAGATTTAGTAAAACAAAAACTCTAAATGCAACTAACCGAACTGGTGAACAAATCTAAAATGTTTCAAAATTGGCAGAGACATCAGTTTGTTGTCTGGGAGTGTTGCTCTGTTTTCTCTGAGTTTGATCTCTAACTAAAAGTCTAAAGTATTGACGAGAGGAAATGTTCTGAAATCAGTTTTGATTTCAGGGAGTTCACATGCACAGCCAATGAAAGGGTTGTTTATATAGTCTAGTTTCAGACTGTTTTAATTTTCAGAAAACAAACGTATTTGGCACAACTGAGGAAGCAAATGAAGAAGATTTGACTTAGTAATTGTGAGCATTAGGAAGTAAGGATTGGGGGAAAAAAGAGTAAGGAGATGAGGAAGAAATACATAAGGAATAAAGAAGATTAGCTGAACTGAGTAAAGAACTTAGGAAATGAGAGCTCAAGTAAGGGATTTAGAAAATCATGAAGGAATTGAATAAGAAATCAAGGAACTGTGGGGAGATTTGAGAAAGTAAGATATTTATCAAAAGGTGAATTAAGACAATTGATTTAGCAAAGATTGAGGAAAAGAGATGGAGACTGAGCAATCAGTTAAGGGGGGGAAGGATGGAATTGAACAAGGAAGGGAGGAAGAAATGATTAAATCAAGTAAATAAGGAAGGGGAGAATGAAGTGAGGGGGAATTGAACAGGGGTTAAGAAAATAAAGCCATTAGGAACTGAAGAAACTGAGCAAGAAATTGAATAAAGAAGGCAAGACAGGAATAAGTAAAGAAATGAAGAAATAAATGAGGAACTGAGTAAGTAATTGGGAAAGCAATTTTTATTGAGTGAGGAGTGGCAGAAATAAGGACGGGATTAAGTAAAGAATTGAGGAATGATTAAAATTGTTAAGAAAGGAATTGAGCAAGGAAGATATGGGAATGGATTCAGAAAAGAACAGTCAAATTGGCTAATGGATTGAGGATATGGGAAGTAGTTAAGCAAATAATGAAGGAAATCAGGGACTGAGAAAGAGAGGAATTGAGTGGGAGTTAAAGAGATTAGGAAGGGATTGAGTAAGGAGTTAGGCCAGGACAAAATAATTGATCAAGCCACTGATGAAGGATAAAAATAGGCAAGGAATTGGGGAAGAAGGGAATTAAGGAAAAAAAAAAAGAGTACAGGAGCCAAGAGTGGGAGGAAGGAGGGGAAGGACTGAGAAAGTAAAAGAAGTAAGGACATCATGCAGAAAGGGCTACAGCGATGGAGAAAAGAGGGAACTGAGAAAGGAATTCAGGACCTAATTAATGAACGAAGGGAGAAATTAGGAAGTCATCAAGAAGACAAAATATTTATCTGCCTATGGGTTTTTGGTAAATTGTACTTGATAAGTATCAATCCACATTTATATGAGCTCTAGTCTTAGTTTTGAAAGAAAAAATTTCAACCTTTGTCAAAGATTTGAGTATCTCTAGATGACCTTTGTGACTTAATTGACTGAAAAATGCCCTTTTCACAGCAGTCAATGTGGTTTGTGCTGTTTCTTTTAGCTTCATTGTTGCAGAAAGACATAGTCCAGTGACTGTTTCTGTGGTTGCTCATGAGCTGGGTTGATTCATTTTAACAAATTTTATTGAGTTCATGCATAATGGACCTAAATAGAATATCCTTTTTTATGTTTTGTATGCAACAGTGATCCAACCAACTGCTGTAATATACATGTACACAAACTTATGAGCACAAACCACGATCTTCATGTTCAGCATCGTGTTTTTGAGATGGCCGACAAATCAAAGGTCACAGCAGTTCCTGGGAGCCATTTGCCAAGATGGCTGCAGGCCTGGATTACAGAATTACCTCCTCCCTCCTCCTTTCCCTCTCAGCTGTTGCTGGATACTCTCTCTGTCTTCTTTTGACCACCCCCCTCCCCCCACCATTTCTTTTTTTTTTTTTTTTTTTTTGTTCAGCCCAAATTAAAAGATCATAAAGGAAGAATTATCAGAGGCTTAATTTACAAACCACTTCAGGGTTTGCTTCTTTGTCTTTAAAATTGACCTAAGCTTCAAATAAAATGGATCTGATAACTTTGGAAGAATTTAGACACCATTTGACCTTTTTATGAAAAGCGTAATACTGTTTACCCCTACAGTAAAAAAATAAATCATTTAAATCAATTACTTAAAAAAATGTGAAATCAGACATTTAAATAACAAAGGAGGCAACATTTTAGAAACTCCACAAAAACTTCACATGTAGTTTTTATCCCTTTCATTGTGTACCCTTTTTCACCCTGCTGCTAGAGGTTAATTAAAAAGGTAGGTGGACATGTTTGTGTTTGATGATGACAAAAATCCCACTTTGTTCTTTTTTCATAACATTTCCCCACATTTCCTCAGGTGTTTGGCTAGTGGATGTTATACTTATTCTTGTTCATCACAAGAATGAATTGTTTAAAGGCCTGTACACACCGCAAGAACAGAGAAATTTGTTTTCTCTCCCGGGGCTAAAAGAACTAAATGATATTTTATTTTTGCAGCCTTGGTTTTCACAGTTTGTTCTTGATGCATATTCTGGGCAGAACTTTTTTCTTGTGTGGTGTCAGAAATAGCACGGTGGTGTGCTACAGTGGGAGAGACCTGTGAAGACTTCCCATGAGTTTTGCACTTGAATTCTTGTGAAGTATGAAATGTCCAGGCCAGAAAGTGTTTGTTCATGTTCTTACAGCCTCAGGTAAAAGAACAAATCTCTCTGTTCTTGAGTATGTGTTGGAATTAAGTGTGATAATGTATTTGTGTTTGTTTTTATCTTTAATTGTGAGTATAGTTGTGTGTATTCTTGTTAGTTCCTCTATTTGCTGCTTGCACTTTGAATGAAGTACCAAAAATACAACCCCTCGAGTTTCACAGACTTTACTCAGAAGATGTAAAGTAATAGCAACTCGGATTTAATATCTCACACAAAGGTGAAGTGGAAGATATTAACTTGCAATGTATATGTTACCGTGGACAGAATAAGTGATTGGTACTGCAGATTTTGTAAGTTTGCTCACTTGACGAGGAAATAAGTTTCTAAAATGCTTATAACTTGATTTTAATGTTAAAACAGAATACCAACTGAAAATTAAGAAAATACACATTGCATGACAGTTGAAAATGTACATGTCACAGGAGGAAGTATATATTTGATTCCCCAAAAACCTGACTTGGAGGAGAAACCTTCATAGGCTGCAGAGTTAACACATTTTCTGTAGGCAGTCAGCAGGTTTGCATACACCTCAAGAAGGATTTGGTTCACTACTTTGAGCAAAAGTCCTAAATCCTTTAGGTTTGGTTACTTATTACACCAGCTCTCTTCACAGATTATGTGTAGGATTGAGGTCTTGAGACTGGCAACACCACTGCAAATACCTCAAAGTGATTCCTCTTTCGCCAATCATTTGTTCTGGATGTGTTTTTTTACTGGAAGACCCTTCCACAAACGTTTTGTTTTCTAGCTGAGAAGGGAAGGTTAGACAAATTGATTTGGAAAATCAGAATGTTTCCACCTCTGTTGTTATCTGTAAGGATGGTGTTTTTTTGGATCATTCTAAGCATTCCTCTAATTCCAGGTTGATGCCAAGGAGCTTTATTTTGGTTTAATCTGATCACAACAGTTTCTCCCAAACCTTTTCTTGTTCATTTAACAGTTTAAGAGGGGCCTGTGCATGTGCCTTCTATAGTAGGTTGCTGCAAAATTTCAATCCGTTACGGCACCAGTGGTGTTTTTGGAGACTACAGTCTTAACTCCATTCAGGTCAGCAATGAGCTCCTTCCTTAAACTTTATGGACTGATTCCTATTGCCACCCTCACCCAGTGAGGAAAGATCTTTTATGAAGCTACAGACAGAGGAGAATTGATGGTTATTTTAAATTTCTTGCATTTTAGATTAATTACACCAGCAGCTGCCACCTTCTAGCTATTCTTCTTGATGAAGATCTTATAGTTCATCCCAGCATCGTGTAGATCTGCTATGTTGTCCTTGATGTCCTTTTACATCTGTTTGGTATTGCCGATGGTTGTTAAGAGGTAGAAATGTGACAAATTAATTGTGTGAGCAGATGCGCTTTATACATACAAGTTGAGGCCAAGAGTGTTGGTTGTGAGCACCACATGAGCACTTTAAGCCAGAACTCTGGCTTAAAGTAGAGGATCAAATATTCATTTTACTGAATGACATGTAAGTTTCAAATTTAACTGCATGTAATGTGTTCTTTCTGGATTTTTGCTTTATATTCTGTCTCTCCACGTTAAAATGAGCTACCATGAAAATTTGAGATTATTCTTGTTTGTGAGCAAAATACAAAATCAATAGGGGATCAAGTAGCGCTGCACAATATATCACAAATTTATTGTTCTCGCAATATCACTGTAGGTAATACAGCGGAGCTCCTGCATTCAGAAGGGTCACTGGACACCCCCTCTAAAATAGCTTATAACTGCCTATTTTAGTGGTTCGAACACCAAATATACCTTAATATGCATCAAAACTCACAGTGGAAATCATCTTGGCACTGCTGCAGAAGCCAACATCCATGTTCTTCTTTACCTCCGCTCTTAGGAGTGCAGCCTATCAGCACCAAGGAAAATAAATGTCACTCTTGGATTAGCTACCTTGCAAACAACAGTCAATTGCAATCAAGTAGCATTTTGCATAAGTATTTCAGCTTCCCACCTGCATTTTCTTTTGAATATTTTAGATATGCTCCACAAACAAATCTACTATGAGGTGGATTTTCTGCAAATTATTTGGAACTCTGTTCCAGTTATTTAGTGACACTCCATATTTAATGTAATATAAAACATTTTTGAAGGCAAAGAGCCGATGGTAAAGTCATTAAGAAACTTCAGCTAAGTTTTTTTTTAATTCCCAAAACAGCTGAGCAATGTTTTCAATAAAATCTTGCTGTTGAGGTGGAAATAATTCATTCCACCCAGTAGATGGATTGACTATTTATTATCTGGTGTCTATGTTTGCAATGATATTAACCCAATGCAGAAAACTTTGTTTATTGCTAGTCATGCCATTGCTGCAACCTTCACCAATATTATCACATATCATTTTCTTAATATTGTGCAGCTCTACAATCAAGTACCTATTTCCACTCTTGTGCATCAACAGAATCTAGATTTTGGGATACCAAATCATGATACGAATCTGTTTCTTGCCAGGCGGGTCAGGGAGGTGGACACCGGACCCTGCTCTATGGTCATGCCATCCTCTTACGTCACTCCTTCAGTGGCATGGTGTGTATTAACATTTCAATGACTAAGATGGAGATAAATTGTATTTTGATAATTGTCAGACATTCTTTAAATAAAGCTGTGTGACTATTTTTTTTTATATACAAAAAAATTCTGAAAAAATTATTATACAAAGTTCTTGTGACATCTCTCATTTCTTTATATTTTGTATCCAAGGAGTCAGACTTTCTTGTAATCTGTTAAAGTGGTCTCAGTTAATATTTCCTTTGGCAATCTGATGGTCTGTAAAAGTTTTTCTTTGGATTTTGTTGCTTTTTACTCATTTTCTGTCCATGACCATATTCAAAGGAAATTCTTTTTAATCCCTTGTAAGCCCCTTAACTCTTACCAATGACTAATTTAGAGGATGAGCATTGTTGCCTCCAAACTGGCATAAAGTAGATAATCAGCTGAAGGATGATGCGTCTTTCAGATGATCTCCCTGGTCTTTGCTGGATTTTTTGTCTCTGTGTCCAAAACAAACCACATTTTGACCCTGCACATCTACAATGGAAGTTGAAAACTATTTCTTTTGTCCTCTACTTGCCTACTTTCTGTATTTTTTAAGTACACATAACTTGCTGGGTTACAAAGACTGGACAGAAAATGACTGAACAAAAAACGTTTTGCAGGTTTGGTAAACCATTGATCCAAACAACTTTAAAAGGTTATGAGAAGGTCTTCAAAGCAAAAACAAGAACATGTACATTTTTTTCACATTTTTTCTTAATATTAATAAGTTGACACAGTAACTTGGTTACTGAATTGATTTAATTGACTAATAAATTAATACACTGATTGTTCAGCACTAAAACTTCAGATCCCACTTTCTAAAACATTAATATTTTCAAATTTGCATCACATTTACTTCATATTTTGATGAGCTGAGAACCGCTCAGAGCTCCATTTCCTTTGACCCAACACTAATTCATTTTTCACTCACCAGTACTTGACCTGTTTGAAGACATCAAGGTCTCTGACAGACAAGCTGTCATTTGATGTCGGACTGCAAGAAGATTCAATAGGTACAGTATGACTAATGAGCACTGAATGAGTATGAATCGGTTTGAATTAACCTTGAGATTAAGTAAATAATTGATATGATTGAAATATAACTCCACATGTGCTGTGCAGCATCTCCACAATTACCCTCTCAGATGACGATTTAATGCTTTTGAATAATGACAGCTATCAAAGGCTGCTTAACCTTTCAGATTCCACCTAATCAACAGTTTGAGATTTTCAATGTTTTTGTGCCTTTAGGAGAGGCCTGCTGGTGGACAATTCATCCAGCATCCAAGCAGAGATCTGAGGGAGAGAAAGTCCGCATTGGAGATGATCTGATTCTCGTCAGCGTGTCCACTGAGAGATACCTGGCAAGTCACACTTCAAAACACACCTAAAAATGACAAGTTTTGATAAAGTGATGATTTTTTAAACACATTGTGTTCAACATGATACATAAATAAATGAACAGAATTATGGTCATCTTGATGGTAAAGATAATCTTTGGATATGGTAAGTTCACCATATAGTTTTGATTACATAAGGAATTATTTTCTATAATCCAGTCTAATCAAGAATTTATTTTCTCCATTTCCCAATTTTACATCCTTTCCATCATTTACTTTGCTTGTTAAACTAAAATCATGATTTTAGAGCAGCTTTCTTATTTTTCTCTCTTTTTCCCTGCCTCCTAAACAAAACTCATAACAATACAAAGAGGGGTGATAGTTTTTTGTTTGTTTTTTTTAGCGAATTTGACCTTTGTATTTAGGGTGCCTTGGTTTGGCTCACCATTTATCTGCATAGCTGTGGTAGCTCTAATCACAGCCTAGCTCCAACTAACATCAGAGTGACAAGGCAATTTAAGTTGAAAGCAGGACAGTATTGCACTGCTACCTGAGATGGAAACCAGATTACCTGTAAAACACCTCTATGCATATTTAAAAACAGTTTATGATGTACTTACTCATCTGACAGATGGGTTTAAAGTTAATGCTGTCTCCTAAGCACCTGACCCCAATTAACTTCCTCTGCGAAAAGGGAGAGGAGGATTTCAAGAGGGAGAGTTAGAGGCAGAGAGTGAAATAGCCTAAAGGGAGCCACTCTGACGTAGCAGGCACATGAAACTATGTAGAAATAGTTTCTGGTGGGTGCTCTAACCCCCTCCAGTGATGGAGGTACTAAATTATAGCAAAAATGGCAAAAATCCAAACTTTATCTCTTCTAACTTGACATAATCAGTCAATTCAAGAACTTAAAAACTGAGTTGTATACTTCCAAAACTGTGATAATTTGAAGAAGTTTTTTGCGATCAAGATAGTTGTTTCTCTGGTTCGCTTTGTCAAGTTAAATTAGTTAGTAATTTTTTTTTATTATTATTATTATTTTTAATCTTTGCTGCTTCAGGAGTTGGATGACTTGCCATAATTGATGGAACTATGAATTCTGCTCTCTAGCAGAAAATGCAATTGAAGAAAAAAAAACCTAAAGAAAACTAAATTGTTATAATAATGCATCTAATAAAAATTCTTGAATATCTCTTTTTAAATACTGCTGGATGTAATCGATTGTTTTGTCTGTAAGCATCCTGTAGCAGTAGGCTTTCATTCTGTCTGAAGTCCTGTGTAACCCGCTTTTCTCTTTCAGCATCTCTCGAACTGTAACGGCAACATTCAGGTAGATGCCTCCTTCATGCAGACCCTGTGGAATGTCCAGCCTACCTGTTCATCAAGCAGCATGGCTGTAGGTAGGTCCTTCATCCTCCATCAATGACAGCAACAATCATGGACACCTGGATGTGACAGTTTACAGCATTTTAATTCAGAATCTTCAAGGTTTAAACTATTATAAATATTATGTCAGGCAACTGTGGCACAGTGGGGAGAGTAGTGGCTCTAGTATAAAGAGCTTTGAGTGGTCTGTGTGACTAGAAAAGCTTGATGTAAATTTGCTCTGTTTACCATTAACTCCATGCTGTTTCTATTTTCTAAGGGTATTTGATTGGTGGACATGTGATGCGTCTCTGTCACGGTCACGACGAGAGCTTGACGATCCCTGGAGCAGATAAGAGTGAAGAGGAGCAAAGGTTTGTAATAAACTGCCAATAAGATTTTAATCTAACAGGCAGAAACACATTGACGTTATTTTTATCACCAGAAAATAGTTTTAGTCTCCAAACCTTTGTGAAAGTGGTTATATGTATAATTTTGGTAATCCCTACAACAAGAAATGTTTTCTCTTAATCCTAATTTTTATGAGACAGGAGTCTTTTTATACAGTGTATGTGTGATATCTAGTTTCAACTGTATATACACACTGGAAATTGAAGGCAAAGTACAAAAATTCAACAGCAAATTAGCTATTTACAGAAAAAACAATTTGAAGGCATCCAACTGTATCATATGTTAACATACAGATATATAAGCAAGCACAGTATTGTTGTTTTAAGTTTATTTTATTTCTATTTTGTTTTCAACTTTTTCAGGAGTTAAAGTATCAAACTTTCTGTGACTGTTTTCTCTTCCACCTCTTCATTTTATGTGATATGAGTAATCAGAATTATAATTATCCCAAAATTTGTCTTCATACCAACAGAATAGTAAACTATGAAGCGGGGAAGGGAGCATCAAGAGCACGTTCCCTCTGGAGACTGGAGCCTCTCAGGATCAGGTAAGACAAAACAATGGGTGAATAGACTGAGTATGTCATAAAATGCTACACACACTTTTTTTAAGCTTGATAAATTTTCTTGCTCACTTTTCTTGAATGTCTCAAACACTGTAGACTATATTTAAACCTCCCCTGCTTCTGTCCTTAGTTGTCACTGCCAATTAGCTGGCCAAGTCCCACAGAATGTGAAGCCCTGTTTGATATTTCTGTTTTCTTTTATGTTTTTGTTAAAGCATCATAGAAAACAGCATTGTTAAAATTAGGCAGTGCTACTAGATAGTTTAAAACAAATATCTGTGAGAATGTTCTTTAAAAAAATAATGTTTTTATACCTACATTTTTAGTGAGTTTCCTATTTAAAGCCATGTCCATGATATTCCCTCACTCTGTGCACAGTAAAGTTGTGGTAAAACAGCAGACAGTCAGACACTGATCTCTGAGAAGACTGAGATGTTTACTGTCTTTTTTTTCTGTCATATCGCCTCTTTCAGCCTATGTGGTTTAGCTCATTAAGAGTTTTGCTGCCTAAATAACTCAACAAAACTTAAAACTGAAAGATTATAAATTCCAGAAAAATAAATATTACTTTGTTGACCTGTTTTTGCATTTTGTTGACATACAGCATGGTGTGTAACAGATCTGATCATTCAGGATGGATGTTCAAGTCAAATATGAACTTGTCTACTTAAAATTGTCCACTTGTATCTGAATCTGCAAAGATTGAATGCGAAAAACAGATCTGACCAGAGAGTTGGTTTGAAAAAGTTCAAGTGGCGCATAATCATAGAAGGCCTTTAAATTAAACTTACAAATATTTACCACCTGGGTGTTAATAACTTAAGATCATATGAAATCAAATGCGGTGTTTATATTTGAATTTCTCAAAAAAGAAGAAATAATATGGAAAAAAAATAAATACCGCTAAACAAAAAACATGAATAAACAAATGTTATATCAGAATGTCAGATTTTTGACATCTGTATGTTTAGTTGGAGCGGCAGCCATATTCGATGGGGCCAGCCATTCCGTCTTCGTCATCTCTCCACTGGACACTATCTGGCCTTGACTGAAGACCGTGGACTGGTCCTGGAGGACAGAGCGAAGTGTCACACCAAAGCCACTGCCTTTTGCTTTAAGCCATCTAAGGTTACTCTTCTCAGATTCTATCGAAATATGTCCTTTTGACCTAGATTTTATAGCTTGTTTTTACTCCATAGGCATGCTTTTGTGCTGCACCTATAATGTTGCAAAATCAAACTTTTGACTGTTTCAGGAAGCTTCTAATTAGATACTGTGTTGCCATCATAATCTGACCTTTTCACTGCTGCAGAACATGCTGCACCGTTGACACATTAGAGCAAACAGTCATGCTGTCCAAGTCCATTCTAATTCAGGCCACTTTTCACAGAGAATGTGAAAATCTATCAGAATAAGGTATCAAGATTTCTTTTGCTTCTAATTCAAAATTACCATCAGAAAGCATATGGCATTTTTGAACAAACTGTTGAAAACAGCATGATTAGTGAAACGATGTGCATATTTACAGGTTTACAGGTTATGCTCTCGAGAGCTTTTCAGGTGCTGGATTATAGTACACAATTAATTTGTTTTGTTTTTCCCCCTGTTGGACTATATGTTTTATTATGCAAGCAATGCCTGCTTGTTATCCTTTGTAAAACCTCCCAGAAATGAGCTGCATGAGTCACCTTCAGAACCTTTTATCTAAAGTCTTATAAAACTCCTGACAACAGAGAGTAATGACCCTTCCTCCAATAACCACTCCTACAGAGGTCTTATACTTATCTGGGGAAGTTATAGTCTTTATTTACTCTATTTTTAGCTAATCCCTCCATCTTCTAACCACATCAGCCTGTGCCCATCAGCTCCTTTATCAAGGAAGGTCAACTCCTCGTCGTGCTCAACATTACATTAATATGTTTCTCCCAACTTGCTGTTGACATTAATCAATTGAATCACTCCATCTCTGTCTGAAAAGTGGCCAAGCTAATGATCCCTGCCCGAGTCTCCAATAAGATTGATGTCCTCAACCTGTGATCACCATCTAATGTCAATTTTTCATTGTATTTGTTGTACATTGTGTCATATTTCCAACCCTAGTGAATGCTGGCTTTTTTTATGCTAATACTTGTTTTGCTTTTCATTCTGAATAAACCAGGAAAAAGGCGATTCTGGCATAAAGAGGGACATTGATGGGATGGGTGTCCCAGAGATCAAGTATGGTGACTCTGTCTGTTTTGTCATGCACGTGGCAACTGGACTGTGGCTTTCCTACCTGGCGCCTGATGCCAAATCGTCTCGTCTTGGTCCCCTGAAAAGAAGGGTAAATATTATGTTTATAGACAGTGGGAATAAACACTTCACTCATCTTTTAGTTAGAAAAAGCTGTTTAACCTATTCCTGAGGTCTGCACCCCATGACTCTGGGCCCACAAGTATTTTGGCAATTTATAAAGAATTGACTCTATCGAGTACATTTTACTTAAATGCAGATGTATAATTTCATTAATTTACATATTTATAGTGCATTCCAGGGAAATACAGTGTATAAACACTACTGATTGCAGAATCAAATCACAGCCCATCAAACTTGTTTATACAGCTCATATAACCAAAAAACAGGCTTCATTTTTTCTCTTTTCACTTGAAAGATTTTACTCAGCTGGTGTCTTCAGATCATTCACGAGGAAGCAACTTCATTTAAATTGTGTCAGGAATGATGGACTCTTTAGCTGGGCTGATAGATGAGTTTGTCTCTTGTCTGCTGCTCAAGGCCGGGCCTCCCTACAGAGATGCTACCTTGTGATGATGCAAGGCAGTGCCTGCAGCCTTGAGAGTAAGCCAAAACACCTGACAAGCTTAAGGTGATGGCCAGTTTACAACTGAATCCATCTCCCTTCTCCCTGTTTTGTCCTTAAGCTGCTGGATTTCCAGCAACTCTGGAAAATTTGATAGGATTTTTTCCAGTGTTTTTGTCTCTTTTTGTGAATCTGAGGCAATGCTGAGATTGAAATTTAACTGTCTTTATATAACCTTCAAAGTGGAATGACAATTTTTTTCCAGTCATACCGATCAGAAAAATGTTACAGCTGACAAAGTAGTAGTGCAGTTTTGTTTTTTTTTTTTAATATCATGAACATGTCTTTTTTTCATGATCAGGCCTGCCTTCACTCTGAGGGCCACATGGATGATGGTCTCATCCTACAGCGCTGCCAGCATGAGGAATCTCGGGCTGCTCGCATCATCCGAAACACCACATTCCTCTTCAAAAACTTCATAAAGTCAGTAAGAACTGTATTCACAAAACACTGCTCTGCAGGTCTGCAGAACACACATTCGACCAATGTGTGAATGTAAAACTAATCAGATTAAAATTTTAAAGTCTGATTCTTTACCTTTAGGGCATTGGACAGCGCTGCAGCTGGAGAGATGAATGCAGTGGCCGATTATGTTGAAGAGGTGCTGCAGACGCTGAACGATCTGATTGAATACTTCAAGCAGCCCGATGTAGAGCTGGAGCATGAGGAAAAACAGACTCTGCTTCGCTCACTTATCAAACGACAAGACCTCTTCAAGGAGGAGGTAAGGGGGCTAGATCTTTCCACAGGGTCATTGTTTTTTGTTTACTTTTGTAAATAGGGTTAGGTTGGGTTTAAAAATTTGTCAGAATCTTACCTGTAGAAGAAGCACCCAAGGCAACCTTTGTTTGGAGAACCAGGGGAAAAATCTCATGGGGCATTTGAGCTGACTGCTTTTCAAAATGTGCATATATCACATAAATTTGGAAATAATCTTAGCTAATGCTGTATGTTTTAAGGATTTTAAAGGGAAGGTAATTGTAAATTGCATCAGTTTTCCATCATCTTTGTGAGACAGATGACATAAAGCTAGGGCTTTTTGTTAAATCTGTTTGTCTAAGTCTCATCTATAAAGAGGAATATGGAAATCCTCCACAGGTACAAGGCAATCAATATGGCCCTAGTCATGGGGTTGGGAGAGTAAAAAGAATACTATCATAAATAGCTGTTGTTTTCAACAGAGAACATGTCAGTTGCAGAATAATAATGCAGAATCGACTATTTTTCTAATATATATATTTATGTTTGCAAGGAATAGCCTGAAGGTTTTTAACTCTTTTTGGTGCCAGGTTGATCCAGATTCTGAATTATCTCAAACTTAGTCAGAAATTGGCCCATTTTGCAGGATCAGTTTACATAGTTTGGTCCACGGCAACCTTTTCCCACTTTAGTTTTGTTTCCTGTGTTCTCAAGCTGCACATTTGAGCTTTGTCAGGGCCAATCAGAGGGGTGTCTTTTATAGGTCTAATCTGACAACAGGATGGCAATGACAGCATGCCCTTCACCTAATATTAATGATGGAATAAATAGATCAAACACAATTAAATATTTTATGTAGTGAAATTTTTGTGTATATATATATATATATATATAAATGCTTAGAAATAAAACAAAAGTAAATTGATTTTTTTTTTTTAATTTTTTAAAGTTAAAAAATAAAATTATAACAACAACCACAACTAACTAACATATTTTAATCTCTGATTGAATATTCAAAATATCTAAGTATAGTAATATCTTTAATATGACAACTTACTGTACATGCGTTTTCAGTCACAAACATATAGACACTTATTTCAATACAGTGCCATGCACAGATGGCTTTTATGTGCTTTATTTTGTGCTTTATTTTGGCGTTATGAATGTAATTCATGCAACACTTTCCAGATCTATTTATTTTCAAATATAAGTACTACTTTGTTTTGATTTATTACATAAAATCCTAAGAAAATACAGTGAAGCTTGTGCTTCTAATAGGACAAAATGTGGACTATTATAAGAGGTGATCATACTTTTGCAAGCTCCTGAACATCAAAGCAAATTACAAATCTCAAGGTTATCAGTTGCATGAACATATATCTATATATTTTCTATCAGGGTATGCTGACTCTTCTGTCCAAGTGCATTGACCGGATGAACCTGTATGACAGTGCAGCCCATTTCGGAGAGATGGCTGGGGAGGAAGCTGGTGCAGCATGGAAGGACATCCTCAACCTCCTCTATGAACTCCTGGGTGAGTGATGGATCACATAAAATATCTTCTGTCAGCACCTGTTCAGTCTGAGAGGACATGAAGTATTTATCATCCCTCCCTGAGTCCTTTTTTCCCCTTTGGACTCCACCACTCTCATCACTCTACAGTCCCTCATTTCATCCTTTACTTACATTCTGTGGAAGATGTTAAAGTTCACAGCTATTTGTAAATTAATTTATCTTTAAATAAATAAATCATATGACATGGCTTAAAAAATGTTAGGAATCACATCTGGTGGCTTCATCCCCTTCTTTCATAGTCCATGTTGGGTCCTAAATTTTCCATCTTCAACTCTAGCACCTTTTATTTTTATTTTTAATGCTTAATGGGTGGTTTGTTTTCCTGCCGCTGGCATTCATCCAACACCTTCCTCCAGTCAGCTCACCTTGACTATCCTTATATTCATCATTCCCTTTCCTGCAGTCGCTAACATATGTGCACAGGTTTAGCCCACAACCCATAAATGTACTACTAATCGTAAATTATTGCTGTCGCCTCAGTGGGGTTGCCATCAAAGATGCAGAGGGCAGCGTGAGGAAGCAGATTTTTCATGATGGATTGTTTAGAGATGTTGTTTGCTCTGCCTAATGTTGAAGCTTAATTGTCCAAGTTAGTTGTTTAGTTTGTTCCTTAAATATCAAATTTATCATTTGTAGTCAGTCATTAATTATACATCCATAAGAGCCTTGATTCAAGTTTTGTCTTCGAGGTGGACACCCCTCTAAAATGTCCATCTGTCTTCCGTCTAGGGACTTTTATCATATCTGATCTTTGGGATTCATGTTGTTTTTCAATAGGATTTTATTTTTATTTTTACATAGAAAAACTTACTACTCTCCATGAATTTCTCATAATTTGTGTTTGAAGTCTCTTCTGTTGGACCTGTAACCATCTAATCATTATATGGGTCCAAAGGATACATATGCAGTTGGTTATCATTATGCTGTGTTGATGGTTAGATGGTTTTGTTCAAAAAGTATGACACTCAGTTATCAGGGTTCCTACGCAGTCTTGAAAGAGTGGAATGGAACTATTTTTCTGGATAGGTATAAAAAAGAAAATGGAATATTGGAAAATATTTGCTTTTGCAGACTTTTTTTGTATCCCATTCACTAAAAGTTGTATTCATCCGTTTGTGTACTAACACCATAAGATCCTTTTGACCTGAATTCAAATGATTAAAATGCAAATGAAATCACAATTTGCCATCTTTTTCTTTGCAAATTTCAACTTCCTATCCTTTACATTGACTTACTTTGCCTTTGATCGTCTGTGTGACTCTGTTCATATGTTCATGCTGAATAAGAAAGGCTGAATCCTAGAGTTGGTCTCAATCAGTATTCAGAAAGTGCTGTTGAATGGATTTGCTGGCATTTAGTCAGTCTGGTGTCACTGAAACAAAAGGGTGTGAAATAAGGCTCCTCGGTGTCCAAGTGGCAAAGAAAGTTCAAAATGGGTCCTAACTAATTATAGACCTGAGAGCTTTCGGCTTCATGTCCACCTAACTGTTCATTATCAGATATTGGATGAAATACAACAACTACAATGTCATGTCAGACCTTCACCTGGATGGATATTTTTAAAGGGGCAGTTTTCTGTAAAATCAACTTTTTTGAGCTTTACATCGTGTTATAATGCTATTCCCTCATCAAAAACATACCTAGAGTTGCCTTGATTCTTCCATGCATGTTTGAGAAATTGTTTAATCTCCTGTGGGAACCATTTAGCTGTGCAAAACACCTGGATGTGCCACCTTTGAAACCCAGCTCCTCCTCGGAGCTGTAGTTTCTAAGCTTCCGAGCTTCTGCCTCACAGAGCACCCCTCCCCCACGACTCCCCCACTCAGCTCCTTCAGACTAGCCAGCAGCAATTAGGAGACACCTGGTGGAGCTGCACACCTATTGAGCTCATTATACATTAGTCTTCTCTGAAAAATTAATTTAAGTTACGAAGTCAAATTTCTTTTAAGTCATATTTGATATTTACAGCATTTTTGTAACAACGGAAGGTAACATAGTTACTTGACTGTGCTATAAAATGATTCTATGTGCCTGGAAAACACATGATACTGCCCCTTTAAACTTAGTAGTATTTGTATAATGCAAAGCCTTAAATGTACTTTAATCAAACTTCAAACTTTGCGTTTTGTTCAGCTGCATTGATTCGTGGAAACCGGACCAACTGTACCCAGTTCTCCCGAAACTTGGACTGGTTGGTCAGCAAACTGGAGAGAATGGAGTCCTCATCAGGTATCATGGGTCTCTTTGTTTTTCTTCTAATTATTAGAACATGGAATGGCAGATGCTTAGGGGTGTTTAATTTTGTTTTGCAGGAATCCTGGAAGTCCTCCACTGTATCTTGGTGGAAAGCCCAGAGGCCCTGAACATCATTCAGAAAGGTCATATTAAATCCATCATCTCTCTGCTCTACAAGCATGGACGCAACCATAAGGTGGGCTGAAAAAAGGAGTTTTTATTTGTTACACAGACAAGATGTGGTGGTTGGAGTGAACCTCATTAGTTTTTTATCTTTAATTGCTTTCATCACTGCTGAAAAATAATTTTGGATTCATTATTGTTTTAATCCAAACAAGACTTAATTATTAAACTTGTTATAGCAAATATTACAGGTTAAGAGATTATTTGATTCCCTTGCTGATTTTAAAAGCTTGCTCACTTACGAAAAATATAAAAATGTTCTATTTTTTTATGGTATTTTTATTAAAATGTGTAGGGACGAAACAAAAACTAAAACTCCATAAACAGCGCCTCATGTAAAAGTGAAAAACTGATTGTCATGTCACTGAGGGAACTATGTGATCCTAAGAAAAAAATTGGTTTAGAATTCAGTGGAGAACCTTTTTGCCAAGCGCGGTGCAGAAATTTTCTGTAGCTGGCCACCAGGTTTGCACACATCTCCGGAGGCGTTTTGAGCTGCTGCTCTTTACAAAAGAGCTCAAAATCCTTCAGATTTCTTAGCTGCCACTTGAAGGCTCACTGCTTCAGCTCTGTCCAGATATTTCAGAATGAACGAGGTCTCAAGACCAGCTTGACCTCTTCATGAGCGTAATGTCATTCTTCTTCAGATGCTACGTTTTTACCTTTACAGTATCCTTTGGGTCATTGTCATACTGAAAGACAGAGCCATGGCCCATGTTCTCAGTGGTAAGGTAAGAAGGTTCTCCAAGATTTTATGTGTATTGGCCCCTTCGAAGTGGTGAAGGCATTAAGATACCGTTAACAGAAAATCAGCTCCAATTCACATTTCCTCTTCCGTGCTTAACTGTGGTTATTGAATTGTTAGGGTTTCACAATTTCTTTTCCTTAGCTTATCTCAAAATTATTTTATTTTTTTTCCTCATCTGACCACACAACTTTGCTCCAAGCCTTCTCTGAATCATTTAGATGTCCACTGGGATATTAAAGACTTACTGGTACATAGATGGGGGGTTTCTCATGATCATCCTCAGTTCATGGGAAAGATCTTGCATGGACCTCCAAACCATATGCAACTGATGATTATTTTTTATTTCTTTCATTAGCAAATAATCATGCCAAGAATTGTCACCTTCTAACTAAATTACTTACTGATGTTCATAATTCTGGGCTTGTTAAGATGTGCTATCATGTAACTGATGCTCTGTACTCTTGTTGATTGATTGATTGATTGATTGATCTGTGTGCAGTGTGGGCACAAAACCAGTCTATGACAGCTGATAGTATGGCTGGTTGTAGGGGATGGAACATTTAGTTCAAATGACGACATTGAAATCACACTCCACACTAAAATCAAAAAGCCATAAATATTTGAAATGATTTATTCTTTGTGAGCAAACCTACAAAATTACCACCGGATGAATAATGTATCTCTCCAGTTGACGTATTTGGGTTTTGAGCTTGCTAAACCTGTTTACTTTCGATTTGTCAACCACACACCTAAATCCAGTGCAGAACTATTTCTATTTCTTCAGCCTGAAGAAATAGAAATACTTCCTCTTCCTAAAACATCTATTTTTTCTAATCTACAGTCAAGTCAACAGACAGAAAGTATAAAAAAATTAAATTTTCATCAGCACTTGTTTGACATTGCAGCCTCATGTTTTACATGCAGTGTTTAAATGTCAGAGTCTCTTAATATTTGCACCGTAAATTGCGCCCGACATGAAAGGGCATCCGGCTAAGCAACAGATGCTGATCATGAAAAACAGTCAGAGCTTGAGAGTCCTGCCGAGTTAAGTTTTCCCTGGATGCAGTGTGGAAATGGTGCACACTTTGCAGTTTAAACAAACAATTTAAATTTTCATTTTGTTATAAAACATGTTTTATGAATGATTTTTACATATGTTCAAAATAGAAAATACTTCTCTCTTTTTACTCTTCAGATTCTGGATGTCTTGTGCTCTCTCTGTGTGTGCAATGGGGTGGCAGTGAGAGCCAATCAGAATCTGATCTGTGACAACCTGCTGCCAAAAAGGGACCTGTTGCTCCAGACTCGCCTTGTCAATGATGTTCAAAGGTAAAAAAGCAGAAACATGGTGAAAAGTTTTTTGTCCTTTATAAGGTTGTGTTTTTCTACCTTAGAATTGCAAGATGATTATCTGTATTTTCAAAAAAGTAAAAAAGTATTTTTGAAACGGTCATGTACTTTATGTACAACAGTAAGTCTTGATTATTCCTTGAAAGACAGTAAAACTGAACAATATTAGAAAATCTTGCAGTGACGATAATATTGGTGAATATTGCGAAGACAGCATCATTTTTAAGTTCCTCTCTTTCTCCTTTTTGCTTCCATCATTCTGTGACCTTTAGTATTTTGTGCAATGTTATTTGTGTCCGGTGAACATCTGCTGCCGTGAGACTCTGTTCAACAGGCTAAAATATCACATTAGCACATAAAATGGATGCTCATAACACTTGGAATTATTGCACTCCAAACAGTTGTTTGCAATATGAATTTTGGCCACACTAATATTGCAATATATTTGCACTATATTATTCAAACCTAATATACAGCCTTGCTTATGTTCTGTCTTTGACTCCAGTATGAGGCCCAACATCTTCCTGGGCATCGCTGAAGGTTCAGCTCAGTATAAGAAGTGGTACTATGAGCTAGTCATCGACCAGGTGGATCACTTTGTAACTGGAGAGCCAACCCACCTGAGAGTAGGCTGGGCCAACACGAAAGGCTATGCTCCGTATCCCGGTGGAGGAGAGGGCTGGGGTGGAAACGGCGTTGGTGATGACCTGTACTCCTACAGCTTTGATGGGCTTCATTTGTGGTCAGGTAGGAATCTCAGTTAAACTGCCTGGTCTTTTTTCAATATAATTTAGTCCTTAATTGAAGCTTTTCAATGAAGTAAATCAAAGCTAGGTGAATGAAATGTTTAATCTTAAGTTTTCTTTTTCCAATAAAAGACAAACCTAAATTGTTGTAAACACACTGGCTGTCATTATACTAAGTGCATCATATATGATGCAAATCCTGCCAATAAAAGTTCCACTTGACTGAAAATCTGCTTTACATATTAATTTTTTTATTAATTTTTTTTTTTTATATACTTCCAAAGCCTCTAAAAGATCCATCACGACTCTCCACTCATCCATTTTTTGTCACTCCTGCAAAAGCATTCATCAGACGTCTCTCCACCTCTCTGCCCCGTCCCTTCTCCTCACTTATCATTCTGTCCTACATTTACTGTGACTTTGCTGCTGTAACTGAGATCCACTCTTGTCTCCCAGGTCGAATCCCCAGGGCTGTGGCCTCCATTAACCAGCACCTGTTGAACTCAGACGATGTGGTCAGTTGCTGTCTGGATTTGGGCGCTCCCAGTATGTCCTTCAGGATCAACGGACAGCCTGTGCAGGGCATGTTTGAGGACTTTAACACTGACAGATTCTTCTTCCCCGTCGTCAGCTTCTCTGCTGGAGTCAAGTAAGACTGGATAACAAACATTAAAACCAGTGTCAGTATAAGCTACTTGTAACTGCTGTCTTTTGCTGAAGCAGGTAAACTTCTTACGACTTCGGTTTTAAGAAAATGCAATACTGAGTGAAAGAACATGTATTATTTTTTTGTATTTGGGCTTATTGCACAAATTATGACATTTATTTCCATCTCAGATGTATTAAATTTAGTAAAACTGAGCACAAGGCATCGAAGCTCATTGCCAAATGTTGCAGAAGTCAACCTTGTCTACCAAACACCAAATTTAGGCATCAGTGCATATCACAGAGACCAGCCAAGACAAAAGTACTAATAGCAAAGTCTCCAGCTTTACTAGAAGTTTGTAAGGTGAAAAACAATGGTTTGGAGACCTAACAAACTGGTGCCCTCACCAGGAATTTAAAAAGGTTCCATAGCAAGTCTGGTCTAACTTTAGTTCACCACGATGGAGGCTTCTGCAGCACTTGATGGCATTCTGAGGAGGAAATGTAATCATTTGAATTAGCTGTGCTGGAGATGGGGTGCATCTACAACATGCAGGATAGTCGGCCCTCAGTAAACACAGTTGGGGGCCGTAGCAATAGTGAATGTAATCAGTTGAAATTATGGAGAGAGCTGATATTGATCCCATTCATGATGCAATCCCCTGATATCAGCAGGCTCTGATATCAGGGGATTAATGTGTACTCTGACACGTAATGTTAGAGTACACATTTATATAAAATGCTATATTTATATAAACCTATGTTTAAAAAATTACTTGGCTGCTGTAAGACGTCCTAGGTATGTCGACTGTTTGAGTTCTCTTCAATATAATTCTGTTTGGGACCTTTGATTAATTCCATATCCCCTTCTATAAAATTTTTGTCTTCTAAAATAGCCAAAATATTTTTACAATCTTTTTTTTTTTTTTTTTTTTTTTTTTTTTTTTTACAAATTTAAAAGGACACTATTTAAAAAAAGTAACAAGCAACCCTGAATTTGCTATAATGTTTGGTTTGTAAAGCACAAACTTGTTTAAAGGACATTTAATAATATAAAAATTGGGAAAAAGAACTAAAATTAGCCCTAATCCAGTGGTACTCCAGTGAATCAAAGACTTTTCGAGAGCTGTATAGATCAATTATTTTGGGCAGAAATAAAATGGTTATTTTCCAAATAATGCAAAACGACTTAACTATCCAGTTTGTCATGTCCTGTAATGTACAGCTTGTGTGACCTTTCTTCTCAGAGTCCGTTTCCTGCTGGGAGGCCGTCACGGAGACTTCAAGTTCTTGCCACCAGCCGGTTACTCTCCGTGCTACGAAGCACTCCTCCCTAAGGAGAAGATGCATGTGGAGCCTGTGAAGGAGTACAAGAGGGACCACGATGGGATCCGCGATCTGCTGGGAACCACCCAATTCCTATCTCAGGCCTCCTTTATTCCCACTCCAGTTGACACCAGCCAGGTGAGATTATTCATTCATTCATTCGTATAGCTGCAGCATCTCGAGGCGATATGCTCAAAGAAATGGTGCATTCAAGTAAGATGTTGAATACATATCAAAGCAGTAATTAAAACTAGAAGCAACTTTATTTCTAACTTTCTTTTTTAAACAGAGTTTCATTTGTTAACAGTGTAGTATAAGTACTGTTTTAAGGATATTTGTGAAGCTTATTTTTGTTTTGGAAGCTTAGTTTTTCTGAGAATAAATGTGTCAAACTCTGAAAATCAGATTTTGATTTGTGAATGTTTCTGTTCAGCTCCTCCTCTTTTATAAGATAGATTAATGCTTCCTTGCAGATATTTTACCTTATGCTATTGATTTTGGAACAAAGTGATCGACTGAGTTTTTATGATACATTTGTTGAAATGGTCAAAACCTATATGTTTCTTCTTTTTCTCTTCAGATTGTTCTTCCTCCTCATCTGGAGAACATCCGTGACAAGTTGGCAGAAAACATCCACGAACTTTGGGGAATGAACAAAATCGAACTGGGGTGGACTTATGGCAAGGTAAACCTGCTGTAAAAATGAGATGTAGACGCTGCAGGTTGTTGAAACCAATGACTGATGATGCTGAGCTGCAGACATTAACCTGAAAATGTTTCAGCATGTCATCCTGTCTGAAAAATGATTTATTGCTTGCAGATGCAGAAAAGTATTATGTTCAGGGAGATAAATCAAGTAAAAGTTATTCCTGTAGAACAGTAAAGAAGAAAAAAAGACACTTATGATTACAAGAGAGTTACAGCACAGAAAATCTAGTTTTCTTCAGAGGTGCATATTATTTTAAATAAGTATTATTGTACAGAGAGAAATGTGCATACTAAATCATAGTTCTATTTTGTGTTCTAAGGATTAAAATCTGTTAAATTAGGTAAAAATAATTTATCAAAAATATTTCAGCAAATGGTATGCATGTAATATCCTCATCTCTGAAGAAACAGTGTTTACTGGTCTGCATCTGTCTCCTTCTTCTTTTAATATTGGACATAGTCTCTAAAACATATTGTTAAATCCAGTGTCATAACACCTTAGCATTTGAAAACAATTAGGAATCACTTGTTAAATTTCTTGGTATAAGGCTAGTAAAATACATCCACTCTGTTCTTACTGTGAAATCTGCAGGATAACTCATTTAAAGGTTGGTTATTGCCATTGCCCCATTACTTGTTGGAGATGCTTGTTTTGTCCCAGTGGACTAATTATGCTCTTAGTGCATCCAGAAAAAAAAAGAAATTCCCACACAGCTGGTGCTGTTTTGTTCAGTGTTGGCGGAAAATCCTGGGCTAAGTGTTGGTCTGCTTTTAATTAAAGCTGTTGGTGTTATTCACTGTAGCTGTAGTAATTATTGCATTGTGTAGACATTTTTTTCCACCTTTGATGTGACATTGGTCCTGTAAAATTTAACTGAAAACTATTCATGTTTGGGGAACATAACCATAAGAAAACCATTTAGTTGCATTAATGTGCACACCCTTAAACTAATATTTTGAGGACAACTGTGATCCTTAGCCCAGTTCAGGTGACCCTACAGATTAATTACGCTGAATTAGTTTGTCAGACGTATTTCTATTTTCTGGCTAAGCCATTACAAAACTTCGCTTTTATACTAGTGAGGTCATTCTCTTGTTGTTTTGGATTATTGTGTGAACTCTCTGTGATGTTGACAAATGAAATCTTTCTTCATCTTATCCTTTCTAACATAGAGATGATTGGGTTTTGGTAAAACCGGCTGGTCAATTGTTCGTATTTTATTCACCTTGACAAAAACCAAGTTCCATCTGATGAAAAGTAACCACATAGCATGATGCTGCTACCTCTATGTTTCACTGTGGGTATAATAGTATAATAGTGTTCCTTTGATGAGGCACAGTGTCCTTTTTATGGCAAATACCTTTAGGACTTGTGGCCCTAAAGTTCAAGTTTGGTACCGTCAGACAATGATAAAATATCCCACAAGGCTTTGGATTTTAGGATGTTTCTCTTGGAAGGAAATGCTTCTGTCTTGCAGCCATACATCGAACTCCAGACATATGGATTGTATATACAGCTGAAACCAGAAGTTTACATACACTGAATAAAAAGACACATATGCCTTTTTTTCTCACTGTCTGAAGTTAAATCAGACTGAACTCCTCAAGTTTTAGGTCAGTTAGCATGACCAAAATTATTTCTATTTTCTAACAGAAAACTGGTCTGTTTTAACTTCAGACAATGAGAAAGAAAGGTGTATGCCTTTTTTATTTGGTGAATGTAAAGTTTCTGTTTCATCTCTATATGGATTGTCACTTAAAGAACAGAACCAACGCTTGCTGGGAAGTGCTCCAGCTCTTTCAGTGCTTCTGTTATCCACTTGGCAGCCTCTCTAACCAGCTTTTGTTTTCACAGATTTTGGATAATCATCAAGATTTTATATCTCTGTAGTCCCATATTTTCAATGCCCTTCTTCATTGTGCAATTTATTATGGTCAAATTTTGTATGTCACAAAACGAGACCTATTAACAGGATTGTGTACACTTTGATAAATTCTTTTAGTAGGATATCAATTGGTCTCATTTGTCTGATTAAGAACCATGAAATTTAATTAGCACTATATAAATTAGGGGAATTACATTTATTTACTGTAATTTGTTATGTAGACTGTGTTTGTCTCTACTTTACACATACTCTTTAGAAAACAGGAAAATATTTTGTCGGGTCCACTCAAAGGTATTTGTTTTTGTTGAACTAATTTCATGCAAATATCTGTTTCAATGAAAGATGCTGGGTAAAGTTGTTAGTTTTCCCTTAATAATTTGGTTTCTTTTAGTTGAAATTATGTCAGGTACCCATTCACTGTAGGTGAATAGCCAGTTATTGGTGTACATTTGTTTTGAAGTTATTTTGCTACTTCTATTATTGTATAACTTGTTTGGTTCCCTTTAACCACTCAGAACACAAATCAAAGAGGCAATAGATTGTCCTTCAAAAGTACTTTTTAAAAATAGAGTAAATGTTTAAAGGCTTTAGTCAACATCTTTTTGAAAATACAAATTACCTAAAACTGCATTAATATGAATTAATTTATTCCTGTGTTCAGTATCCAAAGACACCTTCATCACTGTGGTCTCCTTCTGTCATTTTTCCATCAGTAACTCTCTCTCCATCTCATCACTGCAGAAGCAGCCATCAGAAGTCTGATCACACAGTTAGCCTCTTTTTTTATTGTTGTAGTTATCACAGGATTATATTCCTCTGAGCCTTCTACCACAGAAACCATTCAGCCAATATTAATGAATCCTTCTTCTATTCCAAGAATGTGACATCCATATTAATTAAGACTGGGTGAAAAGGTCTAAAAAATGATCAAGGGCAACATTTAGGCCCAAACAGATGCCTGATAAAAATTTGCTGTAACAAGCTCAATGAGTCCAGAGTGACATTGCAATAATTCTAGGTCAGATGCCTCTTTAAAGATATTCGGCAAGCAGGATGATTAAAAACATGGAGCCAAAATGTATTATATATTATATCTGTTTGCTTGGTTCTCATTGTGTATTGCTGTTACCTTTAGAACTTCAGTGTAATTCTGCTGTATTCAGTAGTAGAGTGGATTATTAGTGAGAGTCTTGAGCAGAGTCTTGGTGAATGTCATGATAGCAGTAAATCTCTCTTAATCAGGTCTCCTGCAGACAGTGAAAGGACTAATTGAAACAATATCCACTGCAACACTCTTGTCTGAGCAGCTCATAAAGCACAGAAATTTGAATTGGACTAAAAGCAAAAAAGCAGATAAATTTGATTTCTTTCTGGTTTTCTGTCTCTGAATGCAGAGCCACGCTATTTTAAAATGTAATTCTGCAGTAGAAAGGAAGGCTTTTAGATAAGAGGAGAGTGTTGTGATATGAAACATTAAACAGAGATTCCTGTGTTCTTTTTCCTCAGGTTCGTGATGACAACAAGAGGCAGCACCCTTGCCTTGTGGATTTCAGCAAGCTGCCTGAAACTGAAAAGAACTACAACGTGCAGATGTCAAGCGAAACACTCAAGTAAGGAAAGGGGTGACTCTCAAAGTACAAAATTTCAAAGCTTTAATACATTTACATTTAGAGTTTAGCAGCAGTTTGCTGTGTATATAACAGCTTTACAGTAATGTAGTTGTCAAAACATTCTAGAGACATTATCTATTACGCCACTTATTCTCTGTTAGTCAGTCTACAGTTAGTTTTCTCACAAAATATCTTTTGGCTCTAAAGTTGCTTGAAGAAATATATATTGTTAGTGGGAGAAATTAAAAGTGTGACATCCATCCATCTTTCTGCTTATCCTTGCATTGTCGCAGACCAGCTGATGCCTATCTGCAGGGGTTACTGGGTGAGAGGCGGGGTGCACCCTGGAGGGGTTGCCAGTTCATCACAGTAAAACTGTGACACTGGAAAAAATTTCATTTCTGCTGCGTTTTATCTTGGGGAAAAAAGTACAGTTTGGAAAGAGCAGTTATTGAATTTTTTTTTTGCCAATCAACAGATTCTTTCTGTTTTGTACTAACAGAGGTCAGGTGAAAATAAAAATAATTTTTAGAAAAACATGGTAAAACAACATATTTTCTTAGTAGATAAACTTCAGTGTTTCATTCAGTCAGTGTTGCCATTCACTCTGATGGATGGACTACTGACTCACCACTCATACTTTTTGTCTTGGCTCTGTGATGACCTGTGGCATATACCCTGTCCCTTAGCTTTGTGTTGATAAGGCAAGATTCTGTGTTAGACTCAATCCATTGCTACAAGCATTTCCAACAGCGAAACAAGCTTTGTCCACTTTACCTGTGTAGATGGATCCTTGGGGAAAGGAGGAGTGCTCATTTCATCCTCTATTGCCATAATTAGTAGCTACATGTTCATTTGACATGTTCCTGTAAAATAGACTAGTATAATTTTGCAATCAAACAATCCAGTTTGTGTAATTCACCACAGGTTTGTTGGTGCTTCAAAGATTTTTAGATTATATGCCACTATAGAAGGGTTATATGTTAGGCCATCAAATAATCCAATTAGCCATTCCTACCACTGGTGCAGCAGTTCCCTGCATAATTCTTAGCAGGACAAGATTAAGAATAAGATTAAAGCAGTACTTGGAATGATATCCATCTTCTGGTACAATTCCAGCATTGATTTCTTGAAAATATTGGCTCCAAAGGCTTTTCAAGCTGAGTACTGAGTCCTTTTACTGTAAAAACAGTCGGCACCCTTCATTAAAGGAACTTCCTCTTACAGTAAACTTCTGTGCAGTTTCCACATCTTGGCAAATACTGTATATTCAGACAGCCAAAGCTGAATGAAGTCCAGTGTTATTGTATTGATTAAGACTTGTCACTGTCTGACAAGCTGTGTTAAATGCAGATCTCTATAAAAGTACTTCATTGTTCCATTGTTCTTATCTACCATAGGACCCTGTTAGCTCTCGGATGCCATGTTGCCCAGGTTAATGTTCACGCTGAAGAGGATCTGAAGAAAATCAAATTACCAAAAGAGTATGGTCAACATAGTCAACAAATTTTCCATCTTTAGTGCTTCATTTCTTGATTTATAGCCGTGCAAATTTCCACATTTTATTATTTCACCTTGATGACATTTCCAGCTACATGATGTCTAATGGATACAAGCCTGCGCCACTGGAACTCTCTGATGTGAAACTGACTCCAGGTCAAGAGGTTCTAGTTGATAAATTGGCCGAAAACGCACATAATGTTTGGGCCAAAGACAGAATCAAACAAGGATGGACCTATGGCATCCAGCAGGTAAATTAAGACCTTTCTCATGTGCTGTTCAGACAGACTAAGATCTTGATGCAGAGTTCCTAAATTGAATTGTGTTATTTTTTTACTGACAGGATTTGAAGAGCAGACGTAATCCTCGATTGGTGCCATATGCTTTACTGGATGAACGCACAAAGAAATCTAACAGAGACAGTCTGAGAGAAGCCATTAGGACTATGGTTGGATATGGATATGACATTGACCCTCCAGACCAGGAGGGTGAGATTCTGATTTTGATAAACTAAATAGTCTAAGAATTTCAAACCCAACAAAGAGTGAGAAAAATTTCAAGAGGCAAATTGCATCTAAACATACTGAAAGCATGGATAGGAAATCCAATTCAGTCCGAATTCTGTTTCAGATTCCAAACCATTTCGACACAATCTAATCATGAAGTCAGATTCAATTGCTCAAAGTCCAGTTCACTTCATTTATAGTGTGATTAGTCAAATGCAATTAATCTGAAAATATAAGCTGATAGAAACCTATCTATTTATAGCCCATTGCATTGATTCTTAAGCTCCTTTCTCTGATAAACAAGCTACCACAAGGTGTTGCATAAAGAACACGTATAGATCACAGGATGAATGGATGATCTTAAGGGCCTTTTGACTTTGCAGCAATCCCTCATCCTGAGCAAGAATATAGTGATAGTGGAGAGGAACAACTCCCTGTTAACAGGAAGTCTGAGTTTCAGCTGCCATCTTTCATAAATACTTGTATGCTTAGAGGATAAAAAGAATAAATAACTGGACACCAAAGCATTGAGCCAGACATACTTTCTATGAAAGACGAGGAATCAACAGAAAATGAATTGTAGCAATAGTAGTACTTAATGGAAAACTGGAGATTAGCAAAATAAAACTGCAAAGTGAGCAATGTTTGTTGAGAAAGTCTTAAAGATAAGCCAGGAATACCTGAGCTATCAGTGCAGTGCAGGAAAAAATGGCTACTTAACCCTTGGAAATCATAAAATATTATTCACTGAGTACTATTGCTAAATTTAAGCATCCTTTTTAGAAGTATTATCATAGATCTTTGTTTGCGTTTTTAAATTACATGGCTCTTCTTTTTTTTTCTCTGGACCAAAGTTGTGCATGCACTAGATGATCAGAGCATCGAGACGATTCGCTTTTTCCGTGTGGAACAAACATATGCCGTGAAGACCGGGAAGTGGTACTTTGAGTTTGAGGTCCTAAGTGGAGGTGATATGAGGGTCGGCTGGGCCAGGCCAGGCTGCAGGCCCGATGTGGAGCTGGGAACAGATGACCAGGCCTATGTCTTTGATGGATATAGGGTAAACTGCATGAGCCCTTTTTTCTGAAACAGCAGTTCATGCTACACATGGTTACCATTACTTTTATTTAGATTTTTTGTTTCTGACAATGCTTTAATTTCTTAAGGGTCGGCGGATGCATGCTGGTAGCCGCTACTTTGGGCATCCTTGGAAGAAGGGCGACGTGGTTGGTTGCATGATAAACATGGAGGACAAATCCATGATTTTCACTCTGAACGGAGAGCTCCTGATCACCAGCAAGGGTTCTGAGCTAGGCTTCGCTGACTTTGAAACAGAAGATGGTAAGTCAGTCTAATCAATGATTCCTTCAATGAAATATTTTTGCCTCAGTATCTCCTTTAGTTTTAGAAATGGAAAATATATTATGAGAACTAATTGGCCACTAATTCCTTACCTTCATGTAGGTTTTATTCCGGTGTGCAGTCTTAGTATGTCTCAGATTGGCCGTATGAACCTCGGCAAGGATGCCAGCACTTTCAAGTATTACACCATGTGTGGTCTTCAGGAGGGTTTCGAGCCCTTTGCTGTCAACATGAACAGGGAGATAACCATGTGGTTCAGCAAGCGTTTGCCCACCTTTTTCAATGTACCCCAGGACCACATGCATATCGAGGTAGAGAAGACCATCCTTTATTATCTATAGCATTCATTATCAAGGAAAATGGACACAGATTGCCGTAGATGAACACACCATCTATCCTAACTCTCTGGAATTTGTTTCTTGCTTTCTAAATCCTGTTTTCTTAGGTCACCAGGATTGATGGAACGGTGGACAGCCCACCATGTCTTAAGGTCACACATAAGACATTTGGCACCCAGAACAGCAACAGTGACATGGTTTACTGCAGACTGAGCATGCCGGTGGAGTTCTACTCTGCAGACAGGCTACTGGATGAGTCACTGAAACTCAGGTAAGACCCTTCCTGTGGCACCTGTCCTCCAATTAATGGTTTTATCCTTATTTCTACCTGTTTTTTCTGTTTTAAATAAATAGTAAAACAATAAATGCAAGATCAAAGATCACTTTTGTCTAAATGTCCAATGTTGTTTGGAAAAGTATGGAATTAGATTTAAGTGTTTTCCAGGTATGGATGAGGTTGGCAAATAGAGAGTTGAAAAATATTGTTTCTGGACTTCATTCTTCTTTCCCCAGTCCTAAAGTTATATCCATCCATTCATCCATCCATCCATCCACCCCCACTTCAGTTGATCTATTTATCCGTCCATCTGTTTTTCTTCCCTTCAAAAGCTGTCAGAATCATGTTATTTAAATATGTTGTTGTTTATTTGTTTTTTCAGCCATCCTCCAAAAGAAGATGGAAGTATTGACTATGGAAGCATCACAACTGTAAATCACCATTAATTCTTAAACTTACTGACATAATATTCCTATTTAAGCTTCACATTATGCATACTGATCTTTCCCTTTTATTCATTTATTTCTTTTAATCTGTAGTACTACCACTCAGTGAGAGTGTTTGCCGGACAGGACCCGGCCTCTGTGTGGGTGGGCTGGGTCACACCAGACTATCATTACTACAGCAAGAACTTCAGTCTCAGCAAGACACAAACCGTCACTGTCACTCTGGGAGACGAGAGGGGGCGGGTCCATGAGAGGCAAGCTGCTGTACCGTCTTTTTAAATGTCTACAGTTTGTATGATGTCTGGGAATCCAGACGGCAATGTTCAGAGCTCTTCAGTATATCGTTTTTGTCGTTCTCCTGACCAGACTTTAATATTTTGAGGTAAAATTAAAGTTAGTCTATTAGAAAAGGATAATACATTAACAGCATGTCTGAACTTTGGGAAATACAGTAAGTTTATCTAGAAGGTACTATTTTTAGAAGGTTACATTATTGCTTTGATGTGCAAATAATTCTGGACAGAAAAATTAGCTGATCTACAGTCAGTTTTGCTGCATTTCATTCTGCATTAATAATCCAAATAATCATGCATTTTCCTTCTATTTTAAAACGTGTTTAGTTTTTCAAAGCAACTACTTATTCCAAAGATCATTGCAGTACTTTGAAAAGTCTCTTTCATTGATCATTGTGTAATGAGTTAAGAGCTGGACCACTTGAATTGCAGGGGGAGTCTCTCTGTGAATTTTTACCTTGTAGTTGTGTGATGTAAAACTTGCATGACTACCATTTTCTTAATATTTAACAGTATAGAAAGGTATAAATTTCTTTGTCTAGATCAGCCTGGAAACCCAAGTTTGATATTTGTTAGAAGCCTTAATTTGGCCTGGGATGGCCGTTTTTTATTCTGCAAAACACATATCCAATCTGAATTATTGAGAATATTTATTTTTCCAGAGATTTCAAAGTTTCTGAACTGTTCCTGTGGTTACTCTTGCTGCAGTATTCAAAGGAGCAACTGCTACATGGTGTGTGCAGCAGATACTCTTGGCCCCTCTTCCTCCAGCCGCTCCAACACCGACCTGGAAATTGGCTGTCTGGTTGACTTGGCCACCGGTCTCGTCTCCTTCACTGCCGACGGCAAAGAACTGCCTACAGTGTATCAGGTTAATAAAACACTATAGTCCTAAATACTGGGAAGCCACAGGGCATAAGCTTCAGTGTGTATGTTATTTATGCGTGCATCATTGTACATCCATCCAATTCACCCTGAAGGCAAAACAAAAATAAATTGGAGGTCTATATTAAAGTTTTATCATTTTTTGTTTTAGTGGATGACAGTAGCAATTTTTTACTTTATCTCTGCAGCATAAACTTAAAAAGACTTTCCAAAGTTGTTTCAGGTTATAATGAAATTGTTCAGCATCATTAAAGTGGACCTGCAGAGAGACAATTTCAAAATTAAAAATGTAATTTTTAATGTATTCCTCCTGTTCATTAAATGGATCAAAACTCTTACTTGTTCTTTCTGCACATGGATCAAAAATGCTGTAGTTCAATGCAAATCAGAATAAACAGACCAAAAAACAGAATTTGGTATTAGCCAGTAAAAGGTTATTAGGCACATATCTAATACCTCTTAAATTTCAAAAATGATGCACTAAGTAGCTCTTACAATCTGTCTTCGTCAGATTGTTCTTGGTTGATTAATATTTCAATTTTTCTTCAAAAGAAGCTGCACTATCAAAACAGAGAATTGTAATTTTTTTAACAAATAAAAAGCTCTCTGTGATTCTTGTTACCTGTAACATTTTTTAATGATAACTGCAGCTGGTTTCCAAATTGTTGTCAAGTATTAGCTGTCCAGTACCAAGTGAAATTCAACACAGAAAGTGCACCACTGTACAAATCATGGCTGATATTACACATATCAAGGATTGACACAAATGCTTTGCTGCTTGGAATACTTTGAGTATTAAATTTGACAAATGTTCTGGGGTTTTTTTGTGATATATGTCAATAATTCTTGTTTGTGTTCAGGTGGAGCCAAACACCAAACTATTCCCAGCTGTGTTTTGTTGTCCTACCAGTTCCAACCTCTTCCAGTTTGAATTTGTCAAGATAAAGGTTTGTTTGAAGTTGCTTCCATTCAACTATGCATATAAGAGAAGCAGTATATGAATGATTGTATGCAAGAATGTATTTTAAATAGGCAGTGTTAAAATATGGATAGTTATACTGTACTACAGAAAAACTGAAAACCAAATATGAACATTAATCTTTCCTCATGTCTCTCTTGGGCTCTTAAAAGTTCACTGAAGAACAAACTTTTGTGTTGAAATATGAATTAAAGAAACCAAAGAAAAAGTTTGCTCTGTTCTTATGCTGTCATATATCTACCTTCCCTATTGCATCCTAGGATGCAATGCCGCTGTCATCAGCCATGTTCAGAAGTGAGCAGCGGAACCCGGTTCCACAGTGTCCACCACGTCTAGATGTACAAACCATCGTGGCCGTGCTTTGGAGTCGGATGCCAAATACCTTCCTGAACGTGGAGACGGCTCGGGTCAGTGAGAGGCATGGCTGGGTGGTGCAGTGTCTGGAACCTCTGCAGATGATGGCTGTGCACATACCTGAAGAGAACAGGTAACACTGATAAAAGGTGTCTTTGAGCTGCTTTTCTTCTGGGGTTAAATGATTATACAACAAAAAACTTCAGTTATCAACAGGAATAATACTCAGATAAATCTTATCTGAGAGATACTATTTCCAGACCACTCAGGTCTTCTGATTCAAGCCTACTCTGCATCCCCAGAACCAGAAACAAACCTGGAGAATCAGCATTCAGTTTCTATGCTTCATAAATCTGGAACAAACATCCAGAAAACTGCAAAACAGCAGAAACACTGAGTTCTTTTAAATCAAGGCTAAAAACCCAACTGTTTAGAGTTGCTTTTGACCCATAACAACTGGAACATTGACCAACATATTTGACGTGTGTTGTTTTTTAGTGATGGCACTTGATAAAATGTAATGTTTGTTACTGGTTTCACAACCGGTGACTGTTTGATGTGTTTATGATGTTTTTATGTTTTCATGATGTAAAGAACTTTGAAGTGCCTTGTTACTGAAATGTGCTATACAAATAAACTTAACTTGACTTCAGAACAGTGCAGCCCAACAATAGGATTTTTGGAAAACAGACCCCAAAAGAAGCAAATATACTTTAAACAGGATGAGACCTAAAATTGAGACTAGAGGAGCCCCACAGGTCAAAGAAGATGCAGATGGTGAAAACTTCCCTAGATCTAGGAAAACGGATCAGTGAATGGAGTAAAGAGCTGATAGTTATGTTCCTGTCATTCTTCAGGTGTTTGGACATCCTAGAGTTGTCAGAGCATGAGGACCTGAGGAAGTTCCACTACCACACCCTGAAATTATACTGCGCCCTCTGTGCTCTGGGGAACACGCGTGTCGCTCACGCCCTCTGCAGCCATTTAGACCAGTCACAGCTTCTCTACACCATTGACAACCAGTACCTATCAGGCATGCTCAGAGAAGGCTTCTATGATGTCCTCATCAGGTGGGTTAACTAACTGCACTGACAGGGTTCTTGACTTTTTTTTTTCCTCTTTATTATTTATGTTTGACTGGTTGCAATATAGAAGATCTATTTATTTCTTCTTCTTTTAGATGATTATGAAAAATAAAATCAGCATTTGAATTACACCTCCACTGTACCGCAAAGCATAGAGAAAAAAATGGTTCTAATGTATGGCTATTTCAGTGTCAGTTTTAGTGCCAATAACTGCTTATGTGATGAACACACAATCAACATCACCATTGCCCAATAAATCACATTAATGGAATAGATGCATTTGTGTTGCCAGCTCACGTCCCTTGTGTCTGAATATCCTTTTTTTTCTTTTTGTAAAACATGAAAATAATCCATCTCTGCATAAGCCTTCAGTCATCCCTCAGTTCTATATATTTTGTCTCTAATGAGGTGAATTTGCACGTAGTCTTTGAAATGATCCCAAGTAATGTTCTCCATTTTTCCGAGGCTCTTTTAAAGTATTTCCTTTGATTTTGGCTTATTTCTCACTCATTTTCATTATATTATCTGACCATTTTCAGAGAAATGTCTGGCATTTAAGCCACTTAATTGTGTCTTATGCCTCATTCAGGCTGAGGCTTCTAAACTCAATGGATAAACCAGTGTGCTGTCCAAGCATACCAGATGAGTTGACTTAAAAAACTGTTTTTAAATGGGATCTTGAGGCAATTTGTTCGTAGCAGCAAAGATACAGTTTGATTCACGTTTTTTTTGGTGTTTCTTTTCATTTTTTTATGATGTCACATAAGGAAGTAGTGTGTTTAAAGGCATTTTAGGGTATGTAAACTTCTGACTTCCTAAAAAAGTGATACATTGATTTTAAAAAATTCTGGGATTTAGGAAATATGAATTATTTTTGATAATTCCAGCTGACCTAAAACTAGAAAGTTTTAGTCTGATTTAATAGCAGACAGTGATTTAAAAAAGATTGTGTGTCTCTTTACACTGTGAATGTGATCTGGTTTCAGCTTCATATACATTTACAGCTACATGTTTTATCTCACAGGTTCACGCTACAAAATTTGAAAGACTCATTATCCTGCCAGTTCCATTAGATTTATTGTGATGATTTTAAATGGACCGTTCTTTAAAATCACTATTAATTCTTTTTTTTTTTTTCCAGCATTCATCTTGAGACGGCGAAAGAAGCACGTCTAATGATGAACAACGAATTCATTATCCCCGTGACGGATGAGACACGTTCCATTAAACTGTTCCCGGATGAATCCAAGCGGCATTCTCTTCCCGGAGTGGGCCTGAGCACTTCCCTTAAACCTCGAGTCAACTTCTCCCCGGTTGGCATCATCAGCACCAAACGGCAGCAGCTCCTCTACAGCCCCCAGATCCCACTGGGCATCCTGAAGGAGAAGGCCATCAGCATGCTCACAGAGGCTGTGCAGGGAGGAGGCTCTCACATCCGAGACCCGGTAGGTGGGAGCTTAGAGTACCAGTTCGTCCCCATCCTGAAGCTCATCGGAACGCTGCTCATCATGGGAGTCTTGACCAGTGAGGAGGTGAGGCTGATTCTCCTCCTTATTGAGCCCAACGTGTTTGGGGAGGCCACGGAGGGACAAGAAGGGAGCGGGGGTGAGGTGGTCGTAGCGGGGGAGAAAGAGGAGGTGAGCAAGAACGAGGAGAAGGCTGTGGAGGCGGGAGAGGAGGAGACCAAGGAGAGCAAACCAACTGCAAAAGGTCTGCTGGAGAAGTCCCTGCCGGAGTCTGTCAAGCGCCAGGTGATGAAAGTCATCACAGAGAAATATTCAACTTCAGTGAAAAAAATGCTAAATGATACATCCATCATTTCTATGTTAAGGGCTAATTTATTTATTTATTTTACAAAACTGTCATTTCACTGCGTTAAAAAAAAAAGTCCTTTATCTTACGAGCAGATTTCTGCTGTTTCCAGATGTGTGAGCTGTTGCACTACTTCTGCGACTGCGAACTGCAGCACCGCATCGAATCCATCGTCTCTTTCTCCGACCGCTTCGTTTCCAAACTGCAGTACAACCAGAAGTTTCGCTACAATGAGCTCATGCAGGCTCTCAACATGTCCGCCGCTGTCACGGCCAAGAAGACCAAGGAGTTCCGCTCGCCACCACATGAGCAGGTACAGCACTTTAATGGCTCGAGTGCATGAAAAATTATTTAGCTTATGATTAAAATGCAATAAGAAATACACTGATTATTCTTTTCATTTTAGCTGAGGAATTTTAGAGCAATAAAACCATAAAGATTGTATATGTTAAATTTTGATTTTTCTCTCTGTATTTATAGAAGTTAAAGGCAAGCCACTAATTTAAGGTAATATTAGCGGTGTAAAAAAACCCAAAAAACCCCCCAGCATATTTTCTTGTATATGTCTCTCTTGAGTTAAAAACAACCTACTTGACCCTTAGAAAAAAAAACAAAGTTTTACAAATATGTTCTATATAAAAGGTGTTATTTCTATTTTTAGCTTTTAGAACAAAGAAAACCATCAAACTTTTACTAAAAAAGAATTTATTCTACTGAGTAAGCTAAGGTCTGTTGAGTCCTTTTTCATACAAAGAATCCCCACTTCCAGAAATAAAACATGCAGATTATGCTTTAATTTATATTAAACTGTCCACAATATAAAAAATAACTTTATCCTAAACATCGCCATGTCTAAAAACAATCTGCAGAGAGCTAAGTTTAAGAACGTCCAAACCGTCTAAGTTGAGGGATAAACTTTCTCAATATTCTTTTCAAAAGCAAGAATTAAATTTAGAAGGTTTTTGAGGCCATATGTCAACATTTTAAATCAGAAATATGAACTTGACCTTTATCAATGCATCTTCTATACAAGCCTGGGAAAAACATTGTTTACCTTTCTTAAATTTAAAAGAAAATACAGGGATATTTGACATCCTGCCTGCCTTCTTTTTTATTTCTGATAAAGGTTTGGCTTTTATTTTACCTGAATGCATTTACAGTTTGATCATTTCAAACTTTGCTTACATTAATATTTTTGTTCATAGGTCTCACAATGTAAGCTTGACACGTAAAGTCTGTTGAGGTGCAGCTTAAACAATTAATTCAGGGGAAAAGCTTTGTGTAGCTGATCCTGAGCAGTAAAATAAGCAGTGAGCATGCTGTAAACAAATCCAGTTTTGCTTAGTAGCTGCCTTAAACTATTTTGTTTCATCTGACGTCTTTAAACATTTTAACAGTATTAGAAATAGCTACTTTTACGGAAGCGTTTAACTGCCAAAACTAGGAAAGAAATTCAGAAGCAGTATCTCGTCATAATGAGAAAGTTTCTCATTTTAACAAGACGAGTTTTATATAAAAATATGCTCCTTACAACTTCTTAATAACGCATATACGGACTTCCTCTGACTCTCCTCCTTCTCACCCTGTTTCTTGTAGGCAATACTTAAACATCCCAGTGTTGCTGTTTTACCGTTACGACCATTCTTTTTTAAACGAAAATATATTTTGGTTTTAACAAGATATAAATGTCAAAACAAGTTTTATATCTCGTCAAAACGAGAAGGTTTTTTTTTTTTTTTTTTTTTATGATGAGATACTGCCCCTGAATTTATTTCCAAGCTCTGGCAGTTAAACACTTCCATATAATTCTGAATATTATTCACTAACCATACCAAATTGTCCAGTTTTGCTATGGTCAGATCAACAACTGAGTTGGAAAAATGGGAATTTTAAGTGCTGGATCTTCTGATCAGTTGTCAAATCACCTGATTCCCTTATTCTGTCACCTTTTACTATCTGTTGATGTAATTTTTTTTTTTTCCAATGGAGAGAAACCCTTTAAGAACTGTGCATGCCTTTGAAATATCAATCATAGCCCTTCACAGATGGTTTTGTAGTCCTCAAAGTGCTTTTGGTTTTCCATAGTCTTCCAACTTTATTTCGAGTTGGAATACCCAAAGGGCAGCTTGGACCCTCTGTGAAGCTAAATTGAACATGAAGTGAATTGGCTGTGCAGTCGAGCTTAACACCTGGCATTTGAAAGCAAGAAAATTTGAAATGATGGTGGTTAAGGTGTTTTATGTTTTCAATTTAAAGTTTGAAGGTCATAATGTATTGTGGAAGATTATAAACAACATTTAAGCACCTATTTATAAGTCTGATGCTGATGAAAATATGGATTAAACTATAATTTTTAAGGAAGATCTCTCTGTATTAACGTTTTAATAGTAGAGGAGATTTTTGGTGTTGAGCTTTACATCATGTTTAAACTCTTTGTGTTCTTAAATAAAGAAAGGTTGGTCTCATTTAACACCAGTCTGTGATACTTTGTGTTTCATAGCCTTACAGCGTGTTTCAGATGTTTCCCTGTTCAAGACTAATTATAGCAGAGCTAAGCTGAATAATTCACTCCTTTATTCATGTTAGGCAACATAAGCAAATATCTAAAACACACAGGACCGTTTGCTCGGAGAAATGTTCTTCGTCTAAGCTCAGATTTGCAATCTTTTCCTTATTCCTTATGTTATTCTTTGTTGGGGTTTGGAAAAAAAATGGAGCATTTGGAACAAAATATCTTAAAGATTTTATCTGTACTGCCTACTTTTTCAAGCCACACTATAACTCCCAGAATAGAAAGTGGTTCATCTGTATTGCAAACAGCATTGTATGAATTTCTTAGGTCCTTAAGTGACATCAGAAGTAAATATTCAAAGCTCTATATTGGCTAAATAAAACTTTAAACATTCATTCTTCATCTCTTTCAAAAATCCCTTTATATCGCTTAATGTTCATTTGTTTGTCTTCTTGGTTAATCCTAATGTTTGTTTAACTGCTAAAACTTAATTTTTGATTGCTTTAGTGACTAAAAATGTACTATTGAAGTGTTAATGTGATTCTGAGAATAAATATTTTTTCAGAATATAGTCATCTCCTTCCTTTCATAATGTGTGCAATTTAGTGTCCCTGAAAAGGAGAGATTACGCTTCAGACTGACAAAAAATATTTTAAAGATTTGAGAAGGAAAATATAATTTCTTTAATGAGACTGATGTGATTTAAATATTTAGTAATGCTTCCCTTGCATCAGATGGAAGCTTTAGTAGTGAGACATTTCTCTTACCATCTTCAGTTTCCCTCTAAATGTATTTTAAATTTTCTCCAATCTAATTGGTTAAATGATCTTTAGCAAGCTGGATCTGGACCACACTCTTCTTGTGGAGCTCAAGAAGCTTCTTTAACAATCCTGACTGCATATTTAAACACATTTTCTGCGGAGGTTTAGAGTTAGTCTTCATTATTTCCTCCTTCCTTAATGCAAAGAATCAGTACCACTAGCACAGTTTTTCTCAATTCTGGTCCTCAAGGACCACTGCCCCGCATGTTTTAGGCATTTCTTTTCTGCCACACACCTGACTAGAATATGTGGGTGATTAACAGGCTTCTGCAGCACTTGATGGCATGCAGAGGAGGTCATGCAATCATTTGAATCAGGGTGAATTTATTTATATATTTTAGGTTGTATGCATTATTTTACCTCTAGAATATTAGAGAAAATCCACTATAAACTCAAACTTTTTCAGTTCTTTTAAAGACTGTCATTAGATATGACTAGTCATTGGAGCTGGATATGACTAGTCATTATTACTAGTCATTATTAGAGTTCTACCTTTCTGGGGGATTATACAATTTCTCAGGTGACTTTGTCTCAGTTAATGTGATCTCCACTCTTTTTCCTGTTTTGGATTTCATTTTAATTGAAATCCAAAATCCGCTCATTGTTCCTCTAACCTTTATGTACTCGGTTTGTTTCTTGCAGATCAATATTCTTCTGAACTTCAGTGCAGGGGAGGACTGCCCTTGTCCCGAGGAGATCCAGGATGAACTCACGTCTTTCCATGACGAATTACGGCTGCACTGTGGTAGAGTTCAGCTGCGTCAATAGATGATACGCATTATAGTTACACAATGATTAAACAATATTTTCACACAAAATGTCAAGGTTTTTATTTAATTCTAAAAACTTGACAGCCATTATTTATACCTGATATAGCAGCTTTTTTTGTAAATGTAATTTAATTTGCTTGAGCAATCACATTGAAACTCAAACAAAGGTGTTTGCCCTGGCAGGAATTCCAGTGGAGGAGGAGGAGGAAGAGCAGGATACATCGATTAAAGGTCGGCTCCTGGCTTTGCTTTACAAGATCAAGGGCCCCCCTCAGAAGACAGAACAGGAGCCCACAGAGACAGAGCAGGCTGCTCCAAGTAAGTGACTGTTAACACTGATGAGAAAAACGGTCTAGTGAGCTGACAGCTGACATTTCTGTGAGTTTTACAAATTACAAGGGTGATTCTTTTCCCTCCCCCCACATCCTCATTTACACTGGAAGAAGGAAAAGAAATTGTTCTTTGCTTCAAATTTCACGGCAAATTTTAATCATCCAATATGGACCAAACAAGCTTTTTGTCATGTGTCGTGACCATATAGTAAAGCTCTTCATATAATGCACTCAGTAAGATTTTTTTGCAATACCGAGCAAAAAATTTAAGCCGACCTTTAGGGTTTTTTTTCTAATTCTCTTCCAAGGAGACAGATTTTCTTATCGTCTTTCAAAGATCTTTATCAATAGGCCTTAAGATCTTCTCAAGGTCTCAATTGGAAAACACCAGACACAGAACCTGAGAGATGCATCATCCTTCAAATGGTCACTTACTTTATGTCATATTTTCTGGGAATCATCTTGTTGATGATGAGATTCATCTTATTCTTTCAGTTTTTTTATCTTTGCCCAAAGACACTGGTTTCATTTCCTGAATTAATCTCAGGTAACAAAAACATTCTTCTTACGACTGTCAGGCACTGAGATGAAAATTGTTTGACTTTGAGGATAAAAGCCTGCAAAGTGTAAAGAAAATTGGATTTTTTAAAAAAAGATTGGATTTCTCTTTGCAAGCCACATGGAGAGGATATTAATTCTATGACTGAGTGTGTGACCGACCATATAAACTTCTGTGTGGACAACATTATCCCCACCAGAACAGTGAGATGCTTCCCTAATAACAAACCCTGGATCATCAGTGAGCTAAAGGAACTGTTAAACAAGAAAAAAAAGAGTCTTTAGGGAGCAAGACAGAGAGTTATTGAAGAGTATACAAAAACAGCTCAAAGTCAAGATTAGAGACAAGAAGGAGGTGTATAGGAAGAAGCTGGAGAGTAAACTACAGAGGAACAATATCAGAGATGTGTGGTCTTCGATGAGGAAGATCACAGGCTTCAAGCAAAAGGAGCATCAGATAGATGGAAGTCTGGACAGAGCAAATGAGCTGAACACATTCTTCAACAGGTTCAGTTAAGGAACAAGCTCACCATCCTCCCCTTCTGCCTCCAGCCAAACAGACATCCCACCCTCCATTGACCTACATATTTCCCGTCACACCTTAGATGTTTTATCCTCTACCACAGTCATAGACTCTTCTTCTTCCACTAGTTTGTCTTCAAATAAATCAGGAGATGCTGCTGCTCCCTTTGCCTCCCACTTTTCTGTTTCGAGAAGTCAGATGAAGAGGCAGCTGGAGAGACTGAACCAGAACAAGGCTGCAGGTCCAGATGGTGTCATCCCCAGAGTCCTGAAGGCCTTTACAGAGCAGCTCTGTGGGATTCTGCAACACCTCTTCAACCTTAGCTTGACCAAAGAGAAGGTTCTACTGTCGTGGAAGACATCCTATCTGGTTCCGGTACCAAAGAAAACTCACCCATCAGTTAGCAATGACTATAGAACTGTTGCCCTGACATCCCACATCATGAAGGTCCTGGAGAGACTCCTGTTGGCCCACCTGTGTAAGCAAACTAGCACATATCAAGACCCCCTGCAGTTTGCTTATCGCCATGGAGTTGGAGTTGAAGATGCCATCATGCACCTGCTTCAACAAACCCACTGTCACCTGGAGAAAGCAGGCAGCACTGTGAGGATCATGTTCTTTGATTTCACCAGTGCATTTAAGACAATTCAGCTCGATCTGCTTTGTCTGAAACTCCAGAAGACTCAGGTGGAGGCCTCAACAATTGCCTGGATCCATGACTACTGACAAACAGACCACAGTTTGTGAGACTGAAGGACTGTCTGTCTAGCCAGGTGGTCAGCAGCACAGGAGCACCACAGGGGATTGTACTCTCACCATTCATTATCACTCTGTACACTTCAGACTTCCAGCACAAGTCAGACTCCTGTCATCTACAGAAATACTCAGATGACTCTACAGTGGTTGGGTGTATCAGAGATGGACAAGAAGCTGAGTACAGAGAGCTGATGGACCACTTTGTGCCATGGTGTGGAAACAATCTTCTCATCTTGAATGTGAATAAAACAAAGGAGATGATTGTAGATTTCAGGAGAAAGAGGGTTAGATCAGACTTATTTTCATCATGGGAGAAGAAGTGGAGGTGGTTGAAGAATATAAATACCTCGGTGTTCATCTCGACAGCAGACTTGACTGGAGACTCAACAGTGAAGCATCTACAAGAAGGGATGGAGTAGACTGGACTTCTTGAGGAAGCTAAGATCCTTCAAGGTTTGCAGCAAGATGTTGCAGATCTTCTATAAGTCTGTTGTTGAGAGTCATCTCGTCTGCCATCATCTGTTGGGGTAGCAGCATCATCACCTAAAAAGGCTCAATAACCTGATAAACAAGACTGGTTCTGTTCTGGGATGACTATAGAACCTCTGGAGTTGATTATACAAAGAATTTTACATAAAATCAAGGAAATTATGGACAACCCTGACCATCCTCTTCATAAGACTGTCATTGGAAAACAGAGTCTCTTCAGTCAGAGGCTTCTTCAGTTTGGTTATAAAATGGACCACTGCAGGAGCTCTTTCCTGCCCACAGCCATCACAATCTATAATAACTCCTTAATTAAATGAGTTACATCAATATTTAATTTCCCTTTGGGATAAATAAAGTATTTTTGAATCGAATTGAATTAAATCATGAGTTAACATTGAGCCACACCCAAACCTTACTGTAAAATAACGAAGTTCCTTAAATAAAATTGGTCCGACAAAATGAAATAAACTGAAAGATCTCAAAAAGCATCACACATTGCCCCAAGGAGAAAACCATGAACTGATTAGAAACAAACTACCTGACATTTATTGGTCCAGAAAGCATTAAAAGCTATTTCTAAGAATTTGGGACTTCTGCTAGTAAGGATGAGTGTCATTATCTACAAATAGAAAAAGAAGGAGCAGTAGTCAACCTTCACAGGAGAGTTAACCAAAATCACTCCAAGAGCACATCACCAACTCATGAAGGAAGTCACAAAAGAACCCAGAAAAACATCTAAAACATTGCAGGCACGCTTGCCTCAGTTATGAATCAAGATTAAGAAAGAGATGAGGCAAAAATGACATCCATAGGAGAGTTTCAAGCCAAAAAAACCAACACAAACCAAAAATAACACACAGGTTCATCTTTAATAATCAAAATAATCAAGATTAAAATTTTTAAAGACTTTTATTAAAAAGTTTGCCATATCCAAGAACATCAGGTTGTGGTGGTGGTAGTGTGGTGGTCTGGGAATACTCACCTTCAGTTCAAGACTAGAAACGCCTATAGATGCACTTCTTTTTAAAGTTACTCTTTCAGCAGTTTCATTTTCAAAGGATTTATTCAAGTTCAGCATCAAAATAATAATAATCTGAGAAATCTGACTAATCTGGTGTCATTAAACACCTCCCTGACTTTGCTAAATGGAGAAGAGATTTCTTTATCATAGATATTTTAACACCTCCCAGTTTCTATTCAAATTATGGTTGCCAAGAATTGGATTCTTTAGTTCAGGCTGGGGTCAGTGGTTTTTACACTCTTCTTGCTTCCCTTTGCTGAATGTGTGGCTTTGTTCAGATTCAAATAATAGACTAATGTGCAAAGTCTGTAAGACTTGAGGCTATAAATTTTAACGCTGTGCTCCTTTCTCACCCAGCTAGCCTGCATTATTGAAGAGCTACATAAAGGTGACAAATGATGACTGAGATGTTTGTGAACCACTATTTGAATGTTTAGGCTATATTTTTAGGAATTCACAGTTTACCGTCTTATCGACAATCAATGAAATTATATATCCAGTAAATGTCAGACCTGCTGAAAATGAGTTTGAATAACATTTTGTTAGTAATTTAGTTTGTCAGGTTAATGGGTTTGTTGAACCTTGTTTCAGATGATATGAGCACTAAGATTATAGAGATGAAGTTTTAATATAGCATAATGCAATTGTGAGTTTAAGGGGCTTGTGTAACACAGAGAATGAAGGCAGGGTTGGTTATTTTGTGTTTAAACTCCCTTGTTAAAAGTACAATAGGGTGAAATGACACAGAGCAGCTGTGAAGCTGTCGGAGTTTCACCTTCAGGGCAGTCTGCTCCCTGCCTTGCCCCTCATTAGGATTCTGCTGGAATACAACCCTTTGTTTGCTACAGATCTTGGGCAGTACGGCTGAAACTCTCAAAGTTCAGGAAGGGCTTTTGTTTACCAATGTTATCACAGAGAGTTGTGGAACGTTTAGCTAAAGCTTTTGTACTTCAGACTTGATAGATTGCCTGTAATGTCTTGTTGCTATCTGTCATTTATGATTTGGTATGTTTTAAAAGTATGTAAATTGCATAAAGTAATCAATTATGTCCCTAAGGTTTTATTAAGAACATTTCTGGAAGTTTACTAGTTCATTTAAAGTTTAATTTCAAAGGTCAAACCAAAGACTTCAATTTTCTAAGTTATTTTGTTTGTGATGGAAAATGTCAGGTTTATATACTGCTTTGAAAAAAACATTTGGTTCTTTATAAATTATAGACTTAGATTTTTCAAATTGAATATGTGAAAATATAATTACCTCCCTTGTTAAATCATGAATTAACTGTTATTAACCAACAATTTTTCAGTTCAGTTCAGTTTTACTAGCCACACCCAAACCTTATTCTTGCCTGACCCGTAGAACGAAGAAATCACTTTGAACCTGTCTGATGACATGAAGAAGCCTAAAAGATCTCAAAAACAAACACATCTTGCCCTGAAAAAAAGAATAAATTCAAAAACTAGTGAGAAGCAAAGTCATTGACATAATCAGCCTGGAAAGGGTGTCAAAGCCAATTGTAAGGCCTTGGGACTCAAGCAAAACACACTTAGTAGCATTATTCACAATTGCATTTGCTAAAAAATATCTTGAGAATCCCCAACACCTGTGAGAAAATATTCTGTGGATCGACAAGAAAAAAGAGCAATGTCTTGGTACCTGTATGCCTCATTCTTATTGAGCAACGCTATTATTTTAGATAGAAAACATGGTCAAACATGGTGGTGGTCTAGAGCAGTTTTAGGGCCTGGACAAGTAGCCAGAATTGATGGAACAAAGATTGCAGCTGGAGAAAGATCCAAAGCAGACCAGCAAGTCTTTTACTGCAAGGCTCAATAAACAAAATGAAGATTTTACAGTAGCCCTGTCAAAAACTGAGATGCCGAGTTATGACCTTAAACCAGTAATATCATGTTTAAAAGCCTTTCAATGTGGCTGAATTGAAAAACTTCTGCAAAAAAAAGAATGAACCAAAATTCTTCCAAAGTAAAACACAGATTACTAATTATGATTACTTAATGGGAGTTGTTGCCCCCGAGGGAAGAGCTACCAGTTATTAGGTTTAGGGGGGAGTTACTTTTCTTACATAGGGGGAGCTAGCTTTCATTTCTTTCCTTTTTCATAACTGAAATCATGATTTTAAAAGTGCATTTTAGTTTTCAGAAAGTACCCCTTGGCACAAACAGGATAGACCTAGATCTGTACCTTTATTCATTTCTCCTTGTGTTTTTCTTCCTCCTTCAGCCAACCTGAAGGAGCTGATTTCTCAGACTATAACCAGCTGGGCTCAGGAGTCCCACATCCAGGACCCGGAGCTGGTCAGAGTCATGTTCAGCCTGCTAAGGAGGCAGTACGATGGTATTGGAGAACTGCTCCGGGCAATGAAGAAATCTTACACCATCAGCGCCGCCTCCGTGCAGGATGCTATTAACCTGCTGGCCTCTCTGGGTCAAATCAGGTCTTTGCTTTCAGTGCGCATGGGCAAGGAGGAGGAGAAACTCATGATCGATGGGCTTGGGTAAGGAAACGTGTTTTTAGAAATGCAGCAGCAGCATTTCTTTATTTTTTAGAAGCTATGAATGGTAATGTAAAGTGCATAGATGTGTTTCAGGATGTAAAAATGTTTTTACTTATTTGTGATCATAGGGACATCATGAACAATAAAGTTTTCTACCAGCATCCCAATCTGATGAGAGTTTTGGGAATGCACGAGACTGTGATGGAGGTCATGGTCAATGTCCTGGGTGGAGACAAGTCACAGGTAAAACTTAAAACACCCACCCATCCATCCAAGCAGACATATTGTTTCCCCCTGGTCTGATATGGTATTGTCCCTTCAGAGTCTTCTGGGTCTTTCCTGGGGAAGAAAGGCAGACATTGTCCTAATTTGTTGTTTTTTTTGGGGTGGAGGGTAGGGGGGGGTTCTGGGCAACGTGATATGAGTCACTCTTTGTCTAAGAATGCTTTCTGCATTTTGCTAAGTTTGATAAATGAACTAAAATCTGTTTCTTAGTAAAAGTCAGTGATTATTTGCAGTCCTGTTTACTTTGAAATTAAAAAAATATGTGGTTAAGAAAAGATGGATACTTTGTGTCGTATCAAAAAATTTTCTATTTTAAGAAAAAAATAATAATTCAATACTTCAAAAAATGAGGGCCTCAATTGTCCTTTAGACACCCAAGTCTTAGAGGGTAGTTTATTCATACCATATGAATCACTTGAAAGGCAGAAGAGTAAATTAAACATCAGTTTATTTCAAAGTCCCTTTGTCTGAGTTTCATAGTTTTTGATTACTTTGTTGCAATACAAAGCAAGTCATAATGAGTGATTTTTCTAAATTTTTTAAACATAGCTATAATTTCCATATTGCACCACAACATTTCCTTGTTTTATTTTTATCTAAAATGTTTCATATTTCAAGGAGTTCATGAAGCTATGCACGCTAACCAGGCTTATAGGGATTTTGGGAAAGAAACAGGCCCACATCATCAATGAACCCCCTCTATACTTAACAGTGGACACGAGGTCCTTTTCCTGATCTTCATCTTTTTTTTTTTTTTTTTTTTTTTTAACCAGATCAACCTGAGGAGTATGTTACTGTGAAGCTTAATTTTTGTCTCATTTGACCAAAGCACATGGTCCAGTTAACCTGTCACAGCAGTAGCCTTTAGTGAACTCTTCTTGTTTGTTTGTGAGGACAAGGAAGAAAAGGCTTTTGCCTTGGATGCTTCCCACATAAGTAGTTGTCATAATCCTAAATACTTAAGCAGAAGCCAACTGGATTACTTTTCCTGGTTCTTGAAGATTTTTCACCTTTCATTAATTGTTTCTTTACTTCTGAACATGGTTAGAAGTAACAAGCTTATAAATTATAGTTAGAACAATCACATTAATAGGGCCTTTAAAGTCACAAATGTGACAAATAGGTCATGTGAGTCACTTGCCTTTCCCTCTATTCAGCTTAATGTTTGGGTCGTTGGTGCCTGATGATTCAAACATGTTGCTAACGACACCATGTTAGTTGTTTTAGTCACAAATTGAAAAAGTCAGGGATGCACAGTAGGTGTTAGAAAGATGAAATCAAAGGTTACCTCCTTTGTTTATGTTGGTTTTTCCACACAGATGGATTCTTTTACATGAAAGTCATTTAAATGTTTATAGTATTCAGTGGTTGCTATTGAGAACTGGTGAATCCAAGATGGCATGCTAACAAACAGCCATCAGGTATATTTATTTTATAGAAACTGTGGCACTTGTGAGGTGTTTTTTAAACATGAAACATTTTCTCCATGGAAAAAAAAACACAATTAAAGAATCATTTATTTGAAAGGTTTTTTTATATATATATCTTCAGTAAATACGGAGGGTGCTATATCATGTATTTAATTATCTGGTCATTGCCTCCAATAGAATCAGGTATTGTCGTGAAATATGAGCAAGTGCTATATTTAAATGCATATTAGGTTGTACTTAAAACAAATTTTTATCCTAAGATGCAAGTTGAGCCAAAAGCAACAGCCTAATACCCTGAAAAACCACAACGGTAATGGAGACGCCAGAGGAGTGGACCAGGCATGAGAGGGGTATGAAGAGGCCTCTGAAAGTGTGCTGACAGAAACTGGAGGAGCCAGTTGGGATTAAATGCCAAAACCAAACACGGATTCAGCCTCAGCTTGACAGACAGACCTCAGGGAAGCTTTAAGACCCTGATGACTGACACTGACAATCTGATCACAGTCAGCGATAAATTCCAGTCTGCCACTGGATACGTGCTTGGCTCTTACTGTGGCCATATAAAGCTTCAGGGGGTTGTAATATGTCCTTTATGAATATCTATGTTGCATCATTAATTTGCCTGCCTTGTATTTTATTTAAACTATCAAGTTTTTATGGTTGATAAAGTAATAAAATTTCAATAGCTAAAAGGCTTTATGATAAATGGAAGTTTTACAACACCTTTAATACATGGAAATCTTGCTCCAGGAGCAACACCCTTAGAGAATTTGCTTTAGCCATCAAGATCTGCTCATAACATAAGACGGATTTGGTGTGATTGAAAATTAAGCTGTTGCTTGATGAGATTTTCTGGGAGGCGCAGCTTTAAAAAAAATTTGTTTACTAAAAGAAAATCTTGCACTTTTCACTGTTTGTCGATCTTTACAGTAATTTTCTTTCATTTCTGGGAAAAAACATCATTCTGCTGATTGATATGCAACCTGGATATTTGGTTGTGTCCACAATGAAAACTAGTGGTGTAGCTTTATCAGAAAAAGTAATTCTCTGTATCTTCCAGATTTATGAGTGAAGCTAAAACTGAGTTTTTCTGTTGTCCACAGGAGATTGCCTTTCCCAAGATGGTGGCCAGCTGCTGTCGATTTTTGTGCTATTTCTGCCGTATCAGCCGCCAGAACCAGAAAGCCATGTTTGACCACCTCAGCTACCTTTTGGAGAACAGTAGTGTTGGACTGGGTAAGTTATCCTTTAACCTAATGGTTTATGCTCATAGCATCTACTGGCAGTCACAGCAGTTTTTGAACTTTACCTGATCAAGTAAAATATGAGACAATACAAGCATGAGCAAAATAAAAGTTGAGGAAAAAAATAGTAAATAAATTAAAGGTCCTAAGCAGTGACGACAAGCAAGAAATGAGCTTTTATCATTTTCCAGGTCTGGATTAGTATGAAAAAAAAAAAAAACCTTAATTGGGTATCAATCCATGTATAATTTTCCCATCTTATATCCTCCTTCTATTTTCTACAGGACACAAATTGAATAATGCTTAATGAATAAATTAGATGTATATTTAAATTACAAGCTTTTAATGTAGACACTACAGTTCTTATTTGAGTCCAGGATTTTGAAATAGTTCTAATCTCGGTTAGCCAAGATGCCAAACAAAAACAAAACTTGAAATGACTCCATACCACACTCCAAAAATCAACATTGTGTTGTTTTGTGATTTTTGGAACCTATAGATAATCAGATCCAACTCCTATTGAAGTACCTTTTGAGGTTGTTGTTAGAGAAAAATTGCAGAAATCTGGAAAAGTATGGAATTTTGGAATAAAATTGTGTGGGAACCGTGGTATTTACTGATATTACACTTTTTTGTTTAAACGTGCCAAATTGTTTTAAAGAGTTTTCAGCCAGTCAATGTTAAAACTCAGTCAACAGGCTGTGTTTCCAAATGCCAAGATATCAAGTTAAAAGAGGGAGCCAGCTGGTGGATTGAGCAGGATGGCAGAGAGGGCCAAAGGACACTGAGAGACATGCAGGGTGGGACTGATGTGTCACTGAGCTCTGTCCACTGGAACTATTCTATACTGGAGCAACTGGTCTGAAGAGGAAAGATGACTGCACCAGTTGTTGTCCAACATGACACATTAGATCAGGAGTGTCTTAAAGTCAGGCCTCAAGGGTCTGTGTCCTACATGTTTTAGATGCCACTCTAGGTCAACACACCTGAATCAAATGACTGGTTCACTACGAGGCCTCTGGAGAACTCGAAGATATGTTGAGGAGGTAATTTAGCCTTTTAAATCAGCTGTGTTGGAACAACGACTCATCTAAAACTCGCAGGACACCAGCCCTTAAGGACTGGAGTAGGGCACCTCCTGCATTAGATGTTTACCAAGTCTCTTTAAAAGCATAATTTGATCTGAAACCATGGATAAATTGGTTTGAGGACATCATCTATACAGTGTCCCGTTTGACCATTGGTTGGTGAGGTCTCGCTTTGACAGCGCCATGTCCCTCCATAGTTAAGTGCATGTAGTCAAGGATTTAAGCTCTGTTGGAGTTGACCACTGATTCATTATGTTGTGCATTACATCATAAGCCACCCATCTTTGTGAGGGTTCAGAACTCCAATTGAATTTAAGACCAATGTGCAGAGCTTGTAGACTACATCAGCCTTGCTCTTGTGACATCAGTTTACACATCTGTTTATTTTTTTTCTTCTCATAGTTTCATAAACTAACTTTATTTAGCAAGAATGCTCTTAAGTTGAATGTTGACGTTAAATTAAAATTCAGTTTTTTAGTTTGGGAAAGCTATATTAGACTAAGTGTATGTCAAAGTCCAAGACCTGGTTTTTTTGGTTGTTTTTATTACAAGAACTGATGATAAAGTCCCAATTTTATTGTTAACATTATTAGAATAAATGAAGAAATTAGAGCAGCAATAGAAAGGAAACAATATACAGTGGGGAAGTTTATGTTTATGAAGTTTATGATCATTAACATAAGTGGAAATCTCAAAGAAACACCTCGAGGTGACATTCACAGAACAGAATAGGATGATTTATTCTCTTGCCTGGCTCATAACTGTGACCACAGTGTGGCTAAGTGGTTGTGACTGTTCTCTTTAAGTATAAATATTTTGCTTTCTCCCCTTTGCTCTTGTGGGTAATTTATTCTGTCATGATCTGACGGCTGTATTTTTTTAGATTAAATAATACACAGGTGGATTCAACCAATAAGATGGCTTGTGAAGGAAATCGGTTGCACTGCATTTTATTTTGAGTTACAAGAGCAAAGGGGGCAGAATTCAAATGCTTGCCAGACCTTTCAGATTAGTTGGAAATAATTTGAAAACCATGTATCGTTTTCCTTTCACTTCATAATGAGGTGTAAAACGGCAATGAAATGCATGTAAAAAAAAAATGTAAAAAGAATTTAAAATTTAAAAAAAGGTTTGAGGGGTCCAAACAGTTTTGCAAGGATCTGTACTTAACTACAATAAACAAAACAAAAACATTGCATCTGATGTGATATGTTACCACCTTTTATTGTTTCATGTAGGATTAATATTAAGTTTGCCCTGCTGCTTTTTGTTTGTGTTTAGCCTCTGAAGCCATGCGAGGCTCCACTCCTCTGGATGTTGCAGCATCTTCAGTGATGGACAACAACGGTCTGGCTTTGGCTCTGGAAGAACCTGACCTGGAAAAGGTTTGACAGCTTCACTGGAATATCACTGTCTAAATAACAGAGTTTAAAAAAAAAACAAAATGTGACTGGGCAACCCAACGTACGCATCCAAATTGCACCATAGGTTACCAGGTCATCCTTAATGCAAACAATCTATCAATTCATTGTAACATTTAAAATGATAACTGAAAATGACGGGGTGCACTCTAGTTAGAACAGAACACTTACAGTTGCATCTCAATAAATTAGAAAGAAATTAGGCTGGAGGAAGTATGTCAGAGTGGCATTAAAGTGATGCTGTTGATTGTAAAAAAAAATAGTGAAATAATGTATCTCTTTACCTTACTAAGAAATAGATAAAAAGCACTGGCATAAGTTACATATATTAATCAGAATGTAAAATTGCTGCATGCAGTCTGTAGTAATATATTATTCTCACTTGTAATTATTTATATTGAAAAAGACACGCTTTTGCATGACTGCACAGTTTAAATTTCACATAATAAATTAACAAAAAGTGTTTGGTTTCTAATGTGGGATGCTGGCTGAGTGCATGCTTATCACCTCTTACCACCCTGAACCCCTCATACAACATCCGTGACCTATTTTTTGGTGAAGCAAACAGTGCTGCTGGTTGCATTTTTTCCTCTTGTTCCCAAAGTACCAAGTTTCAGCTGACTGTGTTTGTCTTACATCATGCAAACAATATGGTTTTGACAATATGACTAAGTTTGCTCTAGCAGTATTTTACCGAAATGTACATAAAAATGGGTAATTTCCCCTAAGTGCATGTATAATGTCTCAGCTGAATGTTGGCCAAATGCATCAGCACAGTAAACTATTGGTTCAAGACAGCTGTTCCTATTTTGGAAATAGCTTCAGAATTAAAAGCACACACAAACTCATATTTGATGCCACTGATCACACTTTATTTCCGCTATTTACAGATGCCAAATGTGTGAAAACATTTGGCATCTGTAAATAGCGGCATGATTTTGGCTGAGTGTTTTCTGTAAAATGCCCAAGAGTCTTACACAGATCTCTGTGTGTCCAGGTGGTGATGTACCTGGCAGGATGTGGTCTTCAGAGTTGTGCCATGCTGGTCGCGAAGGGCTACCCAGACCTGGGGTGGAACCCCATAGAGGGAGAGCGTTATCTTTCCTTCCTGAGATTTGTTGTCTTTTGCAATGGTACAGTATGTCTGTCTACTTTCACTCTAACTTTCTTATTCTGTTAATATTCCCTCAGAGGTCATCTTTCAGTAAATCAAGTAAATGCAACAGTGTAGCTATAATTATGTAATTTGGAAGAGCAGTAAATGATTACCTTGAAACTGAGTTGTGTAACTTTGAAGAGTCAACCTTGTGTCTGAAAAGGGTTCTCTAACTGATCATTTAGAATAGTTTATCTGGGTAAATGTGAACTGTGGATACAAATTTATATAAAAATGTGTTATGGTGATAGAAATAAAAAGAGTATATGCTGTGACTAAAAGAAATCTGCTAGGAAAGGCTGCCAAGGTGCTGCTGAGTAGCCAGGACTAAGAAGTAAAAATGTTGGTCAGCTTTTTCAACACTTTCAGCAATAACTGGGCTCCAGCTGACTCTGTCCATTCCTTTTGTGCGTGATATGGATCGTTAATGTGCATGGAAGATTAATGTGAAGCCCTTTCTGGCTGTAGGTGAGAGCGTGGAGGAAAATGCTAACGTGGTGGTGAAGCTGCTGATCAGACGTCCCGAGTGTTTTGGCCCCGCCCTGAGGGGAGAGGGAGGACAGGGTCTGCTGGCTGCAATGAAGGAGGCCATCAAGATCTCTGAGGATCCCGCTCTGGACCTGCCGAAGACTCCGGCTGGAGCCACTGCGGGGTAGAAATTTGACTAGTTTTGCTGGCTCTTAATAGCGTGTAAACCAGTTATAGGTCAGCAGTTTAATGAAAAAAATGAGACTGTCAAAATCCTTCACAGAAGTTCAAAATCATTCAAGAGTGAAGTTTTGAAGTCCAGTTTAAAGCTAAAAATCTCTGGCTTTCCAATAACTATTAGATGTCATTGAGTAATGTCATTTTATTTTGCACAAAAGAGAGATGCTGCTTTCATTGCACCCTTGATCAGTTACATTGGCCCGATTAGATTGTTTAAAAAAACCCCCAAAGGAAATCAGTACCTCAGATATTCTTCAAGGTTTAACTGGGTTTTTCAAAGCAATCAAGGATTAACCTGTTTTATAGGGCAAGTCCTGGTATTTAATTATGAGTTTATTGTGCTGCTGAAGAAGAATCGAACAAGACAATAATGAAAAAAGTCTTAACCTTCTTGTTTTAAAACAAACATTATGTAACGTAACTAGATCATACAGTGCCTTACAGAAATAACCCACCTATCACAAACCTTTTTCACTTTTCAGTGTTGTCTGTATTTCATGGGGATTTTATATGATGGACACACAAAATAGTACATAGTTGTATAGTAGTAGGAAAATGATGCATGGTTTAAAAAGAGTGTTACAAAAAACTGAAATGTGTGGCAGGCATGTAAATTCAGACCTCTTTAAATTAACCCCTAAATAAAATCCAGTGCAGCAAAATGCCATTAGATGTCACATAATTAAGAAAGACCAAGGAACAGCAATTCTGGAGGATTGCAGAGATAAACAGCTCAGGTGAAAGAATCTATTGACAGGACAACTTTCAATCATGCACACTAAAAATCTCATGTTTACACACATTATCCCCACTGTGAAACATGGTGGCAGCATCATGGTGTGGGAATACCTTTCTCCAACAACGACAGGGAAGCTGGCCAGGGTTGATGGGAGGATGGATGGAACTAAGTACAACACAGTCTTGGAGGAAAACTGTAATGGCTGCGAAATGCATGAGACTGGAGAGGAGGTTCATCTTCCAACTGGACAAGCAGAGTTACAGTGGTGTAGCATATTCAAAAAATATTAATTAGAACAGACTTGATCTATTTTGCAAGCAATGGGCAGATTTTAGTGTAAGATATGGAAAGCTGGTGGAGACATATCCTAAAGGGCTTGCAGCTTTAGGATATGTCTCTATTGCAGAAAAAGATGGTGCTATGAAATATTAAATACTGGAGGCTGAGGACAAATTAATCACATTCTTTAAGAGGTTTCTTTTTCCTTCCACTTCCCAATTATGGTCTACTTTGTGTTGATCTAGATCTAAATCCCAGTATAATAGACTGAAGTTTGTATTGAAACAGAATTCCTTTTTTGGCCTTTTTTTGTTTTTTGTTTTTTTTACAAAGGTACAAATCTTGTTGGTGGTTTAAGAAAAAAAACCCCATCAATGTAGCCTTGATATCTACTGACCCTGTGGCTGGTTTGTTAAGTGTTTCTTCACGCTGCTCACATTGTTATGCAAAAGCTCTAACTCAGTGGAGCTTTAATGAATGTGAGGTGAAGGGGGGCATTTGGATTCAGATTCAATGCATATAATGTGGTGGGCAGGAAAGAGCTCAAAACACAGTTGTACACCAAGGAAATCGCTCACCTGCTGCTGATTTCCTTGTCCTGTAGAAGTGACACAGAGGTTAGAAACGTTATCACAGGTTAATGTTTGTGTGTTGCAGGTCTGGTGAAGAGGAAGGGGAAGTTATCCACATGGGCAACGCCATCATGTCCTTCTACTCTGCCCTCATCGACCTTCTGGGACGCTGCGCTCCAGAGATGCATGTGAGGGCCTCAGTGGGGATCTCTGTGCAGCATGGAGAACTTGTTGATTAAATTACATTTATGACTCAGTTACTGCTAGAACGGCTAGCTGGTAAATAATTAGTTATAAATCAATTAACAGGATTCCTGCACATTTTTCATGTCCGATTTCATACTTTCCCAGCCACAGATGTTCTCAGTCCCCCATTGTAAAATGTTAGTGTTCACTGTTTACTGAAATAAATCTGTTGATGTCTGACTTTTGAATACAACCCTGCAAAAAAAAAAAAAAAAAACACTGTCTCAACAAGGGAAGGAAAGATGGATGGTCTGGACTGTATTGGAATCCTAAATTAATTAGTTACCCGTATCTAACATAGATTTTACTTCTAGCTTTGTAATTCATTATTAAATTTAAGCTTTTTTGCACTTTGCATAATCCGGTTTTCGACATTATAGTACTGCTGAAAGCCACTATATATCCTATCTTTTTTTGACAGCTTATCAATGCAGGTAAAGGTGAAGCATTGCGCATCAGAGCCATCCTGCGCTCTCTTGTTCCCACTTCAGACCTGGTGGGCATTATTAGCATCCCCCTCAAGATGCCTGTGATTAATAAAGGTATGCACATTTTTGTGGCTGCTTGTTCCATGATGTTAAGCAGCAGCTTAACATCATGGGAGGAAAATCAGAAGTGAGAGTAAAAAGCTTTCATTTCAGCTGTAGCAGAACATGGTGTTTTATTAAGACAGAAGCTTTAAAGCTATATAAATTTATTATCTTTCATAATCCATTCTGCTGCTTTGTTATGGACTAACATGTCAGATCACTGCTCAAAAAATGCAATATTACAGATAGATGCATTTTATTCTCCTACTTAAAGGAAACTGAAATAAATAAATCAATTTTCCCTCTAAGTGTTGTACGTCTGTGTAAATAAGATTAATTAAACAGCGCTCAACCTTTTTCGCCTTTTACTCCTTGATTTTAAAGAAACACCATTTTTCCATAATACCTCATTTTAGCTAAATTATTATCTGCAAATTTGATAGCAGCAGTAAATTCTAAAATATGTACACTGCTATATTCCAGTCTAATTACTCTTTTATTTTCCACTTTTTAATTGCATCATAAATTGCATCATATGTGCATCATTTGGGATTATTTTCAGCTATTAAACTTTTAATTTAAATTAGTTTAAGTTAATTTCAGTTCTGTCTGAAATGCACAATAAAAGAAAATATTAAATGCAGTGTTTAATCTGTATAATTAAATCTGGCCTGCAGACGGTACCGTGACAGAACCTGACATGTCAGCTTGCTTTTGCCCGGACCACAAGGCTCCCATGGTGCTCTTTCTGGACAGAGTTTATGGCATTGAGGATCAGAGCTTCCTGCTGCAGATGCTGGAAGTGGGATTCCTGCCTGACCTCAAAGCCTCAGCATCTCTGGACACGGTGAGTCCAAAAGAACTTTCTTCTAATTCAGGAAAACCCAGATGATTAGGGGTTCTAAAAGCTTCTTATAGGTTGATTTACAAAATGTAAGTTAAACCAAGGAACTCCTGTTGTTGTGTACATCTGTGACACCCTATTTCTTGGTTAGCATCATGATTTCGAAATGTCCAAATGTACGAAGTTTATCTGTCGAAAGAAATAATATGCAAGTATAAACCCCATGGGAATCTCCAGCCAAGATACAGCTCAGGAAGGAGATGGGTTCTGTTTCCCAGAGATGAACCTGTTTTGGTCCGAGATGTGCAAATTGACCAGAACAAAAGCCAAAGACCTTGTGAAGATGCTGCCTGAAGCTGGTAAGACAGCATCATTAACAACAGTGAAACAATTCTGTCAACACTGATTGAAAGGCCACTCAGTGATGAAGAAGCCATATGAATCAATGTGGGAAAAAAAGTACACTAAGGAGGAGTGAATGTAGCTGAAAAAAAGTTCATTTTAATAGTGATATTATTTTTTAATGCATTTATTTTTGCACAGGTTGAAACTTGTGAATGATGGTACATAGTAGCTAATGTAAGTTAGAAATATTTAATAATGTAAAAATATTAGCATATTGCTTGTTCTTTAAGACTGTTTATAATTATATTTTTACAATAAATTTCTAGATTTATCAGCACTTCGTTGAACCTTTACTTCTCATTTGTGTTTTTTTAAATCATAAGACAAAAAGTGCAGCAATCTGCTAGCAAATAGATTACTAATTGAGCTGCATCACAAGTACATTTTTTTTTATCCCAGAATAAATTAATATGTATAAAAATTATTAAAAACATCTGGAAATACTAAAACTGCACCTTTCAGTAATTATTGACCTTTTGCTTTCCCATCTGAAACCAGGCATCATGTACAAGAACAACACTTTTTTTTCATTCATCTTTGTGTGAAAACTATACCACATGTTGGTCTCTGTCCCACAGGAGGTACTGAGCACCACTGAGACAGCGCTGGCCATGAATCGCTACATCGGTTCGGCTCTGCTTCCTCTGCTGACCCGCTGTGCCGCTCTGTTCGCCAACACGGAGCACTACGCGCAGCTGGTCGACTCCACGCTGGAGACCATCTATCGACTATCCAAAGGTCGCTCGCTCACCAAAGCACAGCGGGACGCCATCGAGGAGTGTCTGCTGACCATCTGCAAGTAGGCGCTTACATGGGGTGAAAATATTAGAGATAGGCATAAGTTTATACAACTTTCATTGGAAGTCTCATGTGAGTGTTTAGTAGAACAGCAAACACCCATCCTCCAGGACTCAAATATTAACTGTAAAAGCATCAAACTGGGCTTTTATTGGTTGTAATGAAATCCCACTGAGGTTATTTGACTACTGCTTCTTGTTTTTTGTTATTAATGCTGTTGTCAAAGCCTTCCTAGACCCTTCTTTTATTTTTTTTTTTATATGCAACTCTAATCATCTGTACTCACTCTGCAGGCATCTTCGTCCATCCATGATGCAGCAGCTGCTCAGACGGCTTGTCTTCGACGTACCTATGCTCACTGAATACTGCAAGATGCCTCTCCGGGTGAGGAAGCACATCTGTTCTCTTGTTGCTGACATCTTACATTTTACACCTGATTTCCTTCACCCACCTCCAGAATATCTAGAACTCATGCTTCTCTGTTTTCCTCGTCTATATTAAAAAAAATAAGTTAAAATACTTTACACAAGTTGTAAAAAGATACTTTATTTTCATTATTGTATCTCACAATATCTTAACATTTTTTTCTTGCTTCTTTGATCTGCAGCTGCTGACCAACCACTACGAGCAGAACTGGAAGTACTACTGCCTCCCGTCTGGAATGGGCGGCTTCGGCATGGCCTCTGAGGAGGAACTTCTTCTCACGAAGAAACTCTTCTGGGGCATTTTTGACTCCCTTTCTCAGAAGGTAGGTGCTGCAGGAATTTAAATTAGTTTTCTATTATCTTCAAATTTGTAAATTTGTTTTTCTACTGCTTCTTTTAAAAATGTGGGGGCAGCTCAATATTTTATAAGGAGCATCTCTGCAAAATAAAATGCTTCCATCAATTAGGCTCTCTCCTGCTTTCTGTGTTTTCTTTTTGCTCTGTTGTATGGTAATTTCCATTTTCAGCACTCAAGCTTTGCTTTCCTGAGCATTGTACTGAATGCATAATGAAGTGCTGTGAGTAGTACAGCTGAAGCAAAGCCCAGATCGATCATTTATCAGTCTGTGACAGGGGGTGTTTCAGCGCAGACTTTACCAGCTTTCCATTTAATTCTTTGTCTTGTTTTTGCTCTATCTAAACTATCCACATTGCCTTTCAAAACTATTCCAAAACTTGAATGTTTTCCCAATATGTCATGCTGTAACTACAAGATTCAGTGTATCTCATCAAGACTGTATCTTATAGGTCAACACAAAGTTGCGAAAAAAATTGAAGTGGAAGAAAAAAGATGGTATGGTTTTCAACATGATCGACAAACAAAAATCTTAAAAGTGTGGCTTGCATTTATATTTAGTCCCTCTGAATCAATACTTAATAAGAACCGCCTTTCGTTCTTATTAACAAAATACAACTCCAAGTATTGATTGATAATGTGATTGATGATTAATGCTGTTTGTTCAATAATGTTCTCTAACAAGTCTTTGAGGCCTTCACGGAACAGCTGTTATACTGAGACTGAACTACTTTAAGGGGGACTGTGTTTACTAATTTACTTCCAATGACATTTGGTTGCACTGGAGTTTATTTTTGGAGGATTGGCTGAGTGCATGTGCACCTCACACCTTTAAAAACCACATATCCTTTTACTTCCACTTAACAATTAGTAGTTTGTGTTGATCTGTTGGATAAGATTCTGATAAAGTATATTGAAATTTGTGGTTGTAATGTGACAACATGTGGAAAAGTTTGAAGACCATGAATATTTTTGCAAAACACTGTGGCATTCAACATGCATTCTTTAGGAAGCCTACTTAATAAGCCTTTCCTTTGTGTTGTAGAAGTATGATTCTGAACTTTTTAAAATGGCCAAGTCGTGCCTGTGTGCCATCGCTGGAGCCTTGCCTCCAGACTTTGTGGATACCAGCTTAGGGGCGACAGTGGAGAAGCAGGAGTCAGTGGATGCACAGGGAAACTTTGAACCCAAACCCATCAACACTGCCAAGTATGTGACTGTGTTTATACCGTCACTGACACAATAGTATGCTGGGATTTATTTCACAAATATTTAAATGTTGGTGTAAACCAGAAAAAAACAACTTTTCTCAAAATGACATTGGGTTAATGCCAAATATTTAAACAATCATTCACCTTTTTCAGTATCTCCCTTCCTGAAAAACTTGATTACATTGCCAACAAGTATGCGGAGCATTCCCATGACAAGTGGGCTTCAGAGAAGGTTAGAACCTCCTCATTTTATTCCATGTGCCTGCATATTTTATCCATGACTACATTTCATATTTAACGTATAGCATGTGTTGTTCAGGAGCCCAATACTGACTTTGATAAACTACATCTTTAGATGTCGGCTGGCTGGAAACATGGAGACAGTTTGGACGAGCAGGCCAAAACCCATCCACTGCTGAAGCCATACAAATCTTTAAGCGAGAAGGTATGAATCTGTACACACAACTGCTGCTATGGGAGGGTAGCACAAGCTCCAAAAACAAAGAATCGCACTCCGTCATCAGTTTTTCTCTGCTGTTCAATCATGATTCAGTGTTGCTTCAATTCTCACCTCACCATCTGCATCGCCAGTTTCCACTGTCTCCAAAACAAGCGTACATATGGGTCCGAGTTTCCGCGAGGGACCACACCTTTGTTTTTATAGATCACAGCCTATGTGTAGAAAGTGACATATGCCAGTTTCAGGCACCGTTTTGTGTGCATGCCACCTTTATAAATAAGACCCCTGGGCTGTTTTTTGGTCATGAGTGTCTTACCAGGAAAATATTTTTCTCATTCTTTACCAAAACATGTCTCAATCGTCACTGAACCTGGACAGCTTTTGTGAAGCAGAAATCTTCCTCCCAAGTGTGAACACTGAGAATTGTAATTATGCAAGCAAAACACACCCTCAAAGCAACCAAAAAGAAGGAAAATCCTGCAAAAAATCTGTTTTGTATTGGTCCCCGAACAGAATTTGATTTGGGAGCCCTCCAGTTACCATCATTGACCTCAGCTGATATCTTTATTCCATCATCCATGTTAAAATGTTAATCATCTAACATAACTTTTATTATAGTTTATGGCCAGAAAATATTATCAGCCACAGAGTATATTGCATCAATCTATTTTACAAACAAATGAGTCGCTTGAATTGCATTCACTCCAAATGATTTACACACTGATAGCCCTTGGTAAATAAAAATGAACGAAAATGAATCTGAAATACTTGCCAAGTTGAAGATAGAAATGATCTTTCTGACTTTTGTCTTCTGTCAGATAGATAAATTTGGGAAAACACCATTATTTTTCCTTATTAGAGAACACGTAGTTGTTCGTTTAGCATCTTAAAAAGAACAATGAGTTCAACATTTGTGTGTAATTTGTAGGAAAGAGAAACCTACCGCTGGCCTGTAAAGGAGTCTTTGAAGAGCATGCTGGCTATGAACTGGAACATTGAGAGGACCAAGGAGGGAGAAGCCATGTTCCAACAACGAGAGAGTGAAAAACAGCGAAAGCTCTCAGAATCTCAGGTAACTCCTTCATTTGCTGACTGAGTCAGTTTATTGCAAATCACTCACCTGAATGTTAAGGTATTGATATTGCCTTTTAAACTGTTTCTCTGACATGATCAGGTTACTCTTTGTTTGCATTCAATATTAGGTTAATTTCAGTTTTTTTGATGTTGCGTCAATTCACAAAATCCCTTCCTCATGATCCAGTATCCAACAATTCAACAACTTTCTTATTTACAACATCCGTGATCTAGATTATTCAAATTACAGATCTGATGGAGTTGTAGAGTCTAACAGACTGAAGAGTTTCTGACTGAAAACAGGTTAACTGATAAATCTACCTGAAAAAAGATATGTATCTGCTGCCTTATTTGCATCCGCTTTGTTGAATTTGTGCAGTCTAATGGATTCAGTCCTGCTCCAATGGACCTGCACAATGTCACTTTGTCCCGAGAGTTACAGGTATGTTTCAACTCATGCTAGTTTGAGGGGGAAAAAAAATCTCCACTTTTCATGTTTAGATATTTTTTTTATTTCTACAGAGTATGGTGGAAGTGGTTGCGGAAAATTATCACAACATCTGGGCAAAGAAGAAGAAGTCAGAGCTTCTTAGTAAAGGTGTTGAAATTAAAAAGTTCTGTTAAAAAATAAGCATTTTTCTATAATTTTGTAAAACACATTCTAAATTACTCTAATTTGACTGAACAGGAGGAGGGTTGGCTCATCCGCTGCTTGTTCCCTATGATACCTTGACTGCTAAAGAGAAGTACAGAGACAAAGAGAAGGCCCAAGAGCTCTTCAAGTTCCTTCAGATAAGTGGCTATGCTATCACAAGGTGAGCCTCTTTTAAATCCATAATTTTATTTTAGGTAGAAAAAGTAGAATTAATTGATCTTTGTTCGATAATTGCTAAATTTACTGCTCTTTCATTTTACTTATATGTTTGAATGGGTGAACTTTGTTCTCTTATTTTTTTTTTTTTTATTAAAGTGAACAATTACAAATTGTTTACAATTAAATTAATTCAAAGATAGTGATAAAAAAAATACAACAACAATAATAAATAAATAAATGAATAAATATGATGGGCAAAAAAAAGCACAAAACATATTACAGCTTCCAACAATTAATACTAAACATTTGTTTTGAAAACCAATTGGAAGCTTTTATAAAAATGTATTCACTTTCAAGTAAGTAAGAAATTTAAATATAGATCTTATAAAGTCTTTTACAATAAAGTCACCAAAAAATTTCCTGGAAAACTATATTGTAACAGGATCTAGCATTGGATTTTTTATTTTTTATGTGCTCAAATTAGCTTTAGGAAATTTAGAGAAACTCTTGTCTTTTATTTGTTGAAATTTTTCAGTCCTCAAGAGTGAGATGAAACAAGTGTACTATTATTAGTTTTGATCAACATAAGTAATAAACCAGGCTGTTGTGAGACTTGATGAACCATATCATGATGATACAGGAAGGAGATGTAGAAGCTAGCAGTTTGGTTTCCTGCAGACCACAAATGCTACATTTGCAATGTTTGCTATAAAATGTTGTTGAGCAATTAGAAAAGAGGTCAGAAGGAGTTTTATTATGTTTGTGTGGATCTAGAAAAACCATACGATAAGCTGACCAGAGAGGAACTACGCTACTGCTTAGGGAAGTCAGAAGTGGCAGAGACACATTTGAGATTGATGCAGGACATATACAAAGACAGTGAGACAGCAGTGAGGTATGTAGGAAGAGTAATATTCAATCAGGCATCAGCTCTGAGACTGGCAGGTAAGCTTAGACAGAGGTCCCCATGGACTACGATGATGTTTGCAGATGGCACTGTGATCTGTAGTGACATTGGCGATAAGGTAGTGGATGTCCTGGAGAGATGGATGTAGAGTCTGAGGAGAAAAGGAAAGATAGTCGGTAGCAGCAAGATAGAGTTCATATGTGTGAAACAGAGAGAGAGACACAAGGAGTGGAGAAGGTAAAAGTGGAAGTGTTTAAGGATCTGAAGTCTATCGTACAAGGCAGTATGCTGTGTGAATTGATTGGAGATGAGAGTAAGTGATTTATGACAGACATATACCTACAAGAGTTAAATGGAAGGTTTACAGGATGATACAATGATGATATATAAATTTTCATTTTGAGTGATGAAAACAAACAGGATTAGAAATTTGTTTAACTTCTATTTATGGATTGTGTATAGATGCGTTAATTTCATGGAATATTGAAGTTTTTACACAGGAATGTGTCTTATGAATTTAAGAAAAATAAAACTAATGGATTGAAGATGTGTCAGATCTCTTTACCTATTGTCTTTCTGTCTCTCAGAGGTCTGAAGGACATGGAGCAGGACTCTTCATCCATGGAAAAGCGTTTTGCCTACAAATTCCTAAAGAGGTTGATAAAAAATGTCGACTCTGCCCAGGAGTTTATTGCCCATCTTGGTGAGTCTGCTGCGTAAATATTAATATGATCAGTTGCTAAGATGTAAAACTAAAATATGACTCAACCATGTACAGAGGCCATGGCTACCAGTGGGAAAACTGACAAGTCCCCACATGACCAGGAGATCAAGTTCTTTGCGAAGGTTGGGATGAGTATTTGGAATTACGTCATTCATATACTGTTGTCTGAAGGTTTTTTTTTTTATTATTTAGGTTTCCTTTGTATTCTCCTCAGATTTTGCTTCCACTGCTTGATCAGACCTTTAAGAACCACTGCCTTTACTTCCTGTCCACACCTAGCAAGAACCTGAGTAGCTGTGGCTGTGCCTCCAACAAAGAGAAGGAGATGGTCACCAGGTATCACCAAAAACAAATCATTATCTCTTTAATTCATGTGTTCCTTTGAATTGGTAGAGTAGAGTTGTCTGGCTGTTTTATATATTCCCAAGACCTTTCCTTAAAAGTGGGGGCATTATGTAAAATTGACATTTCTGAGTCAATTTTAAACATTATCATAATGTTTTAAATAAATAAAACATTATCATAATGGTTTTTTTTTTGTTTTTTGTTTTTTTTTATCAAAAACATACCTGGAATGTCCCTTTGATCCTTTCATGCATGTTTGAGGAATCCTTGAATCTCTGGTGGCAGCCATTTAGGGGTGACTAAACACTAGCACTCACAAAGTGCCGGCTTCCTCGGAGCTGCAATCTCCAGCCGAGCTTCCCGCTTACAGATTACCCCTCCCCTACACCTTTTCCTCTCAGCTCCTAGTGGCAGCAGCAAGTAGCAAACACCTGGTGGAACTGCGAGTCTGCTGAGCTCATCATACGAACTACTTTTCAGTCCGTCGCTCCTGGGAACGGTTGTAAATGGCATAATAGAGTAGTATTTTTGTGATGATGTGCTAAAGGCAGAGTGTCGGAAAGATAGGAGCTTCTTAAAGAGACAGAGGCCAATTTCAAGGAGCCAAATTGCAAAGTCAAATTTCTTTTAAGTTATGTTTGATATATACCGTATTTTATAACAGCTGAAGGTAACATGGTTACTTGATTGTGCTATAAAATGGTACTATGTGCCTGGAAAATACATCATACCAGCCTTTTAATTTCTTTTACTTTACTTTCCTATCAGCTTTTCTTCAGTTCTGTCTTTATTTCCTTTCCCTTTTCAGCCTGTTCTGTAAGATGGCAGCTCTTGTTAGACACAGGATTTCTCTCTTTGGTAAGGTTGGCACTGTCTACGCCTGTTTGTGATCTGTCTGGGTTTTGAATGTGTTCCAGCAGACAATAAAAAATGTCTTTCTGTTACAGGAAGTGACTCTGCAATGATGGTGAGCTGTCTTCACATCCTGTCCCACTCACTCGACACAAGGTACACAACCTCTAAGTACTGTCACCATTAAAAAAGTTCTGGAAATGTGTCTAAATGTGACTTACAATTATCGAAACGTCGATCTTTCCCTCAGAACAGTCATGAAGTCTGGCGCAGAGCTGGTCAAAGTTGGGTTCAAGGCCTTCTTTGAGAATGCGGCTGAGGATTTGGAGAAGCTGGTGGAGATGCTGAAGCTGGGGAAGTTTATGCAGTCACGTGCGCAGATGAAGAGCGTGACTCAAAGCATCAACTATGTGACTGTGGCCCTGCTGCCCATCCTCACTGCCCTGTTTGAACATATCAGAACCCATGAGTTTGATGTGGACCTGCTCGGTAAGCTCACTTCAATACCAGATTTTTTTCTTCTCTTTTACAGGATGCATAAATTCCTTTGAATTAACAGAATTAAAATGAATTGAAGTTCACCAGGTAAGATGGAATAATTTGGACCAGTAAAGAAAATACCACCTGACTGTAAATTAAAATGACTGGTTGATCAAAATACCGCTTAGAATTTACTTTATTTCGTTTAAGGCTAAAAGTATTTTAACAAGGAGGCAAAATCCCTCCCACCACCTCTAACACAAAGAAACAATTCTGTCCAAAAAAACATTGATCTAACCATGTTTAAGTTCCCGAGAAATTTTAGAAAATGTGAGCCCATGTCAGACAAAAAAATAAAAACCCCTCCAGCCATGTTTTTGGGGTATATTCATAACTAAACACAACCTGCTTCAACTTAAAACAATAAAGTATCCAGAGAGCTTTAGGGTACAGTTTGGATGAAAATAGAGTAGAACCAAATGATACAAATCCAATTCATACCATTACCTACCAGAATTCCCATCCTGTTTTAATTAAGAAGCTTTATTATTTATGTTTATTTGTTAGTGGATGATGTGCAGCTGTCCTGCTACCGAATCCTGATGTGTTTCTACAGCCTGGGAACTGGAAAGAATGTTTTCGTGGAGAGGTAAGAGATCAAAATCTTTAATCCATTTGTTATACAGCAATATTTTATTGGTAGAGATTCAATGATAAGGTTTTTATATTGCTGGTACTGATTTTTGTTCTTCTTCAAGGGCTGACGTGCCAATTATGATTTTAGCCAGATATAATTTTATTCACAAGAATGATAACAAAGACAAATTCGGTTGTGTACACTTTTTTCAGTAATTTAATGATTTAATGCACACAGTGACTACAAAAGGAAAAAAAGCTCTGCAGGTAAGAGGCAGGTTGATGGAGGTCAGAGTTTCAAATCCAACAGAAAAATTTGAGATTTCAAGATTATCACCATCTATGAATCAAAGCATAAAATGTGTCTCTAACTTTTATTTCATTTTTACTAAACCTAAAAGTGTATCAGAACACTGTCTGTGTTTTGATGTGTTTACGAGTCCAATTGCTGTTTTAAGTTTTGATGCATTTAGAAAAACAGGGGAAAAGTTCACATTTAGGACTATTTGAACTGCAAATAAATAAAAATAAGGTGACAATGTCAGATTTTGATCACTGACTAAATGATTGGTCCATCTCTGAACAATACCGTTATGTATTTAAAAATTCCTGATCAGGAATTATTTTTAAGTCAAGTTTGGGGAAAAGTGAGACAAATCATGTTTGTCCAATTTTTTTTTTCCCTTGGTGGAGACAAATGTGTTTAGCCACACAATTTTTCAAACCAAGACCAGTGAGAAATTTCCAGACCTTTTCCCATCTCCTGGATTAAAATATCCTTACCCTAAATTAAAATACTAGCATTATAAATCAGTTTTTTTTTTTTTTTTTTTTTTTTGTTTTTTTTTTGTTTTTTTTTTTTGCTCTGTGCTCAGAATGTGCTAACAAACGATTGACTTTTGCAATTTAGCTTTTACTTACCACACTTCATACATTGGAATCTGTAAATCAATCATTAGGAAATGTTTTGTGTTATCAGTTTAGCAAGTTGTACCTATAGTATGATGAATTATATGACTTTGTGTTGTTACACACAGGCATTTACCAGCGATTGGGGAGAGTCTGGCCACCCTGGTGGGAGCTATGCCTGTAGCTTTCCTGGAGCCTCATCTAAACGCCCATAACCCACTTTCAGTCTTCAACACCAAGACCCCCCGAGAGAGAGCCAGTGAGTTTCCAGCTGATCCTCATCTCATCTTTGACGTTCATCGATCCTGCTGAGATTGCGGCGCTTGTGACTGATGTTTTTCCGTTGCAGTCCTGAGCATGCCCGACACGGTGGAGGAGATGTGTCCGGAAATGCCTCGCCTTGACAAATTACTCAAGGATGTCAATGATGTGTCGGAGTCTGGCGCTCGCTACAGTGACATGCCACAGGTCTGATTTTCATATAAACAGCTGCTTCTTTTGAGAAATTATGTAATATTAGGACTAAAAGTCATGAAGTTCCAGCCCTTTAAACTGGTCATTTTTGATCATTATACTTTTTGTGTCAAATTTAACTGATCTTTCCTGCAGGTTATTGAGGTTGTCCTCCCCATGCTGTGCAACTATTTGTCCTACTGGTGGGAGAAAGGCCCAGAGAACTCGCCGCCAGATACCGACTGCTGCACCATGGTGACCTCTGAACACCTCAGCATTATTCTGGGTAACATCCTGAAGATCCTTAACAACAACCTCGGCATTGATGATGCTCCTTGGATGAAGAGGATTGCAGGTAAATCATTTTAGGCATTGCATAAGAATTCAGTTTTTAGCTTTCTGGGAATCACCTTACTGGACTTAAAATGCCACTTAATACCAGTCGAGCTGTATATTTTCCATAAATCCAACTGCACATAATGGAAAATATTGATAAATGGAACAAATTGTGTCTTTTGTGAAATCGTATTAGTAATTAGGTGCCTCAATTATCCAAATTAAGACTGGTTCCTTCTTTGCTACATTGCCTGTTGGTGTAGATATGATGTTGGTCAATCCTTTGACTTTTGAAGCCTTTTTAAGCCTGATGGATTCCTAGGTCAAGCTAACAGGCTTAAAACAGGCTGCTAAATAAAATCTGGACTGACGTACAAAACCTTCTTGACCCTCAAACAATATTAGCTTTTTATGTCTGTCTACAAACCAGATCAGCTCAATGTAATGAAGTTTATTTTGGAAAAAAAATTCTCTTCTCCAGATTCTTCCTGTTTCCAGTTATATTTCTGAAATAACCAGGCTCTCTATGTCCCAGTTATAATTCACCAATTTGGTCTCCAGTTTACTCGCAGCCAATCATCTGCAAAGCTGGAGCTGATTTATTGAGAACCCACTTCCTGCCCACAATGGAAAAACTAAAGAAAAAGACAATAAAGGTAAGAACCACAGATGCACTGTATTTTACTTCCCTAGTAAGCCAGTGACATCCTTTTAAATATTTTTTTCCCCTAATTTCAGCAACAGCTTCTGTAAATTTGAACCTGTGTAAAGTAAAAAAAAAAATGCATTTGAATAACTTGTCATGAGAATAGGCTGGGAAACCAAATGATCATCTGATGTGTTAAAACATTAGTAGAAATAACCAGATTTCTGTTGACGAGTTGTGCTTTGATTGCAGGTTGTAACTGAGGAGGAGCTGCTGAAGGCCGACAGTAAAGGTGACACCCAGGAAGCAGAGCTGCTCATTCTTGATGAGTTCGGTGTGCTTTGCAGGGACCTCTATGCTTTCTACCCCATGCTGATTCGCTATGTGGACAACAACAGGTACAATATATGTATAGACTTCTCCTTTTAGTTGGATATTATATTTTATATAGTTTGCATTGTATGGTACAGTTCACCCGTCTCTCTATCTCTTCCAGGTCGAGGTGGCTGAAGGAGCCAGATGCAGACTCCACCGAGCTCTTCAGGATGGTGGCTGAGCTCTTCATTCTCTGGTGCAAATCCAATGTAGGTCCCTCTACTCAGTCTGTCATATTGTCTTATACCAGCTCAAAAGTCTTCTGATCAGACTTGTGTTTTTCCTCTTCTAATGTAGAACTTCAAGCGTGAGGAGCAAAACTTTGTGATTCAGAACGAGATCAACAACCTGGGGTTCCTCACCGGGGAAGGGAAGTCCAAAATGTCCAAGGTAAAGACTTGGATATAGAACATAGAATACGTAAACCCAAGTCTTGTGCGATTTATTCCTCATTTACAAGCAGTTTAAGTTGAAGTTTTTAGTGAGCTGTTTCGTGAACTATGCCTTTTGTTCTCACTCATTACTACTGTGAAAACAAGTCTGTTCTTTTCTTAACTGTTTAGTTTTATTGTAATTTGTTTGATTTTACTTTCTTTTGTATTCAGCTTTATTCTGTTCCTTTTAGTTCGATTCTACTTTGTTCCAATTTAATCTGTATCACTCTATTCTGTTCTGTGTTGTTTTGCTTTTTACTTATCTCCTATTCTCTTATATACTATCTTCTCTGTCCCTTTCTACTATATCTGATTCTTCCCTCTCTCATTATACTCTGTTCTTTTCTAGTTTGTTCCATTCCACTCTGTCCCAGCCAACTCTGTTCTACTCTTTGTTCCGTTTTAGTCTGTCCCATTTTACTTTGTTTTATTCTAATCTGCTCCATTCTTCTCTGTCCCATTCTACTCTATTCTCTTCTATTTTTATACATTCTATTGTATTCTATTTCATACCACTCCATTCTATTTTTGTGCTTTGTTTTCTGTTTTTCTAATCTGTGCCACTTTTTTATCTTATTTTGAACTTCTATTTTTTACAGTTTTATTCTGTTCTTTTCTTTACCATTGTTGTATTATTTTCTATTCTAATTAGGTTTAGCACTTGACACAATTTTGTTATATTTCAACTCTGGTGTCCTTTGCATATTTATAAGTAGAATTTTACTAAAAGTAATATCTTGAAGCAGTGAAGATCACCGATAAATATTTGTTGTGACTATTTCTGTCATAGGTCCATAGAGGTTATCATTGGTGAATTTTATCAAATGTTATTATTTTCTCTGGCTTCTGTCTGCAGTCTGGTGGAGACCAGGAAAGGAAACATAAGCGCCGTCGGGGTGAATATTACTCCATTCAAACATCTCTGATCGTAGCTGCCCTCAAGAAGCTGCTGCCTATTGGCTTGAACATGTGCACCCCAGGAGACCAGGAGCTCATCTCTTTGGCAAAGATACGCTACAGTCTGGTAAGCCCCCAACTGGACCTGGTTCATTGATTTTTGAACTATTTAAGTGCAAGTTTACTTAACATAAAATGGTAACGTTTGTACTGTCCCCAAATGTATCCACTAACACTGCCTGATTGAAAGCTGTTAAAGGCTTTTTCATTTGAGTGCTGATTATATTTAAGGTAGGAGTTGAGCCTAAGATAAAGACAGATGTTAGAAGTTGCAAAAGTTCAGCATTCTTTAATCAAATATGCCATGATTATTTAAGGAAGGTCCAGTTTTTAAAAAAATAAATCGATTATACCGACTTGCAATAATGTTGTTGTGAACACACCTTCTTCTCATAGAAAGACACAGATGATGAAGTCAAGGAGCATTTGCGTCAGAACCTCCATCTGCAGGAAAAGGTAAAATCATGCTCAGCATTTCAAGCAGTGAGTTTGGAACTCCCTTGAATTCCCTTGACCATAATTTGCTTGATTGATTATTTTTATAATTCTAGTCTGATGATCCAGCAGTTCACTGGCAGCTGAACCTTTATAAAGACGTAGTGGTGAAATCTGAGGAACCAACAGATTCAGAGCACACAGTGGAGAGAATCCAGAGCATCTCAGCAGCAGTCTTCCATTTGGAGCAGGTAAAAGCTCTTCGAAACGTATTCAAAACTACGAATAGACTTATACAAGATCACAAAACCGTTAAAAATAGTGAGTATTATTCCTTTGCTTTTGAAATAAATATATATGTAATGGGCCTTCACCACCACCAAACACCATTACATTTTTTTCAGGTTGCAACAACAAACTTTAATACATCCAAATAAAAATACAAAAAAGTGTCACATGTTGAAGAGAAACATTCCTACATCAAGATGCTGCCTTTACCATGAAATTGCACACAGATGGGGTCTCTTAATCAGATGACTTCTGAAGGCAATTTATTTCACTCTATTTTTTAGGGGTTTCAGATAAAAAAAAAAGTGGGAGAATATAAATGCATGCCACACTTTTCAGATTTTTTCTTACATTTTCTTAAACATTTATCATATACATTCAATTTAACAAGCTGCTTCTGCTGGTCTATCACATAATTTTTACAATTCACAGTCAGTTTCTTTTGTACGAAATAATTTCGTAATAAATAATATCAGTTACTTATTTTTTATTATTTTAATCCCGTCCTAAACAATTAAGCAAAGTCAACAAAATCTCAGATTTTTAACGTTGCCAAATTGTGAAATGTAAAGCTTAAGGATTTAAATTATGATCAGTGTTTCAACTGATTTTAAAATTTCTCCTTTGAATGTATTGATAAAGATTAAAAATGACACGCATTTCCATCACGTAATTCTTAAATATTTGTTCTCTTCCAGGTAGAACAACCTCTGAGGAACAAGAAGTGTGTCCTCCAGAAGCTGCTGTCCAAACAGCGCAAGCGTGCTGTTGTAGCTTGTTTCCGCATGGCTCCCCTCTACAATTTACCCAGGTGAGCCTTCATTTTTATTAAACTGTTAATTTTGACATTTAAATATTGCCTTTAAAATAATTGTGTAAAATACTGCTTTATCTCATCCTGATTGTGCATAGCAAGTAGGGTCTTTTACTTAACCTATACAAAAGCTTCATCCCCTACCCGCTGACCTTCTCTCCTCTGTGTTGTTGTTTTTTTTTTTTCATAACACTACCTCACCCTCCCTCCTCTCAGATACAAAAATAATAATTACTTCCTGAATGGCTATCGGGAGGTTTGGCTGGAAAGGGCGTTCAAAGCCTCAAGCTTTGACCGCCTGTTCTCCCTGCTGACGGTAAAGTGACATTACAAAAGCGAATGCTTCATACCTTCAAACACCTTCTTTTCATCCGCCAGGCTTTGGACCAATTTCTGTCTAGCAACCAGCTGTTGATTCTGATTGGTCAGCTAGAACGAGCCTGAGAATCGTTTCAAACAAGCTGATGGAGAAATTGATGTTAAGGCAATACTTAAATTATTTTTCATGCTCTTGTGAAATGATTCCCAGTTCTTTGTTGGAGCAGAATTCAGTAAATCTTAAGTTATTTTTCCTCCTGTTTTGATTTCATATAAACTTTATTGAAAGATTGTGCAACCTTCCTACATGTGTTCATCTTTTTTTTTAAGAAAATGTGTTTTGCGAGATTTAAATGCCTAAACTAAATTTTCCAAACTAAACTTGACCAGTCAGAAGAGCCAGTGGATCCTACATTGACCAATCACAACCCTGCCTGAAATGCACTTCCTGTAACCCTTTCCCCCTCCCTGACATCTCTCACTCCTATCTCCTCACAAAAAAGGAGAAAAACCTCACCAGAATCCATCCTAATGCCACTGTACCTCCCTCCCACCTCCTCTTCATTCCTCCCCATCTCCCCTAACCCCCTCCCTTCCCAGGCATCGTGCTATCAACTTCTTCATCCCGGCCTATGAGAGACTTTGGATAGAGGCAGAGGAGTACTCCTTTGAGGAAAAGCTAGTTCAGGACCTGGCAGTAAGTACTAGGCTCATCCTGCCCATGCGCCACGTGCCCTGTGTTGGCACCCCTCTGCCGGTCCTGTTTGCAGAATGCTTCTTTAGCTTCGCGCCCGTTGACCCTTGGGAGCGAGTCCGGGCAGGGACGTCGTCCAAAGCGCCCAGGGGCCCCCGCTCCAGGCATGCTAAATCCTTCAGACAGAGATCCGTCAAGAGTCAGAGGCTGCATGATCAACTCAGGAGACACAGGGCCAGAAAATCAGGCTATGGCATTCTGACAGCAGTGGTAAGGAGGGCCTCACACTACAGTAGGAGACTGTTGTAGCTGTTTGGCTGTCAGACGCGGATCCAACCCATCAGTTGTCTTTTCTCTGTACTCTGTAAGTGTGTGACGGTGACGTTGCAGTGCGTTCTGTGGCCATATCGTCAGTGGCATGCTCGCCTAGGCGTGTTGAAGATCACATCTCATATTTTATCTTTGTGAAACTGTAAAACGTACCTGTTTTCCTACCTTTCTGAGTCTAATTTCAGGTGTAGTCAGTTTTGAATCAGATTAGTTTGAATTTGTGAAGATTGCTGTTGTTGATGAGGTTCATTCTTCATGTTAGCTTACTGCTTGCATCTGTTTGTTGCACCATGCATGTTTTTGGACACACAACACAGTTCAAATTCCTCATTCTCTCCACGAATCACCAGGAAGAAAAAAAATCCGCATGCTGGTGAGCAATGACTATGACTCATTTATATGTGTTTTAAATAAATGTGTCCAACTATGTGCAAGCTTGAGAGGAAAAACATTGAATGAGAAATGCTCCTGCAGGATGAATGATGACGATGCAGTTGGACAGAGGTAACGCTTCCATTGTTGACTTCTGTAGAAAACCCCGATGAAGATTGTGGAGGAAGAGGAAGAAGAGGTGGCTGAGATCAAGCCAGACCCTCTCCACCAGCTCATCCTCCATTTCAGTCACAACGCTCTGACAGAGAGAAGGTGAGATGGCGAAAACAGGCTTTACAACTGCAACATAAAGAGACCTCCACATCTGTTTCATGTTCTTTTTTTTTCCATGCAGAGCCTTACAGAAGTATTAAGCTTAAGCTTCTTCTCAATTTGTGACATTAAAACCACAAACTTCAGTGTTTTATTGGGATTTTATGTTTTAGACCAACTTGAACATTTTTTACAAGTACAAATTGAGTGTTTTGTGCGTTTGTCATTAGCCAACCTGAGTAAATACTTTGAAGAACCATCTTTGAACATAGTTACAGCTTTAAGTCTTTTGATTCTTTTCTCGATTTACATATCTAGAGACTGAAATGTTCGCCAATTCTTCTGTACAAAATAGCCCAAGATCTGACATATTGAATAGAGAGCATTTGTGAAAATCAATTTTCAAATGCATTTTGCAGCAGCTGTATTTAAACTAAAAATACATTTCACTCAAGTGGGCTCTATTTCCTTATTAGGAGATACATTGAATTTTATTTTGGGTTATCAAAGTTAAAGGGGGTGAATGCATTGGAATATCAACCACAATTTTAAGATTTTTTTTTTTTAAATTTGTCTACTTCTAAATTATCCACTACTTTTGTGATGGCCGATCACTTAAAAAATCCCTATAAAACACAGATTGTAGTTCTAATATTTTTGAGTACCTTTGCAAAGTACTGTGACAATTGATAGGGATACTGTGATTTTGCTTTTTTTCAGCCACCTGGAAGAAGATCCTTTATATATTGCATATGCAGACATGATGGCAAAGGTACTTTTCATTTAAATAGTTTCAACATACTCTTTCTGGACCAGATTAATTAATGACTTTAAATTGTGACAATTGATTTTGTCAGAGCTGTGCAGAAGATGAGGAGGAAGAGGAAGAAGAAGGGCGGGAAAAGACATTTGAGGTACTTTGATCCACCTGCTTGGGGCAGTGGCTCTCAAACTGTTTTTATGTTCTTTTGTGAGTCACATATTCGTCTTGCACTTTTAGGAAAAGGAGATGGAAAAGCAGAAGATCCTGTATCAGCAAGCGAGGCTGCATGCTCGTGGGGCTGCTGAAATGGTGCTGCAGATGATCAGTGCCAGTAAAGGTAAAAAGTGCTCCGATGATGCTCTGCTGAAAAAAAAAAATTCTGGCCACTTGTTATCATCTAAAAGTCTTGAGATATAATTCAGGAATGATCTGAAGTTTATGTTATATTTGTTGTAAAATGGTCGTTAAACAGCCAGACTAAAGCCTTTATCCCCTAACTTCATTACTTTTTAATTGAAACATTGATTTGAAAATCATGATCTGAATTGGGCTTTTTCTAACATGTGTTCTTGCAATTACGGGTCCTACTCCTTTTTTTTGTTTGTTTTGTTGTTGTTGTTGTTGTTTTTTTTTTTTTTTTTTTGCAGAAAATCCAGACTCCAAACAAACTTGCTACAATTATCAGTCCTTTACAATCATTTTAAAATATAAAATATTGAAATTCACCGTAAATTCCTGGAATTAAATATGGAACTTGCAAAATTCCTCCTGTTCCTTCTAAACCTGCAATTGGAAAATGGAAGGAAAGGAAGGATGGATGAAAGGAAGGAAGATAGAAAGAGAGGAAAGAAGGAAACCTCAAGGGAGAGAGGAAGGAAGGAAGGAAGGAAGGAAGAATGACACGTGGAAGGAAGGACGTGAAGATGGAGGGAAGGGAAGAAAGTAAAAATAACATAAGGAGGGAATGATGGAAGGAAGAAGAAAACAAGGTAGAAAGGACACAAGGGAGGGAAAAATGAATAAAGGAATATTGGAGAGAGGAAGAAAGGAAAGAAGGTAGGACCTGTGGAAAAAGTAAAGAAGCCCTGGAAAAAAGAATGGAGGGACACAAGAAAAAATGGAAGAAAGAACACGAGTTTCAGACAAGGAGAATGAGAATAAACTCAGGAAATACAAATAATTTTTCCTACACTTGGTTTCTTTCTCCATATTTATATACTATATATTACAATATATTAGAAAATACTAAAATCAGATTACTAAAACTAGACTTTTCTATACTATGTCGGAACCCTGCCTAGAGATGAAATTAAGCATAAAACTGTGTGGACATCCTTATGCGATGGAGTTTTCATATGATTTTTTTGGGGGGAAATGGGATAAAAAAAAATAGCTGACTATTACCTTTATATCTCTACCATCAGGTCGTCTGGGCCCCATGGTGACCTGCACCCTCAAACTAGGCATCTCCATCCTAAATGGAGGCAACGTGCAAGTTCAACAGGTGAGCTTTTGCAGCAATCACTGCTCCCATGCAACTAGCTACCATGTGTTGCATGATGTAGCAGATTTTTATGATCTCATAATCTTCTCTTATCACAGAAAATGCTCGATTACTTGAAGGAAAAAAGAGATGCAGGCTTTTTCAAGAGTCTGTCAGGACTGATGCAGTCTTGCAGGTAGGGATTGTTAAATTATACTGTTGTGGCAAAACGCTTTGAGACAGAAATGTTTCTCCAACTTTATTGCTTTTATGGTAGCAATCTGCAATGTGTTCTAGGCTGCGATAAAGATGATATGCAACTACTGGAAGAGTTAATGAAAAGTAACTTAATCACACAAACAATTGTGGTCTGCCACAAAATGACCCGTGTGCATCATTTCAGTGATCCAAGTGTTAGGGAGAGGTGTTATAGGCGCATTGAGAAGCTGCTGTGTTCTGAACAAGTTGGTGGCAACTCAGGGATAACAAGGGGACACAAACAACTTTGCAATAGCTGATTCTGGAACTGATAAAAACATGAACAGCCTTCTCCAGGTCACAACGGTTTAAAAAAGGCTCGACTTTACTTAGAAACCGCAGATGTTTAAAGCCAGACTGAACTACTGAGGTGGTTTGTTAAATTTTAAATCCTTGTCGAATATGACCCTCAGGTTTTTGACACAGTGGCTGAATTTTGTGGTCAGAACTGTCACCAAATAAAGTCCATTCTGTTTTTTGGTAGTTTAAAAACAAAAAGTTCAGGCTTAGCCATTGTATGATTTCAGAGATACAAAGAGCAAATGTTGTGGATTACTGCATCCTGACCTTAGTAGTACATAAATCTGCTAATTGTCTGCATAACAATGGGATTTGACGTTGTGCCGAATTATGTTTGTTCCAAGTGGCAATATTGGACCTTTGCATACATTTGATAAATTTCTCAATAAAAATTTCTCAATTAAAATTTATGAAATGTTTAATATTGTGCTTCAGTATCTTATACAAATATTGAAAGAAAGCACTAATGTTTGTCAAAAAAACAAAATTTCATTCAGTTTCAAAATGTTTAACCAGTATTTTCCCCTGTTCTACTAAATAGACACATGAATTTATTATTATAATTTGTTCTCCCAGTGTCCTGGACTTGAATGCATTTGAAAGGCAAAATAAGGCAGAAGGACTTGGCATGGTGACAGAAGAAGGTTCAAGTAAGTCAGAAGATTCTCTTCTATTTTGCATTTTTAAAGACAACTTTCCGTTAAAGTGGAATAAAGCGGAACCTTTACAGCTGTTGAATATTAGCGCTTGAAATGTGTGAGTTAAATGCAAGTTGTCTGGTCTTTTGACGAATCAAACTCACGAATTTTGATTCAGAGTTTATTGCTTGTCTTGGAGTCAGTGAAGTTATGGGTGTGTTGTTACTGTCTTTTGAATGTAATGAAAATAGGGATAAGTTTTTCAGTGCAGCCCCGTTTTCAGTCTCACTGGATTTAGTTGAGTAAAATCCAACTTTAGGTTAATATTCTAATGTTGACATAATTGAAGCGAAGAATGGGAACATTTGCTTTAGCAATCAAATTTCTCACCTCTAACTTTCAACACAAGCCTCCCTTCTCATTAAAGTGTTTGTCTCCTCATCAGTCAGTCCTGCTCATCATTTCCACTGAGATTTAACAATTCACTGTAACTACTGTTGTCTCTGTAGCTATTTCGAACCTTTCACCATGACTAAGTTCCTGTTTTGTTAGATGCAACCCAGACCTATGGTTTTTCCCCTTTGTCCTAAACAGTCCTAAACAGCATGTCTTTGTTTTTCCACTCATAGCTGATGTATTCATATCTCTTTGTATTGTAACTCGGTGTCCTCTCTTTTTGCTTATGTCTTCGTGTGCCGTTTGTCTCCTTCCTGTCATTTTAAAAACTCATCGATGGCAGTCCACACTCAGCGGGGTAAATAGCAAATCTAGATCATCGTGATATGGCTATGCTTCCACCCTGAATGCCACCTCCATATCTGTGGTCCATACTCCTTGCTTTATTTTTGAAGCTCCTCTGTCACCTCCTCTAGATGTCTGTAGGGAGACCCTGTGCATGCTGATGGATTACAGCCAAAGTGGGCCATTAAAATCCACTGCCTGTTTTCTGTTTTATCCTGCCTTTTGTTGAAATTTCCTTCCCATGTTAACATGTACTAATGCCAATCCTGATTAGTACTGCTCAGATATGTTGTAAGGCTTTCTATGCCACTTCAAACAGGTTTGACTAAAAGTCTGTTGGCTCTTCCACAGCTCAAGCAGAGCTTTGGCTTGCTTTGGAATTGGGGCCTATTCCACAAAGCTGGTCATGTTTTGTAATTCTCAACTTTCACATGGTGTTACTAGCTGCTTTCAGATTTGGAATCCATCTGATTTTCTTTACCCTGACTGGATTAGCCTGGTCAAAGTGAATTGTAAACCTGTCTGTCCGCTGCTTTCATGGCTTTCATCAGGCCTCTTAATGGCCTGCATGTGAAAGTTATCCAGCTTCCTCCAGCTTAAGGAAATGTCCTCGTGTTTTGTTGTTTCAATATTTTTATTATTATTTTTTTTTTTTATAAAATGGCACTTTGGATTCAGTTTTCAACCTGTAATCTAAAGGCTCAAAATTTTTGAACATAAGACATGCCCGGCCTGCCTTATAGTAAATGCTTTCAAGGACAGCTTTATATGATACACTGCCTTGCAAAAGTATTAATACCTCTTAAACTTTTTAACATTTTGTCTCATTACTACTGGAAACTCCATTGATTTGGGGGATTTTATGTGACAGATCAGCACAAAGTAGAGCATAATTTAGAAATAACAGGAAAATTATTTTTATGGTTTTCAATACTTTTTACAAATAAAAATCAGAAAAGTGCTTTATGTATTTGCACCAGATGCTTTTGAATCACCCATTCATTTTTGTGAAGTAGCTTAAGTTCAGTCAAGTTAGATGACTTTTGCAGCCACTAACAGAACTACCCTGTATTTAGCTCCATCCGTCTTCCCATCAAGCTGGCCAAGCTTTCCTGTCTTTGCTAAAGAGAAGCATCCCCACATCACAATACTACCCCAAACACGCATCACCACGGAGATAGTGTGTTTATGAAGATGTGAAGTTTTAGTTTTCTGCCACAGATTTTGCATGTAGGCCCAAAAGTTCTGTTTTTGTGTTTTCTAAACAGAGCAATTTTGCCTCATATTTATGTATCATTCTGTGTTGGTCTATCTATCATGTAAAATCCCAGTCAAATACTTGTGGTTGAAATGTGACAAAATGCAAAAAATACCAATGAGAATTAAAACTTTTGCAAGGCACTGCAGTTCCTTGTATTGAAGAAATAAAAATGTCAAGCTTTGGGTACATTCATGTAAATATCCTTTTTTAAGGCTCCAAGGTACTTCAGAATGATGAATTCACCAAAGATCTGTTCCGCTTTTTGCAACTTCTCTGTGAGGGCCACAATGGAGGTAAGGAAGTGATCTAATGTTATGGCTTTACAGGATATATATATATATATATATATATATATATATATATATATATATATATATATATATATATATATATATATATATATATATATATATACTTAAGCCTTTTTTTTGTACTTTTTCTGTCAGATTTTCAAAACTTCCTGAGAACCCAAACTGGAAACACAACCACAGTCAACATCATTATCAGCACCGTGGACTATCTGCTCCGTCTCCAGGTGGCTAACAAACAACACCCTACCTCTGACATCCTCACTTTCATCATTGCTGTATTTCTTATTGTGATCTTATCTAATACCATTCATATCCCTTTTAGGAATCAATCAGTGACTTTTATTGGTATTATTCTGGGAAAGATGTAATTGATGAGACTGGGAAGCACAACTTCTCCAAAGCTTTATCTGTAGCTAAGCAGATATTTAACTCACTCACCGAGTACATTCAGGTAAGAATCTTCGAAATGAAGAGTAATTTAATAATAATTTTCATCATGTGTTTCATGGTGGTTTTTCTGTCCTCTTTTACCTTCAGGGGCCTTGTATTGGAAACCAACAAAGTTTAGCTCACAGCAGACTGTGGGATGCAGTTGTTGGCTTCTTGCACGTATTTGCAAACATGCAAATGAAGCTATCACAGGTACAATGGAACTAGTATTTTGCATTGTTTTACACAAATTGCAAAAAACATGTACATTTATACATAATCCTGAGTATAGATTTGAAAAGGAATGACTTGAAATAATTTGTATGAATTAGGATGATATGAAAAAAGGAAGCAAATTGAAAATTAAATGTCATTGGTGTATCACCTGTAAATACCTTTGCACAGTAAGATACACACTGCAGAATATAGACGCATCTAAGCTGTGTTCATTTAACTGTCTATATCTGACATACAGAATTTTTATTTAATAAAAAGTTGACCCATATGGATTTGAACCGATTCCAATTTTTCCTAAAGAACTATAATTAACATGGCTTTCCTGCCATGGGTGATCATTATTTATTCATATTGGAAACATAGACAGCGTCACTGTAAACCAGGATTTTACCAATATTTTAAATTAAAGACAAAATGACTTCTGAGGCAAAATTTTAAACTCTCATGCATCTTATATTTGTAATTAATACACATTAGTTTGGTTAGCATTAAAGGATCAGTCTGTGTTCATTTCATAAATGATGTAGTTCCTTAACTCAGACTTCCAAAACACTGCCAATATTTCCAAATCTTAGGCTTGGTGCATTTGCAATTTGGAAAAAAGATCGGATTTTCGACTTTCTGAAAGAAAGCTGAAAATCGCCTGCTTCTTGTCACTAGCCGATTTCTCCCTGCATGTCTACAGTGTGTCCACACTCCTTAATCTTAGGGACTATTAATTACCTATAACAAATACTCAGTCAATGATAATCTGTTTAAATAGCTGCCATATGGCAAAGATCAATAAATAAATCTAAATAGTCCACCAGCCATCTGATTTACAAGACAACGTTCATAGTTTTAAACTAATAATTCTTTTATTTTTTCTGCCTTTTTTCTTTAACAAATAATTTTCTAATGATTAGCCTTTTAAAAGGCGACAAAAAATTATATAAATCTTTAAGTCTACTTACATCACATGCTTAATTTCATTAGTTTTGTGGTTGTGTGTATAAATTTAAACACTTGGTCTGTTTTGGTGTAAAAACAGAAACAAATAATAAAGAATTGTTTTAATTTCCTTTAAGGATGCCAGTCAAATTGAGTTGTTGAAGGAACTGATGGATTTACAGAAGGACATGGTTGTCATGTTGCTGTCTCTCCTAGAGGGTAGGACTGTAAAATTGTTTATTTTAACTCAATATAAATAAATAAATAAAATAATCGGAATGGTTTTGTACCTCCTCAGGAAACGTGGTGAATGGAACAATTGGGAAGCAGATGGTTGACACACTGGTGGAGTCTTCAAGTAATGTGGAGATGATCCTAAAATTCTTTGACATGTTCCTCAAACTGAAGGATCTCACAACATCCGACAACTTTAAGGAGTACGACCCAGAATGCAAAGGAATTATTTCTAAAAAGGAGTTTCAGAAGTCGATGGAGAGCCAAAAGCAGTACAACCAGTCAGAAATCGAATTCCTGCTCTCCTGTGCAGAGGCCGATGAGAATGACATGTTTAATTATAAGGAGTTTGTGGAACGATTCCACGAGCCTGCCAAGGACATTGGTTTCAATGTGGCCGTGCTGCTGACCAACCTCTCTGAACATATGCCCCACGACTCCCGACTCGCCACCTTCCTGGATCTAGCGGAGAGTGTCCTCAGCTACTTCGAGCCTTACCTGGGTCGTATTGAAATCTTGGGCAGCGCAAAGCGAATCGAGAGGGTTTACTTTGAGATCAGCGAGTCGAGCCGCGAGCAGTGGGAAAAGCCGCAGGTGAAAGAATCCAAGCGCCAGTTCATCTTTGATGTGGTGAATGAGGGAGGAGAGAGCGAGAAGATGGAGATGTTTGTGAATTTCTGCGAGGACACCATCTTTGAGATGCAGCTGGCTTCGCAGATCTCTGAACCAGACGCTGTTGAGCAGCCTGAAGAAGAGGAGGAGGAAGAAGTGCACAGCATCCTTGAGGAGCTTTCTGGAGCAGATGATAGCGCCATGGAGTCTGCCTCAGCTTTCACCACTGCATGTCGTTCAGTCAAGAAGAAGATTTCAGACATCAGGCAGATTTTTACCATTAAAACCGCACGCAAGCAGTTCAAGAAAATCAAGAAGCTGAGCATCAAGGAACTGATTACAGGCTTCTTCTCCTTCTTCTGGATGATTTTTATTAGCTTCTTTAAAGGAATTTTCAGCCTTATCTTTGGTTTCTTCCATGTCATCTGGTCCTCTATGTTTGGGGGAGGGCTTGTGGAGGGAGCCAAGAACATAAAGGTGACAGATATCCTCGGCAACATGCCTGACCCGACTCAGTTTGGCATCCATGGAGATGTGGGAGAAGGAGACAAAGTGGAGGCTATGGAGTCATCAAGAAGCTTGGACAAAGCCATGACTCCTGCAGGGGACGTCACAGAGGTGGACGTAATGTTGGAGATGCTGACACCTAAAAAGGAAGGAGGAAAACACGTGGAACCTGGCCTTGGGGATGTGTCAGAGCTGAGTGGAGAGTCCTCCACTGCAGACAGTAAAAAGGTGCTTCAGCATTTTTTTCTGTCCATCTAGTCTTCACTGTTCTGCTCAGACTAGGTCAATTCAGTTGTCTAATGAAAATATGTTGCAGAAAGCCACTGCCAAGACTGCTGAAACCTCTGAAAGTGAACCAGAAAAAGCAGAGTGAGTAAAAGAGTGAACTAGAGCTGAAGTTAACTGTCATACAGAGTAATATCACCTGATGTGTAAATGCATATCACCGTTACAGCACAGAGAACCAGGAGAAGGAGGACAAACCAAAGGAGGAGGAGGCTAAGGAACCAGCTGTGGAGGAGAAACCCAAACCCAGATCCAGTCAGCCTAAAGAGGCGTCTCCTGCCTTCATGTCAACCATCTTTGCCATTCTTGATGTCTACCTGAATAAGATGCTGGTGAGTACTTTGACCAGTAGGTTCAATACTCTAGAGACTAATCCTCAGACAGTGTATATGATGCAACTGTTTTAAACCATCCTAATCTCGTAATATTTTGCAACCAAAGATCCAGACTTTCTTGCCATCTTGTAACAGTCTTGATCAAGAGTTCTGTTTTCTGAACAGACGAACCGTATCAGAAAGTTACTTTAATGTAAACTTTAATGCTGAGCGAGTATAGCAGGGAAGCTAATTTCAACCAGATGTATGCAGGTTCTTGTTCTCTGGTGATAATCCACATATCATGCCCATAGGTGAGGGTTGGAACATAGATGATACAATAAATTTAGAACTTAGCTTTTTTGGCTTAGTTTTTCTTCACCACACATACCTCCAGACAAGACCGAAGTTGGTCCATCCATCTTCCACTCTGTCTTAACATCACTCCCTGCCTGAGGATGGGATTGACTAACCTCTAACCTGAAGGGATCAGTCTCCAACCTTTTCTGTTGTTCAGCACGATGGCCTCAAGCTTAGAGAAGCTGAGCTGACATGAGGGATGCAACAGCTAATAATGCATGTCAGCTAAAAGTACATTGGAAATCACATTGTTGTAGCTAAAATAGTATTTTATGAGTCAAACTGTTACCTTGCAAATTTTTTTGTTGATTCTGCTGGGCACGGGCATTTATAATATCGGTTATTCTTACCATGAAAAATTTCTAAGAATTTAGATTTATTGTGACAATTTATTGTGATAAATTCCAACTAATGATGTCGGGATTATACCATTTTCTCCACTGTTGGTGTCATAAGATCATCTATAATATAAATATATTTAAGAATACTGTTAAGTATAGTTTAGTGATTTAAAAAAAACCTCACTTTATGTAACTGATGTCCTGAAAAAGCCAAATTTTCTTTTTAATAGCAGTATTTTTGTTTGTGGGGCTGTCACTATATTGACATACAGTAACAGCTATACAGCTGCCTAAAAAAACTGCAAAAAACGTATCGTTACGACAATAAACTTTTAAGTTTATATCACTCATCCCAACTAGCTAAGCTAATCCATCTAGCTCGCTGGTCCATCCCTTTGGGTTTGGGAGCCTACTTATACTTGAAGAATTTCCAAATCAAATTTAAGTAAACTGAAAATCAAAACAAGATTATAAAATTAATAGAAAGCTAAAGTCCAAAGAAGAGACTTCTTGTAAGTATTTCTCAAGACTAAATGCACTAATTAATCTGCCAGAGTTTTGAATTGGCCAGTTTTCCAATAACTGGCTACAATCATTGACTAGAAGCTCAAACACTGACAAATCTAATTAATTGAAATGTTTTCTTAAATGCATAAAAACTAAGAACTTCTACCATTTTTAGTCTATAAATGCATTGGTGAGAACCATGTACTGAACTTTGATGCAGTTTTTTTTTTTTTTTTTTTTTTTTTTTTTTTAGTTTAAGCTTTCATGCAGAAATGCGATGATCTTGTGATTAATTTTCTACTGGATTCTAAACTGCTACCTCCCTCAAGGATCTTATATCATTTTTTCCTCTTATGTGTCATAACCCTTTGAAAAAAGTCTGTCAAAATAAGAATAAGCAGGTCAAACCTCAAAGAAAAGCAGGGAGAGCCTTGTTCGTGTGTTTTTACTCAATACCATATGAAGAGGTTACAAGAAAATCCCTCTTCTGTGAATAAAAATGGAGAAAATTTGGGAGGACCTCAAGTTTGTGTATAGTACGATTAATGGACTGTTTTAAAGCAGAAAGTCTTATTTAAAATCAACATTTTCATTGCAGAACTATCTGGCTCGTAACTTCTACAACCTCCGTTTCCTGGCTCTGTTTGTTTGCTTCGCCATCAACTTCATCCTGCTCTTTTACAAGGTAATGGATTCAAAAATCTTTCCAGGATTTGTCACAAAATTTCATGCTATAATAAAAGTAATATCAAGTAAAATGCTGCTAATCTAATGCTTATTAAGTTCGATTTGTCTGCATTTTATACATTCAATTAATTCTCATGTGAAAATAAATATATTTTAAAAAGTGTAACACTACCACTAACGTAAAATCTAAATTTCCACAGCACATTGACGAGTTAAGATGAAACCCGCTCAGAATTTACTAAAATTGCATAAAACATGTAGTGGTTTTGGCATATCCTTTGCATTTTCTTGGTTAGGTCACTGGTGAGACTGATGAAGAAGAGGATGACGACGAGAACCGTTGGGGCGACGATGATGACGAAAACACGCTGTTCGACATGGACGAGTTTGTGCTGCAGGAGAGCACTGGCTACATGCTGCCAACGCTGCGCTTCTTGGCTGTATTCCACACCGTCATTTCGCTCCTCTGCCTGGTCGGCTACTACTGTCTAAAGGTGCAGGTTTTAATCAAACCACCATCATCCCAGCAGTCCAGGTTCATTTAGATATTTTACCTTTTTCAATCTTTATGTTTTGTTGTTAGGTTCCTCTGGTGGTCTTCAAGAGAGAGAAGGAGATTGCCAGGAAGCTGGAATTCGATGGTCTGTACATCACTGAGCAGCCGTCTGATGATGACATCAAAGGCCAGTGGGACCGACTCGTCATCAACACGCCGTAAGTCGCTGTCCGGGTTTGTTGTTTTATGTGTTTTACTGATTTTAGTACTGGAGTTACAGTTCACTGTTTGGATTTCAGATCTTTCCCGAACAACTACTGGGACAAGTTTATTAAACGTAAGGTGAGTGTCTGGCACAAAGACACATAAGTCCCACATCAAATGTTTTGGATAGACCCTGCATTAGGAAATAATAAAATTAAACTTTTATTGCTCTGCCTTCCTTATATGGAGTGCGCTTTCCTTAGCACAGTTTGAGTAATACGAGCTACATCTGCTGTACTCCTTCTATGCATGTAGGTGATCAACAAATATGGCGACATGTATGGGGCTGAACGCATCGCTGAGCTTTTAGGTCTGGACAAGAGTGCTCTGGACTTTGACCCCACCGTGGAGACAGTGGAGAAGGAAGCTTCCCTGCTTTCTTGGTGAGACCACTTAGTCCTTCTAAGAAGGCTTTAGACTGTCAGCTGTGATTTGCATTGTTTCTTGCTCAAACATGACCTCACTTAAAAAGCAAAAAAACAGACATCAAGTCTTTTTTTTTAAAAATTTAGTTATGAACAGACTGCGAACACACATGGGACTAAATATCCCAGCAGCTTATAAATAGTTATTCCGTCGTTTGACGTGTCTACTTTTCATTGTTATTCTAGACGGACCTGCTCTACTGTCATATTAGAATAGAATAGAAATATCCTTTATTGTCCCTCAGTGGGAAATCCAGGTGTACCAGCAGCAAATGGAAGCATGGCGATTCATACAAAGGTAAAAAAAAATTTGAATAAACTGTACAGTAAGTGCAAATCTACAACAAAAGAAAAATACTTTAGTTATTAAAAATTGCATACTCAGATTAAAAGAAATGTTCAACTGAGTAGGGTAAAATGTGCAAGTATATTTATGCATAAAAAGCACTATTTACAAGCAATGATAACAACCATATAATGACAGGAATGTAAACACTTGAGCTTGTTTGAAGCAGAGATGGTTGTAAAGTCTCACAGCTGCTGAAGGAAGGATCTGTGATAACACTCCTTTAAGCACCAACTCAATAAATTTGTATAACATTGAAGAGGTCATTTATTTCAGTAACTCAGTTCACTGAGTGAAACATATTATATTGGTTTTTACATCCAGCCTAATGTTTTGCAAGTCTTCATTTCTGGTAAATATGATGATTTTCAGCTTACAGCCAATGAAAACATGGGATTTAAGACTATAGAAATGTGGATTTAATAAAAAAAAAAGTATGTTTCACACTTGCTTAAAGGATATTTATAACTTTTAATTTGACAAATGAGTCATATACAACAAATATTGGTTATTTATTAAATATGACTTTATATAAAAGTGACAAATGCTGGAGTTGTTAACTTTATATGGCATACTTGGATTTCAAAATTAATTTGTACTGACAGATGCCGTTGTCTCATCCCCCATTGTTAAAATATTTTTAAACAAAACCATCACCATCAGGTTTTTGTTTTGGGTATGACACACTGCCTGTTGAACATAGTAATTTAACAAACCTTTTGCTTGGTGTAAGTGCCATATAGTTGATTGTTTTGACATAAATGCTATGTTTCAAGTCCAACATATTGTATTCGGTAATTATGTGATGATGATTATATCGTCTGCTTTACCTGTCCACGATCCATTTTGTAAAAGAGACTCTGGTGGCTTATAGGATATACCACTGGAGAACTGATAGAAAACCATTGCATTCATGTATGTTTTGGCTCCTTCCATTAGCAGAGTTTCTTATAAATCTAAAGGCAAAAGAGTATGCCAATGATTCCACATAGTTGAATAAAAGCGAACTAAGCTTAATGCAGGATATTATTTGTAGAGTCCTTAAACTGACAGATACAACTGTGCAAGTGGTATGGCATGACAAATGAGTACCCAAACACTTGTTAATCAGTTCTAAGGCATAACGTATTCCTAGAGAACATGAACTGTTGCTCGGTGTTAGTGTTAATAAACCTCTTTGTCCCCACCAGGTTGAGCTCCATTGATACAAAGTACCATATCTGGAAACTAGGGGTGGTTTTGACTGACAATGTGAGTTTATTCAGTTGTGTAACAGCTGCTGTATAAAATCACTAATTGTATCACAGAGACCAATGGCCTTGATGTCTTTTTCCTCCAGTCTTTCCTGTATCTGATCTGGTATACCACCATGTCCATTTTTGGACATTTCAACAACTTCTTCTTTGCTGCACATCTGTTGGACATCGCTATGGGCTTCAAGACGCTTCGCACCATCTTGTCTTCTGTCACTCACAATGGCAAGCAAGTGAGTATTTCAACCACTAGAGGGAGCCAAAGTACAAGCATTGTTAATCATTTGGGCCTGGTTACTATTCCAGGTTTCAAATTTAGAATAGTTGATATTTTCAATACATTGGAACGTCTCAAACAGAGCTGCATGTGTGTTGCTTATCTTAGCAGTGAGATAAATTATCTCTAAGGTCTAACTGGAAAACAACCCCTCATAATTTGGATGGATTAGAAAAGCGCCAACTGTGCTTAAAATGGAGTTGATCAGTTGAGGTTCATATATTCACACGTCTGAGGAATTATAAACTCTGTTGAGAAAGTATTACAAATGAACAATGATATAGACAGAGAACATTAAATTTTGTTTATTTACAACACATGTTGTCTCAAGGCACTTTACAAAATAAAAGTCAATTGCATACAATCCAAACTGGTTAAAACATTTTTAATCTAAGGAAACCAAGCAGTTTGGTTTGAGTTGACTTGCAGCAATCCCTCCTCCTGGATGAAGATGTAACGACAGCAGACAGCTGCTTGCGTTATGTTGTTGACTTTGCAGCAATTCTTCAGAATTGAGAGAAGTAGGAAAAAGTAGAAGCGTGAGAGAAGTGGTTGGTTTATCCTTTAGCCGCTATAACTTTAAGTTTATGAAAAAGGAAAGTTTTAACCCTCGTCTTAAAAGTAGACAGGGTGTCTCCCTCACAGACTAAAACTGGGAGCTGGTTCCACAGGAGAGGAGCCTGATAACTAAAGGATCTGCCTCCCATTCTACTTTCAAAAATTCTAGGAACCACCAGTAAACCTGCAGTCTGAGAGCAAAGTGCTCTGTTAGGGACATATAGAATAATCAGATCTCTGATGTATAATAGAGCTTGATTATTAAGGGTTTATATGTGAGAAGGACAATTTTAAATTCAATTCTGGATTTACCAGGAAGCCAGTGACGGGAAACTAAAATGGGAGAAATATGATTTCCTGATCGTAAAGAATTACAGTAGTTCAACATCACTCCTGGACAGGATTTTGACAATAATCTGGGGGTGAAGAAAGAAAACCCTAGAAACCTGTTTAATATGGGATTTATTAACATGTCATTTAATGACACAGATGTTCTTTATTACCTATTTAATGCCATCCAGATTGACTGAGCAGTTTCTCTGGACTCTGGCTCAATTTAAATAGATAGTAATGACTATAGCAATAGGGAATCTGGACTGTATTTGATCATTTCTGTTTCCCTGCAGCTTGTGCTGACTGTAGGTCTGCTGGCTGTGGTCGTCTACCTCTACACTGTGGTGGCCTTCAACTTCTTCAGAAAGTTCTACAATAAGAGCGAGGATGAAGACGAGCCTGACATGAAGTGTGACGACATGATGACGGTACATCTAATCTCTGATTGTTTAATACAAAGAAAAGGCAGGAAATTGGAAAATAACTTCAAATTGTTTTCAGCTGAAAGAGATTCCTTTGGCTTTCATTCTGAATCGATGACGATTAAGTCCTAATGGCCTTGATCAGGGTATGAAGACACGACTGCTAAACTGAGTAGAAAGAATTTTTCCTCAGCTAAGATTTGAACGCTTTTAAATCCTTTCAAAAAAAATTCAGGACCTTGATGGTTTCCCATGCAATTGCTCTTCACATTTATTAGAAAAACATCACTGCCTCATGACAGTAAAGCAATTTTAACAAGCAAAGTTTTCTGTCAAAATCAGTCTTCAACAAATTAAAAAAAAAAAAAAAAAAAAATACAGTGAAAATTATAATTTCCATGATTTTGTCCTTTAGATTAATGTTCTGGCTGCTAATTTAATCTGCTCTTCACTTCATTTTCTATTTTTCCCTGCATAGTGCTACATGTTCCACATGTATGTGGGCGTGAGAGCTGGTGGAGGCATTGGAGACGAGTTGGAGGACCCAGCTGGAGATCCCTATGAACTCTACCGCATCTTGTTTGACATCACCTTCTTCTTCTTTGTCATTGTCATCCTGCTGGCCATCATTCAGGGTAAATATTTACTCCAATCATTACAGATCTAGAAGTACCTCTTGACTGTCCAGAACTTTCCAACCTCCTATAGGTTTGATCATTGATGCCTTTGGTGAGCTGAGAGACCAGCAGGAGCAGGTTAAGGAGGACATGGAGGTAAGACTCACGTCTAACCCATGAGAAAAAGATCAAGTGGACCCCTGGTATTCACAGGGGTTAGGGACCATAACTGCCCGTGAATACTCGAGAACCCCTCTAAAAATGCTAATTGCCTATTTTAATAGTTCAAACACCAAATATACCTCAATATGCATTGATGCACACAGTGGAAACCACCTTGGCACTACCACAGAAGCTAACATCTACATCTTCCTTATTTTCACTCTTGGGGGTACAGCCAATCAGCGACACGGAAAATTAATGGCACTCCTAGATTTTTTGCTTTGCATATGACTGTATAGGTTAGTTTGAGACAGTAGTCTAAATTAATTATTTACCTATCACCATGTTTGATGGTTAAAATGTAGGTGTGCCATTTTTCTTGTGGTTTCTGGTGCAAGTTCAGTACTCATAAAACAAAAATAGTCATGTAGACAGTACATATGAATGCTCTTAAAAAAAAAAAAAAAAAAAGAAAAAGTCAAGATAAGAATACTAAAACAACTTCTAAAATGCAAATATGTAATTCGATTGTTTCTGTCAGACCAAATGCTTCATCTGTGGCATTGGGAATGACTACTTTGATCGAACGCCTCATGGGTTTGAAACTCACACCCTACAAGAGCACAACCTGGCCAACTATCTGTAAGTGCAGCAATACACAGTAAAAGTTTGGTTTCTGGTTTAAAGTGTGAATATTTTAAATAACCCCCATCCTCTTTTGGGGCAGGTTCTTCCTGATGTACCTAATCAACAAGGATGAGACTGAACACACGGGTCAGGTATGTGAAAACACAAATCTGTGGTTGTTAGTGCAGTCTAATGGCTGCCTCTGCACGATAAGACAACAAAGGACGGACAGGAAGCACTCCGATTTCAGGTTTTTACTTATGCAACATTTCAAGTGGGCTGAAATGTTGCAGCGGAATGAAGTAATGCGTGGGCTTGCTTTGACAATTTTGGTGCACCTGTGGTTTAAGTTGTTTTTATTTGATGTACAGTTCCTAAAGCCTGGGGAAAAAAAAACAAATTCAGACATTTATAGAAAATAGGTTTGCAGAGACTTTTTTTAAACACTATGACAGTGTAATCAGACACATATCTCGCCTTGCAAAAGTATTCATTCCAACAGAACCTTTTCCACTTCCTTTTATAGGAGTCGTATGTGTGGAAGATGTACCAGGAGAGATGCTGGGACTTCTTCCCTGCAGGAGACTGCTTCCGTAAGCAATATGAGGACCAGTTGGGTTAGGAGGGGGCGGCCACAGCTGGCGCCTCCCCCTGACACCCTTCCCTGTTTGAAGTCACCCTGTTAACAGAACCTGAACATATTTTGAATTCTACTGCTCATTGGATGCTTTGGATTTGTGCATCAAGTTCCTTTTACTTCCTGCCACGACACTTCATTTATGCAAACCTCTTCCTTTGATTCTGAATCACATTGCCTTTTAACTTGCTTAAACCCAACTATTTACACAATGTGTTGTGTGTAGACATCTGAAACACGTTAAGGGTTACAGCATGACGACTGAATGTCTGTTTATGCACAATTTCTTGTCAGGACCTTTGTGTCACTACAAACCTGAGTGGATGTTTGCTCCTGGAATTGATCAATGCTGATTGAGTTAATGTCAAACGATTTGCCTTTTCGAAGCTGGCTCAAGTGTGTAATGGAATGAACATGGTTCCTTCAGGACCAGAGATGACTCTGTTTAGGTGTTTATCAAGTGCCAATGTGCCTTTGGGAAAAAACTATGCAAAAACTAATCTTTGTTCCTCTTAACACAAGCAGTGCTCTAGTTCTGGTCTTAATCACAAGCAGATTTACATCGGTTTTTTGGCTTTTAAATGAATAAACAAAATATACATTTGTTGTATAAAATCTAGACATTTCTTGTGTAAATGTTGCTTAGTTTGGTTGTGTTCCTAAACTGTGGTGTCCTGCCCACCCTGCACTTCTTTTCCACAGTAGATGAACCCCCCAACAGAGGAGAATTATGAAACTTAGTTCAATGATTTATTGGCTGAACAGTCGGCTACTGTATGGCCATTTGTACGTATGTAGGAGGTTTGGAAGACTTCGTTTCTTTTGATGAAAGGAAGAAAATAATAAACTGATGCAATACAATATATGGTGTCATCTGTAGCCTGTTTCACTATCAATCTTTGACAGCTGACAGGGGAACAGAGTCTTCTCGCTGAAATGTAGTGCTGAACACACACTGTATCAAAGGTTGGGACGTACTGTCCTCTTTTTACACCCTCAGACGGAAGCATGCCGTCTGTCTTCAGCCAAGCAGACCACTGATAAAGACCAGTATTTGAAAGAAGCGCAACACATTTCTGTAAACTTTACAGCATCCTTTCAAGCAGACTGTCCCATTTGAGTCCAGTTTTACCTCCAGACTTTAAATCGTGCAGCCTTCTTCATGGTCAGGAGATCATGGTGTCGAGCCAGTCCTCCAGATCCTCCTCAGTCAGTGCCTCTTTGACAGGTGCAGACTTTGGAGGGGTAACAGTCTTGTCTACAGCCTTTTCTTCAATCACCTCTGACACGACCTCCTTCACTTCTTCAAACCCTTTAAAAGAACATATAATGGTAGAAGTCTTAAGTCACACACACACATGATTGAAGCCTTTCAACTGCTTACCTTGATAAATTGCTAATCTACATTTATACCAAAAATAATTTTGTAGCAGCTAGGGATTACACTCACAGATGACAAGGGATGCACAATACTGGAAAATTGTGACATCACATGATAAATCTTCCTTTTTCTTAAGTGCGTCCACATCTTAGGCATCTATGTCAGTAAGACTTCACCCAACAGGCTAAATATCACATTGCCAACTATTAGTTGGATAACAATATATAATGCAGTCCTAGCAACGACATTTCTGACACTGTAGTATCGGTTTTTCTTGACAGAGACCAATATTTTTTTCCGAGCTTAAGTTTATAAAGGATAGTCTTAACATTTTGCAACAACACAGGATTAATTAGGTTTATAAACTTACTATAGTGTTCTGATGGGTCATCTAAAAGTATAAATCTCATTTGCTTATGAAGACGATCATTGTAATGTTGTCATGCGAAGCAAAAGGCTAACATTAGCATGTTTACGCTCTCGTTTTGATATGACTTGTTGATAATTCTGCCCACAACATATTTCAATGTGGCTCCAGTTAATTGTGTATGAACAAAATTAACAAAAATGCTTTCTCTTGCTTCATAAACTCTCTCCTGCGGTGAACATTGTCAATTTTAGGGAGTAATCTTTCAAGCGCTTGCTTCACTAGATGAGCAAAATAACATGCACAGCCCAAAACCAAGGCTCAAAGACAATCTTTTGCTAGACATTTTTTTTTAAATACAGAGCTCATCATTTGTAAATAAATAGTTGATATAAAAGTATTAACATCACATTCTCTAACCCAGTCCAATCTTTAAATTTGGTGGAAATCATCTTTGAATAGATTTTTCATCAACCTGCAGAACAACTGATAATTCGACTTGCCTTTCTCTGGAGAACTTCTCTCTTCATTTGGACCACAGATCTGCTGGTGTCCTGCATCATCTGAAGCAGGTTTCTGTAAACCAAGTAACTCATCCAGCTCTTCGTCACCATCGTCCTCCACAGGCTTAACGGCTAAAGGGGAGACCTGCGAGTCTAAGCCCACTGCAGAAGTCACAGGGGATTTCGGATTTGTGATTAGGCCTTTAAAGCCAGCGGACGGAGGAGGGAATTTGGACACTTCCTGTTTAGGTGTGAAGCTCACAGCTGGCAGATCTACTGGTGTTGAGACCTGAAACAAGAACACAAAGGTCTCAAGTGTAAAAACCATGTAGGAATTCTTTAAAAATGCAATTGTGCACTGATCAGTATAATAAGTCATTTTCCACCTTTCTTAAGTTACAGCCATAGTTAGAAGCAAATAAACTTTATTCTGAACAAACAGTAACCACACACCATGCTCTTTACTGTTGCTGAAATACAGTATTCACCTATATGGCAGTATGGGAGAATACCATACTAAGTATAGTTAAGAAAAAAGATGAATTAAAGACATCCGCAATTATCTAAGAAGCAGCTGTGGCTGCTTATAAAAGGTAATTTCCAGATGACTCTCTTTGAACGTTTGTGTTACAATGTAAAAGAATATACACATTCAGAAATAAGCTGACACATGCCAATCCTTTAAATGTTAACCCCATTTACCCTTATGCCACAACTAAACACTCCATGCTTTATTGCAACCACTTCAATTTCATCTGAGACACCAGTAGACGAAGAAAAAGCTCATACCTGAACCAGTTCAGCCTCCAGATTCAGTCTTTGATGGAGAGGCACTTGTTGTAGACTCTGGGCGAGAGCTGGGAGGTCCAAAAACACTGCTGACATCTGAAGATGGAAAAGAAAAAAAGAGAAAGGAGACGATAAAGAGCTAAATGAGGGCAGAAAGTGATGCAAGTCAAGCTGCACTTACAGGGAAAGGCATTAGGAGCATTACAGAGATTCAAAGCAGCCACAGATCAGAAATCCTGTTGGTTAAAAAAATTGAAATCATAACGTAATCCATGCTTAAAGCTTTAAATTCACTCTAGGCAAAGCTTGTTTGAGACTATATTGGCAAGAAAAAGTTATAACCAATAAAGTACCGATTTATTAGAAACAAGTGACAGTTTATCGCTCAAAGCTTTGGATTCATACTAGGCTTGGACTAAATTCAATCGGTGTGCCACTTGGATAGAGCTGTGGATAGGAGATGTCTCACAGTCTGATAGATTTAGAGAACTTTTGCAAGGTAGGGTGGACAAACATACATCTCATAGAAGAAAACTGAAAGCTGAAATTGAATCAAAAGATGCTGCAACAAAGAATTAATTGCTGTTTAACCGTGTTTTTCTACTGAATTACTCAAAAAAAAAAAAAAAAAAAAAAAAAAAAAAAAAAAGATTAGTCCTGAGAGCTTGTCAAAGTTGATATCATAGTGATCTCAGCTGGTGATTTAGGATAATAAAAGTCAAAGCAGAGTTTTACCTGATTGGTTGCGAATGGGTCCATCTCCCAGTCCTTCTCTTCTGCAAACCGAAACTGAGTGAACGAATCCCCTAGAGGACAAACAGAAACATAATTTTATAAGCATCTGTTTCAGTTTATTCATCAGTTGAAAAGACAAAGAGCCACTTTGCTGCAAAAATCGCTGAAAATGTTTTGGAAGACAGTCTGTAGCTTTGTGTGAACCGTTGGAGAGCAACAGCAACACCAACTTTTCACAACATTAACAGCAATAGCTCTAGTGTACAACACTCCACAGACACTGAGAATGTGTTATTAATAAACAGAATCAGGGTGCTAAAACTCAACAGGCAGACAGAGGCTGACAAAAAAAAAAGAAAACTTCTGCTGTTTGAACAAGGCACAACGCTGCAGCAGCAGAAAGCTCAGAGTTAAATCACAACATCCAGCACAACAAGGACACAGTGTCAGGTGTGAAGCACCACTCTGCTCGCTTTGTGCATGTGGTTATCTGCGCAGCGCTGCAGAAGGATGTCACTTTGGGTAGAATAAAAGGCCGCTTGTGGATATTTTTACACAACATGATGAGAGGCTGTCTTTGTTCAAAAAGCAAGCTAAAAATTCTTAAATGCAAAACACAGAGGTACCCGTAAGTCAATCCTTTCTTTTCTCTTTTTAACTCAAAGAAACATTTTAACTATTAAAGAAAACAGACAAAACAAAACTAGGACACGTCTAAGGAAACACAAGCGCTAACAAATTTGAGAATACAAAGGGAGACTGTTTTCATCAAGGTATATGACATCTGGAGCATTCATAATGTGATTGCTGCTACCTATATGGAGGGCCAGAAGTGCAAAAAAAAAAAAAAAAAAAAAAAAAAAAAAAAATTTATATATATATATATATATATATATATATATATATATATATATATATATATATATATATATATATATATATATATATATATATAACTTCTGTATACAATTATAAAAATTCATAATATAATTCAGATAAAGAACTAAACATAAATTAATAACTTGAGCATAGAAATTACAAAAACAAAATTGTGTTTGTTACATCAGATCAATATAATTTTACACTACTTATTTAATTTAAACTCCTGTGCAGCAGTATATCATAAATTCAGTTTATCTGTCAGGTTTCCTATCAGTCAGTGGGCGGGACTACCACTGCTATAGCCACCCTGATTGGTCTGAAGGGGATGTTCTGCACACGCCAACCAACAAGAGGATAGAATCTATTTGATGCGCCAGAGATACTTATAAATGAATTAATGGTGCACCGCATCACAGGGATGATGAAATAATACACCATTAAATTCAGTGTTACAACATACTGAATTCTGATTTAATAAATAATTTACATATTTTATATATCTGTGCATTCAAAAACATTTAGATATCTATACATACCTTTATTTATAACATTTTCCATTTAAGAAGATACACATTTGTCATTGAAAATTTCATCCAAAAGAATTACAAGAAGTGACCGTCTGCATCAGCATCATTTTCTGGAGGGCCAAATTTACACCATTTTTGAACAGCGGCCAGGGCGCACACAGAATTATTCCAAGGGCAGTACTTTGGACACCCTCAGAATGAAAGGATGCACCAGTATTTGATGTGATGTTGCTGATTTCATCTAACCACACACACTGCTTTTATTTTATGAGCCATCATTTTCTCAAAGAGTAGAATGCTCTCCGATGGCTATTGGTGGAAATACAGGACACAACCAGCAGACTGGAGATACTACTGTGGACTGCAGAGAGCTCAGGTTTCATTTCTTTTAGATTTCTTATTGTTCCTTCTTATTAAAGTAATGATAATTTAATTGTGAACTAAAGCAGCCAGATGCTACACATGATTCAGGTGGTGGGGAGCCTGCCATACACAGATGGACAGTCAGGGGGAGATTATGTATGCCGTTGGTCGCTGCTGCTCACTTTGCTCCCCTGCTTTACAGATACTCGGCCTTCATCTGCAACCATCAGCACCATCTGCAGTTGTCCTTGATATCTTGGCTGTATGAAAAGTAAGTGAGGTCAACAAGCAGCAGCTACAGGAGGGCTTTGTGTCTGTCAGACTGAGTCCGACTGTCAGACAATTTATGAATAGGAGTATTATGGAGAACACAAGGACTGTGACGCAGATGGATAAGAGAAAGAAATGTGAATGTCAGCTTGAAGTGAAGGCTCAGCGACGGATGCCTTTATGTTTGGCCATGAGCATGATTGATATCAGCAATAACAGCTGATTTTTTCAGATCTTAGAACATAAATCCTGCCTGGGGTGGACATGAAATCGATTTTAGCCCCAGATGGTATCTTAAGCTGATCAAATGTCAACAGCTAACAATATTTAGTGAAAACCGGATCTGTGAAAATCTGTGATAATATAAAAATAGGTTTTAATCTTTGCACAGCTGACTGAATTTCAGAACTAAGCAACTCAAACCTAAAGAAGCTTGATGCTTGATTATTAGACTTTAAAATAATGTAGCCTTTAGGTTACAAAAGGCTGGAGTCAGTATTTTCCAATAAGACAATTTAGAGATTATTCATATGTAAGACAGACAGCCTTCTCTGTTAAGAGCTGTAAGCTTTGTTGTAAGCTCACTGCCATTTCATTGTAAGACCACGACTGACATTAAAATAGTCACTTCAAGGCTTAAGAACTGGCTGAGGGTGAACCAGAACTGTCCTCATTTTTAAATATTGTAATTGTTTTGACTTAATAGTTTTAAATACATTGTTTTATATCTGTGTTTTATATCTCTATCACTTTTCATTTAAACCAGCTGTTAAAGGTCCTTCTAGAGACGTGAGTTGCGAATTAGCGATGGCTATAAACACTGTGATGCAGGCATCAGACTGTCTTGATCTATGTTTTTTGTATCTGTCCCTATCAAATAAACAATAAAACAAAGTGCAGCGATAATGTATTTGCTCCCATTTTTGCCTTTTTGTCACACTTGTTTCAGATCTAATAAATCATGGGTAAATAGAAATAAAATAGAAAAAGGCAGTTTTCAGATTTTCCAATTTATTAAAGATAAACAGCTATCCAAACCAACATGGCTACCTGGCAAGGAATCCTTTACATCGCAGTGGAGGGATTTTGGTTCACTCCTGTTTGCAAAATTGCTTTAATTCATTAACACGAGGGAGTTTCTGAAAATTACGGCCTATTTCAGGTCATTTAACTGGAGCTCAACGATATTTAAGACTTGGACTTGGCTACTCTGAAACTTGAAATGTAAAAACAATCAAGTCCATCTAGAATTGCCAAAACTGATGCACTCAGCCCCTCCTCTTCCTGCAGCGGCTTGTGGTGCACTCAGAGTGTGATGCCATGATAAGGCATGAACAATGACCTTACATCCATGACCTATAGACTGAAACTATGAGCTTGATTGAATACTCAGTCAACCTTGGACAATGGCTCAAATTAAAGATACAGCTGGTATTAACATACACCATATGTCTCCTTTTCTTTCTTTATTTGGAAATAAAGCCAACCTTCAGCCCACACTATCATTTCTCTTTAGCAACAAAACACCAGTGGGTTTATATTTGTGAAAAGTTTCATTTTACATTCAAATATAGGCGCAGACATAACAAGTTTGAGAGCACCTGAGTCATCTGATAGCAATATTTCTCCAAACTTGACTTATGTAATAGATGATATAAGAGAGAGAATTAAAAAAAAAAAAAAAAAGCTAAGGACATGAAATGATAGGGATCTGTGATGTTATTTCATTCCACTCCACTGCTGATCACATAAACGCAAACAAAGGCTTTTTTTACTTGGCTCATTCTGGTTATACATTTCTGCAGAGAAATGAAAAAAAAAAAAACCTGAGATGTTAGAAACTGGAATGATTTTTGAAAAAAGGAAGTATCGTTAACATCCGTTATTGTTGATTTCAGAACGCTCCCCTTACGCTTATACCTTAAGCTCTTCGTTACGTATTAAAACTGTATTCCAGGTTTTTACAGCTGCTTTCTTCACTACTGTTGCAGAAATTGTAAGGTATGCATCAGTTACACTGCAGATGAACGAATTTAAACAACCACAATGGAAATCCAAAGGCACCAATGCTCATGAACAATTGAATCTTTCATTTATGGATGTTTTTGATTGGATAATGAGGGCTAAATCTTAGCCATTTATTATCAATAGGCAACAATTTACTAGCTCTGCCCAGATCAGTCAACATAATCGATGACGTAGACATCAACATCTTTAATCAATATCATTTTTTAACTTTCTACATTTTGTCAATTTTAACATTGTCCCACCCAACTTTTGTGTGTAGAGAACCCCTAGCCTGCAGTCTGTAGCCGTCCCGTGTCTGTGTGTGCTGTGTACGTCAGTCGAGTTTTTCACCTGTTACCTTCCAAACCTCGCTTTCAAAACGATGTCTGCTTTAGTGACAAAATAATAAAATCAAATAATCCAACTAATAATACAAACCATTAATACATACAACTGATATGTATGTTATATGGAGATGTTAAAAATCTGTTATTGAATTTTTATATGGGGTTTTAAAGGGTTAATAGAACCAGTTTCTTTTGGAGTGACCCTCCTGAGTAAAATCTGTCCCAGTTTTGATTATTTCTTGTTCAGTCTGATCGTATTTGACATTCTCTGCAAGCTGAACATTCAGGGTTTTAAAAAAAAAAAAAAACAAAAAAAAAAAAAAACCCCATCAAAATAAAACCATTTTATTTATTTTATTACACTGGAGTTTTAGCATTTTACACCCTTTTTGTGGTATGTAATAAATGCCAAATCTGGCTTGCAACAAACATAATAAAATAAAAACAGCTTTTGACAAAAGATTAGAAGAAGCATCAGATTAAAATAAATTATTTAAGTTATTCTAGAAGCAAAGAGGGTTTTTTTTTTCCAACAAAATTTTGTATGACACTAAAGCAATTTTCCTTTACATTGAAGTCCTGCAGAAAAAACTCCTGTGAACTTATATATTTTTGTATACAAAAAAACTGAACATGTCAGAACTGGCCAAGAAAACTGTGACCGATGCACGTTTAAACGAAAGGGTCTGCTGGCGAAAAGAAAAGGGAATGAAGATAAATTGTGTAACCGATTCAAGCTCTGTTTCACACATTTTTTTCTAGACGTGGACAAATCTTGTCTAAAACTTTGCCGGTTAGTCAGCGGAGGCACAGCAGATGCGTGGGTGATGGTTGAATGAAGTCCAGAGCACATTTGTGTTCAGACCACTAAAAGAGAAGTCACCATATGCGATGCAGACCACATTTGAATGAGGTCAGCGCGATCTGTCAGCTCTTCTTTCATCCATCACAATTAATTAATGCAAATGATGTGGTTTGTTTGACCCATTCATTTCCTTTTTCTATCTATGACAGTGATCTTTGTGAATGCACACTTCTCACACATCTCACAGTGACATCTGCACTCAAACATCAGTCATCAAACTATTTTAACAGTAATAAACACAGTCCTTCACAATATCCCTAATTCTGTTTATTCATACCCCGACTTGGGCTTTTAGACAGCAACAAGATATGGCGCAGCAGAAACAATCTCCTTTCTCCTCTTGTTCATCTGTGATCTAATCACAACTTTCTGTGTTAAAAGGTAAATTTACATCAAAGTCAAACTGCCTCTCACTTGAAAAACACTTCAGTCTCTCACTCTCACATTCCATCTGTTTCCGGCTCTAGCTCCTCTCTGTTTAATATCTTCCTAATCCTCCTCTTCCTCCCTCAGCGTCTTTGTTCAGTCTAACGCAGAGACCTGCTGATGGTGGTGAACTGTCTCCCACCTACACCGCGGACCCCTGTGTCCTCCTGATCTGTGCCCATGGAAATATCATCACACGTCGAACCAAGGGGGCCGAGAAAACCATAGCAACAGATGCCAGCCAAGACGAGAGTAACGTCTGTCAAATTTCCAGAACGCAGGGAGGACAGGAGAAGAAAAAATGAAAAAACGACTGAGTTGACTAAAATATTTTTACCCGACTCATGCAAAAATGTCTGAGACTAACATTTAAAGTTTTAATAGATGAGTTTAAGAGCTACAATAATGGTTAACTGTCTGAAATGTAGCCCAGTTAATATTCAGATTATAGAATGGATATTTGGGAGGTTTAGACATATATGAATTTGTGGTTTAGCAATATTATCCAGACATGAGAAGTACTTATTTAATCAAGACAAACCTGAAACCCACATATTTTAACAAGATCAAGAATCATTTAACTGATTTTCAGCTAGAAGCACATCATTTTTCAGACTGCAGTTTCTAGGATGTTGTATAACTTCAGTACTATGTGCTGCTTTGATCCCTGAAATCTCGCTCCTGACAAACAGTTTTTTTTCTTACCTGTTCTGCTCTCGCTTTTTTTATTTTAGGTGTATTGTTCCCTTTCGCTGGCTTCTGCTCTTTTCCTGCTCCACTCAACTCCACAGTGTTTTCACCTCCCCGCTGTTCATCTTCACCCCATCTGTGCAACTGTCGAGCTGTGGCACCGAGGCTCGGCGTGAAAATAAGGAGTGCTGGACCTGAATCAATTTTTTTATGAACAGCTTTAGCTACCAAGAATGTAAATTGTAAAAACTTCTGACAAGCCTATAAATTCGCTGTGCTTTAGACAAATTAAGGTGAGGAACGACACCTTCATCTGGATGAGATATAAGGGGTGTTCATTTTAACTTTAAACAAGTCTTAAAGTTTCAGCTTCCCAAATGAGAATTTTCTCTCTTATAAAAATAATATACTGTATTCAAAATGTTTGGAATTTCTGTTGAACATGAACAAAATAGATGAATTCGTGGTACATTTCAGTAAATTAGAATATGCATTCCAATGAGGCTCATTTGTCAGATTAAAAGTACCTTTTGAAAATAACCTTTAAGGCGGTATTACTTTTCACGAAACCCCCATTTTTGTACAAACATTTTCTGGATTGGTTTGATGTGATATTCTAATTTTAAATGTTATGTTTTCGTTAGCTGTAAGTGGAAAATCATCATAATTAACTAAAATAAAGTTGAGGTAATGAATTTATGTGTAATGAATTTATATAATGTTTCATTTAGCGATTGAGCTAGTAAAATAAATTTACTTTTCAGTAATATTCCAACGTAATGAGATGTACCTATGCATGAATTCCAACTACTTATGTGAAAAAAAGATTTTTTTTTTTAACAATTTGACATTTTGTAACCTAAAATAATTAACCAATAACCGAAATGAGTCCTCGAATGAAGGAATTGCTATGAAACCACTGACTCCTTGAAAATGGCTGATTTTCTTTATTTTTGTTTTTACTCTTTCCAACTGGCCTTCTATGATCAATGAATCAGGATAATTTTGTGCTGTATGGGATTGAATATGAAACTGACAATATAAAATGATTGCATTAGTATGACTGGACTGACATGAACTGAATTTGGATCCTTTATAACAGGACTTGAACTGAAACTTTCTCTATTGTGAAATTCTTTGAGATTATATTTGTTGTAATTCAGCCCAGTATTTAAAAAGACAATAAAAAGTTTTACCCCTAAACTTTTCAGTGGTGCGGAAAGTAATGAAAATATAACTTTCTGAAGAGGATAAATAGGTCTGGCTGAGTTTTAGACAGTGCACACTGAATATGTGGGGTTGTTTTTTAAATAATTTACGCTCTGAACATCCGCTGCTTCACTCGAGTACTAAATCTCTTCAGTCAAGAGCTTCAAAAAGCCGAATTTAAAGAGAAAATAGGATGTTGTTAAGGACAGATAAATCTGGACTGCATTTAGATAGAGATTCCTTCAAATACAGTTTATTTGTGAAAACATAAAATAAAAAAATAAAATAAAATAAAAAATAAAAAAAGTTTGAAATGCTTGTTGGTGCCAGGGCCACTTTAGAATAGAAAGCCACAATATATGGAATTTTCATGATCCTTAGATCCCTCATCATCATGTTTATATAACTACCTCACAGGAATTAATACTGCTACTAAAGCTGGAGACAAAATAAAGCCTACGCAAAGACATGTTTCTCAAGACAGTGTTGTGTTGAATCTCACATCCAATTCTGGCTCAAACATAAAACTCAACAAGAAGCAGAAACTTTATTTTCTAAAATCAAAGGGAGGTGGGTCTGCGATAAACACGGACCTTGTTAAAACATGTTTATTTTCATCTCACTTGCAGTGTGAAAACATGTATCCCATTTCTATATGGTAAAGAAAAATAAAATAAAAATCACACTTTTGTGTGTCTACAAATAAGACCCTCAAACAGTGTTGAGCAAAACTGCTTTTGCACATAATTAAACAGAACCAACATCTTCCCTTGTTTAAAAAAGAACAAATAGATGAATAAATAAAGAAAGAAAGGCTTAGCCCCATCATATTTCTGTGATCTTCTTGACATTCACACTCCAGTAGGAACACTTCGGTCAACCAACCAGTTTTTCTTAGACGATCCTAGATCGAAGCCAAAATTCAGGGGTGATCAAGCTTTTGTAATTTGTACCCCCAAACTTTGGAATAGTTCACCTTTTCACATACGAACCGCTGACACTGTTGAGACTTTTAAATCTTTGCTTAAGACCCATTTTTATTCTTTGCCATTTGATTCAAGCAGAATTTGAGAATCTTTTACAATGACAGTTTATTCTGTTTAGTTGTATTTTGTTTTAACCTTATTTTTTTTTTTTATATTTTTGTTCTCTTGTTCTTATTGCTGTTTCTCTTGTTTCACTTTATTCTGGGCAATCTTTAATTTGTGTAAAATTGAAATTGATCTCATCCAACTCTAATTTGAACTGCTTAAATACCCAATCTCCGTTGTGGCCCTATGACTGTCTGCTGCACCTAATAAAGTTGATGTAAAATAAAATTATAAACATACAAATTAGTGTAAACATGTCTAAAGTTTGGAGCCATTTTTAAAACAAAGCATTAAAAAAATGCCATCATGTACAAAAGATATTGGAAGTTTAGAGGTTTGCCTACTGTCACTGCTTAACCTCAGGGCACATTGGACAGATTCCTCATTGATCACATCTGGGCTGCATGCCCAGCAGTTTCATAAATTTCTCTCCGCAGAGCAAGCAAGCAAGAAGAGATCTGCTTTACTAAACCATGCAAGAAATATGAATAAGCACTTGCGGATGGATGTATTATAAACATGGGGGTACTTCGGACCAAGACTCTGAATCTCCTGATATATTATCCAAAAGATCTGGATCAGAAATAACAAAAACGATCTTGATAAAAATACCCCAAGTTCAAAATGCCATTCTACAGGGATGCACTGAGTTGTGTGCAGCCTTGTCAATCCTTTATCCAAACTTTGTCACTAGTCTGACCAGGCAGTGCAAACACCAGAGCCGTTTATTCTTAATGGCTAGGCTACTCCCTAAACACACAACCTTCACACTTGAGCCTGGAGCCGTGAGTAACTGAGCAGAACCAGGAGGAGCAACTTTACCACTGCTTAGTCTCCAATAACACGTGTAATGAAATGTTGACATTTTATGTGACTGGAAGAGGAAAACACACATCCCCTGTTCCTTTTTTCGTCTCCATTTGTCGGTAGATTAATAGTCTGAGATCAGAGAATGATTTCTTCTCTTTTTTAAACATGATGTCAGCAAATCCTTACATGATACCAGGTGAGGTAAAGCAAAGCAGCTTTCAAGAAAACTTAGGAGCAATTGAAAGTTATTACAAGCATGACAAATCCTATTTGATGAGCTGATAAAGTGGAGAGAGGATGGAAAGGTGAGTAACTCAGAGGAAAAAGGGAAAGTTGTAAACTTGGAAGACATGGAGGACACATGGCAGAGACAAAGTCCCTGTAGAGCTGATCTTCCCACTGAGAGCTGCAGCACCTCCAGCACGCTCCCTGTCACGCCTTTTTAACCAAACCAATTAGTCCACCATGACATGGCGCTGAAACCCACTACGCGTCGATAAATCACTGTCGGAGCTAATTGCAATTAAAATCTGGAGCAAACCAGGCGAGGCAATGAAGAGGACCAAAGGTCTTTGCTCTTAACTTTTAATGGTGATTGTGTGAGGCTGTGTTTGTGTCAAAGTCATATCAGTGGAGCTCCAATCCACTCGAGGCTTTGCTCTCATTAGGCATGTGAGGCTTTTTTTTTGGTTTGCAGCTTGTTTAGAGGTGAGAGGCTGAGGCTCAACCACTTCCTACTTCAAAATTCATCAATCATAATAAATTTCTGCAAGAGCGGTACACTCTAATTTCCCTGTTATCTTCTCTGCTGGATGTTCTTAGTTAAGAGCCAGTCTGGCACTTGTAAATTTACATAAAATGATTCTTAGAGTCAAAAACGACACATGAAAATAAGATGATTCGTCCTGCTGCTAGCTACAGCCAATTAAAACCAAGATTCCAGTTTCTCAGGCAATTAGAATATTGAATTTGTTCAGTTATTTTACTTTAAAGACCCAAAAATCACTAAATTGTTTAAGCAGACCAGAAAAAAAAAAAAAAAAAAAAAAAAAAGGTAAACATGGTGAAAGTAAATATCTTACATACAGTGGCTTGCAAAAATATTCATTCCCATTGAACTTTTCCATATTTTATCACATTACAACCACAAACATGAATATATTTCATTGGAATTTTATGTGAAAGACCAACACAAAGTGGTAGACAATTGTGAAGAAGAAAGAAAATTATACATTATACATTCATTCAAAACATTTTTTACAAATAAAAAACTGAAAAATGTGATGTACAAAAGTATTCCAATTTACTGAATGAATAAGAAGGACTTCTTCCTTCATATTTGTTGGCCTACATAAGCAGAAGGTCCACCGGAAGATACTCTTTTCGTTGTGAGAACTTATTTTTACTTTCAGTGCCTCAAGTCCTAACTAAACTTCGGAAGAAATCGTTCCAGTGTCTGCTCCATCTTCTTGGAACCCGTTGCAGAAATACATGAACCTAAAGGTGCTGTTGTTACTAAATGTTTTTAAGGCTGTTCTTACTGATTTTGAGAAGGAATCATCTATCTGTAAATGTTTTAACAGAGGAATTTTATTAATTGATTTGTGACTGCGTTCACTTTGCTGTGAATGCTATGTAATCTCTGTGTGCTGCTGCCAGTCTTGGCCAGGATTCTCTTGCAAAAGAAATTTTTAATCTCAATGGGATTTTCCTGGTAAAATAAAGGTTAAATAAAATAAAATAAATAATTTATTTTCCAGTCCATACCTTTAACAGTCCCCGTGTAGTAACATAAAAATAAGAAACATCCTCAAAATTCTAATTTTGGATGTTTGACTGAAAAGATGAAAATTTTAGATTGATATCTTCACAAAGAGGCCAAGCTTTGGCATGTACTCCAAAGGGTTTAAGAACAGCAGTTGATTTAACTTGGGTATGGTTTTTCAGCCGTTTTTGGCTGTATACCAGTATATATATCATCATTATAACGTTGTTTTTTTTTGTATTTTTCTTTGTATATTATATGCTATTGTGCATCAGGGACTGCAGATAGAAATTAGCTCCGAGCGCTCTAATCTGCTATAATGCTCCATTTGATGGTTCAATATACTAAAATTCAGCATACTGCCAAGACTGCATCAAAATCTTCACAAGTCTCCATCTTCATAAAGTTGCATCTTCACCAACATATGAAAATCAAGACAAGATTGAAAGAAAGGCCCCATGCAGACACATGAGATAGGAGTAATTTGAACTCTTCTGTTGCACTCAAAGCAAAACCATCTTCATTTTTCCATCAAAAAGATTCACAGACCTAGCAGTCTAAACAAGTGCAGAATGAATGAAAGGCTTTGATCACATAGTTAATCAGCAACAAATGACCGTCTCAGTGACTGAGCGATTCACCTCCATGAAGCATGCAGACAATGAGGTCTGTATGTCTGCTCCACAGAGAAAGATGAGTCAATTCTCATTACACATGAAAACCTCTCTAGCCAAGGAGGAAAAGCCTGATCTGATTCCACAAAGATTGAGTTTTTTGGCTACATTTTAAATCCAATGTATAGAAGGAAACTGGCAAGGAATGGGACATGCATAAAGAATTCTGGCTATCCAAGAACTTTCACCTTGAAATGGACTGCAAGATGCTAAAAGAAGACACCCTCACATTCTACAGCTAGTTTCACTTTTATAGGAGGTGTTTGAGAAAAAAAAAGAGCCAGACTAAAGTTAGGCAGACTAAATGCAAAGACCAGGACTACTGGAATAGTATTTTTTTGGTAGGAAGAAAATATCATGACTGGTATATATATATATATTTATATATATATACCATATATATATATATATATATATATATATATATATATATATATATATATATATATATATATATATATATATATATAAAATAAAGGAAGAGATAAAGACCATGGATGTTAAAACTCGGAAACTACTAACCATGCATGGAGGGTTCCACCCTAAATCCAGCATCCTGAGACTATACGCGAGCCGTAAGGACGGAGGCAGAGGACTAGCGAGTGTGAGAGCCACTGTCCAGGATGAAACATCCAAGATCCATAAATACATCAAGGTCAAAGCCTCAACCGACGATGTGCTCAGTGAATGTCTCAAACAATGGGGACCAGAGGATGAGGTGCTGGAGGAACCATCATGGGAGGATAAGCCCCTACATGGGATGTACCACCGACAAATAACTGAAGTGGCTGATATCAGGAAATCCTACCAATGGCTGGAAAAAGCTGGACTCAAGGACAGCACAGAGGCACTCATCCTGGCTGCACAGGAACAGGCCCTAAACACCAGAGCAATAGAGGCTCAGATCTACCACACCAGACAAGATCCAAGGTGTAGATTGTGCAAGGAGGCCCCTGAGACAGTCCAACACATAACAGCAGGGTGCAAGATGCTGGCAGGGAAAGCGTACATGGAACGTCATAACCAAGTGGCGGGCATAGTGTACAGAAACATCTGTGCAGGATATGGACTGGAAGCCCCGAGATCAAAGTGGGGCACACCCCCAAAGGTGGTGGAGAATGACCGAGCTAAGATCCTGTGGGACTTCCAGATCCAGACAGACAAAATGGTAATGGCGAACCAACCGGACATCGTGGTGGTGGATAAACAACAGAGGAAAGCCGTTGTGGTGGATGTAGCAATACCAAGCGATTGCAACATCAGGAAAAAGGAACACGAGAAACTGGAGAAATACCAGGGCCTCAGAGAGGAACTGGAGAAGGCCTGGAAGGTGAAGACCACAGTGGTGCCTGTGGTCATCGGGGCCCTCGGGGCAGTCACCCCCAAGCTGGAGCAGTGGCTAAAACAGATCCCAGGAACAACATCAGACATCTCAGTCCAGAAATGCGCAGTTCTCGGCACAGCCAAGATACTACGCAGAACCCTCAAGCTCCCAGGCCTCTGGTAGAGGACCCGAGCTCAGAGGTTGAGACAGACCACCCGTGGAGGGTGAGAAGGGAATTATTATATACCAGAGCAACAGAGGCTCAGATCTACCACACCAGACAAGATCCAAAGTGTAGATTGTGCAAGGAGGCCCCTGAGACAGTCCAACACATAACAGCAGGGTGCAAGATGCTGGCAGGGAAAGCGTACATGGAACGTCATAACCAAGTGGCGGGCATAGTGTACAGAAACATCTGTGCAGGATATGGACTGGAAGCCCCGAGATCAAAGTGGGGCACACCCCCAAAGGTGGTGGAGAATGACCGAGCTAAGATCCTGTGGGACTTCCAGATCCAGACAGACAAAATGGTAATGGCGAACCAACCGGACATCGTGGTGGTGGATAAACAACAGAGGAAAGCCGTTGTGGTGGATGTAGCAATACCAAGCAATTGCAACATCAGGAAAAAGGAACACGAGAAACTGGAGAAATACCAGGGCCTCAGAGAGGAACTGGAGAAGGCCTGGAAGGTGAAGACCACAGTGGTGCCTGTGGTCATCGGGGCCCTCGGGGCAGTCACCCCCAAGCTGGAGCAGTGGCTAAAACAGATCCCAGGAACAACGTCAGACATCTCAGTCCAGAAATGCGCAGTTCTCGGCACAGCCAAGATACTACGCAGAACCCTCAAGCTCCCAGGCCTCTGGTAGAGGACCCGAGCTCAGAGGTTGGGAAGACCACCCGTGGAGGGTGAGAAGGGAATTTTTTTTTTTTAATATATATATATATATATATATATATATATATATACAGAGACTCTTGCTGCTGTTGATATGAAAGTGTGTATCTCTGTGATCATAAAGAGGCTATATAGATTTAACTTTCATTGGAGGCATGCAGAGATCCTTCCTCCCAGAAGCTGTTAGACTCTATAACCACCATTGCTCCCAACAAAATCATTAAGTGTTTATATCCATGCTAGTATCTGTTTGACTTATCTGTGAACATAACCTGTATAAGGCAAAATTCTAAAATATAAATGTTCAAGCACAATACAAGCATTACACATGTTTCTTCTATCTTCACAAACAAAGATGGAATCAAAAGGTCAGAGGAAGATGAGAACAAACCACATACAGGCATCTAAATAAAGATCTGTGGATCGCCTTAAATAAGCACCAAACTCAAACAAAGCATGAGCGGATGGAACGTGACAAGCACAAAGTGTTGGGAATATAAACAACATATCCAGACCGGTCACACAGGTTGGTGAGCTAAGCCCTCTCCTGAGAGAGCCTGAATAATGATGATGCTGCTGCAGCCTGACTGAGACAAACCACACACCACAGGGTCACTCTGTAAAGGCACACCCACATGACATGTCAGATCATTCCCTGTGTTCCCAGCTACACACACTCTCGATCCAAGGAAGTTGTTTTCCCTGAACAGGCCGCTGTCACTTGCTGGCAGGTTGTTCAGGGTTATACATTTTCACCCAGCTCTATAAGGAGCCCCAGTTCTATCTGAAGAAAAGTAGTCATGATGCTGCCACCACCAAGTTTCACTGTTGATATCATGTTCTTATGGGGTTGTCTGGGTTTTTTTTTTTTTTTACCTGTTTGGAACGGCAGACCAAAGTTTCACCCACAACTTTGACCATCAAGCCACGGTTTGCTACTTATTTTTTTGTAGAGGCATCAAAGGGGGCTAAATGCAAGTGCCACATTTTTTAGAATTTAATTTGTAAAAAGAATGCAGACTAGGGGTGTGAATACATTTTTCAGGGACAATAATCAAGCAAGACCAACATGTATTAGAACAAGTCTTTTTCATAAATTGGAACCAGAAAATCCAATACCAGTAGGCATGCAAATATCACAAGACTGCCTCAGAGGTCCCACATTGTCGGGTCAGAGCTGTTTTCACAGACAGGTAAGTGCTTTCCCTGTTCTGGCTAATTAGATCAGATCAAGGGTCTCCAACTCCAGTTCTCGAGCGCCGCCGTCCTGCAACTTTTGTACGCATCCCTGCTCCAATACACCTGCATGAAATGAATGGTAAATGAACAGGCTTTTGCCAAAAGTTGCAGGACAGTTGCACTTGAGGACTTGAGTTGTACTTGAGTTGTAGACCCCTGGATTAGATAAACCTAACAACAGAAAGACGTAAAATTACATTTCCGACTCAAACAACGGCCTTGTGAAGATTTTGGCTCTTGCTTTGTCACTAACGTTGCAGTGAAAAACACCGCCCAGAAATAAAACCACTTTGACAGATTCCTTGGCTCTGAATTAACGAAGCATTATGTTTAGTTGTATCAAGGAAATCAAGTTGAGATTGCAAGTCCACAGGGAAGAGGCATTTTAAAATCCCAGCCTTACAATTAACAGGACACACACACACACACACACAAGGCATACAAACAGCTTGTTTCCATGACTAATATAAGCAGACAAGGGAGTTCAGAATCTATTCGGCAAGGGTAGAGGATGTAAGTGTGTGTTTTTTTTAATGAAGCATGAGAAAGAGCAATGTTTCCATGTAATTTAAAATCCTTGTCTACTCACCCACATGGTTCATACTGTCATACACAGGTCAGAAGGCCTGGGTCATCGACTAAGAGGCAGAGTCAACAGCAATTATCCCCGACAACCCATTCATATTTCCATTTTTCCATCCTTAGTAACTTCTGCTCACGAATATTTCACTACAAATCTGGATTTTCAAATGATAAAACAGAAGCACTAAGAAGAACAGAGAATTTAACAAAGAATTTAATCTCCGTCTTGTCTCCAGCTTTAATGGCTGCCATTCATCTAGTTTGCCTCAGTTTCAGAATGAGGTTACTTCCATATTCAAAGACAGACACTTAGATTATGTGTAATTGGATTGTCTTTTAGTGTCTCCCATCAATCAAATTAATAATGTATTCTCTACATCAGGTAGATTATCATAAAAACATTCCAAAGTAGTTACAGCTTCTTGAGATGCTACTTGAAGTATGGGTTGTCCCGGTTAACTAATGACACGAGTGTCCGTTTGCAGAAAATTGGCTGCAAAGTGTTTGATGTTTGTCTGACTGATGAGAAATTTTACGTTTGGTTGGCCACAGCTAATGAGAAGCCTGAGTTGATAATAAAAAGCAGAAAATATTCAGGGAGAAGGCTGAGACCGCGCTGCTGGTGGAAAGGTTTATGCTTCGCAATTATCAGTGCTGCTATTGTTACTTACCAGAAGACAAGCAGTGTGGGAGGTGTGAAGTACACAAAGCAATTATCGTTAATTGAGGCAGGGAAGCGCACCATTAAATGACTAATTTGTTTTTTTTTATTCTATGAAACAGACTTTTTCGAAATAACTGGCTCAGCTTTTGTAAATTAAATGGTATAACAAAGCAATGCTCTGATATAATTGTATATAATCTGTTGACAAAAGAAACTATAGACTGAGTATACAGCCATGTCAAGGTATTTTCACTTTAATAGGATTTAATGCAAATTCTGAATAAATGATTCTCACAAGGCTTTGTTTCAAAACGAAATATCACAAAATAAGGAATTCAGCTTCTACTGAACGATTACATTTCAATTGCTTCTCTTTCAGTTTCATGTCCATTCAATGTCTATACCTGCGTAACCTCACAGAGGAGCTGGTGCTTATTTTTAATGATCATTGTGTGAGAGGCAGAGTACAGCCTGGACAGGACGCCAGTCTATCATAGGGCAACACACAAAGACACACAGGATAGACAACCATGCATGCACACACTTGTTCCTACAGTGACCAGTTAATTTCACAGTCAGGTTTTTGGATTGTGGGAAGATGATGTAGTACCCAGAGAGAACCCACATCTCCACAGGGAGAACATGCAAACTCCATGCAGAAAGACCCCAGGCTGGGATTCAAACCCAGGACCTTTTTGCTGAATGCCAACAGAGCAAATTCTGCTTCTTAACTGCTCTGTTGTGCAGTCCCAACAATTTCATGTCATCTTCATCAATTACTGTGGTGAGCATACTTCTGCTAATTCACTGATGTGCCAATTGCAGAGCAAATTTTTTGTTTAGCCCATTTGTTAACTTTGAAAAGGTTTAGCGCACTTAGTTTCCCCTAAATTAATTTTTACAGATAAATTCTAACGCACTAATTTACTTGGCTGTTTTGTAAACTTTCAGCTGAATAAAGTTTGACATCTGTGTTGACGTTTTGGTTATCAGCTGTTTAGAACTCCTCACGTAGTTAGCTGTTTATATATAACTAAGACGACTTGCTGAATTTCAAATTGAGTATCAGAAAAGGAAAAAAAAAGGGAGATTTAAAGCTGCAGTATGTAACTTTTACAAAAATATGTTTTGAGCATACTTCTTAAAACGGTCACCATGTCATGACAGTATAGTACAAGACAGAAAATCTGAAAATATCGAGCTCCTCCGCCTCCTCCCTGAGCTACTGTTGCTGTCTGAAGAAATGCACCGCTCCCGACCTAAAACAACCAATCAGAGCCAGGAGGAGGGTCTTAGTGCTGTCAATCACCCTCGTGTACGTGCTGCTAAATGTGCTTATTGTGAAGAAACTTACCATTCCAAGAAAACTGTTTATCCACTGTCATCAGTGGCCTTGCTAACTAGCGTTAGCATTCGTGCCAAGCTATGTTGTTATGATCCAGCTCTAGCATAGCAAAGAACAAGGGTAAGTGTGTGAGCAGCACATACATGAGGGTGACTGACAGCACTAAAACCCTCCTCCTGGCTCTGATTGGTTGTTTCTGACTGAGTGGTGTTTTTCTGCAGTTAGTACTGGGAGAAGACAGGGGAGCTTAATTTTATTCACAGATTATCTGTCTTATACTGTCACGACATATTGATAATTTTAACAAATATGTAAAAAAAAAATAAATTTTTCATAAGTTACATACTACAACTTTAAGTGACTTTGAATGTGGTGCCAGACAGGGTGGTATGAGTATTTCAGAAACTGCTGATCTTCTGAGACACAACATCCAGGGAGTGATTATGGTGTGAATAAAGACTCTTGTTGATGCCAGAGGTCAGAGTGGAACAAACAAGCAAGTTCAAAATGACAGTAAGGCAACGGCAACTCAACCTGGAAGCAGACGAGCTGCAGAAGCTGAAGACAACAGCAGATGGCACATATGACAGCTACAAAAATAAGAAACGGAGGTTACAATTATACAGGCTTGCTAAAATTCAACAACAGATTGTTAAAACAGTTGCCTGGTTGATGAGTCAATTTCATCAGCAACATTCAGAAAAAAGGAGCAGAATTTGGAATAAATAACATGAAAACATGTCTCCATTCTCCATTGTATCAACATTTCAGGCTGATGATGGTGTTATTTTAGCCCCTTTGTACCAATTAAGCATCATTTAAACACCACAGTCTGAGTATTGTTGCTCACCATGTCCATCCTGATATGGCTACTTCCAGCAAGAAAAAACATTATGTCATTAAGCTAAAAACAAACTTAATTGGTTTCTTGAGCATAGTAATGAGCTATACTATACTGGCGAGTACTATACTGGCCTCCACAATCTCAATCCAGTAGAGCACTTTTGGGATATGATCACCTTGGACCAACATTTCTGAGGAACTTGACCATCTGTTAAATGTATGCCACAAAAAAAATAAGGCAGTTCGGGAGGCAAGGGGGGTCCAGGCCAGTACTAGCGAGGTGTACCAGATTCAATAATCATTTTTTATACTAATTCTGCTTCTTAACAGGTGTCCAATTTACAAAAATCCTAATGAGCTGCCTAATCAACCATCAGTAGAATACCGTCTTGTGTGTGGGGGTTAGGGTTGGGGTCCTGTGAGCTTTTTGGTGGCGGGGCACTTGATAGAGTTGTAGTAAAACATGTCTACTTGAATACTTTCTAAACACAACCAGAACTCTACCCATCTACCAATAATCTGATGCCTAATAATAATCAATGATCATGGTTTTATTAACTATAGGGGAAGTACACATGGGAAAAGCACAAGGACTGACCCTATTTTCCAGACAGACAAAGATCCAACAAAATATTGAGAGTCCTACTTGAAATTTAACAACAACAAAACCATGTGATGTCTATAAATATCTATGAACCCAAAATTAGAACAAAAATAACATCCACTACACATTCATCTTCTTCCCTGCTGTGAAATAGGACATTGCTTTTCATGTTTATATAGTTAATGGGTGCTAATGGCATGCTTACTGCACCAACAGAAGTCCCCAAGGGGTTCTGTATAGAGTGGACAATGCTCTCTGGTCTAAACGCCTTCCCCTGAATTCAATCACAACAAAACCTATGAGCCTTTTTAGCTAAGTGCTTTTGATTCTCAATGATTCATAAGGGCAGGTATTTAATAATAATTACCTGTATTTAACCAGATTAAAACCTCATTGAGATTTACAATCTTTTTTTCAAGAGGAACCTGACAAGATAGCAGCTCTGTTTACAAATATCAGCATTCATGTACTGACATACATTCATTTAGATGGAAATGGATCAAAGTAATCAATAAAATACTAAAATAAGATAATAAACAAGACTATCAAAAGCAATTGCAATTAACAAAACTCTCTTCGTCATGGTCTTTCAGTAGTGTTTTTAGTTCACCGAGTGTCACTTGCCCTGTCAATTTAGACTCTTGCTGACAGTCATTCCAAGCTGAGGGGGCATCATATTTAAATGCTCTTTTACCCAGATTTGTTCCAGCTCTGTGAACAAACATATGAAGAAAGGCCTGGGAATGAAGTCCATACCGGGTGTGGGACCTAATTATTAAAGCAGTCCAGTAAGAGGGAAGTAGTCCCAGTAAACATTTATAAACAGAAAGGACCACATGACAGTCTAAAAACATAAGAAAGAAGGACAATAAGCAGCTGCGTACAAATGACAATGATGAACACGATGTCCACAACCAGTAACAAAACTAAGAGTGAAATGAGACACTGAGAGCTTTAAAATTTGCACAAGAGAACTGGAAGAGCAGTAAATGATGATATCATCTGCATAAAAATATGTAGATTGTAATACGTCTTTATAGACATCATTAACATAAATAATGAATAAAAGTGATCCAAGAACTGAGTCCTGGGGAACACCCTTAGTTATACAGACACTTGAGGAGCATGATCTTGCCGTCTGTATGAACCACATTTTTTCTGAGATAATTTTTGAACCATCAAACAGCCTCGGTAGATAAGCCTATTTGTGAAAGCAAATAGGCATACTTAGCCTATCTAACCTTATCGAGCTCTAGCTTTTTAAAACAAAGACCAAGCACATTCTTTAACAGGATGCGGAAAAAAAGAAAAGGAAAATATTTATTCAAAAAGTAAAAACCAATATAAATAGCAGAAAAAAACCTACACTATTCCACATTTCTGAGTAAAATGTGGGTTCATCACAATGGCCATTTTCACTGAATGATCAGCATTAATTTTGCAAGGTTTTCTGAATGTTGAACAGTTTATAGTTTATCATCGTTATAAAACTGTAAAGAGTTGCAACACTTTCTGGTGCAGCAATGATAGAAGTTGGTGGCAAACTATGCAGTTCAAAACTGAATATAATTTAATAAATAAATCTGTGTGATTAAGTGCTTGCTTTCCTATCTTTTCCCTCTCTGAGCTGCAGAAATATATCAAATCGCCATTGCAATATCAGTAAGTGAAATACCACAGTCACAAAGGACTGCTTGGACACAATATTTGCTGGGTTATTACATTTCAAATGACAAAATTTAATATTCTGCAGATTGATAATATGTTTGGTCAGTTTGAATGGACAACCAGATGAATGGCTGGATAGATAGACAATCAATTTATTATCTATTTATTTTATATGGTGTCGCCCTACTAAAAACATAAATACTCAACTAAATAATATAGATGTTTTTCTGGTTTAGGTTAATTGCAAACAGAGACTGCTGATAGTGTGTAGTCAATCCAGCTACTGAGAAAAAAAAAACAAAACAAACAAACAAACAAAAAAAATTATTTCCATCTCAACAACATTGTTACTGAAAGTGTTGCTCGGCTACATTTGCTGTTTTGGCAGAGAGACAAGTTAAACATGATCTCTTAAAGACATCAGTACATCCTAATGCCTCCTAAAACATTTTCTCCATTAAGAAACATCCACCCATCGTCTATAATTGCTTGTCCTTGCAGGGTTATAGGGGTGGGGGGCTGGTCTGTCATAGGGCAACACAAAGACACACAGGACAGACAATCATGCAGACAGACACACAGCTAAGAGCAATTTAGAGTAATCAATTCACCTAAAAAAAAAAAAAAAAAAAAAAAATCTTGTTTTTGGACTGTGTAAAGTTTGTGAGCACAAAGTCAAATTCCTTGTTTGTACACACAATCTCAGTAAATAAATCTAATTTTGATTCTGATCTTCTGATTTTAAGAGTAAATGCAGCAAAAATATGTCCAAGCCTTTTCTGAAACCCTTATAAGACACCTCCATTCAACTAAGGCATCACAATTAATCAATTTTTTTTTGGCTCCCAAAAAAAAAAAGAAAAAAAAGATCCCAAATACAATGCAACTGTCAAAAAATAAAACATACTTTCATGCTGGCATATTCAGCATTGCATCACACCATTTTGATGTATTATTCTCAGACAGATGCAGGCTTCCACCCCTTTAAAAGTCTGACCATAATGTGGTTGCATTTCGAGGAATCTGCACCAGTAAAGATGGCAAAAAGAGCAGAGGAGGCACAGCAGGGTTTAGTAAATAAATAAGATAGTCTGTTCATTTGTGTGGGAACATGTTGATTTCAGAATTGCAGACGACTAAAACACATAACGTGGAAGATTTGATATTCTGTGGCGTCTGCACCACTCAGCAACACAATAAATCAGTTCACTTATTGTGTTTCTTATAATTTATTTATATTTTATCAGTTTTGTTGTTAAGTTTTTGTTCTATATTGTTACATATTTTGCAGTTTATTTCAAATTTTGCATTTTGTTATTTTTTTATACAATATTCCACATTTGGATAAACTCTTTAGTTATTTTTACTGCCAGATTTCTCAAGACGATATAACAAATTTAACATTCCAGCCAACACACTGTTCTTGTGCAAAAGGTGTCTTTTTTTATTTTTCCCCAAACTTTTTAAAGAAATCATTTTAAATAATTGTGTTTTTAATATAAAACAAGAACTGTCATCCTATTAAAGATAGTTAAATTTATCTGAAGTCACCATGAAGCAGACCTTGACTTTAAGAAGTGGACTTTTTTTTTTTTTCTTATGAGAACATAAAGGTCTGCTGCACCATCATTGCATCAACAAAGATTCAGATTTTCCTGAAGCACGACAGACACCCACATCAGCTCCTCCTCCAGCTCCTCCCCCCTCCATTTCATCCTACTCCTCCACCTCCTCCATCTCCTCTTTTGCATGTTGCTCGGGGCTCTGAAGCAGCATGAGAGGTCCATCTACAAGGGAATTTCATGTAATAGCTGCTCGTGGCTGAATCGGCATCCAAGCAGCTTTTTCAAAGGGAGCAGTGAGGAGAACAGAGGTGACAAAAAGAGATTCATCCTGTGCTGCCTTGAGGATTAACACTTTATCTTCACTTTCTTTCCAGCTGGAGTTGCTGAAACTTTACAGAAACCAAGACTGATTTGTGAAAATACAGAGCTGGAGAGGTCATTGTCAGTGAACTGTGACTATTGCTCCCAAGAACCAGAAGTTCTTCTTAGTAATTCACGCTTTTCTGAAAAAGGTCTGAGCAGAGGCTTCGAAGCACCTCAGCTGGTTTTGTCACGCAGACACTTAACAGCTGTTGCTTCTGCCACCTCGACTTAAAGGGTGAAAAAAAAGCTACAGGATGCTGCACTCATACGTTCCTGACAAACTTGTTTGCATAAAAGTGCTCTGTTCTTAGCAACTGATGAGGATGAGAGATGGTGTGGCGACCTACCTGTATTTGACAAGTGTGTTTTTCACCTCGTTGGAGAGAAGAGCGCAGAGGGAAAAAGTGTACAGGAGTGAACAGGGGAGGGGAGAGCCAGCCAGGAAAGGTGCGAGGCAAACGCTTTGAGAGGAAAAAATGACTTGCAGAGCTGGGAGAAGAGACTGAGCGATCGCTGCCAGACAGAAGGAGGAGGGAGGAAAATAAATTAAAAGATTTGGTCAAACGCCCATTTCGTTCTGGAGCGTTGTGTCTTGTCAGATCCACCAGGGTGAGTATATATTCTATTTGAAGTGGCTAATATAGGAGTTAATAGAGGAGCAGCGTCTAAACAAGCATATTAACAGGTCCTTGATTTCATGTCGTAAATTCCAACATGATTCATTTTTTATTGCTGAACTGTAAATGCAGTCCGAGTTGCTATGGGATATGCCAACTGTCACTGAGCTTGGCTTAAAAACTGCATTTTCTTTTGCAGCAAAATGCCATTTAATCAATGCTAAACTTACTCAAACTGCTGAAAAATACTAAGTACAGAATAAATCTGAACTACTGCAAGGATATTACAAATATTTCAAGGATGAGGGGCATTAACACAGCTTATCCAATATATACTGAAAGTAAAATATGTTTAAGCCCCAAAATTACACTTTCCAGTGGGAGCACAAGGAAAAAAAAAACAATTCTGCTTATGTGAAATGTTGAGATGTGCAGCAGTTTTGCAGCGGGTGCAAAAGTAAATAAATAAATAATTTACATCAAATCATGATACTAGATGTTTTGTCTGTTTTAAAATGCATCAGAAATTTTTTTTAAAAATAACTTGCAATATGTTTCGTTAAGAAAAAAAAAAAGGAAATTGTAACAGTTGAGAACCTAAAACCACCAAGAATATCTGAATACTTCCAAAATGGATGCTCGTGCAGAAACCCAAGTACTGAGCTTTTCTTAAACGGATTATTTTTTTAATAAATTTACTGCTCACATTACACTGGATTTCAATATTAAAATGGGGCTACCTTTCTGACTCAATACACAATCTGGGAAAAATTCCTTCAGTTCATAGAAACTGTTCATAATCTGCATATTTTTTAAAAGTTTAATATATACTCCTTTAATTTTTTAAAATGCACCGATTAGGCTTTTGCAGCCTAATGCCATTTTCATTTTTAATATCCCTCCTCCATATCAAGCATGTGGAGAAAAACAATTCCCTTTTAGCAGGAAAGCTGCTGCAGAACCCGGCACCAAACTCAGAATATATGCCGTTTGTCGATGTGTTATGTTCACGCACCTTAAAAATGGGTGGGAGTTTTTTGTGTTGACGTATTTAATGAATCAGAAACAAAATTGATCTCTGATCACCAATCAGAGCTCATCATGGGAAAAAAATTGTTTGATTCCATTCACAGGGCAATGGCATATTTTGTTAATTTTGAATAAGTAGATTTGATTTAAATATGCTAGTTAGTAAAGTACTGTACATGAACAAAAAACAAATATTAGTATGATCAAACATTTATTTACTTACTACTACTACTACTACTGCTTTTATCTGCTGTACTTACTCCAACAAAAACATTCCCTAAAGGCAACAGCTATGAATCCAAGTCAGGCTTGAATTTTTTTCTAGTTTCTGCAAAGGTGGCTTCCACTCTAAATGATCAGTACATTTTTCAACAATTGCATGGATTGTTCAGTGGGCCGTTCTACATGTCACTAATCCACCTGTGGCTTTATTTAGCCAATTATCATTTCCAAGTGCCAATCAGTACTTGGAGACAATCAGACCAAACACCTGTGATGATTCACTTCCTATTTTTGTGCTACCTGGAAGTGCAGGACTACGATCATTCCTCCGCTTTGAGTCAAATCTGTCCAGTCTGCGCAGATAATCAAGTATCCTTAACCACACTGGAAAATCTTAATTAACAACATGATTGGGACTATTCATCTCGGTTAGGAAATCGTCCTTGTGTTTGTCAATTCAGTTGGCCAAATCACTGAAGCCATAACGTGATTTCCTTTTGTTTCATTATGATTGAGCCTTGATAGGTGCCCATTAGCGGCCTCGGTAAACTACGGCTGCGGGGGAGGAGGATTGATCCTTGTGTTAATGTGTACAGATGGATTACTGAGTCAGGATGAAAATAACTGGGCAGCAGTTTCCCCCAAGTCTTATAGACTCATAATATCAGGATGGTACCATATGCACCGTCTTCAGCAACGGCACAATCAACCCCCAGCATCGCAGGAACACTAATGAAAAACACAGAACGAGCTAAAAGAAAAAAAGAAGAAAAAAAAAAACTGTTGCAACCCAAAATTAATTTCCTCACGCTTTCACCGGGTGATGAAAACCTTTCTGAAAATATTTCATCAGCTTTTATCCTTGAAAAGTCACCTAAGATTGAGAGCCACTGGCTTGAAAAATACTCACTACCTTCCATCACTGCAAATCACAGCAGTGAGTCGAACACAAAACATTCATTAAATCCAGCCAGGATGAGTTTTTAAAACACACTGATGATACATAAAAGCATTCCATGAGGCCTTAAAATCAGAAATGTACATGACCTTTAATTTAAAGCAAACAGTTTGTTTACATGATTTTAATGTCAGGCTTCATTTTTCCTAATGCCACACAGCAAAATGCAGTTTTTAATAGCGGTTTTACAGAAAAAAAAAACAGGAACTCTAATATATAGCCTTGACATTAACTACATAAACTAACTTGTGCTGATGTTATCATCACATCTTTTTAATATAAGTGGCCTTAAAGAATGAAACCTCTCTGTACATTAATTATGAGGACATAAATGACAACATAATGTAATCGTTGAAGATATCTAGAGCGACTGAACGAAAAGAGTTTCTTCTATGTAGCAAGAGGCACAATTTGAAAGAAATGTTTTAGATAAATGTCATTAAATGTAGGTGTACAAATATTTCTAGTGAGACAACAAATCCCATTTGTTTCATTCCAAAAGTTACCATTTTACAAATTCATATTTGAAAATGTTAAATTGTTTCATTAATTCAGTTTTTGGGTGAATAGTCAACACAAGTAAAAATATACTGCACCATCCACTTCTTTTTATAAAAAAAAAAAAAAAAAAAATCTGACTTATGTAGGAGAGACTCTTCATTATTGACTATGTTGGAGTGATCCGGGTTAAAACCAAACTTTGTTTACAATACCTGTCAAAGTGTAAAGCTAGGCAAAACACAACTGTGTCTATCCTATTGGAAAAATCTTGATATAAAAATAGAGATTTATTTTTGTCCTTGCACAATTGAAGATATTTGAATGCATATTGACTATAAAAAGTCGCATGAAATCAAATTGGTGTTTTTACATTTTACAATGCAGAGGTGTTTGCCCAGATAATTCAGGAAAAGACTAAATTCAGTATTCAAATGGTTTTATTTACTAAAAAGGAGGGGGAAAAACGCTAACCAAACCAACCTGGCATTGTGTGAATAAATAATTCCCAATACACCTAATAACTGGTTGTGCTACCATTGGCCGTAACAACTGGCATCAGGCATTTGAGATAACTGGTAATGACATCTGTCACATCGCTGTGGAGGAATTTTTGTTCACTCTTGGTTGCAAAATTGTTTCAATTCAACAACGAGCCTAAACAAAAAATAAATAAATAAATAAATACTTGTTTTAAATCATGCCACAAAATTTGAATCAGATTAAAGTCCTGAGTTTGATTAAGCCAATCCAAACCACAATTTAAATTTTTATTTATTTATGTTTTCTAACCAATGGACTGGTGGACTTTTTTGTTTAGGTTTGATTATTGTGCTGCTGAATCACTCAAGTGTGCTTGAGTTGAAAGGATTAGTTCAGATTTTTTTGTTTTTTAATGAGGTTCTGTGAAGTTATTATTGGTGAAAGTTCCCTTACCTGTAGTTCAAGGTTGCCATAACACCATGAACTCATTAAAAATATCGTGAGTGGTGAATGCTCTCCAGCTCCACCAAGAATGGAGTGAACGTTTGGACTTTGCGTCAGACCGTCCATTGTGCAACAGTATCAAAGATGGTATGTTCCTGGACTTTCTAGATCTCATAGTTCTCTTAATCTTTTTAGATAAGAGGTTCATCTACATGAGCATACAGGTGTTGTCGAGCTGAAAAAGCTTTTATTTTTAACAAGCACATGATGATAGGACACCTTTCTACAACAGGGATGCAAACTATTATGGAAAATAACTTAGAAATCCAAGAGGAACCCTTTAAGGGCCCAACCAGCTGAACTTTCTCCTTCTGGATTTTCTGTTAGAGAACAGAATTCATGATTCCATCAGTTCCAGCAAGTCATCTAAAGCCTGAGGCTGCAAAGCTATCCCAGACCATCACACTAACACCACCATGATTGACTGTAGGCATGATGTACTTTTTCTAAAACACTGTCTATGTTTTGCCCCGTATTAACGGGAGACACACTTTCCAAAATGTTTCATTTCTGTCTCATCACTCCACAGAATATTCTCTCAAAGGTCTTGGGGATCACCGGGATGTTTTTGGCATTGGCATATGTGAGCGGAATCTTTGTGCTTTTTTTTTTTTTTTTTTGGTCAGCAGAGATTTTGGCCTTGAAACGCTCTCACAGATGCAGTTTTTGCCGAGTCTCTTTCTTATTGTGGAATCATAAACCTGAACTGAGACACGTGAGAAAAGCAGTGCTTTAGATGTTGTTTCAGGTTGTTTTGTGACGTCCTGGATGAGTTGTTAACTCATTCCTGAAGTAATTGGGAAGGTTCATCACTACAGCATGGTTTTTTTTCCATTTGTAGATAATTCTTACAGTGGTTCATTGGAGTGCCAAAAAATTTAGAAATGGCTTTGCAATCCTTTTCAGACTAATAAATGTTAATAGCTTTGTTTTAATTTAATTAAATTCAAAACTACGTTATTTATCCCAAAGAGAAATTAACTGTTGTCATAACTCATATTATCCAAGTATCTTCACAGAGTATCTGCATCCATGAAGCCTCAGTTTCAACTCCTCTGGGATTTTAGGTCTTGGTTCAGATATTATTTGAGCTTTTGAGATACTGATCAGCTGCTCCCATTGTAAAAAAAAATAAAATAAAATAAAAAATAAAAAAAAAACAGAAAGAAAAACATATTGTTGCCATGTTGCCACATCTTAACAACTGTCTGAAAGTGAAAAACTGCACAGCATCCAAACCAGAAGAATCAATTGTCCAAAAAGGCAATGCCTCAACAAAAAAGAATAATCAAAAGTCTACAAAAAGAACTGATCAGAAGTAACGTAACAGCGCTAGTCCAACATGCTGCCACCATGAGTGGCACAATTCTCATCCATTCCTTAATTTCTATAGACTGAGGAATAATGTGTTGCTTTTTGAGCTCTTTTACTCTACTTCAAGTTGTCTGACAGATTATGTTTAAGTCATTTCTAAGTTACATAGATCAGCCCTAACTGCAACAAGTAAAATTCAGCCAAAAATGTATTTTATTTATTAGTCTACTTAAGATTTAAAAAGGTGGACAATTATATTTTCAAAGGGATGATTGACTAAGACTTGGGGCAAAAGACTTGACTTAGAAAAAAAAACGGCATTTGAACATCTCTGCTGCAGAGTCAACATGACAGAGCGTCCATACCTGGGAATTCCCCCAAAACACAAGGTATCCGTGTTAAAATATGATGACAAGCCAGTTCTGGGTTTCCAGAAGCTGTGCTTTTCATACACAACACATTAAACCTCCTCTGTCCAACTTTAAAACCAGAACAGTTTTTATTGAAGTCTTTCAAAGTCACATTTTAATTTTTTTTTTTTTTTTTTTTTTTTAATTTAACCAGATTAGTCCCGTTGAGATCACAGATATCCTTTACAAGGGAGACATGGCCAAGACAACAGCAGCTACACAGCTGCTATTTTGCATACCAATAACCAAGAATAGCACAGAACTACATTTCAGTCTAACCCTGCTAGTTTGCATTAATAATATCTTTAACAACAAGCAGGAAGTGTTAATCCTGATATGTTATCAAATATTTAAATATTCACCGAAAGCAAACCTCAAGTACAGGTTGCATTAGAGCCATGCGATTACATTAAAGGAAGAACCAACTAAAAGAGGAACGTCAAAGTCCAGTTACGTACATATTCCTTTCAGAATATAATGAATAAAACTGGAGAAATTGATCCTAGAAATGTGTGAGTTATGTTTAGACACTAGCCAAGGAGCATGACTTAAAGCTATTATGACAAACTGAATCTCTGAAACTCCCATTTTGCAGAATCTGGCATTCTGCTGTGCAACAAAGGATAAAATATTGCATCTTCTTGATTAAAATGTTGAAAAACCTTGCTATAATGAAACTCCCTTCTAACGCCTCCACCACCGCCGTAAGTAGAGCTCTGCTTTCAACCTTTCTGCCCTTAGATTTTTAAAATTCGTAAGCCTTATGAGATACATTACAAAATGGTGAGAAACACTGCTGCAGGCCATTCCTCTCCTGAAATACATAAAATCTCCAAATACTTATGTTACATTCTGGCCAGTTTTGCCATCCCAACACAAATCTGTCTTTAGAGTAAAAACTAGCACCAAAAGAAGTAATCTATAGGAGCTTCAGCCAAAAGGTGAAAGTATATTTTTGGTAGATTCCTGGTTTTTTGGTCATATTATAGGGCCAAAAAAAAAAAAAAAAAAACAACTTGTGAAAGCATTACCGCCCACGTACAATTATGTCTCCTCTAGAGAGCAGCAGCCTCTTGCTGTATGTGGCATGACTAATCCACCAATGCAGGCAAAGCACAGAGGCAAGGAAGATGAGTCAAAAAAAACTTAAAAGAGCAACTTTACATTTACACTACAACAAAAAGAAAGTACTGTAACACTAACTCTTTAATATATTAACAGTTATGGTAAAAAAGAAAGTACACCCACATTCAGGCCAAGACAAACTACCTAAAAAAATTAAAAAGTGAAGGGCTACATTGTTAATTGTACAAGCCTGTATAATTAGAAAAAAAATGAAAAAGGATTTCTGGTTTGAAATGGGTTTGTGGAGATATGAATATGATCAATATATTTTGTACGATATCTTTGGGATAGATGAGACCAGAATAGAGATGTTTGGCCACAACACATTAGCTCCATATTTCGCTGAAACCAAACAGCATGTTACTACACAGCCACCAAAACAAATACTGCATAGTAATTGTCAAGCATGGTGGTTAGAATTAGATTTTTTTTTTTTTTTTTTTCCTTTTTGCAGCTACAGAAAATGGGATCCTAAAACCACAGACTCCTCTGAAACCCGAAATATTCTAGAGATAAAATATGAGGCCGTCTATCTGACAGCTGAAGCTTGGCTCAGACTGCAAAATGGTCAAGTCAAAGTCTACACTAGTAGAAATGCTGTGGTGGGACCTTAAGAAAGCTGTGCAGAAACAAAGCAAATTTCAATGAATTCGCACAATGTAAAGAAGAGCGGACCCAAAATGCTCAAATTATTGCTAAATGCTAAAATTTTAGCGGATTTCTATGAAGTGAACGTGCTGCCAGAACCAAGATGGGCAGTCTGTTAGCTCAGTGTGTCCTCCTCCTTTGGAGATATTTTAATGTTGACAGAGAAAAGGAGGACAGCACCACATGCAAAGCAAACAGAGGTGTGGAAGTTGTTTTGCAAAGATCGGAATGACTTATAAGAGAAGTCATTGGCTGCTTGTAGAGTGAGACAACAAAAAGGCTAAATGGATTAGAAAACGGGTTGTTGAATTTCAATCTAGTGTTGTGCAAAATAAAGAGGCTGTTGGAGAGAAAACAAAGCTGTCTAAGGGACATCATGTGGTGTGCAGGGGTCATATTTAAAAGAAAGGTTGTTTAGATTTAATTTACAAAGTTTAGTTTCTGTAAAAAAAAAAAAAAAAAAGCATGTTTAAAAAAATAAAAAGTCTTTTATCCCCCTTGCAATTACTAAAGAACACCAAAATGCATATTTAGCATCAACTTCTGATACATTTTAAATCTTTCATCTCACTGTAAGATTTAACTGAAAAAGCTGCAAAATAAGTCAACCAGCATTACTAAAAATTAAATGATTACAGACTTTTAACTGTGTAAAAAATCTGGCATCTGCCACAAAGGAAACACAAACAACCCAAGCAAACCAATCACAGCTTCCCCAGGCCGAACTGATTGGGATTTCTGAGGCAGATAAATCGTCAGTAGTTCTGTCGGAAATGACACAAACAGTAAAGGTCCAGCCTGACAGCAAGAAAACGGTTTCAGGCTTCAAAGTGCCAAACATCAGAAAAATCCATCAAAATTGCATCGATGAAAATGAGAAGCACAAAATCGAAGTGGAAGTATGAGAGCAGGCAGAGGTTGAAGGTCATGACAACAGCGTGCAGTCCAGGAAGCTCCTTACTGAAGCAGATCTTCAGATTAGAGAGATGAAGCAATCTGTCCTAATTTAATAATTCTGCACATTCCTACAAGATATCTTTTAGTTTATCTTATCACTATTAATAATTACCTGCTGATTTTGTATGTTCAATCATCTAATAGAAAATAACTGTCTCCAGTTTTTTATGCTCTAATGCTTTCATTTGAATGTAAATAGATGTAATACCAATCTAGACGTAATATCAATCTAGTGGTGGGACACAATTAAAACAATTTTCTAATTAATTAGAGGATTTAATCTGAATAACATTTTTATGTAAAAGAAATATGCATTTTTTTCTATTAAAATAAACTGTTTGATGACTCAATCAATAAATAGACATATGAGTTGTATTATGATGATGCACAACTACTTCTACTTTGATTTAGTGGAAACTGGAATACCAGACTTCTGTAGTAATAATCACCCATAAAGTTTCCTCTCAAAAATCCTTTTCCGCTTGACTTACACTGGTGTTATCCAGCCCTGTTTAATCATGTAACACCATCTTTAAATTCTGCTTCTGAGGGTAAGTGCTGCGTCGTTCCTTAATCGCTCTGCGCTGCATTTACTTGCACTCGGACATCTCAATTTATTCATTTCTCGTTCAGACGACGTGCGTTTACGTTCCCCAGTGGGATTAAATACGTTATTTTTTTCTGTAATTAATTCATCAAAATCAAAGCATTAAAGCTAATTTGCATACCAGTCAGATAAGCAAGCAGTTGATCTTCAGAATCATTAGGAAATCTGCTTGAGCAGCCAGTTGCAAACTGAAAAATAGGCCGGTTTTCCCAGTCAGTGAAAGCGCTACCAGGTCAGACTACTAACAACCATCTTCAGTGTGGATGATATTGCTGAGTGACAAGATAAATTCCTAAATAATGCATACACTTAAATACTAAAAATTTTAACATTACAATCTATAGTAATACATTTTACCTAAAAGTTGTAATTTAAAGATTGGTTTTCCTCTTGAGCTGCACTCTGATTGAACTGAGCCCCATTTTCGTTTATCACTTCAGGTCTTATATTTGACATTGTAAATAGTTTTTTATTTGTCAATGCATACAAAAAAATAAAAGCTTATTTTATTTATTTTTTATATGTTTAATTTGGCACCATATTTATACATTTCATTCTTAAAACTACAAAACATTTTTTAGATTTTATTTTGTTGCATGAAAAACCAGAAATATTTCCTGTAAATATAAATGGATACATAAATAAAAATTAAAATAATAATTTACTATGATCAATTAATCAAAAAATGAATGAATAAATTACTCAAAAATAAAATAATTATCACAGGTAGCTCTAGGGGGCCATTGATGGGCAAGCAGATGGGGTCATGTAAAACCTAGAACCTCCTGCCCTCAGCCAGATGATTAAAGAACACCACAGAAGCTCAAAACGAACCACATTTAGGTCATGGAGTGACCTAACCAGCCTCTAGATTTCAATCCTACAGAAAATCTGTGAAGGGAGCTGAAGTTTGGACATTTCAAATGGGAACCTGAAGTATTTAAAGAGTTTCTGCAACAAAATCAGAAAAGAATATGGTAATTATTTCCCCCCACTGTAAGAATACCACCATTGTTAGCTTGACTCCAATGAACCAGCACTGTACATTTTTTTTCTTGATCCTTCGGAGAAAATAATTAACAAAATCAAGAAGTGCAGAGGGTCCAAACGAAACACAAAACAATTGTCTAGGCAGCATTTCCGACATCAGCATCCACACAGAGCAACACAACATAGCTAATTAGAATATAAACACTAGATCAGGAATATTCAACAGATAACAACACAACCAGCAGCAACATCAGCAAACGATCTGAGCCATTTGAGCAGAGAAAGTAGGAGACAAAACAAATGGGGATCCGATCTTACCTGCTGACTCCAGCAGCACGTGGTAGTCTGTTCCTCTCTGAGACGGCATATCATCATCTTCCTCCGCCTTCTCCGACTCTTCGTAACGGTCCCAGTTGGACTCCAACTTTCTTCTGGAGAAAACCGCCGTCCTATCGTCTTCATCTTCGAGGTTCTCCCCCTCTTCTTGGTGCTGAAGGAAAACAAAGCAGAAGTGAGATCATTTAGAAAAGGCGGGGGCATTCATTTTGTAGGGTTCCTTCAAAACAATCAGGAGACTTACACTGATTATATTTTTGAACAGTACCTGGGTTCATTTTTAATATTGAATCAAATGATGATGGTTTATAGTTTTAACACAAGAATTAAGATACTGACCAATGTTTATCTGCTCAAAGCATTTGATTAATTCTTTCAGCCAACCTAATCAATTTAGTTAAAGCATCAGAGTTAAAAAAAAAAAAAAAAAAAAAAAAAAAAAAAAATTCAAATGAACTCCGTCCACCTTCTGTGCTTCATTCATTAACTTTGAAGACAACAGGGGGAAATATTTTAAGCAGAGTAATAATTTATAGATTATAAACTGATACATTTTGTCTGCTGTAAGCAGTTTTCACATAATGAACATGCTACATCATGCAACAAACCCTGCAGTAAGCTCCATCCATCTCCCCATTAACTCTGACCAGCTGAAGAAAAGCATCTCTACGGCATGCTGCCATCACCACTATGCTTCACTGTGGGAATTGTGTTTTCAGTGATGTGCAGTGCTAGTTTTTTTAACACACATTTTCCACATAGAACAAAAGGTACAATTTTGATCTCATCTGACCAGAGCACCTTCTCCCACACGTTTGCTGTGTCTCTTATACAGCCTGTAGAAAACCACAAACAGCACTGCTTATGGCTTTTTAAACACAATGGCACTCTTCTTGTCACCTTTTGAAGATTGTACAACTAATACTAATACATTATCGCACCTGCACCATGGCCCCATGCAGCATCCCAGAGTTACCATCCACCTCTTTGCTGCTTCTATGAATAACGCTCTTCTGGTCTGGTATGTAGAATAGGGTCGGTAACTTTTGCAGGTGTGTCATGCTCTGTGAGATGTCTGCTTTAAATGTCGACACAGCTGACCTGTCTGCAGTGCTGCTTGTTCTTGCTGGTGCTCTTTGTTCTCTAAAAGAAAATCCTCTGAGAGCTTCACAGAACAGCGGCAATTCATTTTATTAGGTGGCATCAGGGGTCTGAATACACACCAAACTTTAGATTTTTATTTGTAAAAAAATATAAATAACCATGCATCTTTTTAGTTTTAGTTCTAAATTGTGACATTTTGTGTTGGTTTATCACAACTAACCAGTAAAATATATTAAGATTCGTGGTTGCAATGTGACATATTGTGTATATTCCTAACCTCTGGTTTTAGCAGGTTGGATTTAATACTAATTAAGATTAATATGGCAAAGAACCCATCAACAAATACCTGTAATTCACGATTGTAAGCTATGCCTACCATCATAAGATAAATAGCATGCCGTGTCAAAAGTGGACTCATTAAATTCGTTTGAGTCATGGCTCTTCCTGTTTGTCTGCAGAAACATTCCAGTAATGATTCTCTGGAAGCAAGCTATGTGAAACAACAAAGCCATCGATTTATTCTCTTAAGTCAAGCAAAGGGATGCCCATTCTTCCCCCCAGCCATGCCATTAAAGACCACATGGCAGGCATGGATGCACCAGGGAGATTTTTATGATTGCAATCAAGGAGCCCCCAAGCAACAAAACTTATTTATATGATTGCAATCAAGGACCCCCTATTGTTTCTCTGTAATTCTGTCAGGTGCATCACATGACTGAACATCCTGGAGGAAATTAGGTGTAATATCAAAGGCTGAGATTCTGCATATTCATTGTACCTGTTAGCAAAAATGTTTACAGTGCTACACCTGGACATATTTAGAGGAGGCTACAGTTCTCGGGAGCCGAGCTCCTGCATGCTGCTTCATCACATCTAAATTAGCTCCTAAATATGCCTGAACTTCTGCAGCAGGCTCGTAATGACACATTCATTTCATACAAGGGGGACATCTAAAACATGCAGAACTTAAGCATCTGAGGACTGGATTTGTTCAACCATGAACCTAAACTCCAATCTGTGATGTTATCCAGCAATGCCGAATTAAAGACAATTGTGTTTTTATGCTTAAAATATTGTCTAGGACCGAGTCTGTTTGCTCACAGACAAAAAAAAGTAAGAGTTTTGATATTTTCAGTGAAGTTTGGAGCAGCGCCTCTCACCCTCTGGGAAAAGTCTGCTGCGGCATGGTAGCCTCCACCGCGTCCACGTCCCCGGTGGTGGTCTCGTTTGCCCCTGCCACGGTGGTGGCCTCCTCTTCCCCGGCCTCTGTGTTCACTGTTATGACTGTCGCTGTCGTGTCCACCCCGGCCGCCTCTCCTCCAGCCGCCTCCCCTGCCTCGGATAATTCTTCCTTCCATAACAGTTATTGTTAACTGAGTGTCGGACACTTTAGCAGGTAGCACCGCCTCATAGGTACAACCTCAAATGGTGTCCCGTAAAAATACTTCCAGTTACAGCTGTTGAGCAATGTTTTCGTGACAATTAATATTCTTTTTAGAGTTAAATACTGGTAGTATAATATAAATAGAATATATCAAATAAAATAGATATCAAAACAAAGTTTACTAAGAAGCCTATTAAGAAATAAAAACTAAATTGATATTACAAAACCCCAGTAAACCATTTTACGTTTTTTACAATGTAAAATGTTTTATTGCCGCTTTAAAAACAACAAAAGTTAACCATAGTGCTTTGATACTTAATTTAACATATTTAACACATTTATACTCTCACATAAAAACATTATAGATAAAATAAAATAGATATCCCAACAAAGCAAGTCTGAAAAAAACAAAAGAAATAAACAAAAAACATAACAAAATTTAATTTTTCTATGAATGTCAAATTTCTTTGTGCTGCACATTTAAAAACTACAGAGATGACGAAAAAACTGTAAAACAAATACTAAATAATAGAACAAGTAAAATACTATAAAAAAATAGCCACAAAAAAGTAAAATAGCACTCATAATAGCCATTTTGTGTCTTATGCCCTACTCAAGTTAAAGGAAAAGAAAATTAATTTATTTTCAAAATACATTCAAATACATCCTATCTATAACTTAGTTTGGATCTTTGAATATCCAAGAGAACTTGACTGGTTGCCTGGAGAGTTCATACAGGTGTCAATGGTGAGGAGATCACGTAAATAAAATGGGGCCAGACAGTTCAAAACATGAAAAGTGAGCAAACATTTTTTAAAAATCATTGCAAAAATGGACAGAAAGCCAATAGAGAGATTTAAAGGGTCTCAATACAGTATGTGTTTGTGGTTTTCAGTCTGGGTTAAAAGATGAGCAGTAGATTTTTGGACAGTTTGTAATTGCTGAAAGGATGTTTGATTTAGAACAATATACAAAGCCCTACAATAGTCTGGGCAGAGGACTGAAAAGTGTGAATAACACTTAATAATAATAATAATAATTTTGTTTTGTTTTCAAGTCTGAATTTGAAATCTGAGAATCAATTATTGCTAAATGAAAGCTCAAGAAACTCATTTTACCAAGAAAAAAATGTAATTTGGAATGTGAAAAGTAAAAAGAATTCAATCAATTTCAGAGGCTCAATGTTACTGTACAATTTTTACATGCTGTTTTTCTATTTACAACAGAAGAACTCTGTCTTAAAGTTGTGTCTATAAAGTTACTGGCCAGATATTTATGTAAAATAGAGAAACTAAATTAGGGTATAGTTTGTCACATTTAAAAAATGTCTTGGTTTTGCTGTTTTGTGGCAAATCCTAATTCAATATATTATCCTCTTAAAAACAAACTTCCATATGCACACACCTCTGGTGACATTACAAAAGGTTTAGGGCAACTAATCAGAGATCTTTTATGTGTGTCTTTCTATGTTTTTATTGATACTTTTTCACATTTTTGCCACTGCAGTTAACCGTTGAGCCATATGTGAGATGATCAGCACTTTGGCAACAAAAAAACACATTGAGGTAATTTGGAAAGTGAGCAAATGCAAACTGGAATGGGCAGATTTATTTATCAAAGACCCTTCAGTGATCATTTTAAGCCAAGTTGCAGGAATTCATTTCAGTTCAATTCAAAAATAATTTCTTTATAACAAAGGGAAATTAAATATTGTTGTCACATCATCCAAGTATCTTCAAAGAGTTGTTATGGATGGTGAGGGATGGGCAGGAAGGATCTCTGGTAGCAGTCAGTCTTGCAATGAATCTGAAGAAGTCTCTGACTGAAGACACTGTTGCTCTGTAACAGTCTCATAACAGTCATACATGACATGCTAACAGCTCAATATCTGGGCAGCAGAGACAATAACATGTCCTTGATTCCACTATCAGCTGTTAGCAAGCAATACTAATCTATCTCATCTGCTTTTGCTGCTCCTTTTTAAATATCCATCTGGCCATATCACTAGAAAGTAGGCAGAGAGATGTTTGAGTCAGGGATATAATCCTTGCCTGTTATGATCGATGGGAGAGATGTTTTGAACCTTCTCCTTCTCTTTCTGCTCTTTGGTCCTGCTCCATATCCAAGAAGCCTTTTTTTCCAACTCCTCTGGGATTTGGGATCGTAGTTCAGGTATTATTTGTACCTTTAAGACATTGATCAGCTGCTCCCATTATATCTAGAAACACATTTTGTTGCTTGATCCATGGTATTGAGATGTGTTTTCTATAAAACAGCTGCATCACCAGCTACTTAGGCCAGATATGTTTGCCAGACAGACAATTCATTTCAACCATCAATGGGAGTATCTTTCATGGCTTGAGGGTAATCAGAGTCAGACTGCGGTTGAACCCTTTCCACCTTAAATGTAACTCAAATGCTTCAAACTCGATTCATCTACCATAATGTTTCCTACTGCCAGCTGATCTGGTTGATTCTTCTGCTTCTTGTGTCATCAACACAAAAACATACACAATGAGATCCTGCAGTACATATGAAAATTAAATACACCACTGGATCTTTAAAAATCTGAATCTGTTAGCAGCTCTTTTGTCTCTGAAATCCCTACAAAATAATAGAAAAGGTTGGCTTTTTTAGTAGCACTATCACCTTGAACATACATGAAACGATTGATGATTATCAGAAAATTATTAAACATAGTTCTTGCTTTATAATATATGTTCCAAATATTTTCTCTGCTAATCTCTCAACAATGTTGTTTTTTTGTTTTGTTTTTTATTTTAGGCAGCAAACTCGTCTTGATGGGGTCACAAAGAGGTGACTGACAACTATAAGAAATACTAACAGAAGACAATGGATCTCCAAAACAGCACTTTTGGCAATACGTCACATGCTCACAGCCTTTGGGAGGTCATAACCATCGCTACAGTGTCAGCCATCGTCAGCCTGATAACTATAGTTGGAAACGTACTGGTGATGCTCTCATTCAAAGTAAATAGCCAGCTTAAGACCGTAAACAACTACTACCTGCTTAGTTTGGCCTTTGCTGACCTCATCATAGGAGTGTTGTCCATGAACCTATATACCACATATATACTGATGGGCTATTGGTCCTTGGGGAACATTGCGTGTGATCTCTGGCTGGCAGTGGATTATGTAGCCAGCAATGCTTCAGTCATGAACTTGCTTGTGATCAGTTTTGACAGATACTTTTCCATCACAAGGCCACTGACTTACAGGGCAAAGAGGACACCAAAGAGAGCTGGCATTATGATCGGGCTAGCATGGCTGGTGTCTTTTGTTCTTTGGGCACCACCCATTCTATGCTGGCAGTACTTTGTAGGGGAGAGAAAAGTTCCTCTGGACCAGTGCCAAATCCAGTTTTTAACCGAGCCCGTGATCACGTTTGGAACGGCAATCGCTGCTTTCTACATCCCGGTTTCAGTTATGACCATCCTCTACTGCAGGATTTACAAGGAGACGCAAAAACGGACAAAAGACCTCGCAGAGCTTCAAGGACTCACAACAGGGAATGTCCCAGAAGGGACTAAACCACAGAAGACAATAATTCGTTCTTGTTTTCATTTCCCCAGAGAGAGAAGGGACCAGAGTCAGGCCTCTTGGTCTTCGTCTAATCAAAGTAATATTACTAAAATGACCACCAGGTCAGATGAGGCATGGGCGAAAGCAGATCAAATCACTTCTTTCAACAGCTACACATCATCAGAGGAGGAGGAGCATCATGTTTCAATAGAAACCCCACAAGGATCATTCAAGGAGCAGCAGACTGGACAAAGTAATAAGAATGGGGAGGTTCCAGATTATACAGAGGAGGAGTATTGTTCCACTCCTCATAAGAAGAGCCATAAAAGCTTAATTTCTTACAAGTTCAAACGTAGCTCAAAGGGTAAAAATGACAGTCCAGCAAGTCCAAAACCGTGCCCTCCAGTGCCAGAGCGGCTAGCCAAAAAGGCCTCCACCTCTTCATCCTCCACCGCTTCTAAGCCCATAGACTCCGCCCTGAAGAACCAGATCACCAAGAGGAAGAGGATGGTGCTTGTGAAGGAGAAGAAGGCAGCCCAAACCCTGAGTGCCATCCTCCTGGCCTTCATTCTCACATGGACGCCATACAACATCATGGTACTCATCTCCACGTTCTGTGCCGAGTGCATCCCTCTGTCCCTTTGGCACTTGGGCTACTGGCTGTGCTACGTCAACAGCACCATCAACCCAATGTGCTACGCTCTGTGCAACAAGACCTTCCAGAAGACCTTTCGCATGCTCCTGCTCTGCCAATGGAGGAGGAGGAGGCGAGGTGAGGACAAGCTGTGCTGGAGCGCTCAGAATCCAAACGTCAACAATAAAATGAACTGATTTGGTGGATAATGCTTCTTTGCCCTCATGATGGCATCTGTTGATATTTACTAGTATTCATTTTCAGTGTGATGTGCTGCGGGTGGTTTTTGTATTTAATATATGTTGGTAGAAAATGAGCAGAAGTCAAAATGACTGGAAGGAAAGTTTACTCAGCTCATAAAAGTCGATAACCACCTCCAAACATATACACAAGATGTGTAAAACAAAAACAAAAAAATATCTTTTATAGCAGTAGTGTAATCTCACACTGAGAATTTCCCTTGAACATTTCACAAAGGTGGAGTGGACAATTCGATCTATTTAGTCTGGTCTCTTAATTGAGGTCTGGGGGCTGATATTACCGTGGAATAAGGTTGATTTTGTGTCTTATGAACCATTTCTTTGCTGATTTGGCCATGAATGCTTTGAAATATTAACCTGCTAGAAGACTATTTACATTTATCTGACAGAGACCACATGTTTTAGTTAAAAAATCTTGCCATTTCAAAGAATTCATGATGGCACGCCCTGTAATATTGTAGAAGAGAAACAGGCTCACAGCATCATAGACTCTCCACCGTTTTAAATTGTTAGAAGTGCTTACAAGTATTGCACAAGAGATTTTGTCTTATACCCATTTTTACTATTTTTATATATATTTCTTCTACTTTTTGTTTGGTTTTTTAGCCCTCAATAAATGTGCTCAAAATAAGCTATGGATTTTCTCAAATTTTAATTGTGAGAGTATGCTACTGCAATAAAATTTATATTGAGGCTTTTTACACATCTTTTCCAGGAGAGCCATCAGACTAAACTGATGGGTGTAACTAAAAGAAGTTATAGGCTTTTCAGATGTTATCCTGAATGAACATATCTCTGATTTTCAAACTCATGATGTGCTTATCTATAAAAAGGCTGATGTGAACGCATGAAGACACCAAGACCTCTCTTGAAAACTAATGGTTTCAGATGATGACCCTTTGCTTGCGGGACGCCTCCAAATCTTAGAATGAAGTATTTGTAATTGTGTTCCACAGTGGTTAATCATGGTGCCACTTGTTACAACAAGAAAAACTTATTAAATAAGAATAATTTAGTGTATCCTATCTAGTTGTTGACTTCAATCTTTGTTTCTGGGTCCAGCATAAATTACAGAAGTACAAAAAGTTTGGAGTGCACTTTCAGTATAGCTGCTTTGGATCGCTGACATGAGTTTTGTAAACTGTATGTTACATAACACCAAATAAAACATGTGCTGATATTTTTCCATGCTGATTCAGATATGTAGGTTGCTTTGAGAGGACAGATTAGCAAATGTTAATTTTTTTATGACATATCTGGAAAATGTCCTCATTCTTTGTCCCGTCACCTCAATTTGCACTTTCCTTTTACGAGATTATCCAAGTCCATCATTCACTTGCTTATTGCTGCTAATGCTGCTTACATTTATAGCATTTCTTTGCTTACTGGTTCTTGATGTGTGTTATCTGGAAGAGTATTTTGTTTTAATACTCACAACTCAGCTGTTAGTTATATTGACCCTCCTCAACAAAATTCAAACTATGACTATCTCAATAGGGCAGATGTTAAACATTTGTGATTGTAATTTTACAAAATAAGAAATAAAAAAAAAATAGTGGAATTCTTATAAAATAGTTTTGTTACAGCCTTATTCCAAATTGTATTAGGTTAATCTCTTTCCTCAAAATTCTACACACAAATAACCCATTATGACAATGTGAACATTTTTTTTTTTTAGTTTTTTTGCAAATTTATTAAAAATAGAAAACCAAGAAATCATATTTATATAAGTATTCACAGCCTTTACTATGACGCTCAAAACTGAGCCGTTTCCACCGATCATCCTTGATTGGTGGAAACGATCAAGTTGCAGAAACATCCTTGAGATGTTTCTGCAACTTAAATAGAATCCACTTGTGGTAAATTTAGTTGATTAGACTTGATTTGGAAAGGCACACACCTGTCAATATAAGGACCCACAGTTGACATAGCAGGTCAGAGTGGAAACGCCAAGCATGAAATCAAAGAAAGTGTCTGTAGACAGGATTGTCTTTAGGCATAAATCCAGGGAAGGATACAGAACAATTTCTGTTTCCTTGAAGGTCTCAATGAACTCAGTGGCCTCCATCATTGGTAAATGGAAAAAAAAAGTTTGGAACCAGCAGGACTCTTCCAAGAGATGGCTGCCCATCTAAACTGAGTGATCGGGTTAGAATGGCCTTAGTCAGGGAGGTGACCAAGAACCTGATGGTCACTCTGTCAGAGCTCGAGCATTCCTCTGTGGAAAGAGGAGAACCTTCCAGAAGGACAACCATCTCTGTAGCAACCCATCAATCAGGTTGTTATGGTAGAGCAGCCAGATGAAAGCTACTCCTCAATAAAAGGCACATGGCAGCCCAAAAGGCACCTGAACGACTCTGGTCTGATGAGACAAAGATTGAACTCTTTAGTGTGAATTCCAGGTGTCATGTTTGGAAGAAACCATGCATGGGTCATCTCCAGGCCAATACCATCTCTACAGAGAAGCATGGCGGTGGCAGCATAATGCTATGGGAAAGTTTTGTAGCAGCAAGAACTGGCAGACCAGTCAGGGAAGTGGAAAGGATGAATTCTGCAATGTACAGAGATATCCTGGATGAAAACCTGCTCCAGAGCAACCTTGACCTCAGGCTGGAACAACAGTTCATTTTTCAGCAGGACAACTACCCAAAGCACATGACCAAGATCTCAAAGGAATGGCGTCAGAACCACTCTGTGAATGTCCTGGAGCGGCCAAGCCAGAGTCCAGATATCAATCTGACTGAACATCTCTGGAGAGACCTGAAAATGGCTGAACAGACGTCTTCATTCAGCCTGATGGAGCTTGAGAAGAACTGCAAAGACGAATGGGCCAAAAGGACTAAAGACAGATGAGTTAAGCTTGTGGCATCAGACTGAAAAAGAGCTGAGGCTGTAATTGCTAACAAAAGTGGATCAACAAAGTTTTAAGGAAAGGCTGTGAATATTTCTGTGAATGTGATTTCTTAACTTTCTATTTTCAATAAATTTGCAAAAATCTTAAAACAAATGATGGGGTGTTTGTGTGTAGAATTTTGAGGAAAGAGACTAGTTTAATACAATTAGTCTCTTACATTTAGTTATGTTACATTTTGTAACATAACAAAATGTGGAAAAAGTGAAGCACTGTGAATATTTTCTGGATGCACTATGCCGATGTCAAATTAATATCAAAAATATTTGATTTAAAAAAAAAAAATTAAATCCCAAAAACCTGCCTTTTAAACAGATGTGTACATTTTGAGAGCTCCAGCATACAACACCCTCTCCACTTATCGAATGACTAGAAAATGTGTGAAAAGCCTTTAAAAAAATCTTACTGTATTGTGAAAGCAAAATCTCACTCTGAAATATGTGACAAAGTCCCACAATAAGAGTATCACTTAACTGAAATCATGTGTATCGCATTTACTTACACCTGAACTGTTAATACTTAGCGTAGCATCCTTTCTTCAACACTTGACAGCATCGGGTGTTCTGATCCAACATTTCTCAAGGCTGGAGCATACAGAGAGAAGGAGAAGGATCTGACTATTCCATTTTGTCCTGGGTCATCCATTACCATTTAATTTCTTTAGCTTACCCTACAGGATTTAGGTCTGGGGACTGAGAAGACTATGGAAGAAAGTTGATTTCGAGAGGGGTGAATTATTTTTGTGTTCATTCAGCCATATGTTTAGGATAATTACCCAAATGGAAGACCAAATGGTGCCCTGCAGCCAGGTTTCTGGCAGAGGCCACAAGATTTCCAAGAGTTTGGGATGCCATGTGATCTCAGAGCCTTTGGAAGAGAAAGATGCCCTCGGCATCATAGATCCTCCACTGTACTTAACAGTGGACATGAAGTGCTTTTCCAGATTTTTGTTTTATGCCAAATCCAACTGGAATGTTTGTTTCTTTTAACTTACTATCCTTCTGTGTGTGGTGGCAAGATAAACGTGGGTCTACATCCAACATGGTTTGTCACAGTTCCAACTCTTTCATATTTTTGAATTATTGCTCTGTTGATATTGTCAAATTTAGTCAAGTAAATACTTTCTTGCTGCCATTTTCTGGCCTATTAGGATCAATGCACATTTGCTTTACCTGGATAGCATGTTCTTTTGTCTTTCCTGTTTTGAAGAGGGATCAAAGAAAATAGCCACTTTGACGTGTTTATACCCCACAAAAAGAGAAAGTCAGAAACTACTAATGCTCTTAAAGATGGTAGGGGGCTCCAAAGTGGTGCAATTAACACCTTGCAGTTCCCCCCTGAGTACTTTCCATGTAATTTTAGGCTATATTTGTTGAGCTTGTTTTTCCTCAACATTTCATATATCTGGGTTAAACATACATGAAACTGTGACCCCAGGTAGAGTTTTTATGTTATGTAAAATTAGAACATAAAAACACTGATCTATAAGTTGACTTTAGTGAGTAGCAACGTGGACTGGTGTTTATAAATGTACAGAATATAGATAGCAGTCATGTTTGCCTGTTTATTCTACAGCTTCATCAAATACACAGGCAGACTGCATTTTAAATATTCCTCTTTACTGTTTGTTCATTCTTTAAGCTTAACTGTTTAACTCCCAAACAAAATCTTAATTTTGTACTGTTATGTAAGGTTTTTGTACAAGATGCATGTTTGATTTAATGTGAAAGTCTTCATATGCATTTAAATTGACTGTTGCTGAGTTTTAGAGAAATGCTAAACCTCCATTTCTCCACCTAACAGGCAAATTTGGAACATGTTCCCCTGGTTTGGTAAGACTCACTTCTTCACCACTGCAAGTGTTTTAAAGCCAGTGCGTAAAATAAGGAGCTATTATGGAATAAATCATTAAGCTCAATTCACGAGGCCTGCATTTATTTGCATCTGGCATCTTTGTACCGTAAAAGGTATGAATGGTGCCCTGAGGAAAGCGCCTACTATTCTTCCCCAGTTTCTACCCCTGTTTTAATCAAAGCTCGCCCAGAGAAAAAAACAATCAGATTAAAATTCTCTTTGAGTTTTCACAAATATAAATACTAAAAAAATCTCAAACTGTGTTTTAAAAAAACTCCAAGTCATGCTTTCAACAAAAAAGTTTCAGTGTGAAAAAAAGGAAGTGGTCATAAAAATAATCTAGTGCATGTTATAGATTAGGAGATAAAATTGTTTCAAAATGTTTTTTTAACATGACAATCTGAATTAAAATGAATACTAGCCTGTTTTCCTAATTCCACTCTGTACGACACACACACACACACACACACACATATATATATATATATATATATATATATATGGACTTTGTTCATGTCTTAGCCAGTGATGTTGTTCTGTATGACCTGCTTATACGTTACATAAAGTAAACAACAACAATGAATCTGAACTTTTTTTATTTTTTTGAAGAATTATTTATGTATAACCAACATTTAAGCTTAGTTTTACCCATGAATACTAAATGTAAATTTCTTACACTAAATGGGTTTAGTGGTGTTTTCTTCTATCCTGTTTCTGGCTTTTAACAACTGATCTTATGTTTAAGGGCTAACTTGTACATTTTGTGACTTTTAAAATGCATTAGATGAACAGTACTGTACATGTGATATTATTTAAGGGTAACATCCTTACCAGTGACCATATCCATAATGTAAAAAGACTCTTTACATGCTCTTTACATGTTTGAATGATGCTTTCGTATACTGCTCCAACTGGAAATCTTTCACTGTCCATTGTTCAATCTAACTGTAAACTCTGTGCCTTTTGTTTTGTTTATACTTTTGTGACTGAATCTGTGCCGCTCTGAGCTTTTACAGTTACAACCCAAATAAATGCACAAAGACACAAAAAGTCCGTTTATAAGCATCATCAGCATGAATGTCATGTTCATTATTTGAGCAACTCTTCAAAATTATTCATACCCCTATCAGATTTTGATTTGAAATCATTTTCATTCAACCAGGTTTGTCTCTGACAGGAAATAAGACAGGCATCTCTGAAAATATAGAAATGAATGAGTAATATATCTATCTATCTATATATATATATATATATATATATATATATATATATATATATATATATGACATGACAGCTCTACTGTTACCTGTGAGTTCTGTTGCCCAAGTCCAGTCCTCGAGATCTACCATTGTCCAACTTTTAGATGCGTCCCTGCTTCAGTACACCTAAATTAAATGAATGGCTTGTTACCAGCTACGGTTCGTTCAGTGTCATTTGTACTCAAGATAAATAAATCAATGTTTTAAATGTATAGTCTAATTATGGTCTGCTCTCAGCAAAAATATGATACAAAAATATGTTGGTCAAGACAATAATAGTAATGATGTGCAAAATCTTAAACATCAAGAGAGGAAATAAGGACATTTTACACAGACACTTGTGCTAATGATTTTAATATTGACTTTACTTCCCACTTTATTAAAAAGCAAAATCAGCAACACTCCACAGAGATCTGGAAAACCAACCTCCTTTACTCTTTAACCTGTCAACCTGTATCACTTTAATTTATGCACCTCAGGCACATAATGTACAGTATGTGAGCTGTATGCATACAGTGCACTATAATTATTCATAGAATGAGGTCATATGTTTACTCCCAAACAAATCAGATCTTCTCAAATAAAAAAAAGGTTATATAGCATTTTAATTTATTTATCTATACTTTTAAATAAGAATTCATTTTAAAATTTCAATTTCATTCACAGTCGGATTACCAAAACCGTCCAGGAAAAGGAAAACTCTAAATATGTATATAGGCTCTGTTTTTATTATTATTATTATTATTATTTTTTTTTTTTTTTTTTTTTTTTTTTTTTTTTTTTTTTTTTTTTTTTTTTTTTTTAGATAGAGGAATTTAGCAGCAGTGGGAAATATACACAAGTAGGACTGACAAACAGGAAGCAGGAATAATAGCTTTAGCAAATATTTTCCACAGTGCAGCTTGACCAAAAATGTTTAGCTCCGTTTCAGACAGTATATTAGAAATCACGATGTGTTCAGAACATTTACTGATAGAGAAATCTGTACAGCAGACCCAGGTGCATGAGGGAAAAAAAACAAAAACTGACACTTAAGAAAAAAAAAAAATAAAAAAAAAAAAAATAAAAAAAAAAAATCTTGCTTTGCTGTAGTAAGTCAGTTCCAGCAGGGTGGTACAGTACTACCTCCTTTTGGCTGCTGGCCTGCTGCCCTTGCTGCTGCTGCTGCCTGCCTTGCTGGAGCCCTTGGAGCCAGAGAAGAGCTTGGTCATGAGCTCAGAGACGTCTGGAAGCTCAGGGTTGGGGTTCAGCATGTTCATGGACTGCTCCATTTCCTGCAAAGATGGAAGGGAGTTAAGAATCTATCAATGAGTAAAGGAACCTTTTTCTTGTCTTTCGGCTTTTCCCTTCAGGGGTCGCCACAGCGAATCCTGTCTCCATTTCGTCCTGTCCTCTGCATCCACTGGCCTCATCTCTAAACAATACAACATCGTTGGTCTCACTACTGTCATGTACACCTTTCCTTTCATTCTTGCCGATGACCTTTTATCACACTTGACCCTTTTCTCCACCCATTCCAACGCGCTTCTTCACACACTCCGTTGCTCTGGACCGTTGATCCGAAGCGCTTCAAGTCCTCTAACTTCCTTACTTTTGTTCCCTATAACGTCATCATTCTACTAGTGCCCTACTCTTCATTCTCTCTCGTTTTCCTCATTCATCAGCTCTTCAAAGTACTCTTTCCAATTTCCTGCATACACTCTTGAACTTTTTCATTCCTCCACATCTCCTCATCTACTTGACTCCTTCCAGATGACACACCAAGCACCTTCCTACCCGTCTCCCAAATAGCATTAGCTGTGGGTTTCCAGTCATCTGGGAACAGATGACTGGAAACCCACAGCTCTGGGTGGTCTCCGACCACCAAGAGCCTGTCTCAACTCCACAACACTTGTCTTTTTTCAGTTTCCTTTGATGTTAACTCTCTTCTTCTTTCTCACGATCAGTTTCATCCTACAGACTACCATCCTATGGTGCCTAGCTACGCTATCACCTTCCATGACCTTGCAGTCACTAATCCTCAAATTACAACGTCTAGAAAAGATGTAGTCCACCTGTGTTCCTACCTCCACTCTTATAAGTTGCCCTATGTTCCTGCCTCTTGTGGAACAGAAGAGGCAGCAGCCATTTCCAGTCTACCATTATCTGTCCCTCTTCATCCCTACCCTGGATACCGAACCTGCCCATCACCTCTGTTCCCTTCACCAACATGTCTGTTAAAATCTTCACCAATCACCATGCTCTCAACTCTGGGGATACTCTGTATCACATCTGCTAGCTCACTACAGAATTTCTGCTTCTCTTCTAACTCGCATCCTCCCTGTGGGAAATAACCACTAACGATAGCGACTATGATTCCTTTGATTTCGAGCTTCAGTCTATATAACGCTCTTTTCACTTCCAGAACGTTTCAAACAAACTTTCTTTCCATCTGTACTGTGGTAGAACAACTTGAACCCTGTTCCTAAGCTTCTAGCTTTGCTACCTTTCTATCGGGTCCACCTTTTCTGCATTATGACCACCGACTCTCTAACTTTACTTATCATGGTTTTAACATTCAAAGTCCCTACTCTCAGTTCTGCACTGTTGCCTTTCCTCTTCTCTCTCTGCCTACGATCATAATAATTTTCAGTTGCATAATTCCATACAACATAGAGCGAGCAACATTCTTAGTGCTGTTAAATTTTGCAAATATAAAACTGTAGTACAGCCTCCCCTTTTTTCCCGGTCATCACGCTAGCTGATGGCCGTCAAACTGTCGCTGATCACTGGAATTGCAGCATGGTGTATGGTGTGTAAGTGGCAGGGGCAAGTGTGGTATGGTGTGTGTGTAGTTGCGACTGGGACGATATGAAAGAAATTTATTTTGCGGTTCATTCGGAGAGCTACACTTGCACTTTGTAAACATCAGCTGCAATGCTGGAGTGCAACCTGTTGTGTTTGGTCTATCTGCATGCATCTCCGCTCCACCCGCCCTGCACTTTGTCACCGTTCGCTCCAAGCCACCCCCTAGGCAACAGCTCGGGGAGGACAGAAGATTTAAAAACCCGGACATTTTAATCAATCAATGAAATTCCCCCGGAAAACACGTTAAAAGCGGACACGTAAGAGGACATTAATCAGATTGGCGGAAAAGTTACGACGACTGCTGAAAATTGCAAGTCCGCGCCAAAATTGCGAATTGCGATAGCAGCTTCCTGGAAGGACTGGCCTATTATAACACGCAACAAAGGGACCTGAAGGTATTCCTTACCTTCCTCATTTCTGGGTCATTGGTGTTGACAACTTTGGGCAGCAGAACAATTATGAGCAGGGGTAAAACCATCATCATTACCTGCAGAAGCAACGAAGACAGACATTTAAATGAGGAATTCATCTGCAGCTCAATTCATTGTTGACAAAAGTCTAAAAAGGTTTGAAAATGACTAAATCTAATTCACAGTTGGTGACAATTCATTTTACAGGAAATATAAATATTTAATATTCTTTTTACTGGACTTGATATTTTAATTAATCTCCACAACTCTTGTGTTGAATTCATGTAACTGTCATTTCTATATGACCCACTAATTAATTTTATTACCATTGGGTTCATGAGGAAATCTGTCCAGCCCCAGGTTTCTCTCTTCATGAAGTAACTGTGAGGACCAATGGCTCTTATCTGAAGTGGGTAAGGCTGACGAATCACCTCTGAAGTCTTAATGTAGTTCACAAGACGTGCCCTGTGGAAGAGACGTGGCCTCATTATGGGTTATAGTTGTAACAGGACAATGTGATGATTAACATACAGTATAAAATGTATTGTTTGGCTTAAATTACAGTAAAACCTTACCTCATTTTCCCCTTGGAAGTGATATCAACACGAACTGGTTCAAATCTATATGTTGGGGTAACAACTTCCACAACATAAGATCCTGAAGGGATGTCATTCACAGCAAAACTCCCATCAGTTCTGTAAAAAAAATAGAAAAAGGCAACATTTTTCCAAAGTTAACCCAGAGCACTCAGTCCATCAAAATATGCTTTTAGGATTACTTTATTATCAGATTGAAATCATTTTACCAACACATACAGCAACCATTTAAGGATAGATTAACATATCTGATCTTTAATATTAAAACAACAAACAGATGCAGAATTCCAAATCTTTGTTGATTTTTTTAGTTGTGTTACTTCCATACTGTACAATAACACTAAGGGGTAGTGTGAACGCACACTTTTCTGAAAGACACCAACCTCCTGTGGATGGTTGTATCTGGGCTTTAAATGCTGGACAATATGAATGTGGATGGTTGTATCTGGGCTTTAAATGCTGGACAATATGAATGCCTGGCGTAACACATGCATTAACGGTCACCTGAGAACTCACTTGATTGAATACTCGATTACTAAGTTATCTGATATCTACATTCAATTATATCTGACTATTAAGTCCGCTGAGTTGCGAGGAGATATTGGAAATGATTTTTAGGAAGGCCATTAGCCCTTCTCATGGGGGTAGGAGAAACTACAGCAATCGAAAAACACACAGAACTACGTCCGAACCAGTGTTTGCTTGATTTTAAGCTTCATCGGAAAACTAAAGCGCAACGTTAAATGAAGATTATATACTGAGAGTGTGTTTTCATTAGAAATCCTGGAGGAGTCGAGGAAAAACAAAGCAAATAAAGAACAAGTGTAACTGATTTAATTGTAGTTAAGTATATTTTAAGACATTCAACTTTTCAGAGAGGAATGTTATATATAGTTGGAAGGTTTAGCCATTTCTCATGTTTTGTAATAAGCACTGGTTTGAACGGTGTTACTATGTTGACAACAGACTTGTCTCTCAAGAGGCCCCCTTTACCGCGGGGGCCTTAGGTTCAGTTTTGGCAAAAATTAACCAGATTCATCTATAGACTGAATAGAGTTAGATCCAGGTGTATCAATATGTAAATAATCTACCAGTATCAAGCAGTCATTTGTGTTCGGCATCCGCCGTGCGGTGACCTGATCTTGAGATGCTAACCAGCACTGCTAACGCTACACACTTAGCAAACAGGCTAACCGCTGGACCGTCTTTAGATGCAGTCATTTCTTACCTTAAAAATCCCACATATTCCTCACCCTCAACCAATACTCTGGCCGTAGAGACCCAGTCTTGCGTTTTCACACCGGGAACGATCGCTCTTCCCTCAATTTTAAACCTATCTCCGTTCGGCTGCGTCGATACACCCGCACCAGGCCCCGTTTCCATGTCGGTGAAACAGCTAACCAGAACGAGCTCGGCCTGCAGGAAAAGCCATAGCAGCGGTACGCTTCCCCTCTGCATACTGTCCGTCTTTGTTAAACTAAGCGACCTCTAATAAACTTTGCAATGACATCTATTTAATGGCTGGCTACAGCAGAAACGCTTATTTTAACATCAGCTGTCCTTGCGGGGAAGTGACGTCACATCCGGGGAAGCGACCTTAAACAAAATCGAGATTAACACGGAGACACAAATTTTTTTTTTTTTTTTTTTACCATTTTATTTATTACCATTACTACGAGGAACTAGCTGTGATTGTTATTGTGTTTCTTATAATTTATGATTGAATACAATTCAGTTCAAAACTACTTTTTTAATCCCAGAGGGAAATTAAATGTAATCGATATTCACTTTCCTTCAAAAAGTTGTAGATTCTGATGGCTGTGGACAGAAAAGGTCTCCTGTTGTGTGTATTACAGCGAATCAGGGAAAGCCTCTGACTGAAGACACTGTTGTGTAACAATCTCATGAAGAGGATGCTCAGGGTTGTTTATAATTCTCTTGATTTTAAGAAGAATCCTTATCCATCAATTATTGTGTTAAGACTGTAAAATGTTAAAATATGAGTCCTGTTAATTATTTTGAACCCGTTGAACTGGTTCCAAGAAAAGATTTGTCAATGGATTTGGAAATGTTCTCTTTTGGGGCAATATACTCATCTTGAGAACCAGCTTTTTTCTGGTGTTACAATCAAATGCTTGTCTAGAGTAGATTTTTACATTATGAAAACTACTGTTGAATGTCACAGAAGACTGGTTCAGCAAAATCGTGCATTTGAAAATGTACACAAAAAGGACTGGAAAACATTTTCAAACCATCAGTCTCACTTTTAGTAGACCAGGTGAGAAGAAAAGCAATACTGCTTTTTTTCTTAGCAAATTTATTTAAAAGAAAATTAAAAGAATCACTTGTTTTGACATTTAACAGTCAAACATGAGAACAGGCAAAACAACTAATAACTTAAAGACTTGGAGATTCAAGTTCCTGATTCCAAAGAAACCAGGCACACAGAAAAACAAACAAACAGGGCATTTCAAACATAGACAAGTGGTTTAGTGAGAGACAAAGACATTGGCACTTCATAGAGCAATATAACAGCTTGTCTCACGAGGTCCACTAAACATGTCCCTTCACAAGACGGTCCACTTCAATGTGAAGCAGTCATTTTCCGTGCAGGCTTGCTGCCCTCCTCCAGAGGAGTCCCCAGTTCAAGCTGAGGAGATTTGTCTGAATGATCAAGTTCAGTCCCAGTTAAGAGGTTTGAGTGTCCGTAGAATGAACCAGTCCATTTTTCTGGCAAACATTTTCAGTTACAGCCATGATCAGCAGTAGTGGTCACATGCTCAGAGTGCTACATTTATCAACTGTCAGGGCAGCTGAGAGAGATGAGATTCAATGGCCTGGAATACAAATGAGAGAGAACACATAATCAGAACAGTCTCTGACAGCATGCATGAATTAATATATTCTCTTCTTTTTAAGACATAAACAATAGGGATGCACCTAACGATTATTTTAGTAAGTGATTAATTGATTAACTGGATAAAAAATAAATAAAAAATCTGCAGAATGTGCCAATTTTTTTTTAACTTCTTAGGCTTTTTTATTTTTTTTTTTATACAATATTAAAAATACATTAAGAGGCAAATAAATAAATTCCTTTTTTTTTAAAAAAATAAGAAAAACATTTTATTGCCTAAAATTAAATCATTTAGCTTTTCTTTAGTGAAAGTGAACCAGGTGAAGCTCAAACTGCCACTGGAGGAGCTTTGGGTAGAACATATTTATAGACAAAGGTTTTTTTTTATTATTATATTAAATGCAAAATGTTTATACATATTGTACAGTTTGGGCTTAATTACTGCTGTGGGTATGTTGTTTTTGTCAGCAAATGGCCTTTTTGAGTCTGTATACTCCAGTTAATTAATTGATTACTAAATTAGTTGATTTCAAATCGATTAATCACCATTAATTCGATTAATCACAGCAGCCCTATTAAACATTAAAACCAGAGAAAATCTCCACAGACTTGCTGAAGTGGACTTACTTTTGCCAGCTCTCCCACAGATCCTGAAACCAAACATAATTGAGATGCTTCCTTCCACAAGTCTTTCAATCGCTGCTTCATGATATCGATATTCCTAAGACAAACACAAAAATGTTATCAAAGTGTTCTCTAGTGATTCCAACAGGCTGACAATACCAATACTTTAACTAGGACCTGGAAAACAAAACAAACTTAAGAGGAAACATGAGAAAACATCAACCTAGGATGTCTGGTCGTTTTGCCTGACCAACATAAAAGGACAAACTGTCACGAATATGTACTTTTATCGCTCTTACAAGGCATCTTCAGCAGGAAGTACATTCTAAAGTCTTGACCATGTCTTTCAATATAAAGTAAGGAAAACACTAATTTCAGCTGAATACACTTTTATTATTCTACATTCAGCTGTTGTAAAAAGCCCTAAATGTAGATTTAGTTGTGATAAAGCTGAGCTCTAAAGTTGTATATTTATCAGCAACAACCTTAAAGCCCTTTACCTTAAGGGCCACTAGAAATCCTCACTTCTTCTGAAATATGAACGTCACAAGACTGAGATTAGGCACGATCAAAGCTTTCATCATTTTCTGTCCTGGTCATTTAAATCATAGCAACCAATCAGTGCCAGGGTTCTAAAGTCAGTTCTACCACACTACCTATTAAAACAATGAGCAGCACCCCCCGCCCCCCGTTTAACATTGGAGATTCTTTTAGATCATAATCAGCACGACACACCCACCTGTCTTCTAAACAACTGTCCTGCAGTCTCTTCTCAGCTTTGGAAAGTTCAGGCCACCATTTCTTGATGACGGACTGAACCCAGTGTAAACCCACCGTTATGTGTCTGTCAAAAAAAAAAAGTGAAGAAATAAACGCAGAAGTTAGGCCCAACTGGTTTTCACCCCATTTCACTCATTCCTAGTCCTAACCACTAGGTTTGTATAATGTAAGAGGTGGAGCACCCCCTTTGGTTCTGTAGTGGCAAACAGAATGAGCTCAAGTCAGCTCTGAAAACTAAGATTTTTCAAGGGAAGAATTGTTGTTTATCCACTGCAGGGACCTTTATAGGGTCCCCCTACAACAATTTATTAAACTTGCTTTATTATTGCAAGACTTTTCATAAAAAAAAAAACAAACAAAAAAAAACACCATTCTTGTTGCTGAGCACTGACTTAACCCCCACCCTTAAAAAAAAAAAAAAAAGAAAAAAAAGACATGCCTATCTTTTAATAGGGCAAATGTGTGGGACACTTTGTTTTGGAGCTACAATTTTATATATTCCCCCCAAAAAGTTAACAAGTTTGTTATAGTTATAGCAAGTTTGGTTTATTGGATGCAGGTAAAAATAAAAATGTCGAGGCCTGCAAGTAGTTTCAACCTGGCTGCTTTTAATAGTCAATTATCCCAATCAAAGCCCTGCTTTCTTCCTTTCTTTCCGAGTCAGGGTTGGTACAGCTCAATTAAAATCCACTCCACCTACACGTTTTCACACAGTTTGGAGTGGCACTTCATGGCCTTTAAACCATAACTGCTATGAAGCAGTCTCAGATTAATGCTGGATTAGTCTGATTTTACGGTTTTTAATCAAATTCTAGACTCTGCTGAGCGGAGCTGTGTCCCCAGATCACAGCTGCCACTCAACTCCGGGGGACGTAATCTACATAAATGAACTGAGTTTCAGAACCCACAATGGTTATGTACAAAAACACCAGCCTAGATAGATTACAGGTTCAGGAAAGTTATGTCCTGTAGAAAAAAAAGTTCAGAAACCCACTTTTTCCTTTTAAACATAGCTTCAAAGGCACACAAACTACTGTAATGTCTAAATTTGAATTTTCTAATACATTTCCTTTGTACAAGTTAAATATCAGTAAAGCAAAAAAAAAAAAAACAAAACAAAAAAAAACAAAAAAAAAAAACAAAAAACCACCAAAATCTCAAAACGATTTTACCATCACAACAACCTTCACAAATGTGTAATTTAATGTAAAGCTGTATATTTTTCAATCCTTCATAATCCCTCTGTTTAAATGTATCCACATGTATGACATTCGGCCTATTTTTGTTCCTTAGCAAGCATAAAAAAAAACAAAGTGACATCTGCTGCAGCAGTAATGACTGTTAAAATGTGCAACACAAATGGGTAATAATGCAAAAATATTTTACAATGTTTACACACAGAAAAAAAAAAAATACAATTTTAATCACAATTTCTTTATGTGAAAGAGGCTATGGAAAACCTATTAAGGCCAAAAAACAACTGTTTCGTTTCAATTTTGCCAATTTGTTTTGAGTACAAATGAATACTTAGGACTTGAAATACACCCAGTTTGTTGAGCCAAACTCAACTCCACTCATAACTCTTGTACCATGAAAGTTAATTTCAGAAGCTAAAGGAAAGAGGGGAAAAGAAAAACTGACGTGCACCATCAGCATGTAAACAAATATGGCTTAACATGCCCACAGGCGTCATATAAACATTTATATATTTTTTTTTATACTTGTCAAGGAAGAAAACAAATGTAATACCAAACACACCCTATTTACTGATAAATATCTTAGGTTTGCACTTGTGGGCTTTATTCTACAGTAATCTGACAGGATAGAAGGTGGAGAGAGAAGGGGAGATAAGCAGCAAATAGCCAGAAACTGGATACTGAACCCAGGACAGATACATTGAGGACTATAGCCTCTGCACACGGTATAGTGCCCACAAGTAAATCTACTAACAAAGAAATCTCCCTAAAACATATCTATATTCTTATGGTATATAGTAATTTCAAAACAACAGACTTTATTAAGTACACTACTCTTCAAATATTGATGGGTATGTCAAAACTTTACATACTTAGTACAATAATGTCAAAAAACACCATTTTAATTTTGTCTTGGTCATGTACAAACTACAGGTTCGAACTTATGTTTAGTAAAATCATTTAATTTGGTAAAGACTGATCTCTACCATTTCTTGAAATTACTATTCAGCAGTGATATCAAACATAGTATATATTGAAACACTTAGAACTAAAGATTAAAGTGATTATTGTGCCATTATAAACATGTTAAGAGGAAAATAGTTACATTTGTCAGGGAACCTGAAAGTGAGGTTTCTACCTCTATGTTTCTGAGTGGACCCCTTTAAAAGCCTCCCTTGTTTAGGGCTACAAGGCCGTTTCCCTTAGCCTTCCCTCTTTTCAAGAAAACTAGCAGCTCTCCTACTCCACTACTACCATACTGCTGTATCGTTAAGGGTTAGGAGGGAGAGGCAAGGGAAGAAATGGGTTTAAGCCTCAATAATAGTTCATAAGTTATTGGTCAGACCAACTGATGCTTCGTGGGTGGATATGGTGATACAATATTGATGATGTCAGAAGTACTTACTCTTCATATTTGCTGGAAAGAATGAGTTTGACTTGGGGCAGTAGGTCAACACAGCAGCCAAGAGACAAACATGGAGCTGCAGTTTGTAGGCTAATAAAATGAGGAAAAAAGCACACACAAAAAAAAAAATTGAATGGACGATGATTCATAGTTGACAGAAGGGAAAGTAATGATCATTAACCTAAAGTTTCTGCAGGAGTACCAGAGCTGAGGTCATTTTTACTTATTTCATTTAAGCAGTAGATTCTCTTTAGCATCCAGTTACATAACACATTCAGTTCAGCCATACAAAAAAGGGGACAGATATTTAAATGAAATTAAGTCAAAGAAGTTTCATGAAATTATTAAAAATTACATTGATTTTAATTGTTTACATTTATTAATAATTTTTAAGTATTCCTAATTTTATTAATATAGTTATACTATATATTGACAAGGTATAATTTACAGGATCTTTTTAAAAACCACTAGTTGTGAAGATAACCTTAAAATTTAAGCAACTGGGATGTAAAAGCCAAATGTAACTTACTTGTTTGTTAAGACAGGTAAGCAGTCAAGCAGCACCCCTGTGTCTTGTATTCTGGGGAGAAAAACAACTAAAGATGAGTCACATGGTTTGAGAAAAAGCCCAAAGCACCAAATGATATGATCTAATTTTACCTTATAAGGTAGGACACCAACTCGCTGGCATTTCTTCGCCATAGCGTCAGGGCTACTTTAAGTCGGAGATCTCTTCCAAAGAGTATGTGAGTCATAGCTTCATGGTCCTTTGATAACTTGTGGAAAAACAAAAAAAATATTTGGATTTTTTTTTTTTTTTAAAAAAAAAAACCAAACACTAAGAGAAAAACGAGACGGAAATGTTCTTTAAAAAGTCTGTTCTCACCTCAGTAAAGTCAGCGTACTTGGAGCTGGCCCCTGCCATCTTGGAAGCCTCAGATGAGTTCATTGGCAGCCCGGAGTGAATGCCCCGCACATCATCGGAGCATGTCACCTCATTTTCTTTGTTGGCCATGCCGGGGCCACGGAGACGGCCTACATTTGATGCCCTTCGGTGCGGCTTCGCGCCCACCTCGACCGATGAACAACTCCTCCTCTTGTGAGGCAACGGCCGCTGTATTTTGCCCGGACTCTGCACTCTGTGATGCACCTGGAATCTGATGAGAAGGGACACTGAGATGGGCCAAAGCTGTGGTAGTTCAGATGGGAGGTGAAATTCAAAGCCACAAACACACTGTGTTGATGGGCATGGAAAGATGACTTACAGGTGCAGCTCAATCAATTAGAATATCACTGAAAACTTCAACTATATTAATTCTTGATCAACTACAAGCAGATTGACATATTTTATGTTTTTTTTTTTTTTTACAATTATGACAACAAATTAAAACGCAAAATTCAGCTTTCAAAAATATTAGAAGACTACACAAGACTAAGAATCTGCAACCTGTGGCTCTTCAGATGTTCCACAATGGCTCTTAATAACTCCGTCTAAAAAAGGACAAAGAACCAGCTGGTGTTTTTAAATATAGATATATTAAGGTTTAGTAAGTTTTCATGGAATAATCACATTGAATTTTTTTTTTAAATTTTTTGTTTGTCTTTATTTTAAAGTCTAAAAATAGAAATAAAATGGAGGTTGTTTTAAAATGACAACCAATTTCTTATAGTGGATATTTATCTGATATCAAAGGTCATGTAATATTTGCAGCCCTAAATGGGTTTTATTTAGCCAGACTGTAAGCAAAAAATGGCTCTTTGGATTACAAAGGTTGGAGACCCCTGCCCAAGACACCCTGACCCCCCCTCCAAAAAGAAGTGTTTTTCTACAGAAATGTCAGCCTGTTGAAACATATGCCTATATTTGTACAGGGCTGCAGCTGTAAAATATTAAAGTACCAAGTATTCACGTTACATATGTCAGTAATATATGCGTTTATGCTTGTTGATAATTGTCACATATATTGTTTTCGGGGGGCTTTAAGATATTCTTGTAAACAATGAAATCGATTCTTTACCAAAATGTCAGATGGACCCAGAAGCAACTTTTTCAAAAAACCATGTTGCTTCGACAGAAATACGTGTAATTATTTTCTAGTAACTGGGTGGATTATTATCTAGGGTGTACGTTTGAAATGAACTCAAAGCAGAAAGACTGCTTAGTTATATATTTGCTTATCACAGGTCATTTCATCATTGCGATACTCACCGATAATTAAACATGTTGCATCTTTTCCTGATGTCGTGCAGCCCTGCGTCTATGTGTAATGACTCCTGAAGCACTGACTCAAGTCAGCTACAACCCATGTCTTGTAAATCTCTTTTGAATGGGCTCTGCTTCACAGTCTTCTCAATTCTGCAGTTATTTCTGTTGCTTTTGAATCTTTTTCTACCAGTTTCCTTCTATTTAACTTGAATGCAAATGCTTGGATACAGCAACTAGTCTTTCTCTTAATTGTGTAAGCCATAACATTTCTGTATAACAATCCCTTTAAAAACTGAATATTGTGTTTTGATAAGGTGTAATCAATATTCCTTCAAATTACCCAAAATGATCTTTAAATATCTAATTCTATATTTAAAGATTCTATGTAAGATATGAATGCAACGTTTTCCACTTCGATCACTTAAAAGGTTTCTGGTGATATTCTAATTTATTGAGATCTACCTGTAATATTCCAGTGACTGAGAGGGACTAATCTGTGGGACAGTGAGTGAATGATTATATTTGGATAAACCCCACAGATGTGAAATTAGAGACTCACCTGTCCTTATCTAATTCTTCCTTATTAATAAAATCCACCTAAAACAAAAGGATAGGGGATGAGGGCACTACCACTAATACAAACCACTGAACTAGACTTCACTTTCACCAGGATTTAACACACAAAATTACTGTACTGCATACATTAAACCATAGTTCTTGGTATTCGTACCTGCTTCATGTTCTTTTCAGTAGAAATATGCAGGCAGGACCGCAGAAAGCCATTGGATTTATTGCAGCTGACCTTAAAGACTTCCCGTTGCTTACAATGCTTGCCAGCTGCCATAATAAGGAACACTGTTGGACAAACATAATCATTGATAGTATAACTCACATATCCGGAGCTGGTAACTAACATTAAGGCTATTTTTTTTTTTTTTTTTTAACAACAGCTCAACTAAGATTCAGTAGATGTTTTAAAAGGTAACTGTACATGTAAACAGAATAAACGTTTTAATTAAATAGGCGTTGCCCGATTTAGACTCGTTAAGCTGCAACAAAAGTCAAAATTAAAGTTAAGCTAATACACTTCCAGTGTTGATAAACATGAAAAGAGACCATGTAAGGAAATGAATGTTAATTGACTGAAAGACAATTAATGCTACTCCACTAACGTCTCAAGTAGCTTTAACTTTCAGCATTTAGCTCAACTGCGAAAAAAACACGGAGACGTTAAAAGTAACGAGCTGGGCCGCTGCTACGAGCTAGCAAGCTAACAGGTTAGCTTCGCTACCTTCAGGGAACATATGGCTTCACATAAAAACAAATGGTATTTCCGACAAGCTCCTGTTTGCACCATTTACATCGGGAGACTGAATACCAACCGATTCATTTTGTAGAGTGTAGTAAGGGCTCCTCAGGTGTGCAAATCCAAAAAACACGAAAAACTGGTTAAACTCAGCGAAAACTCCACCTCAATGTTAACGCCTCACAGTTTAACCATTCAAATGAATACACCACCGGTGTGTGGGGATTGTGGGATTGATTTTGGCAAAGAAAAGATGGAGTTTCTGTAGTTTTAGCGACGACTGGTGGACGTTACCAAACAAACATTTGTAACGGCGCGCTCTGGCGCCATCATCTGGTAGGCAGTCTGTACTACAGTTTCCCGAAGGTATCGGAAACACCCGACTTGGAACTCTATACATGGATGGTTCAAATCCATACTGTTTTGCCAAAGTATTCACATTTACACACTTTGTCACATTGCAACCTCAGTTTAATGTATTTTATTGGAATATGTTGTGATACACCAGAAATCAGAACCCTTTACAACAGAGCTTTTTTTTTTTTTTTTTTTTTGCCAAAGTAAGTAAAATTTGCCTTGAGCAACACAGTCTTGGTTTAGACATACCTGTATTTTTTATAGTTAAAGAAGTTTCTTAGGTTTTAGAATGGAATATTTCATCCATCTACCCAACGTCTATACCTAGCAGTTGCCTATTTTCAGCAGTCATGTGCAAGAGGTGGGGTACATCCTGTACATCAGTCCACCACAAGGCAATACAGAGACACACAACCGTGGACCCACAAATCCCTAAGGACAATTTAGTGAACCCAATCAACCTAACAGTCATGTTTTTGGACTTTGGGAGGAAGCCAGAGTACCTGAACACAAATCACAAATGCATTGGCAGAACATGCAAACCTCATGCAGAAAGACCCCAGGCCAGGATTTGAGCCCAGAACCTTCATGCTACACTTCAACAGTGCCACCAACTGCTGCACCTTGCGGTTCTGGAATTTTCCATATTTTCGGAAAATAAACAGTTTTGACCTCATGACAAAAAAATAATAATGATATCTCACATGAACAAACAAAATATTTTGCACCATTAGTGTCATTCTGGTGTGTAAAGTCTATGCAGATGTTGCTTGAAAATTGCTTTTAAAAATACAATAACTTCGATACAAATAGCCATGTTGGTTTGGATAGCTTTTTCTCTTACTAAAGGAAATCATCTTTTGAAAACTTAACTCATTTTTTTCTTTTTTTTCTGATTTTAAACATTTGCTTGTTTTTTTTTTATTTATTTATTTTTTTTATATCTTCTCTCAACTTTGAAAAATTATCAGAATTAAAAGCATTTGTGTAGCTGGTCAAACTCATTAACATAGACAGAAAATAACACAAACCCACTCAGACATGATCTATTGGTGAGATTGTTTCTGTATGCGCTTGCCCTTAAACTAGGTCCTTCACACCAAACCACTTCCACCCCTTATATTTCAATAGACAGTAGTCTGACCATGAACATGTTTTGCCATTTCTCATCAATGGGACAGGAACAACACGCGACACACAAAGACCAAAAAAACCCAAAAAACAACAACAAAAAACCCCCACAGCACTTGTATTAGAAACAAACCTGTTTATTCTGCTTTCTGCACATTCACTTACAGAAAAAATAAAAAAAATAGCTCATGATGGTTCAAATTCAGGGTACCATAAGTTTTAGGATAAAAATACCTGAAATTCTTCCAGAAGACATTAGCATATAATTTTATTGAAGATCTGGATTCCAGACATATTGATGAGTAAAGTCACAGAACACATCAGCCTCTTTCCACTTAATTAAAAGACAATAGGAACAAGAACAGACTAGTGAACCCAGTTTTCTTTGGAAAGTTTAACAGCTCATTCATTATGGTAATACATGTAAGGGCTAGCCAAAATATACTGGAAGAATTGAAAATGAACCAATACCTACTGACGGGGCTTTGTTTGGAGGAACTTGCACATTTGAAATGTGGATGTTTCTGTCTCCAGACAGCCACAAAAACGAACATTTCTGGTGATCTGTGGCTTATCACGATCAGCATCCAGCTGCATATACCGACACAAACATACCAAATCATGAGTTTGTTTTCTCTTTCAAGACAAACTGATCAATATTCCAAAGCAAATGTCTACGTTGTTTGATTAAAGGTTTCTTTTTTTTATTATTTTGTTTAATCTGTGGTGGACATTAGGAGTTCAAGTCATTTGATTTCAATTTTATCTCAGCCCAATAACAGAAGATATGTAGACCAACTCTATTTTTCCAAGCATTTTTGGCTACATTTTTTTGACTGTAAAGGATTTAGAAGCAGAGATGCTTCTCCCATTTCACTGTGGGAGTTTTGTAACAAATAACAACAGAAAAGCCTGATATGCAGAAGTTACAAATTAAGCTGCAAAACAGCAAATGAGAGGGCTCTACAGTGGACAGTAAGGAGATCTGTAAGGGTCACTGGAGTGTCTCTACACTCTTTGCAGGTTGATCTTCAGAGCTTAGTTCCTCACACCTTAGCATTAACTTTCTAAACTGCTGCTATCAGGCAAACAGACCACCAGACAGCTACATAACTATGTGTTTCTCCCCCATATGATGGAGCTTCTTATCCTATCTCTAAGTGAGTCCAGCCACCCAGCAGAGGAAGATTATTTCATCTGCTTGTAACCTGGATCTTGTTCTTTTGGTCTCATGATCATAGGTGAGGGTTGGAACGTAGTCGAATCAAGAGCTTTCAAGGTTATATACCTTATACTACAATGCTTATTTCACATGTTTTTGTCTGTTTAGCGTTTTTCATCTGAGATTTTTTCACAGAAATCTATTGAAGATTCCAGACATTTTATTGAACTGGTAAAAATGAGTTTAGGTAAAATCGGGTTGTGATGAAATCTTATAAACAGGCTCAATTTTAAAAATGGAGCCTAAATCAATCACTTTTGCATCGTTTAAGGTTGTAAAAAATATTTCAACCCCAGACTGTTCACAGCATTTTAAAATCCTACAAAAACATTTTCTGGCTGTTCTGTTGCAATTTTCAACATTCAGCAGTCTGTTTGATGACTGGATAAGAATTAAGTATATCACAATAAACTTGGAGCCTTGTTTATTCCAGACCCCTTAGGCTTATTTGAAATTTTGTTTTTAATAATAACCTGAAAAGAATTCAATATCTGATTTTCTCAGATAAAAACAACCACCCACAATGAGTCTTAGAAGCATTAGAGCATTAGAAGAGTTACATCAGCAAGGAAGGATTTGCATTACAAGGTTTCACCCAGATAAAAGCAGGGTGTTTGTTGGAGTCTGAGGGTGTTTGAAATTTAAGCTGGAACTTGGCTGAGGTGCAGAAAATCCCCCTCCATACTTGTGAAAGGCTATTTAGTCTCTTTTAGCAGGATGTGCTTACTGTTAAGTAGGAGGTATTTTAGGGCAGAAAAATCTTTTCCGGCTCTGCTTGAATGAAACTGTTATTCAAACGAAGCTCAAAGTAATCAGTGGGATGCTCCAACTTTCTGCAAAACATGATCAATAATTCTGTAACACTTAAAACATTATACTTATGTAATAATAAACTTACTAAAATTGACCACTTTGTTTGACAAAACCTTTGGAAACCAATCAAAGTGATTATGACCCTTCCTGCTTTTGCCTTTAACTTTCACAGGCAAAATAATTATATTATGGTAAGCAAAGATAACATAACATTTTTGTCAGGTATTCATAAAACATGAGTACATTTTAGGACTAAATAAAGAGAATCCTGAAAGGATGCTGATCAGATATTTTCTTTTCTCAAAAAACGAAGAAGACAAACCACTCATAATCCAACCTCTGCTGCATTAATCCTTTCCCAATAGTCTTTCCTGATTCCCCATATGAATACTGTAGCTCTTTGCCTCATTTGTGGCCTGGAAATTACTGACCTTCTTTGCAGAATGCCTCTTTTCTCTTATTCTACCGTATGCTTTTCTGTATATTGCCAAATAATAGAAAATATTGCCTGCATGACTTTTTCTACGTCACACCCTCTCATCAGGGAGTAGAAATGTTTCGACCTGGTGTCCTTGCATTCAGAGCTTTACATACAGCAAATAATTGCATTGACAGTATTTGGGGAATATTTTTGAAATGTGTGGCACAGATAGCATCTATGTTGTCCAAGCAGCTCAGTGCATAAACAAAAGACTTCTTGTTTGCAAAGCGCAAAACCACATGAAAAGATGACAAAGACATCAAGAGAACAGGAGAGGCAGAGATTTCAACATTCCTGGGTGAGTATCTCAAAGCAGACAGACAGTGTTCAGATTCAGATTGAAATTCCCAGAAGACTTTTAATGTGCATGGTCCAAAAACATAAAACTTCCTCTAAGCCTAACCTCAGCTGAAGTGTATTATTTCCATTGTTCCTCACAGATCCTGTGTTTGGTGGAGCTCCTCTTCTCATCTGGCAGCAACAGAGCGTCCTCAGAAAGCCAGCAGGAGACCACTGATGTAATTTCCCTGAAATAAAAGCCATCAGCTGGATGCTTCAGTGTGAGAACATTTCCACTGGTTCAGAAAGTTTCTCTCTTCCTGAGATTTGTCTCCTAAACAGTATCAGGTTCTACTAAAGGTTTGTTTTGATCAATTAGAGCAGAAATTTGCTGTAATTATAACTGATACAGGATTGGAATTTAATGTGTGAGTGAGAATAATAAGTTCCATGCTTAAAAAGGAGAGACTTTTACCAGCCCTAGATAAATAATACAACATACTTAATGAAATATTCACCCCCCCTTGAACCTTTTCACAGTTTGTCATGTAACTAACCTCAACCTTCAATCTACTTCATTGTGTTTTTGTGTGAGACACAAACGTGGAGTGAAAATGATACAAGGTTTTCAAATTTCTTTACAAATAAAAATATGCAAAGTTTGGAATGCCGTTGTAGTCACAGCCTATGATTAAACAATTTGCTGAAACACCTGCAGCTGCAACTGGATCTGCAAGTCTGTTGTGGTGTGTCCCAATTAACTTTGGATTTGTAGTGAAACATCTGCTCATTCTTCTAAAAATAGCATAAGCTCAGTCAGATTGCATGGAGAACATCTGTGAACATCAGCTTTCAATCCTTCCACAGATAGTACTGGCTGTAGGTCTGGCCTTTGACTAGGCTACTACACTACTACACCACTAATAATACTTTTCCTGTCAACAGATTCTTCCACCCACACCATGGATCTCTGTAGCTCCTGCAGACTAGCTATGGACCTCTTGGCTACTTCTGTGATTACTACTTTTCTTGTTTGGTCTGTCAGTTTTGGTGGAGAGCCGGTAGGTTTGCAGTTGTTCCACACTTTTTATATTTTTGAAAAATAGATTAAATAGTGCTGTGAGAGTAATTTACACATTGGTAGACTCTATTTACCAACTAGGATACTTCTGAAGATCAATTGGTTGCATTTGGTTTACCAGTACCAGCGTAAAAGGACTAAATTTTTGTGTATCATCATGTATAATTTCCTTCCATTTTCATAGTGGTGTGTTACTGTAAGTTAGTCTACCACAATAAATCTAAATACAGTATAATGATGGTTATAACTTGACAAAAAGTGAAAAACCAAAACAAAAAGTTCAGGGTGTGTGATTACTTTTCACAGTATGTTGTCAACTTGACTTTTTGTCAAGAATATTTGAAAATTTTGGGACAAAGATCTAAACCTGTTTTCAGTGAAGTCGGATGAGCAGTGATTCCCTTTTGATAGTCTGAGTCGTGGCAGATGGACCTCAAAGTAGGTGGGCCCTCACAGCAAACAGATGCTAAATGGTATAAACTCTGAGAGCTTGTCAACAGCACATTCCAGCAGTAGATGGCAGTGTTTGTCTGTAACTCATTGATGCTGGTAGAGCCAGCTGTTCAGTCCTCCTTTAATGCTTTCACTAGGATTTTAGACTGCCAAATGATTATCAAAGTCCCAGAGAAGCTTTAAAATTACATGCCAAAATAAGACAATTACTGCGTCAAAAGACTTGGCATGGAAAATACAGTTGCATAATTTATCTAACAGGATCATAAAACGCTTTATTAGATTTAGATTTTAACTTGCTTCCCTCAGAAGCTTTAAAAGTTAACTGGATAAGTTGCCACTTTAGAGCAGCCTTATTTTTAATATGTATGTAAGCAGGACAGTTAGAAGCTTATAACTCTGAGCAGAAAAGGGTCTTTTCATGCATTTTGACAACATAAACCAGACAGGTTTAAACCAGAGACATGAAAGCATTGAAATAATTTCACTTCAAACCAGTTGCATGTATGAAATTTCTGATAAAGAAGTTTTGATTGACTGTCAAATTAAAATCAGGTTTTACCTTTTCTAGGTCAAAACAACAAAAACATGCATCTGTTATCTCAATAAAATATTTCTTAGCCTGAAATAGTGACCTAATATAAGGAATATCTCAACAAAACAAATTGTTATCATGAGATAAACAAGGAAGTTTTATGTTTCACAGAAAAAAAGCATTCTTTGATAAACATAGATTTACTTATCTTAATTGCCTTTGTTTTGGAGTTTCTGTTTTTGAGCACAACTCTTGTCCTACAGCTTAGTGAGTAAAACTGTGACAGAATTATTTATTAAAACAAAGCATAAAAAAAATAGTTGAGCATAACTGAAGCCAACTGTGGGATTTTTACAGCTGCCATGTTTCCTTCTTGTTGACTCAAAAGCACAGACATACAAAGATAGCGGATCTATTTCCTGTCCATGAGTTTTACAATACACAAGTGGTGTACCAAAAGTGGGTTTCCTCTGCAGGAGGATGTTCCACAATTGCCTTTCCATATACATCACTCACAAAAAGTTAGGAATATTTGGCTTTCAGATGAAATTTATGGAAAACTTCAAAAGTTCACACTACAATGGTATTCTATCATTAAAGTAGGGCATTTAAGTTGTGGAGATTTCCTCAACTTAAACAATATATTAAATCAAAAGCCAACAATAGTGGTGGGTATGCCACAACAAAAATGCCAATGTCTTGATAACTTGCCATGTGACCTTGAGCATCAATTATAGCTTAATGATTTCTCTTGCTGTTCACAAGTCGACTGATTGTCTGCTGAGGAATGGCATAGTGCCACAGAAGTGCCACAGAACTGCACTTCTTTGGCACTATATTTGTGCCACCAATCTGAATGTGCAGTGAGACTGATGTATGCACATACATCTATGTGAACAAACGATAATTTGTGGTGTTGAGCATTTAAATCTCACACACACTTGCTCAATATGCGTTCTGGCATGCGTTCAACTCTGACAAACTCTTGCTTCACCTGCTATGTGCTTACGGTTGGCTCGATCGTTGTGTTTGGACGTATTCCACTCTGACTTCCCTACTCTTCATGAATGGAATGCCAAGAGAGCCAAAAATATGATGTGTCTTTCTCATGCAAAGTATGTTGTTAATATGCAAACAACTGCATGCACAGCATAAAGCACATGTAAATGAACCACATCACCAGCCAATCACAGACAGATGTCAGAACCCGAGTTGATTTGGAGTTTGACTCTTTTGATTCTAGTTTTGATTGTAATCCTGTGTTAATTAGTTTCTTATTTTGATGAGATCAGCCTTGTTTCTGTTTTACTTTAGTTCAGTCCTCTTGCAGTTATTCTAGGTTAAATATGGTTTATTTATTCTTTTTGTCTAGTTATTCTTCGTTTCTGTTAGATTAATTTTCCTGGTTCCAATGTTACTCTCCCTTGCCCCATGCTGCCATTCTCTCTCTCTTTCTCCTCAGTCTGCCTTCTGCTCTACCCCCTTACACACCTGCAAACTGTTAGCCAAACAGCCCCAATCTATTGTTCCAGCATTCCAACTCATGGTGTTTAAACCCTTCTCGTGCTCTCACTCCTCGCTGGATTCTTCCGTTTCCCACCTGGTTCTTTCCCATCATCCTGCTGCTTTTGATTCCTGGATTCCCATGTTTCAGTTCTGCTGTGGCTCCTTGCATTTCCTGTGGTTTTTGTAAGTTTTTGTTCATTCTTTCTATTAAATCATCAAGTCTACATGCTGCCTCTGCCTCTCTGCATTTGGGTTCTACTTCATCACCATCAATCTTGACAACAGATCACTTGCATCAAATCAGAGTATTTCTTGGATAAAAAAGAACAAATCACAACAAGCAAATCAAAATACTGTACCAAGTAGCAGAAATTACAAACAAAATAATAAAATTTAAGGAAAACACAAGGAAACATAACACATTTGAATTTTTTAGCCTAAGAAGTATTGAAGCACACAAATATGCTTATTTTGTGCATTTCAGGTGTGACACGTGACATTTTTTAAAATGGTTTAACAGATGACTTTTAAAGATGGATTCAGTCAGAGCAGGGACACTGTTCACCATGAAGCGGCAATCAATGTAGGATGTAGTCAAAGGACATCCGCTGCTATGCTTTTCTTGGACTCTTCCAGTCTCTGTATCGCTGTTTCAACTTGCTGATGACACTGTGAAACTCTAAGCTCAATGGGCACTTCCGTTTGAGAACATCCTATGTGAAGTGTCACAATGGCAAGGTTCTGTTGATGATCAGTTGTTAGGTGTCATCATGGTGTCATGATGTCAAAATGTGAACAGCATGAGAAGGACTGTTTAAATACCAATTCTGATTGAATCTGCAAATTTATTGGCCAATTCATGAATCAAAAACCCATTGTGAATTTTGTTATTAAGCTCCTTGTTAGAAAACAGCAAATTGTGCAAAAAGTACTGAAACAAAAGTGTTGGGCATTTGCCTCTAAATGCATCCCCTTGTAAAGGTTATAGTGAAATTCATAAATTTCACCCGAAAGCCAAATAGCCCTAACTTTCTCTGTTTGTCTATGTCTATATGATAGCAAATGCAACTAAATATCCAGCTAAGCACTAAACAGATGTTGCAGTGATAATAATCTGATAATATGGTTTCTGAATGGCATGTTACACTATACAGACACTGTCTGGATTGATCAAAATTTACTCCCCTCAGCATGCCGAATACTTGGAATGATCAGCATGGTGCAACCTATTGATATAATTTTGACACAGGACCTCAAGAAGATCCATTTTTAGTTCAAACAGTGTCATGATAGGTGGCATAAGTGGTGATTGTTATGCATGGAATTTAAATTTTCAAAATGGTAGAAGTTATCATTTTAATTATTGCCTTTTCAACAATCAGCAAAGCATCTCACAAAAATGTGTAAATGAATGTAAATTTATCAAATTTTTTGCAAACATTTTTGACTTTGACTGTTTTTTTTGTTTTTTGTTTTTTTTTTAATTCCTATGTTGGACACATTTTCAGAAGCAAAAGAACACTTGATCTGCTTTTTAATGAAAGGGGGTTGAAGGTGTAAACCATGAGAAGTATTAAAAAGAGCAATAAAAGATTTTCACCCTTGGGAGGTCACACAATGTAGTCATACTGTAGAGCCTAATGTTAGAAAGCACTTCAGGAAACAAGAGCTTCACACATTCAGAGGATCTAAAAAGCTGGACTGATTCATCACAGGAGCAGCATTTTCCAGGCTAGATACAGTCCACTCTGTTAAAACCTTTAACCACACTGCCCCACTCACACAAGTTGTCCAAATAAGAAACTTCCTTTCATCAAAGAACCAGTAGCTTTAGACTCTTTGACGACAGACATTTTTTTCCCATCACAAGCCTCTTTTTGCTTCTTTTCTGCTGTGTTTTGGTAAGCCCAGAAATTAAAGATTTTTGCCTGAAAGAAGCCAAAAGAAGACATGCAAGAGTGACCTTGCACAGGAGGTTCATTGTGCCATTTCCAGAATTCAGGAATGAAGTCAGTATACAGTAGCGTGTAGGTACAGATGAAGAAACATTACTGCTACCCCTCAAGGACTTGCATCATTGACTATAACAAACAATCTTTAATTTTACAATCTGGACATGAACAGGATGTGGATGGATGTGTGAGAGTAACAGGTATTGTTGCAATGCCAACAAGGAATTTCCTATTTCTGATTAGTTAAGACCAATCAAAAAAAAAAAAAAAGTTTAGTATGGTGGCCTCGATGGCCCTCTGTTATAGGCAGGTCTGCAAAAGTAAAGATGAGTTCAGGGATGCTTTATTTTCACTCAGGGAGAAATGCGTGTGTGTGTCAGTTCGTTCATGTTGCATATTAAGGACCTTTTCTGGAATAATCGCTTACCTTGAGAAGACCTTACAGGGGCCAAAGCCTGATTCTAACATGGCAAACACTCATTTTGTAGGGTCAGGAGTTAGGGTTAGAGCTATCATTTGAATAAGGTTTAGGTTAAAATTGGGGTTCTAAATCTGCTGATAAGGGTTAAACATTAGCCTTAGGCAGAAAAATTAAGATATGAAAATAATTGGAAGTCAATCAAAAGTCCTGATATGGCCAGAAATACAGATCTGTTTGAATGTGTGTGTTCTTGTGTGTTGGGATTGTAAAACATCACAATTTAATTTAATTTCTTTTAATTTTTATTTTATTTTTTTTTTTTTTGGCAACACATCTTTACCAGGGCTGCAAATAAACATAGAGGGAGAATTGCTAGGTTTGTCATTGCCCAGAAAACATGACCATGTCCCAGTGATCTCAGCTTCTTCCTTTTCTTCTTCCGAACAGGTGCTCACAACTGTACCATCCTGCCACTGCTGCTCTCTCACTCACCCTTCAGTTCCCACTTGAGAAGTAATGAGGCACACCTGGCATGAATCATGGATCACTTCACCAAAAAAATATCCAGCTACTCTTTGAATCAAATATGCAGAGTTAAAAGGAGCTGAGGGTGTACATTCTTCTCCACAATCCATGCACAGTACACCCATCCATGAAAAGGTAAACATCTCTGTCAATGAGCCACAAGCCTGATGATGTGTTGAACCATGAGAGCGCTTGAATGGAAAGCATTCAAATCTGTGTGGGCTGATGCTGTGTCCAATCAGCAAACAAGACCACCAGCTCTAACCACTGGGGTTACTTTATATACAGCCATCATGTTCTGCTCATAAACACCCTGTCCTTCTGCAGGAACAGAATACAATGCAACACGTTAGAGAGATGTGGTAAACCTGTCTTCAGCCTTTGGAGCTGCTGGAACACCAATCAACACATGGCTTTATGGAGGAAAAAAAAGGATCACATTCTTGGCAGCATGCTGGTCTGTCGCCCAACAGGTTGGAGGGGTCATTCGAGAGCGAGTGAGATGCTGAACGCACCTGCTAGTTCTTTAAACTCCAGTGCTGAATGCAAAGTTTATACTGGGCTCGTGGTCAAATGAGCTGATGATCACTCCTCTGAGTGTACAAATTATGTACAAAGAATACATTGACTCTCTAAATATTTATATGTGCACGGTATTAACAAAAGACCTCAGATATGATGCACGTTCTAAATTATGATTTGTGAAAAGTAACTGCCTCCTAAACCTTGTAACTGGTTGAGTAACTGGGAAGGAGTCTTTTACATCTCTGTGGAAGAGTCTTGGCCCACTTTTCTTTGCAGAATTGTTTTAATTCAGTTTCATTGGGGTTTTTTTTAGCCTGGTTCTTTGTGACCTCCTGCATGAGTCGATGCGCTCTTAAAGTAATTCTGGTGGGGAGGCCACTGTCCAAACAAATCAGAAAAAGAGGAAATATATGAAAGGGATACTTTTTCACAGAACCATATGTTTTATAGTCATTTGTAAACACCAGATTGCGCACATATAGAACAAAACAGATGTAAATTAAGTAAAGCATATATATTTTAGCGTCACTGAAACTTTGGAAGAGAACATTTTTATGTCTAGCCTCATATTTAGGTTAATTCAATGCAAATTTGAAAGTTTCTTTATGTGAAATAAATACGTATATAACATGACATAGTGCTTTGTATTTCTTTAAGCACATAAGGAAAAAAGGTATACAAATGTCACAGAAAGTGTTTCTGTGATAATATAATACTCCTTAAAAACACATATCACTTTTATGGCCTTTCTTCAGTTCAACTTATGGCAGCGTTCTCAATTTCTGAATTACTTCTTTGCTGCAGAGTTTGGCAAAGGTTAATCACAATTATACAAGTCATCTGATCAAATATATAAGCAGTTTGGTGGAATATGACCTAATATGTTTTGTTTTCATCACTAAAACACCTAGAAAAATAAATATGCTTACATGCATAGAGCACAACATCCTTTTCTGAGACCCTTAAATTGATTGATCACAAACAACTTCTTAGCGATATACAGTCCCACAAAAGTCATAATTATATTGTACTGTAACTCTTAAAAACTGTGCAATACTTGTATTTTGCTCCTTTAAATCTTCATCTCATTGACATAAGAAGAGGAATAATCTCGGTTTCAAAGATAAAAAGAAAAAGTTTGGAGGCCAAAGCTGTCATTTGTGTATTAAAAGCAGATGAAATACACGTACTTTGACAAAAGATGGCACATTTAATACCTTATAAAGAAAGGTATTAAATGTGTTTGCACAAGTATTTGTCTTTAGAATAAACCCTAAACAAAGAGGTTCAGTGCTGCTATAAAAACAGCACACGGGGCACTCTGAAACTTTCTTTTCTTTTTACTTTTTCAGACCCAGTTTTTCAGCTGCATGTTTGAACTTGTGTTTTTAGTTCGAAACATTTGAAATGAGAGTTGCAACCACAAACAGACTGCCATAGTATAATTGGAAAATTGATTATAATACAGATTTTCCACAGGAAATGTGTGCGCTTGCTGATGAGAAAGAACTAAAAATCACAAACATAAAATTAATGGCCCAGTGGAGAAATAAAAAGCATTATGTACATACAGCTGAAGTCTCCGTCATGTTCCAGGGAATGCTGTCACACAACTTGTGACCAAGAATGGAATAATAAATGTCCAACTCTTTGAATTAAAGTCACTTAAGACACACCAAGGAAATCAGACCATTAAATGTATGTTTTTATTGTGTCTGTGTGATGATGTTTCTCTTAACTGGTTCATCATGAAATGGAAACATCTGGTGCCAGTTAGCACAAAACCTGCCAGCATTATTTTCTGTAAAACCTTGGAAAAATCTGAACCACATTAACCAGATAAATCTGAACCCATAACGACCTTCATGTTTATTGGTAAAGATGGCTAAAAAGGCTATTGTTGCAGTAACATAATCTCTCAATAAAAACCTTCACTTTGAGTGTATTTATTCAGTGATGGAAAAAAAAAAACCAACTACTTTATTCAAATATTGTTTTAGGCAAAATTCCTGAGGCAACACTTATTAACACCCCAAACTATTTCTATTAAATACATATAACTGAAGTATTTTATGATTTATATTGCTTGTTTTTTTTGAACAGACACTCCAAGTAGGTATGGCATGAAACAAAGAATAACTAAATAGGAAAGTACTGTATTTTCACTGTTAAGTATGGTGGAGAGCTGGTAATGCTGTGGGATAATTACTTTCCCATTGATTCATGGAGCCTTGTTGGAGTGCGCGGCATTAAGAATTGTACATTTTAGAATCTGACAGTTGTTTAAGGAATTGTACAGATTTGTTTAAATGTGGTTCTACGAAGAGGCTGTAAGTAGTCAGTAGCTTATCTGCAGTATATAAGCATCACTAATTTCATGAAATATAGGTTTTTTTTCCCCAAGTGTATGGCTATTCAGACTGGCACAAAAACAAAAGTGAGAGACAAAAAAAATATTTATGCCATCTCAAAATAATTCCAATCTCAAACACGCCATAATAGCTAAAATGAACAATATTTTGCAAACCAGGACACACACCACTTCAGCCAGAAGTAAAATGCATTTAGATCCTCTCTTTCACATTTGCCTGTTCCACCTTGCTGGCCATGAATGATCTCAAAGCTTGTCAATGTATTATTGCTGAAGTATCTGAGGTCATAAGACTTTAACACCAGCAAAATGCCTGCCCTCTGGACCCCTAAGTCCTGCTTGCCAGGTTTTGTCTGTTAATACTATGTGTTACTGAGAAATTCCAAGCATGACAAGAATGGATGTCCAGACGTGGGCTTGTCAAAAGGCTGAAGTTACCGTTCAGTGGTTTCCAGCTCGTTATTAAATTATATACAACTCAAAACATGATAGAGCAGGGTGGATACTCCGTGGTTGCTTAAACTATCTGGGAATTCATTTTGCAGGTAAATCCATACATACTTGACAAAGCAACCTCTGAGTCTGTGGTTTATAATATAGTAATATTTAAATAAAAATACTATTTTTACTGTCTGTTAAAGGGGTTTTAATCTTGTTATCGCTGGAATGCAAACCTAAGATAAAAAAAAACAAATCTTTTTTTCATGAAAAGCTGCATTTTATCCAGCATCTTACTGTTTTAATAGTTTGCTTACAGTCCCCAAATTCTACCATCAAGTCATGTTTATTAGAAAATGCCTCAGATGACATTCTGTTGAGTAAAAACACCACAGTTTCACTGTATTCACCTACAAACATTAAACAAAATTGTATTTAAAAAAAAAAAGCAAATATCTTTTTCTTAAAACAGAAAATCAACAATTACCCCCACTGCTGTTAATGGTAGTGAGACTGTAGTTGGTTTCTTTACAGACATGCTGCTCATAGCTTGCCAACTGTAGCTTTAAAATAGCATTACATTAATAGGAGTGATATCTGGTACTCCTTTAGTCTTGAAGATATGATTATCTATGTTTCTCACAACTTGAAATATTTCCAAACAATTGAATTTCTTTATTGTAAGCAGGAAAAATGTGTGGTCACTATTTCAAAACCAGCTGACTGGCAGTGCACATGTTGCACTCTCAGGTTTTGAGAGGTGATTGAGTTGGAGAGTGGGCAGGCAGAAGAACTCATGGGAGAAGGAGCTGCAGATGATGACCTGGGACTTTTTCGGAAAGTGATGGAGAACTTGAACTACCTTGGAGAATGCAGGGACTTCGAGGATAAAAATTTAGCACAGAGGTCCTTTGAATGCTTCTGAACTCGAGGTTCCAGGGATTGTTTGGGTAAGTTGTTCACCCTGATTGATCAGCCAGTTCAAAGTGCTTCACGTGATAAAAAACACAATACTGCAACCAATTATGAAACAAAAAATAAACATTACATTTTGTCTAATGCCATCATTAAAATCATAAAGAATAATCATCATCAAATATAATAATCAATGTTGCAGTTGTTTTTAATCAAAGGGAACTCTAAACAGGTTGGATTTTAGCCTTGATTTAAAGGAACTCAGTGTTTAAGGACTTTTACAGTTTTATGGAAGTTTATTCCAGATTTGTGAGGCATAAAAACTGAATACTGCTTCTCCATATTTGCTTCTGTTTCTAGGGATGGAGAGCAGACTTGAACAGCAAAAGTTCTTTAATGTATTTTGGTGCAAAGCCATTCAGTGAATTATAAACTAACAGAAGTATTTTAAAGTCTATTCTCTGAGCCACAGGGAGCCAGTTTAAGGAGTTTAGAACTGGAATGATGTGCTCTACTTTCTAGTGAGAACCCGAGCAGCAGGTATGAGAGCAACCACAGCCTCAGACACCCCCACTGCTCCACACCTGTCAACACACTCACACTGCAGAACATGACACAGTATGGCAGAAAAATTAGTTTTGAAACATAAAATTTTAAAACCTGGGTATATCTTGATCCTTATAACTAGGTATTGCCTACTTTACCTCAAACTCCATACTTTTGCCAAGTTGTATACAGGCAAAGAAAATAAGTTTCTTATAAAACAATATCAGAGCAGTCCTTAATAGTTTTCAGAGAGGCAAATCTCATGTTACTTTCACCTAATTTGGGCATTTTAGGCTGAAATAAAACCCCAAATGCAACTTAATCAGTGACATTCATAGAGCCGGGAACTTTGGAGGCAGAGGATCACATTACCCATGTAAGGCCAAGAGAAATGTAATGTATACTATACATGTTATCAGCTCACTATCTGAACCTGTTGACAGGTTGACCTTTTTTGAGGAATAAACACGATGAAACTGACAACAGCAGCTCTGGAGAGAACGTGATGAAGCACAAATCTGCAAACATTAAGCCAATCTTTGAGTTCTAACTTGACATCTTATCTTCACAGGAAAAGATTACTCAACGTGAAATTCTTGGTATGAACATAGCAACATGCAAACATGGGATCAACACAGATGTAGAAGTAGCTCCTTGTTGACTTTCAGAACAAATAAACCCAAATAGGTTCTGCATGTTTCTTTGATCAGAAAGAAACACAAGAACCCCAGTCAACAGCCTTCCACATCAAATACTATTGGTTAGAGTAGAACAAAGTGAAGTAAGCCTGAAATCTTAACAACAATCAGCCAGCATGTTTAGTTCACTGAATGAAAGGGACAGAAAATCACATGCTTGGAGGATTTTGGTAAATTATGGACTCACGTGTGAACACTAGGAAAAACAGAGAAATATTTCCTATTTCCTACCAACATGGTACTCAGACTTAGTAATCCCAGATACACCCAAACCAAACAAATATCTATGAGGTAAACACATAGCTTGCAAAAATCATGGGCTCTATTAAAAATTGAACAAACACACACAAACACATAAGTTGCATCAACTGCATTTAAAAAATTTTATTACGTTGGCTGTTTCTAAAGATATTGAATCCATCTTTCAGATTCAAGAGATGAAAGAAAAGGCTTTTTCTTTTTTCGTCTTTGTGTCCATTACATCTGAAATAAACCCAATTTTTAATAAAGTTTCATATGGTACTTCCTGATTAGTTCAGTTTTAAAAGAAATTTAATAAAATATCAAAGTCACAGAAGCAAACCCTTCTTACAAAGTGTAGACTACAGCTATGATTTAGGAGATAAGGTCATTAAATAAGAGTCATCTCCTTAAAATCTGAAGCCATGGTTCCATAAATTGGACCCAAAGTTGTGGCAGAAGAGTTCAGGTATCTTGTTGTCTTGTTCACTGTCAATTGTAAGATGAAGAGGGAGACGGACAGATGGATTTGGACCATTTCCATAATAATGTGGGTGCTATTCCGGTTCTGTTGTGTTGAGAAAATAGTGAGAATAAAAGCAAAATTCTTGAGTGATCGCAGCTTGGAGATCACTTTGAAAGGAGTCAGCAGAGCTGGATCAGGCATTTGATCAGGATTCCTCTTGTGAATCTCATTTTGGATATTTTTCAGGTACATTCCACCTGGAAGAACCCTGGAGCCCGAGCTGTCAAAAAAAAAAAAAAAAAAAAAAAAAAAAACTATATATACGTTATGGACCAGGAACATCTTGAGATCTCCCAAAACCATTTGAAGAGGGTCGCTGCAGAAAGTAAGTCTGGTTTTGTATCTTGGATGTCTTGATTCAATATTAGATTAAACAAAGACAATAGATGAATCAATTAATGGATTGATGAATGGATTGGTGGATGGATAAAACATGGTCTTGTGCCAAAGTTTAGTAATAGCTTGCAAAAAACCATAAAAAGCAGGCAGAGCTGTGGATGTAGGTTTAGGAAATACTACCAGTAAAGTGTGTCTCAGTACCAGTGGTCTTTGTTATTCAGTCATGGACACTAACTCAAACCCCTGTTCAACAACTCCACCCATTGTGGTTCATCTTATGGACATCATCTGTTGCTGAATTTACAGTCTTCCAGATGTCAAGCCAAGCTTTTCTGATTTTCAGGAATATTCAATTAAAAAAAATGGCCATATTGTTGAACGTCATCCAAGAGAGTTAGGATATTTAAGAACAAATGTTTGCTTTGTATCCAATGGTATGTTCATACAGACCTTCGTAGATATTCAGATTCCTCAAAGACCTAAAAATAAAGGTTTTAAATCATTGAAATTTAAATTAAGTAATCTTCCCTTCCTTTTAGCTTAACCACATACATGATTTTGGTTTGGCCACTGCAGTTTTACAGATACAATCCAAACACTCAAATTTTCTTTTTATTATGGTTTATGTTCTCCCAACAAAACACAGACACTGAGCTTTTTAAGGTGAAATATTTCCTTTTTTAGGTTCTATCTTTATTAGGTCTTCAGGGGTGATGTGCAGAAGAGTGTGTGTGTGTGTTTATGTGCTGCTTTTCCTACCTTCCTCCTCCATGGGATACACCTGGCAGGTGTGGCTCCCAGCTCATCCTCATCAGCAGTAATCAGGAGAAGTGTAAAAGTGGAGTGGTTTCCTGAGGCACACGCCAGTTGATTAACTTGTATCGTGTGGTAACGGCCCTTCTCAGTACTATCTGTGTGTGTGTCTGTGTTACAGGAAATTCTTCCTTGTACTTACCTGTACCTTGTCTTTTCTTCTCGCAGTCCTTCGTTTCCTGGACATGCTTAGTTTTAGTTAATTTCTTTCTAGATCACTGACCTGTCTTCCTTGATGCCATCCTCCACACTATATGTCCTCTGCTAGCTTCCTCTGTCTGTCCCCTTGCTGCTCCTCCAACTGCCCTTCTGAGAATGACCTACCTGCAAGACATGCCGAATGATAACCTCAAACATTTCACCACCACACTTCCAGCCTGGAACAGAAAATGAGACAGTCACCAGCTGCATTCCTCACCTTCTGCCTGCCAACCACATCCCGAAGACAAACTTGCCTCTCTCTGGACCTCCACTACTTTCCAGAACCGTAACATGGGTTTTTGGTTCCAATCAGCCTTCTGTTTGCTCTCTAGGTTTTGTGATATATTGGCACCTACCACTTATTTCTTTTCGATCTTCAGTTTGAACCTCTCTTAGTGTTGATATGGTAGGCTTTGATTTCCATGGTCAGGTCCTCTGTTTGGATTATCTGTTAGATTGTGTGGTTACCCATTTTTTTGTGCTTTAGTTAATTTCTTTAAGCCTTTTGAATCTTGAAGCTACCGTAATTTTAAAACTATTGAGCCTGCCTGAATATAAGCCACATCCACTAACTTTGGGGGGAATAAAATGTACATATATAGACCGCACTTGTCTCTAGGCCACAGGTCTACATGTTGCAAAAGGAGATATTAACAGATTTTTAAAAAACTTTTAATGAAATACATACCATAAAAACTTTTTCCAAACAGTGTCTGTAACACGACTGCTTGAGAAAAATAAATAAAATACAGTAGCCTAACCAGAAAGTCATTGATTACTGTCTTCATCTTTCTCCTGCACACTAAAACCACGAAAGTAAAATCACTAAAGTAGTGTCAGAATTGAACAGCGTCATACACACCACCTCAGTCTCTTTCGTTGTCGTTCTCAATGTCACTTTCATCTTGAGGCAAATTTGCTCTTGAGCTTGTGTTGTCTTTTTCATCACACATTAGTCAAGCCTTTCAAAACCCATTGGGGAAAAAAAAGGTGAGTTAACCCCATCGCAGTGTTCAAATCATGTGAAAGAAGTAGCAGCTTACTGTCCAGAAATTATGGTAATTCAGGTGTCCTTGAAATCAGGTCCATTGACCGGCATTTACAACAAAACTTGTATATTTGCAGAGCTATCTTGTCACAATATGTAACTTGTTTAAATTTTAGTTAAATGTGTGATATTGAAAAAAGGTACAACTTGTTTTTAACTCTACCAACAAAATATTGTCTCCGTTTGTTTTACCCAGATCCCATGAGGGAGTCATGGGCCCCTACTTCACCTAAAAGAGTCTTTGAAAAGACATCCCTGCCTCATCCTCATCTGTCTGCACATCTAATCTTCACTGTCTGCTCTTGACTTGGCTCAAAGCTTCGTCTATGTTCCAGTTTAGGCTGTGTACCTTGCAGTGGAGATTCAGTATGCATTAGCAAAAAGTTGCACAACCTGCTCATCAAAGAATCACCTAAAACTGCGGGATGATCAAACAGACCTGACAGTTTTTTTAAAATGTTTTTTCTTGTATAAACATTCATGTTCAGTGGTTTGCGTGACTCTGCACTGACTGTGTCCATTCATAGGGTTGAAGAGGCATCTACTAAAACACTTTTTTGTTGCCATGTTAGTTTAGGCTCAATGAGAAAGAGATAAACATGAACTGACTTGCAATCAGTACAACTGTACATATGTAGGTTTCAATAGGTACACATAATTTTTACATACACTGCAAAAAAACACAACTTTTTGTTCCTCACGGTGTGACGTAAATTAGACTAAATTTTTCCAATTTTAGGTCAGGTAGGATAACCTACATTATTTGTTTAATGCCAAAATAATCAGAAAAAATTTTCAATAGTTTTTTCAAGATCAAAAATTGACATAAACTAAAATTACTGTCTCTTTAAACAATTTGGAAAGACCAGATGATGATGCCATGGCTTTGTAGGATTCTGATTGGTTAATTCACTGGACAAATTGAGTTAAATTGAGGCACAGGAGTTGATGGAATTTAAGATGTTTGCTGAAGAGAAACAAGTTCTTTCATGGGATGGTCCAATTCACAAAATAGATGGCATAATAAGGAAAGAACATTACCAGAAAATATTGAAGCAACATTTCAAGACATTCAAGGTAAAAAGTAGTTCGAGGTAGGGCACAAATGGGTTTTAAAAATTCTAAAACATACCACAAGTACTAGCTTCATACAGAGGGTCTGGACTCTCAGCTGTTGAGAAACGATTGCTTCCTGGAGGTGTGGACACAGTTGAAGTTTTAAATTTGACCCAACTGCTAAGGTATGACCGTGATGTATGTAATGCGTCAGTTCGACGCTATGAAGCTTACCAGAAATTGCCTGCACTGCAAACAACCATCTTCCACTGGGAAGAGAGAAGTGGAGAGCTGAACGAGGGGGCTATTAACATTAATTCAATATTTGGAACTGTGGCCAACACAGACCAATTACACAGACCACAATTCTAAAACAACAGAAAATCGACGTCATCGTTCACAACTTCTCCTTCTGTTTGGTGATTGGCCCGGTTGAAATTCTACAGGAATCCAAGTCAATGGGAGAAAGCCCAGACTGAGCTGTGAAGCGAGATCAGAATCGAGTGGAACTGCGTAGGAAGGCAATAGCCAGGCTACACAAGTACAACAAAGTAAATGTTTTGGAGTGGTCTTGAGAGAGCCCTCATCTCAATCAGCCGAGATAGGCTGGCGTAGCAGTGGAGTGGACGCCCCAACTTCTGAGTCTATTAGTTTTTGATGCAACTGTTCATAGTTTGAATCCTAACCTTTTCTGCATGTCCTTCCCCACTTCTCTATGCCTGTCTTCTGTCTGATAATAATTATAATTATAATAAATAAATAAAGGGCACAAAGTGCCACAAAACACCACAAAGAACCTCGGATAATATGGCTGTACTTTACATATGACCATTCGTATATTTTCTATATTTACCTAATTCTTGCAGGATTATTGGGTGCCTTTTTGGATCAGCACGAACCAAGAAAGGAAAAAAAAGGTAGTATGGTTTAAGTGCAGTGAAACAGGATTTAACTGGAGCATTATTTAGCAACTAAGGACAACAGCACCTTCAAACACTGTGGCCTCATCTCGGCTTTTGTTGGTAGATTTCTGGATCTCTCGTGTGTTACTCTTTATTTCAAAAGAAAAAAAATTGTTTTAAGAAAAAAAAAAAAGTAACATTTTAAAACACTGTTGCGCTTTACCAGTTTGACTTATGTTATAGTATTAGAATGAATAAAGCTTTCTGTGGATAAATACAAGCTGTCCAACTGTCTCAGATCGAGACGAAGACATTTCTTTTTATTGTTTAAGCCTAAAATACTTAGACTGGTCTAAAATACTTAGACTTAGACCTTAAATGAGTAACAAGTAGGCAGCAATACATAGGTCAAAGCAGGATAATTTTAATAATTAATAATAATTAATAATAATTTTAATAATTGTATTTATTTATTTATTTTTGATTACAAATCCGAGTAAAATTAAAACAAAGGAGATTCCTACCTTTTTCAATAATTTAAAGGTTTCACAAAAAGTATGTTTCCTGCCTTATTTCTGTGAAACCAGCATTGTGTGTTGCACATCGGGTGTAGAAGAATGGGTTCACCCAGAATGGCATTTGTGCAAGACCCTTCGCTGTCTTTGACCCAACATGTTCTTATGTTTTGTACATTTTCATGACAACACACAAGAAGCTGAGAAAGTTGAAGAACTATTGTAATACAGTTTTAAACTGTGGGTCAGAATAATGGTACTTGTAAAACAGATTTATTAAGGATACTGCAGGCTGTATAACAAGGGAGGTTTGTTTTTGTGCAAAATAAATCTAAATGCATTAAAAGTTCTGACAGTGTCCACTTTCTGAGACTCTCTTTGCCTCTTTGTTTTTTGCATCTCATAATGTCCTTTTGTTTATGTTTGGTGTTGATCTAAAACTTACACTTGAAAGGAAGTTTAAAGTTGCTACTGTAAGAGTAACACCCATTAACTCTTAATGAGTAGCCAACAATGATCAAATCAACAATTTTTGGCTGTAGGCTGCAATTGAAAAAACAATTTTGCAGATAAGACCCATTAAAATGAGCCTTTTCTCAAGGGTGTCTGGGCTAACCCTTTGAGATGTCGTGAGGAGCAGAAATGACAGTCGTTTGCATCTGAAGCAATTAAGATTATTGAGATTCCATGCAGACATCTTTCAGATGAGGTATTACAAGCATGTCCAACCAGAAAGAATTCCCAGTTTAGGCACAAAGCATGCTGGAGATTAAGGGCCAAACTTACTGAAATAGACAAACCAGACTGGCATTGCAACTCAGGATACAAAAAAAAAAAAGACCAAACAAAAAAAAAACCTCATTGCTTTACAGCTTACCAGCACCCTTACAATAAAGCTTACAGATGCCCAAGTAGATCGAAAGTGCTCAGGTGAGATCCTAAGCCAAGGAAGTCCTTGAGGGAGCTTTACGCCAGTCATGATGGTTGGAACAGTCTATTTTCCTGTTAAATCGGTCTACCAGGGCCCCACAGAGCAGCACAGGCAGCTTTATATAATTTTTCTTTTTTGCTTTTGTAAACCTTAACAAAGCTAATTGAGAAAGAAACTTTAAAGAAGTCCTTGATTATACTTGATCTGTGTATCTAGATTGAAACTGTAAAATTTCTCTTCTTGGTCTGGAGGAGGGAAAATAAGTGATTTACATTAAATGTTAGAAAAGATCTATTTTAATTTTATGCAGAAGTGAATAGATTAGATGAAGAGTTTTCCAGTTTGATTTTTTCTTTTGTCCTTTTTTATGAAGACTTCCAGAAATAAATGTTTTGTTGGAAACAGACATCAAAATGATGAATTTATGTGATAAATTCAACACATGGTGGAATCAAATGACTGATACCAAGAAAGGCAAACTCATGCGTCAGTTTTTGCAATGAAATTTTAACTAGCCTATTTTCGATTCCCTCAAAATCACAAGCTGCTTCACAGATTCTTGGGTAATGTGAAGTAATCTTATAGAGATCAGCCAGACCATTATGTCGCTGGCTTGTGGTCACTCTTTTGCCTTTTGCATCATTTGGCAGTACTGCTTCTGTACATAAAATCTGCAAGCAGGAGCCGTGCTACAGCCTGCAGAAATTCATTAAGTTTTATTTCCATGGATCAAAGTGCAGTCAGCCACTGGCTTTCTGAGTCAGACTAAGCTATGACCTGCTCTCTCTCACATTCCTTCATTTCAAAATAAACTGATCAGTTACAGTTTTATCAGTACCACCCAGTAAGATCAGTATTCTGAGAAAGAAGCAGTTTATTTAAGGTGGATGAGAGGGGTTCAATATGAGGGGAAAGGGAGATGAAACAAAACCAAATAGGCTTCAAGCAAAGCTTCACTTTTCAGTTTAGTGAATAGCGAATTAAGGATTATCTTGGTTAATGTAAAAGCAAGACGTTGAGCTGCAGTACAATGTGGTGAGCCTGGAGGGTGTCAGATGGTACGGCACTTTAGGAGTTGACTCAGAGGTTGTTTTACAATGCTCCTCTCTGTCTGGCCTGCTCAGCCAGCTATGGTCTAATATTGCTCACATAACTCTTCACCACCCCCTTTACTATTAGATATGCCCTGACGCTACAGAAACAGAGAGGCCCAGGGCTTCTGCATATTTTATCTTCCAAGCTTAACTCTGTCTGGTGACCTTGTGATCAAATCTACCTTTTCTGCTTTGGAGAACATAGTTATATCCTTCCAAAAAGGAACATTATCACCCTGTATTGTACTGTGTATGGCAGTCACATGCAATCTGCCTGTAGGGTAAGAGTCACAAGTCTCCTGTCAAGTCCCAGTCAAGCCATCAGAGTGGGCCAATCCAAGCATCTACAGGAGACATCACTCCGCTCGACAACATCAATATTTGTTTTCTGGTAGTGCTGCTTATCTGAAGTTAAGGCACATTAAATACTCCCATTGTTGAATAAGTATACATCATTTAAATTTTTAGCTGAAAAACAAAGAAATCTCCCTCTAAAGCTGAGATGTGAATATCTGAAAGGAACAATTTGGATTTTAAATTGAGTGTGTGTAGCATATCGATGAACACTGCCATTTGCTGTAATGAACGTTACCAGCATGACAAAAATTTAATGGTAATCGTTTGCCATTAACTCACTGCTAGATTGCTGTGTCAACCTGTCTGGTAACTCCTATATAAACATGTTGGAGCTTTATGATCTGCACCTTTGGCAAGGTTGTTTGGAATGTTTAAATACACTTCAGTTCTCTATCTCCTAACCATCTTCTTCAACTTTCATACCAGGTTATTACTGCCTTGCAACATCTGGAAAATCCAAGACCATTTAAACATTGATGGATTTCATCTAGAAAACCTCCTTACAAAGCCAAACTTAATGTGTGCCAAATGGTTTTTTCCTACACTGCATAAACACAAAATCTTACTAAGTATTTTTCGTCTAGTTTCTAGTGCAAATATCTTGAATACACTTGAAATAAGACAAAACTAACTTACAAGTAACTTTCCAGCATGATGTAAGAACTTGTTTTAGTCAATAATTCCTTAATATTGATGTAAAGTACTAGTTATAAGTGAAATAATCTGCTAGTGGAACAAAACATTTTAACTTACAATGTAGGAAAAATGTCTTGTCCCACTGGCAGATTATTTCATTTATAACTAGAACTTTTTCATCAATATTAAGGAAGTATTGATTTCAAATAAGCTCCTATATCATGCTGAAAAGTTACTTGTAAGGTAGTATTGTCTTATTTCAAGTGTATTTAAGATATTTCCACAAGAAACTAGACCAAAAATACTTGGTTTTGCATGTTCTCCCTGTTGCTTGTCATGCTTCTTGTTTTAGGCTTGCTTTATTTTCGTTTTCTTGGAAATTTATAGACATTGATTAATATTACAAGTCCTGGGTTCAAATCCTGGCCTGGAGTGTATGGATTTTGCATGTTCTCCCTGTGGATGCAAGGGTTTGTCTGATTGTTCGTCCTGTGTCCAGGGTGTACCTTACGTCTTGCCCAATGACAGAGAGTGTTTCCACGTGTAGATTGGAAACACGCTCCTCACCCCTGTGGTGACCCTGTAAGGATAAGTGGGTATAAACAATGGATGGATGAAAATCCTGTGATACCCTAGCGGCTTGCAATTTTCCTTCCTCCTCTTCACTCATCATCACTGAATACAATGCCAGTGTGACAAACACATTTTATATTTGAACTGTAGCTAGAAAAACAGATTTACTTCCAGTCTCCTAGCAACAAGCTTATTAGGCAAATTGGTTATTGTGTGTGCTTCTATGTGGAGGAGGAATGATCATGACATTGTATTTACTGGTGTGGATTTCATGGATTGTTCATTTCAAAAGTTCTGCTTCAAATTTTCTCCACATTTACAGGTGAAACTAAGCTACGCTCCCTGTTTACTTTCACTTCCATATGTGTGTTTTTAAGTACACATCTGCACAAACTCCTCAGTGGTTACAAGTTAATATTCAAAAATGCTGCAGGCAGGTCGGGACACAACAAAGTTACTAAGGGTTCTGTTTATTTTTGGTCCATAATGTTGGTTCAAGTACAGCTTGAAGTTATTGAAACTGTACGAGTAAGGCTTTATTTTCTTGGAGACGCTGATGCCATCTGGATAAATTTCCCACATGTGTTTGATCGGAAAAAGATTTTGGGGTCTGGCTGTTTCAGGGTCATACATCAGTGTCTATTAGTGAGGCGTCAGTGCTCGGTCAAAGGACCATCACACTGAGCATCTGTTGAGCTGTTATGTAACTGTTAATGAGGCTGTGGTTTTGGGGCTTCAGACAGAGCAGTGCTGTGCAGAAGATGAATGAGGAGTGTACTAGCACTGGCACACCTGCCTCTGTGAATTTGAGCAACTCTTTGGTAAGCTAAGCAAAGACATGCCAGAACACCAATGAAGAGACATATTATTGCAAGCATATGTGGTAATTGGCATGGCAGTTTGCTGTTTTGCTCTATCCAGAGTTGGTCTGAAAATAAAAAATGTTTTTGTATACAGTTGTATGAGAATACCAAGTTAATTCTGTGCAGAAAACTAAAAACTCAACTCAAAAATACTTCATCAAGGTCAAAGGGAAATTAAATGTTATATTAAACAAAATTCATCAGAGTTGTAGATGGTGAGAGCAGTTGGCAGGAAGGATCTCCTTTATCTAAAGAAGCCTCTGACAGAAAACATTTTGATGAAGTGGATGCTCAGGGTTCTCTGTAATCTTCATTTTATGAAGAATCCCTCTTTGCAAAGTCATCTCGAAGTTCTACAGCAGTCCCAGAGCCAGCTTTGATGCTGCTACTGTAACAGATGATGGCAAAAGATATTGCACTCTCCACAACAGACCTATAGAAGATGTGAAACATCTTGCCGCAAACACTGAAGAACCAAATAATGTCACCGGTTTCAAAAACAGCTCATAGAAGGGATTTTAAATTGGTTTTAGCATCTGAATGATTTTATTGTGAAAATGTTAGTCTCGATAATTTTCTTTGCAGAGATCTCTGTGTCCTGCATAAAGGGTGAAATATAATTGTTACTTACTAAAATATCTTACTTTTGGATGATGCCACTGTTCTCAATACCATGCAAAATGTGTCATGTAACCATGAGGACTCACTGTAAACAGCCTTGGACAGCAACGTGTCACACTTAGCAAGTGGTGTGGGCTGGACATACGTCTGTGCTGTATTCTTCTGCAAATCAAGGTTTATTTTTCTGTTAAAGACAGGAAGTACACACAAGGCAGTAATGAGCTACTCAGATATATCAGTAACAAAAAGTAAAGTTTGTAGGTACATTCACTACAGACTCTTTTCTCACTTAAAGGGGGCACATTATGCAGCTTTCCGTCATGTTATGATGTCATTCCCTCATCAAACACATACCTGGAGTGTTGCTTTTACTTATTCACCCATGTTTGAGAAATCCTTGAAGCTTATTCTACAAACAACGCTCCTAAGAATGATTGTAAATAGCATTAATGGACGGTATGGAGAAGCATTGTTGTGATGAAGGGGGAGTTTCAGAAAGGGTAGGAGGTTCTTAATTTCATGCCATCACATATGGTTATGATGCGAAGTCAAATTTCTTTTAAGTTGTTTTTGATATATACACCATTTTCATAACAACTGAATGTAACAGCTACTTAATTGTGGTATAAAATGGCACAATGTTCCTGGAAAATACATAATACTCCCTCTTTAATTATGCCAATTTGTGATCTACTCTAATTGCAGTTCTTAATGTAGAAATGTATTGCTTTAATATATTAACTAACTGCAAGTTATGAAGTACAGATGATCTGCTGAGCCTGTCTAACTCTGTGTTCAGAGTGAGGCTAAAATCTCCTCCCAACAGAAGAGCTGTCCCAGTCTGGGTTGAAAGGGCTGATAAGAGACTGTAATAAAAGTTGGAACCATCCACATTTGGACTGCATACATTAACGATACTCCAGTCCTTGTTGTTTCTATTTATGTTAAGAATTCTTCTTCACAGATGTTGGTGGATGTATGTATTTATAAAACCCTGTATATACAAGTTGGACTCAACATGTATTAAAGAAAAATCACAGCAAATTCAAACATGGGGGAATAAAGAAGGTTCAAATCAATGTTTAATGCCTCAAATTATTGACATTGATCCCCATGATGCATGTATTTAAACTTCTAACCTCGATTCTATATTGTAGTGCTGCTTAATATAAGCTGTTAGAATAAAGTAACCAGTCACATTTAATGACCACAAACATTAAGTTATAACATGTGAATCCTAGAGGAAAATGCTGCCCTTCTACAGTTACAGCATTTACCTTATTAATTTGAATATTTATATGTATTTTTAAAAGAAATTCCATCTCCTCATTCCACCTTCCTCCTGGTACAACGGGTGAGGGTTCAGGGAACTTTAGCCTTTAGCCTGCCACACTGAAGTTTTAAGCTGGGGCTTACTAGTCCTTTTAGAGGCCGCTTGGTCTCTTTTCTTCCAATCCAAAAGAGGAAGGCAAAGTCAATATGCTGGGAGGAAGGAGGGGGAAGCTACTAGGTAAAGCTATGAGACAGTCCTGTGGTTGTCAGCCAGCAGAGGGATATTTGCCAAACAACCCTTGCAAGAATGTGAGAAAATGAGTGGATCTGTGCACAGGCATTATAACTGTTGCAGATGCTTTTCTTGTGATTTTTATTAGTGGTTCATGAAGTTGCCATTTTTATATCCTTAATAAGCTGGTGAAAATAAACTTGTCCCTTTGACTGAGGTGTGTGTTTTACCACATTGCTCAAATAATTAGTTGCTTCTGCCACGAATAAGAAACATTAGTAGAACTCGCATTAAATGGTTAGCAAAACATTGTTGCTGAAAAAGAACTTATAAAGACCAGTCTTAATATTTGTCATGCAGAACTTTGAAAAAAAAAAAAAATTCACACTGCTTAAGCCTTTTCAGATTTGATCGCATTCCAACTACAGTAAACATAAACTATAGTGAGATTTTATGTGACGGACCAAAATATGGGAAGTGGAGGAAAAATGAGAGATGATTTTTTACAAATAAAAATATCCAGTGTGTGCCCCCTTTATACTGAAACCCCTAAATAAAATCTAGTCCAAGATACTACCTAGGGATTGCAGAAAACATAAATATAACAAAGAATAACTAAAAACACAAAAATGAACAACAGATTTAACCTAAATAAATAAACAACTAAGAAAGACTAACCAAAAGTAAAGATGGAAACTAAGGCTAATTATGAATAAACAAGAAAGTAGGAAAGTAAACACAAAAAACTCTAAACAACCTGTGATCCTTACACCTACAGATAAAGTCAAAACAAATGTTCATTTGGTTGAAAGGCCCAGAATTGAAAATCTTTGGCAAGATGTGACAATTTTATTTTTACCGATGCTCACCATTCATTCTAACTGAGCTTGAGCTACTTTGCAGAGAGGAAAAAAAAATCAGTCTCCAAATCTTCACAGCCAGTATAGTTGGAGCAAAAAGATTTGTAGCTGTAATTGCAGCAAAAAGTGTGACTCGGGGATCCTGAATGCAAATGCACACTAACATTTTCCTTGTTTTTCCTTGTAAAGATAATTTAAAAGCCTCTTATGAACCACTTTGTGCATGTCTTCTTTAAAATACTAACAAAATATATACTGTTGGTAAATTACCAACCATATGAGACTGTAGTAGCAGTCTGTCAAACATGGAGATGGAGACTTCATACAGGCTGGAGCAGAACATGAAGGAGCGTATTGTGGGTGGATGTCCTGGCTCTGCACCAGAGAGCAAATTTGTTGAAGTGATATGAACTGCAGTACAGGCGCTGCTGACCCAAATCTTAAACAGAAGTCCTTACAAGCAGCAGAATCTAATTCATATTGTGTTCACACCATCCACAGGAAGCAGATGTAGACAGAACTGGGGGTGAAGCCACACCACAAACATGTGGCTGTCTTTTAAAGCCCAACAGAAATCAAGCTAAACGAGGGTCTTCAGTTTGGCAAAGAGATTAAAAAAAATTACTGAATTTCACTGATTACAACAAAAAAACAATCCCTTCAACCAAAGAACACACCAGGCTTGTTTTGATTTCAGAAGTATTTGTGTGGGTCAGCCTTTAATCAATGCAGCCATCTTCGGATATAGAACATGACACGTGTGGCCGTATCAGCACATTTGACTGTTGACTAATCATGTTAGTCTATCATATCTGCATCCAGCTGACTGCAATTTAATGAAAATTGCTTCAGTAGCTGTCAGTCACGCACTTTTAACAATAACCACGAAGGCCTCATTAAACAAACATTAACAATCAGGGTAATGTTACCACATCAGCTTTGTCTGTTGATTAAATCAATAGACAGCATACAGATCGAAGAAAAAAAATGATGCATAAGAAAATGTGCTGAGTCGAGGAAGTAAAAAGGTTTTTTATTTTTATTATTATTTAGCAACAAAACAAAACAAAAAAAACATTGTTTATATATTGACAAAAGTACCTGACCACACCTGGTAGCGGTTGAATTTATGTGTTTCAGTCAAACTTATTGTAATATTCAATGAATTATTATTGCTGCAATCACCACAACGAGGTGCATTAACCCTCCAGGTTTCTACTGGCGTTAATGTTGGAACCAAACTTCTGAAAAGGGGCTTCATGCCATTGGATGTGATGCACTGTGTTGGATGGAGTAGCGTTAAATACACCAACTCAAAGGGACGGGAGCAGTGGAAACGAGTTCTGTGGAGTGAAAAACCATGCTGATCTATACAGCAGAAAGATGGAAAGGTCTGGGTTTGGCAGCTGCTGATAAAATATTACCTGCCTTACTGCACTTTATCAACTATAAAATTTGGTGGAGGGGGAACACTGATATGGGACTGATTTTCCCACAATACGATAAATCAGCAATGAACTTAGTTGCCAAGTAAACAAATCAAGTAGGAGAGTCTCCACTCTCTTCTATTCTTTTGGGTCTAACCCACCAGAAGTTCTGGCCCAAATCCTGGCTTGTCACAATGCCAGGAGCTACTGCTATTTCACAGTTGGAACAGCTTGTTCACAGGCACTTAGACCTTTCACAGAACACAGTGAGGTCCTGCTACAACTACCTCACACCAACTGTGTTTACTTTACCTGTGGTACTGGAGCAACTGCAAAGGATACAGGCCAAATCAACAAGGCAGTTCTGCTGCATGCCTTGCAAACAATGGTGCTGTTGATGCTTGTGGGCTAGACGTTGCTGGCATACACTGATGTTTGGCCTGAAGAGAAGGAAAATCTCTGTTTTCTTTTACAAATTGATGGTTTTCTAGATAAAACATTACAGTAGGGACTGCCGGTACTGAAGTTAATATATGTATTCGGATTTTGATCCCATCCACAAGACTTTCAAAAGTTTTATATACAAGCTCCCTGTATTTGCTCCCATCCTCTATCATTTGCATCAATGTGGAAAACATCCCATAAAAGTAATTGCTGGCAATGCATAACTAATTGTCCATTTCCTTGCAGGACAGTGTGGGAAGAGTTTGCTCTTAAAATATTTATCAGCATCTCTTAGAAGAAAATTCCAAACGCAAACACATGAATGGCTGATGACACTTTTGAAGTATTTTGGCAGCTCTAGTTTCTGGAGCTTCTAGCTTCTCTGATCTCTGTCTGAACTTTTTAAGGACAACAGATCATGTTCCTTCTTTCCTTTGCCTAAAAGTGTTTGTGAAAGCAGCTCACAAGGGGAACATAGCTGAGGAAATAAAAGGGAATCGGATGGACACCAGATGAGTTCTTAATTCTAGGTAATTAACTATTGCTAAAGCGATGGCATTGGTTGTCACTGTGTAAACAGTTGACAAAAGGTTCAGTTCAGATTGAAACCAGAGTTACATAATCCACCATTTTATTTCCCTACTCCAGCTGGTAAAGAATTTAAAAATGACAATAAGTCAGATCCTTTAGTTAGAAAGTAAATCACTACACAAATATGGCTGAGGATTTTTGTCTTATTTCCTTGAAAAAAATAACGTTTTAGTGGTAACTTTGAGCCAAAGTAAAAACTGCATTATCATGCCATGATCCGTTATAAAGATGACAATCAAAAAACCGGCAGACTGGCCGGTGACTATGTAGTTATGGATTTGTTGCTGTCAGAGTTTGGGATTGTTTGTATGGTGCTTTCTCTCTGTGCTGGAGCTGCAGGTTTTCCCTAGAGGGTGGGGGCTGACTTCCGGTCCTTTGACACCTGAAGGGCAGCGTGTGCTGTACCTCTTGCCCTATGTTGTTACTCTTTGTACCTTTATGTATTTTAGCTTTCACTGTAATATCTCCTTGTGCTATCTTCTCCAAGGTAACCTTCTCGTGCACTTTTGGAAATTTACCTCCAAGCTGAACCAAGAACAGAACCACCTCACCAGAACAGATCTCTTCTTAGCAGTTTGTTCTCGAGCCACGTTTTCTTGGCTCGGGATTCATTGGTATTTTTTAATTTTTCATTTTACTGTACAGTGATTTTAAGTATTTATCTTTTTGAATAAAATAAAATGTTTATAACCATGAATTGTGATTGTTTTTTAAAAAAACAAAAACATTACATGTTTTTAATGAAAGTTTGCAAGCGATATTAAATCCCACTGAAACATAAAATACAGTTTTACTCTATGTAATTCACGTTTTCTATGTGTTGTTGGCAATGTTGTGACTGATGACTTCTCACACATGTGATTCATTTCTCAACTCATGGAGCAGTTATCTCCCAGTCCTTCATTCCACTCCCCTATAGTTTATCTTATGTGAAACACATCAGGCCAAATATAATTCTTAATCAAGTCATCCTAAAATAAATCTAATCTATGTTTTCTTACTGTCTTAGGAAAGATCTAGTACTTACCGTTTGCTGCATGCTGACACCAAAAATCATCAATCAACCATTCCTTAGCTTCAGAAATGTCAGTTTTGGAGTTTTCCATAACTTTATTTTTTATCAGCAATATGACTCTAAAATGTACTTAGCTTTTTGTCACTGATTTGTTTTCCTCTACAATACAAGAACAAGGGAATCACTGAAGACAAGGAGGAGCAAAGTTAATTTCATCAGAAGGATAAAGTGTCAAAACAACAACAAAGATACAATGCATTAGTATAAGAACACCAGTGTCTTTTAACAGCAATAACGATAAAAAAAAAAAAAAAAAAACAATTCCAAGAAAGAAGATAAAATGATTCCTGGGTTAATGACCTTACATAGAAAATTGAGTTAAGTGATAGCAAGAAAAAAAACGGGAAAGCTTGTCCACCTTGTCCATCGTTATGACATATTGATCATGACCAAAATAATTAAATTCTGGAACAAATGACCAGAATCAGCTTCCTCTGTGGGGTTGCTGGGCCCTGCTTCGGAGATATGGTGAGGAACTCCATCATCTGGAAGGAGCTTAGAGTAAAGCCTCTCTTCCTTATCATCAAATGTACTTTGCTGATGTGATTTGAGCATCTGATCAGGTCCTTCTGAGATGAGGCCTTGGAACCTGCTGGTGCAACCATATATACCAGAAGAATGTCTGGGTTTCTCTTATCTTCCTGTCACCACAATGTGATCTAGGATAAGCAGAAGACAAAGCTTGGAAGGATGGATGGATGGATGGATGGATGGATGGATGGATGGATGGATGGATGGAAAAAAGACAACAAAAAGAAATTTAAATCTTGATCAATTTTAATTTGCAGAAAGGTCACAGCAGCACATTAATGTTCTCTGTATACATCTCCCACTTCTCTTGGGAAATTGAGACAACGATCAAAACCCAAGATATGGTACAACCTGGTAATCTAGATAAATTAAGGGTTCAGTCAGTATGCATTAAACCAACAGACTGCAAATACCCCCAAAAATCAATGAACAAAATGTTTTTTACAAACTCACAAATATGTTCCAAGGAGCAAATGCAAGATTATGGATCTTAAAGGTCCTGAAGCATGTGCAACATATTTCCCCTGTTTCTTATAGACATATCTTTCAAGTACTGTTCATTTGCTGTAGTTACTTTTTCAGACCCAACATTTCCTTTGCCTTCAACTGTAACACCTTTCTGTCTTTTAGATGCACAAGACTCAGTAACCTGTCATACTTAGGCGCAAGACTTAATAAAATAATGAGAAACATATTATATAAACTTTATTGTTTGGTTAATAGATTCTCTTAAGATTAATTACATTTATAGTGTATTTTTGTTCTATTGTGTTTTGTGCTTTAGACAATGTCTCTTTTGTTTCTTGAACAAGTGTTAGGACTCCATAAAGCCCCATAAAGTTGCCTAGATGTGTTCACTGACAAGTAGCTTTCCTAATTCTGCCCAGATCTTTGCAAATAAAAAACTTTGGAACTGGGGTTAAAACACTGCTTTACTACAGTGTGTCAACTGATTTAAACTTGTCAACTCTTGTTCTTGACAGCTTAAGATGAACCCCACAAGATTATTACACAAAAGTATACATTTTTCAGAATTATATAATGTCCAGTTATATAAAGTTTATTGGATCACGTTCATCGAATTTCCATGTCTGATCCTTTGAAATAAATACAACACAAAGAGCATTTTGTGGTATGTTAATACAGACGAGAAAAATTAATCTTTTCCAATTATTAACTGCAGTGTTTCCTTTATGTCTGGCTCTGCTACTCCAGGTTCAATGTAATCCTCCAGTGGATCAGTTCAGTCCCAGCATTCTAGCTTTCTGCGGGAATTCTTGCTCCGGCTGGGCACTCAGGAATGTCCTGGGATATTTTATCTGATGGGCTCGAGCAGTGCTGCTGCATGGTAAACTTACCTAACCTGCCCCTGATCCTGGGGACAATCTGTACAGCTAAAAGTCCCTGAGGACTCAGACTGTCTGAGGCCTTTGGCTCAAGTCACAGTCAATACTCTGAAATTTTATCACTCCTTACATACAGCTGATTCTTTACAAACTGTGGATTGTTGGTCCACTCCTCTTCAATAGCTGCGTGAAGTTGATGGATATTGGCAGGAACTGGAACATGCTGTCATATCTGCCAATCCACAGCATCCCAAACATGCTCAATGGGTGACTTATCTGGTGAATATGCTAACCATACAAGAACTGGGATGTTTTCAGCTTTCAGGAATTGTGTACAAATTCTTGCAACATGGAGCCGTGCATTATGCTGCAACATGAGATGATGGTCGTAGATGAATGGCACAACAAGGGGCCTCAGGATCACTTCACGGTATCTCTGTGCATTCAAAATGCCATCAATAAAATGCATCTGTGTTCAATGTCCATACATGACATATGCCTGCCCATACCATAACCCCGCCACCACCATGGGCCACTTGATCCACAACGTTGACATCAGAATCAGAAAAACCATTCACCCACACGACACCACACACGCTGTCTGCTGTCTGCCCCGAACAGTGAAAACCAGGACTCATCTGTGAAGAGCACACCTTTCCAATGTGCCAGACGCCATCAAATGTGAGCATTTGCCCACTCAAGTTGGTTACGATGACAAACTGCAGTCAGGACGAGACCCTGACGAGGACGATGAGCATTCAGATGAGCTTCCTTGAGATGGTTTCTGACAGTTTGTGCAGAAATTCTTTGGTTGTGCAAACTGATAGTTTCAGCAGCTGTCCAGGTGGCTGGTCTCAGACGATCTTGGAGGTGAGCATGTTGGATGTGGAGGTGTGGTGTGTGGCTGGTGTGGTTACACGTGGTCTGCAATTGTGAGGCCAGTTGGATATACTGCCAAATTCTCTGAAATGCCTTTAGAGACGGCTTACAGTAGAGAAATGAACATTCAATTAACGAGCAACAGCTCTGGTCGACCTCCCTGCAGTCAACATGCCAATTGCATGCTTCCTCAAAACTTGCGACATCTGTGGCATTGTACTTTGTAATAAAACAGCATATTTCAGAGTGGTCATTTATTGTGGCCAGCCTAAGGCACACCTGTGCAATAATCATGCTGTCTAAACAGCATCTTGATATGACACACCTGTGAGGTGGGATGGATTATTTCTGCAAAGGAGAAGAAATAATAAAGGTCACTCACTAGCGCAGATTTGGACAGATTTGTGAACATTGTGAACAGTCATATACACATATATATATATATATATATATATATATATATATATATATATATATATATATATATATATATATATATATATATATATATGACTTCTTTTTCCATTTCTCTCTATCCTTCAGCTCCTTTATCCATCATCTGATTCTGTTGGATACTGTATGCTAGTCTTATCAAAAGAAACCTAACTTGGGTGTCAAAATAAATTATACAAAATGGGTAGTAAGTCCTTAAATGCATTTCCTATTATTTAATACAAAAAAGAACATGCATGAGGAACTGCTAGATTGGCATGATTAACAAGCACATTTCCTAATGGCTTAGACAAATGAGTATGGGCATAATAGCCATCATTTGGGTTTTAGGGGACCATGCATGCAGGTAAGAGCCATTCCTCTTGTCCAGGTGATATAATGAGGCACTTGCTGAAGAAACGAGCTGAGTGGCCAGGAAGGTGCTCTAAGGGCTGACCTCTCTCTCACAAAGGCCCCATTCTGCTGAGACTGAAAGAGGAACAGCAACCGTGAAGGAAAAAATGACATGAGATTTTCAGGTAAACATTTCCAAGGCGGATAGGTTTACAACTGCCTGTAAACCTCTGTGCACTTGCTTCTCTTCTTCACCCCTGGCACCTTAAAGCACACTCTAAATTGAGAAGATTTTTGGTGTCTGATGTTGATACATAGTGGTATATTTTTTCTCTGTGGAAAAAACATTCCAAGCAAGGGCGAAGCCAGGCAACGGATTAAGAATGAGGGCGAATCAAAGAGGCTGCAGGGCTGTGGAGAGGTATGAATAGTTAAAAGGTGGAAAGTGCAGTTAGTGGTATGTATGAGGGTTTGCAAAGTAGCAGTGCATGGACGACAGAAAAGGCAGACCACGAGAGCTCCCTTCGCAAAACAGATAGTCATGTGTTTGGCAGAGACTGCTGCAGGGGCCCTTGTGTGCTCATGAAAGCTGCTTCATAAATTGGTAAGCTGAGAAGGCTGGCTGCCGGTTGCTTTTCCCCCCTCAGCGCTTATTTTCTCATCCCTCTACATTAATGATGATATGGGCAGAGGGCAAACATGACACAGACAGACATCTCTTTATGAGGTTGATACACACCTGGAGGAGGAGATACACTGTTCATCAGAAAATGCAGGAGGAGGAGACTCGGGTCCCCACCTTGCAATTCCAGAACTATTTTCTCTCAACTGCAGCATGCAAGGACATCTACTGTACAGTGTGTGTGTATATAAATAATGCCTTGTGTTAGCCAATATGCTGTAAAGTGTCACTGTGTGGTTAATAAGTTGAAGTAAGGTGAAATCTCATATTTGAGAGTCATTGAGAAACTCCTTGAGTGTCTTTGAGAGAGCAAACAAAGAGCTACAGAAGTGGGACTCACATCGTTAACTGGCTTGCTGAGCACACAACAAACACGTCATGCTGAGGTGTCCCAAGGCAAAGCGAATTACTGGACTTCAGCCATAGATAATTTAATTTTAGTTAAGTGTCAAAACGTCTGAGGAGACCGGGTTGGAAAAGGATCACTGGTCGTCATGGGTTGGAATATTGACCATCGATCAGACAGCACTGGTGTAGGTCGTTTAATGGAAAATATAAAGTTAGAATGTTTTAGATGTGCCTCTTACATCTTGGATGCGCAAGTATCTTCAGAGTAGAACCTACTTCATGTCAAAATACTAATTGTAAACCATAGACCATTTGTCCATTATATTCGTCTATTATTTCAATATAACAAAAAAATGTTTCTTATGCTGCTTAGAAATTCCTCTGGCATGACGAGAGAGAATGCAACAACAATCATTTATCACATTTTCTTTTGCCACCCACAATCTCAACTGCTTTTGAAAAATTTTAGATCTTCATCGAAAAAGATTAGCACCACAACGCCAGTAATCAATGATTAGTACAAACAAGTTACTATACAATATTGCCCATCCAATAACCTTGTCCATTTGTTAAGGTGGCAAAGAGACAAGTTTGCTGACTTTCAGCTGATGCATCACTGACACTTCCCATTGACACATTAAGATGTAGTGTGTTAAACCAGCCAAGAACCTTTCTGGTGTTACTGCCACCTTGTGTTATAGTTTGTCGTCAGTTATTCTAGATAACAGCAAAGGTGTTCAGGTCTGGCTTTCCAAGGAATTTCGAGTGGAAATCAAATCACAAAATACTTGAAGAAGTCTCTTAAAGCTCTATTATGTGATCATGGGACATACAGCAGGCTCTTACTGCCACTGATGTGAAACTGGATGCTTGTACAGTGAAAAAGTAACTGGACAACTTTAACTTTGTTGGACGGTGTACAAGGAAGAAGAAACCTTTGCTCTCCCAATAAAACAGAAAGGTCAATTAAAAAACTTGCCTGAGAAAACATAAACAAAGGCTGACTTGTCAAATAACATTGTTGGACAGAGTTGACCACTGAATTATTTGAACACCAGACATGTTTAACATAAACCAAAGACAGCACTCCAAACAAATAATTTCATACCAACTGTCAATTCACCCTATGCAAATTACATCTTAATTCATTTCAGTTGGTTTAAAATGGATTAATTTATGTTTATATGTCACCACCCAAACATTCTGGACTAAGTTTACAACTCTAGCAAATTAGCTTATTAATTGTTATTGGCTAACATCTTTTTTTATTCTCTGCTATGTACATTGTTATTTCATCCCCGAATACAGCGCTGGACAAGTTGCACTCACTTTAAGTTTCTCATGTAAAAAAAACAGAATATTTGTTCAGAATTCTCAGAAGCTGCTAAACATTGACTCTTTGAGAAATAATGTATTTTTCATTTTGTGACTTTTTATTATGTTGCTTCAGAGAACTTTGTTGATGACTGTTGTATAAGACCTTGGAAAGCACAGCAACTATGGGGTGCTGCGTGTAAAGTTACACAGTCAAAAAGTAACAGCAATAATCTGGGTTATTTAGTCATAAGAGATTTCACTCTTGATTGATTTTCTTCAGTTGTTGCTCATGTCACCTCTTTATCAATCTTTCCTTTCCTCTCAACATGTACACCATTTCAGCTTAAAATATAGGATAAGCCATTTTATCTAATTAAATATTTAGTTTGGAACTGTGATATTTATATATGAATGAATGGCATGGTGAAAATTTGACTTTGAAAAATAAACCCCAGTTTTTTTCTCTTATTACAGGCTAAATAACTCAAATTATTGCTGTTAATTTTTGACTGTGGAACTTTGTAAATGACACCCCATACAGCAACAGCAGCTTGATCAATCCACCAAGTTGCTGAATAATTTTCTCAGAAAAATGCTAAGTGTCAGTACCATCTACTTTTTATTTCATGGTACCAATCTTGCTGAGTGGTTGATAAATTTCTGAATCTAACATCAGGAAAGTTGTGTATCAAGGCTTTTTTTAAACAGTGATGACACTTTAAATTTATCACACAGACTGAGACAAATTAGACCTGTCTGCTAAACTCCCTGCACTCCTTAAATCATTCCCCAGAGCTCAATGTATCTTCATCAAACTATCTAGCAACATTGCAATTGCATGAGGTCATTTTTTTCTGATTTCTTATTTATCTTTTCTTTGTACTTTAACTGCACATCTCAAACAGATTAGCTTCTTTTTTTTTTTTTTTTTTTTTTTATCTCACTTGAGTTTCTGCAATCTCAAGACTGATATGACCCCCAAGTCTGCATTGTTTAAAGGAGAAAATTCTTTTACAGCTTCATAACTCAATATAAGAAGATGAAAATTTATAGGATTCTTGATCACTGTCATGGATTCCTCAAATGTATTACAAGTTTTAAGACTCGTGTGTTCTGGGATAGATTTTTTTTTGCTGTATCAGAACAAAAGCTTTTTCGCTGCTCTGTTTTTAAGTTTGTACTATTGTTGCAAAACCACCTGAAAATATATGAAAGAAAACTACCATAGATGGATCAGTTTCTTACTTTTATCAGTTAGGTCTTGTGATTTAAAATCTAAATATTTAATTTGTAGCTCAAGTTAGAGCCTGATCTTATACTGATTGTAAATTACTTTTGGTATTTAGACACATGCAGGCTGTTTCATATGAAAGCAGGACTGAGGTACTACATAATTAGGGCTAGAGTGGGATTTCTTAAAAAATAACAGAATAAAGGGATTCCAGGATAGGCTCTAAATAGGAGCTGGATTATATGGTGATTTCATCAAGTGTTGTCTACTATCGCCTTCATCAGTGTTGACTAAGATGGTTGACTAGATTGGAAATCTAATTCGAAAGGTTACTTTTTACTAATTATCCAAATATAAACTCAACTGATTGACACTGAAATGGACAAAATTTGACTTTCCCTTCTTTAGATTGAGTTGTCTTTTATAAACGTGGTTTGAAATTCCATTCTTTGTCAACTTTAAGGTTTAAATGTCATCTGGTCTTAACCAGGTTCTAAAATTACTTTAACCTAAGTTCAGGATTACAAAACCTCACAGTACATAGATTCCACCATATCATATGTTGGGCCTCCAGCCATGAAGGACTGAACAACATACAGGAAACACACTGGTACAGGAACTACTAATCCCACAATGGACTGCATTAACCCACTTTCAGAAGGAAGAGGAGTTTCACTGAGTGAATATGTAACATCATGTTAACAAAACCTCTCTCCTTAGGGAAGCAGGTCTCTTCTCCATCCTGTAATCTCCAAGGACTACATCAGGGAGACAAGTGCATGATTTCCCTCCCCCCTGGCGAAGGGAGGTGCTGCTTCTTCCAAGAAACCTGGGATCCAAAGTAATTTCAGACTACTGTCAGTATACCCAGTGTCTGTATTATAAGAAATAACCTTTGACTCTGGCTTATTTAAAACTCTTCAGATGGAATCTTTCAAATATAGATTCCCCCAAAAAGAGATGATGTCTCTATTTCCGTCACTGAACCAACGCTGCTTCCATTCTTCTCAGGGAAAAGAACCGTAGTTTCACCCAAATTAGTTAGAATCAAACATTTTAAATATTGTTTCTTATTGTGTATTACATATTGTTTTGTTGTGTTTTGCAGGAGTCCATCCTTTAAACTGCTTGAGTGCAAACAGGCCATGAAGCCTTTTGTATTAACATTTATTTCTTAAGGTTATTGACTGATAAAGGATAATTTTAATCATGCAACATGAGTTTATTACGGTTTATCAGACTTTCTCCTTTCCTCTTTTCCCACTAAACTACATAAAAAGTCCTGAAATGTGCTAAATTGGACCTGTTGTCTTAGTGCTAAATGTAAAAGCTAAATGCTGTTGCAGCTATTGGTAACTCATGCTCCAGCATTCCAAAACATTGATTTTCCCTGTTTGTGTTGCAGTCAGCCGTAGCAACCCGCTGGCGCTCATAAACAATTAATATTGTTATTTATAGTGCTTTATGTACATGCTGGACTTAAAAGAGATAGTTTAAAACAGCAAAGCTCTAAATCTGTTTCTTTAAAGGATTTTTGTGGCTCCAGTGGCCTTTATTTAATAGTAAAGTGGGAACACCATTCCAGTTTTAAAGTAAGGGGGTAGCAGCAGCATGTTGTGGGGTTGTTTTGCTGCAGGAGGAACTAGTACACTTTACAAAACAGATAGCATCATGAGAAAAGAACATTATTTGGAAATATTAAAGCATCATCTGATGAGATAAGCCCTCATGTTAAAGCTGCGTGCAAATGGGTCTTCCAAATGAACAGTGACTCAAAGCACACAGCTAAAGTGGTTACAAAATGGCTTAAGGACAACAAAGTAATTGTTTTGGTGGAGCCATCAGAAAGCCCTGATCTCAATCCTATAGTGTGGGCAGATCTGAAAAGATGTGTGCGAATGAGGCGGCCTACAAACCTCAGTTACACCAGTTCTATCAGGAGGAATGGGCCAGAATTCCAGCAAACTATTGTGAGAAGCTTGTGGAAGGTTTGACCCAAGTTATACAGTTCAAAGGCAATGCTACCAATACTGAGGAAATGTATATAAACTTCTTATTTTGAAGACATTCAAAAATAAATCTGAGGAATTCTTTCTCTCATTATTGTGGCATTTTGCACATATAAACAATTTTGGTAATTCTAACTGACCTAAAATAAGAGAACTGTGGTCTGATTTAACTTCAGACAGTGAGGAAAAAAAGGTGTATGTGTCGTTTTATTTGGTTTATGTAAACTTCTGGTTTCAGCTGTAGGGGGAATGACTCAAGGGGCTCAACACAAATGCACAGCACACTTTTCAGATTTAGTTTCTAATATACTTATTAGAAAAATTCTGTATCCTTGTTCTTCTAAACCCCTAGTAAATGCATTGAAGTTTGTGGCAGCAACATAACAAAATGTGAAAAAGTTAAGGGTATGAATATTTTTACAAGGCCTTGTAGATCTTATACTACATATTTAGCATTATGTGGGGCTCAAAAACTGAGCAAGCTCATCTGTGATTAGTTTTAGTTCCACCACTATAAGACCTCAAACAGGCTTCAATAGAGATTCCACATTTGAACATGTTCTGATCCAGTTCTGGATGAGGTGAGACTATGTTTGAAAATTTTCCAGCATACAGTTGAGACTGTGCGGTTTCCATGTCCAAACTTGAAGTCTGGACCTACAGCACATATGATGCACCAGGTTGTTGGCAGCAGAAAGATCCTACAGGAACTGCCGCTGGATGTGGGCACAGAACTGATGCTGTGAAGCCAAAAAAACCTGAACACGGAAAGGTTGTGTTTAATATCCTCAACACCAACAGAGAAACTGGCCTTTTACTGGATACAGAGAGGGAAATCACACTGATTTACCATAACAAGCATATGTTGTGAAAGAGAACGAAAGATTTATTAACCGTAAAGTCAAACATACTTGGGTTGCCAGATGCAGAAGAAATAATAATCTGGATAGACAGCGAACATAATGTATCTTTTTTTTTGCTGTTTTTATTGTACATTTATGGCCTTGTTTTATTTTCATCTTGACACCAGGTCTTTAACTCACATAAATTTAAATAGTTTTCCCTTAAAAGTCTGCAGTAGCTTGTATTTATGGAAAAGAATCAGTCTTACAGTAGTATGTCTGCGAACAAACACATAAAGCTTTCCAAGTTTGTTGGAAACTATTTTGGTATTTTAAAAAATGACTTGAATAAATTTCAGAAAAGTGAAAAATAAATCAAGTGTATCGGTTAATTTAATATGGTGATTAACATTTTTATGTGTGTTCTAGAAGGTTCTCTCACCTCATCATGCCAAACGCTTGATGTGGTCAGACCTATTGTTTCTGAATAATTCCTCTAATATTTAGTTTACCACTTGGGGCGGTCATAGACTTTGTATAAAGCATTCAACCTTTTGCCCCAGATGGTCGGTTGTTAATATGTGTGGGGAAAAAGTAATTTTCTCTTTCCTAACACAGTTGCACATTGTAAATTTTACACCCTTAATCCCAATACATATGCACTATAAAAAAGGAGTATACAGCATAAACTACACACATGCTTCAAAAGGCTGGATCAGAAGCATCTGTGAACAGCTATATCCATATCTTGTCACAGATTTTCAATTTTCTTTAGGTCTGGGCTTTGACTGGCCCATCCTAGCCGAGCAAATGATTATGCTTTGATCTAAACCACTCTATTGTTCCTCTAACCATATGTTTAGGGTTGTTGCTCAGCGAGAAGGTGAACCTCTGCTTCAGTCTCAAGTCAGAGTTTTTTCTAGATTTTTTCTAGTATGTAGCTCCATATGTCTTCCTATAAAGTCTGACTAACTTCCATCCCCCTGCTGTAGCAAAGCACAGCACAATATTGCCACTACCAGGCTTCACTGTGGGAATGGTGTGTTCAGGTGGATGTGTAGTGTTAGTTTTCCACCACATATAGTGTTATGTATGAAGGCCATTTTACATTTGGTCCTATGCAGAGAGCATTTTCTTCCTCATGTTTGCCATAATGTTTAAACAGATCTTCTTGATTCTATTTTAATGACAACTTTCTTCTTGCCAATCTTTAATAAAGACCAGATTTGTAAGATTCTGCCTGCTGAGCTGTGAATCGCCACAGCTCCTCCAGAGTAACCTTGGGTCTCTTGGATTCATTGTTTCCTTGCACAGCCAAGCTGGGAAGACATTTTTTGTTAGGTTTCCAGTTGTGTGAGGCACCTCGGGAGGTACGCTACATATAAGGCTCCATGGTATAAATAGGTATGGGTATTTGGTGCAGGTATAGGTATTTGGTGCAGTCTCTACTTTAGTACATTTTGTATGTTTAAAGATCCCCAAAACTGTAGGTAAGATTACTCCATTCTCTTGCAGCGGCTCTGTGTTTAATAACTAAGCTTAACCAAACATGGGTGGTACTGATGAGGAAATGCAAAGTCACCAGTTATTTACTTTCAGATTCATTATACATGGAAGGCCCTCCTAGTTTTATTAGATTATAAAAAATACTGACATTCGGAAACAATCCCCAACATGCAATTATAATGTTATGTTGCCAGCTGCTCCTGTCATATGAAGGATAATCTCCTGAAAATAAAGAAAGTTTCTTCTCAGCATTCAGAATGGCTCACATCATGCAGTATTTTTCAACAAGTGAATCATTCTTTGTCCATTATTCTGGCGATTCATATAGGACATTCTCTGGATTCCCTCTGGGCCAGATAAACAGGATATAATATTCATTTATTGAAGTAATTTGAAATTATAAAGCAAACATTCTCATTTACCGGGAATAAATGGAGCATTCAGGAATGCATATACAGTAAAAAAAAAAAAACATTGTTACTCAATAGGATCTAAGACAGGATAGAGACATTTGTAAGATATAACTCAGCAGCAGCTTTATTCATACTCTATCATCCAACTATCATCCCACACACCCCATATTCTCACTCTGTCTCATTCCATCTTGGATTCACAGGCTTCCCTCTTTGATGCTCAGAAAAAGTATTTATCTAACCTTCTGCAGTTTAAAGTCAACATTTATTTTCAACCAAGAAGATAAAACAGGGGTTCATATCTCACAGTGACCAGTCTGTCTTTATCGGCAGGATGCTAAATATGAAACTGAACACTTCAAAGTCCAGTAAATTACAGTAAATCAACAAGTAAACTTGAAATGAATGACTCAGCAGCACAAACTCATAAAGCTTCCTAGCTCTTTTACAGTATACTGTAAATGTAAGCCTGGGACAGTAATTTGAGTCAGTGGTTCCTTACAATCTTTAAGAAAACATGCTAAGAAGGTGAAACAAGCAACAGGTTTTGCACTTCCATCCATCTGTTATCTTCTGCCTAATCCGGGGCCAGTAGCCTAAGCAGAGAGCCCCAGTATTCCCTCTCCCCAGCCACTTGAGCCAGTTCCCAAGCAAGCCAAGAAACATAGTCCCTCCAGAGGGGTCTAGGAGGCATCCTGACCCTCAGTGTGAAGGAGCAGTGGCTCTACTCTGAGCCACTACCAGATGACTGAGCTTCACCGTATCTCCAGACACCCTGTGGAGGAAACTCATTCCGTCCGCTTGTCAAATCTTGTTCTTTCGGTCACTACCCAGAGCTTGTGACCATAGATGAGAGTAGGAACGTAGATCAGCTGGTGAGAGTTGTGAGAGTTTTACACTTGGTTGACAAATTTACAAGCAGAGTTCTTTTTCTAAAATGAAGAAACTGGTTAACACACTTAATTGTAGCTCATCAGCTAGTAGTTCAACATATTTTCTTTGTTCAGATCAGGCCATTCATTTGAAATAAGAGTGTGGCAACACCTTAGAATATCATCTAAGCATCATCTTTAGACTGTCATACAACACAGCGTTTTCAGTCAGAGGCCTCTTCAGATATGCTGTGATACTGATTACTACAGGAGATCCTTCCTTCTGACAGCTATTATTATCTACATCAACTTGTATATGTTGCATTTTATTTTAGGATTAATAAAGTATTTTTCAATTAAGTTTCATTGTCACCAAATTACTTGTTTTTCCACTATTATTTATTCTGATTTTTTTCCTTTGAGGACATAGTTCAAAATGGAATGACAAGGTTTACTTTTCCAAAGATAGGAAGAACATTACGTAAGTATGGAAAAGGACAAGACAAGCAGATGTGGTAATGCTGATTGAAATGGGTACATATACCAGCTTTGGAGCTCAACAAACTTCTAGGATTTCAGCGAGTGTTTCACAGAGTGGAATAGTGCCTCTGGTTGCATTTTTACTTCAGAAAGTATTTTCAGGAAGCAGGGTATTTTTCTTGGGCTATTATTAAACCTCTGATTCAGTGAATCTACCAGGGTAAAAGCAGATTACCTGTGTAATGCTTTTAAAATTACCAGGAACCTTTGAGGTGGAGTTTTGTGGGGGAAGGATTGGTAAACATCTCACATTCCCTCTCCCACAGTATGAACAGGGGACTGAGATCAGAGTGAGGATTTATTTAAAATCTATCACAGTTACATATCACCATGAAGTTTTAGAGAATTTACAAAATAACTGCTGTGAAACAGAGATTAGATCCCAGTGATTTCTGTCCTACTTTGGAGATGCATCTCCTCAGGTGAACCAAGGTGCATGAATTTTAAATATGGTTTGCAAACAATAGGAAAGATCCCTACTGTACAACTGGAAATTAGAAGATTAAAGAGGACCTATATTGCTTATGTTGGACACCTTCTACTTTTTTTTATGACTTTTCTGTCTGAAGCTGCAAAATTTCTGATTAACTCGGGCCATTTTTCTCAGCATCAGTGGAAAAATTTACTGAAACAAATAACTTTATCCTGTATTTGAAATGCACATGAGACAGGTTATTTTACGATAAAGGTTTGGAGTAGTATAGTGTAGGTTCCCTCATGCTTTATGTGTTGCTGTGTTCAGTTTTGTTGACTGGGTCAGGCAGTTTGTGTTATGCAGTTGAAGATATTAAAAGCCAACAAAAAATCCATATAAATTAAACTAAATTAAATCACTTTTTGGTAAATATTGTTTATATAACATTAAATGGGAGTGCAGGGGTGTCAGAATACAAGTTTTAGGTATATATAGCTTCTGTACACTGGAATTGCAAAAAAAAAGGGTGACATTAAGACAAAGAAAAATGTCATTCAAACAGGTGATTGCGTCCTTATAGCATCATAATGTTCTCAGCGCCTCTGCTGTCCCACAAAATACCACAAGAGATGGAAGATTTAATGGTGAGGATTTTTACCTCACCTTTACAAGCAGCAATAGACAAATATTTAAAAGTGATTTCAGACTACATCTGTTATCAGTCTCATTCATGTGACATCATGCAGTCATTTACTATGACTAAGCAGGAACACGATGTTGCTATTGAAAGACGACTGTGAGAGGCGTTGACTTGCGAAAGTCATTGTCAAGTTGCAAAATGTTAACGTGAAAGCAATTCAAAAGGAAGGCTGGGAATGTTTAATTCAACATCTGGAGTCTATTTATGAGCTTCGTATGGATGGTAATTGCTGCTGTGAGAGTAACAGTGGATAACTTCTGTCATGTGAAGCCAGACTGAGCAGTTGTTTTCATTCTCACACTCAAAAATGTTTTGGTATGAGTGGTTGACCTGAAGGTGGTTTCTCTCCAGGAGAGTTTTCTCAATCTTCACTTGGGAGACCTGGTGATGAAAAATGCAGAATGCATTGTGGAAAAGCAGGGAAAAACTGTCCTCTGCAAGGAGCTATAACAGAACGAAGGTATTTGGGTTTATTCCTTGTTGGTTAAATTAATAACATTTTCTTAGAAAGGGTGCTTAGGTCTGTAAAGGGGTGGTGACATCACTGTATAAATTATTACTATTTCATGTAGTTGATATTGCTGCAATGTCAACTCTCCAAAGAATTTCATGAAAAAAAAATATCATCACCTTTTTGTAGGGGGTTGTTTTGGCAGGCCAGATCTCCCTCCTCAGTAAAATGGTTGGGTACGGTAATGACATGTGGCTCTACCTGGATGACTTCACTCTGATTAACTACAACCATATTTGGGAAACTCTTCAGTAAAATGCGCTGAACATCGTCTCAAATTGGAGTTATAATTGTGTGGTACTTCCTCATAAATGAACTTCAGCCACACTTCTCTGATTCTCTCATCTTTTGGGAGTAAGTGGAAACTTCCATCTGTTTTTGTGCTCCCTCAGACATAACAGCTCCCCTTTTTAATAGCCATCCTTTTCCCAAGTGGAGTAGTCAGACTTGCTAGCGCAACTTAGCCCTTAAATTAGCCAGTGTCTCAGCTGGGGGTAGGAGGGAATAGGAGGGGGAGGGCTGTTTGCTTGATGGTGTGCTCTAATTGGATTACATGGAAAGATCACCTATGTAGAATGAAAAACTGTTCTCTGATTCGTCCATTTTTGAGCAAAGAAACTATGCTGAGAGTCTATGAGCAGGGCTTTTGATACCAACTCTTGACTTTCACACAGCCTCATCAGTGCTCAACAGATCACATTATACCCCTAAACCACAGAAAAATGAAATTTGTTGTCATGACCCCTTTAAAGGTTTGCTGTTCCATATGTACTGTTGTTACTCCTTGTCAACTTTTTGCTGCAAGTTTCTTGACTTTGGACATGGAAGTGAATACAACTATCATGACCTAAAGAACATTATCAAACAAATCAGTTCTGTGTTATGTATTAAGTTATATGCAATAAATTTGAATGGTACTGGGAATGAATTTTGGAACACATGAATAAAAGGATGTGCAAAAAGGCCATTAAACTAGCTGAAATCTGTTTATGTTTAGTAGGCATTCAAGCTGTTATGTGCAAATTAATATCAGCTGGTTTAATATTAACTGATGGCCTATAAAGGGGATTTCTCATTACCAAAGCACTGCACAGAGTTGTACAATTGGTAAAAGCAAGGAGACATTCATAAAAAAGTGTAACTGTAGTAAAACATACTTATGGCAAATGGCTACAGCCATATCTCTGAACTTCTGAATAGTCCAGTGAGAAGGAGGAAAAAAAGAACATCAATTCACTATAGGAGAGTTTCACAAAGATCTAGAAATAGCAAGTAAACATTTTTACCATGAAAACAATAAGTAAAGCAGTCAGCTGACATGGCCTCTATATACACTCACTGCTTAAGACTCCACTGCTGAAGAAAAAGCATGTTAAAGCCTGTTTAAAGTTCCTCTCGAAAGATTTGGAAAAGCTAGTGAAATACAGGAAGAATAAAGACTAGTCAGATGAGAGCAAAGCACTCTTGATTGTCATTGTAGAAAAATCATCATGCCAAAAGTGAAGTTTTCAGATAGAAACATCGTGGTGTAGGATTATCTTACAGAATTTGGAACTGGCAGGTGAATGAATGGAGAGATGTACCAGGACAGATTTAAAAACAATCTTAAGTTGAAACGAGAGTGGATTTCCAAGCAAGACAATAGACTCAAACACACAGCTAAGGAAACTCTTAACTGATTTCAAAGAAATAAAGTAAAACTGCAAGAATGGCCTAGTCAGACACTTGATTTGTATCCAACTGAAAATCTGTGGAAATAGCTGAAGATAAGGGTGGACAGAAAGGACCCCCAGCGTCTTCAAGATTTGAAGATGATTTGTGGCTTTTCCACAAAGTATTTAATACATGTATATAAGTGATTTCAATACTTATCCACGATGCCATTCCAGTCTTTTACCTATAACTTTTTTAGTAGACTAATTTGTCATTTTGTTTATTGTAAGCGTTGATCACTTAGGTTGTTGCATCTGGTGTGAGTTTCATGGCAACAGATATATTAAAAATGTATTTACTTAGAAAAATGTTGAAGTTTTCCATTTATAATTTAGCTGCAGTATATTTCCAGTCTTAATGTTCAACACAGGACCAGCCAATAATCACTACATGACTATGAACCCACTTATGTTGACTTTATGTTTTATAATGCATGTTTACTGAAACAGGATTAAAAAAAAGGAAATGAAAAAAGAAACTTATGAAATCCTTTCCCATGTGTTGGGATATAAACTTCTTTAGTCTTCAGGAATTTTCTGCATCTGTTTTATTTTCTGTCTTGTGAATAACACCTTGTTATTTTCTTCCTCATCTTAAAACAATATGATGAGAAGTAGGCCTTATAAACTGAAGGGCACCATCCCCTGTACTCTTTTTTTCTCATGTCTTCCTAATGTAAACCCGCTGTATGTTCAAAGACAAGGACAGATTGCTCTGCCTAGGGATATTCTTCAGGAAAGCCCTTACTTTACTATCAAACAACAGCAGGAGGGTGAGTGGGTGTCATCACAACTGTCTCATCAACAGTGGATCAGGCTGGAGCCCTTGGAAGACAAGGAGGAAGACTTGTCTTACTGTAAGAACCGATTGCAGTTAGACAGATTCATGATTCATTTGCGAGATTTGAGAGTGAGTCTTCTGTCTCTTCTTCCTTGGAAGCCAAGGAGGAAGACTAGTCTTACTGCAAGAACCGATTGCAGTTTAGACGGATTCATGATTCATTTGCGAGATTTGAGAGTGAGTCTTCTGTCTCCTTGCCACTCACACCTTAAAGGAAAATACTATTCTTATTTTAAACAATAAGCTAAAAAGAGAGAAAAACAAGAGGCAGTTTTAGTGACTCTATTCTGGCACTGAAAGCAAAGCCTAAAGAGAGGAGTTGGGTGTGGCCAACTGTGCAAGCATATGCAGCACAAAAAGTGCCATTAAGTTATTAGCTTGGGATTAAATCTAACAAATTTAGTGTTTCTTCATGGCATTTCTCAACTAGGTTAGGCTAGGTTTCACATGGCAAAAGATTTATGCGAAAATCTCTCCTAAACTTTGATTGCATTAAACAAAAGTAGGCCACAAACTGAAGATGAAATGACCTTATGAAAAAAACTGCAACTCAGAAGCTCATAAATTAATATAAAAAGATTTATACCTCGATGACTTAGTGGCAAACTGTTAGACCTTCATAAAGCTCACAGGAGCGTCATTCTCATCATTTACTGACCTAAATACAGCGTAGGATCTGCTAAAGCAGTGGGCCATCTGCGAGTTTAACAGTTCAAGTATTTTCTTTTACAACTGAAAAACAATATAATGCTTATATTGACTCCTGGAATTCACCTTCCTCTGAAGGACCTCTGGGCATACAAAGGCAATTCTGGTGATAGCCATGCGAGATTGTAAATTTTGAGAATTTACGAACAACTTGTAAAAGTGAGCACATCACAATTTTCCTACTTGTTTTCATCCTTCTTTCACCCATAGTTGCTGTATTTGAGCAAATGCTATCATTATTACTAACAAAAATGTTAGTTACTGATCCCTGCTGTTTGTTGTTAAAATACTGATACAGATAATTATTTTTTTCCTAAATTAGGAAATATTTTACTAACTGAAAAAGGTGTCAGTCTATCCTTGTTAAACCAGACAATTTAAGTGAGTACGCTTATGTAGTACAGGTATAAAGACAGTTTAAGTGCTATTTAAAATATTAAAACATGCTTCCAAAATATTATCTTGTAAAAACATAATTCTTTTCCAGACTTAAAATTTGAGAGCTCAGTCCGTTTCCAAGTAAAGTATAAACTATTTAACTGAATTTAAGTAAAAATATGTTTAAAATGGTCAGACTTTGGATGGATGGAATTTTTAGACAAAAGAAAAGGCAACAAAATGTTGAGAATATTTTTCCATTGTTTGTCCTGTGTATTTTTTTGTTGCCTTGTGATGGACTGGTGACATTCAAAGGGTGCACCCCACCTCTCACCCAATTACTATTTTTTTTAACTTTGCTTATCCTGAAAAATACTTTACTGAAATCCCATATTTTGTCAGTCTGGAAAGGAACCCTGTTAATGAAAGTCTATTCTTATTTAATGGCTTTCTAATAATGTGCTAAGCTAGCTATTAATTACTTGTTCTATTCAGGGTCATGATAAATCATGAGGTGAACTCTTCAAAGTAATTCATTAAAGCACCATTCTGGGAAATCAGTGAATTCATAAGGATTAATGTCTGATCTCAGTTCAAACATCTCCACATTATAATAAAGTAAACACAATAAAGATAATTATATGAGCTTTATAATCAGGCTTTCATAAATTTATTTTGGATTTGGCAGAGCATTGAATGTCTCTCATGTATTTGCACAGATATTGATGTAAATGCCAGCATGAATCATGTAGCTTACCGACTGCTTAAGGTGATTAATCTGTGTGCAAAGATGAAAAACACAATGACCGGTGTAACCATTTCCCAGGCTGGTTATACGGCTGAGGTAGCACCAGTTACCTGTTGTTTCAGAGCCAACAGTGAATATGGCAAGTTAGCATAAAAATAGCTGTTCTAAATTTTGACCTCTGAATCATCTGTTAGGAATGTAATCCCCTGCAGGAGCAGAAACGGTGGCATAATGGGTCAACGCTGTGTGGGGTCCATCTGCAACCACGTTTTCTCACTTTGGTTAAATTTTATCTCTGCTGTACTTTCACTCACGGTCTCAGTAGAAACCGAATGACCTGAAAGCATATTGCAAAATGAACAAACTATAGGGTTAACAAAAGCCTTGCTGTGATAATCCTATTTATTAAATAAAAGTAAAATATACTGGACTTTCTGTACGCCCTATATCCAGTATGATTAGTGCAGAGTAAATAATAAATACATAAAGAACTGGTAGAAGAATTACCTCTCTCTTATTATGTTGGTTAAGACATCATTGGGATCAGCAGGAAGACATTTTGAATAAAGTTGCTTATTCTTTTAAAAACCCTGAAAAAAATAAAACAAATCGTACACTACTTCAATATAAACTTTGTCTATATGTGTAAGGTTTCCCCTGGTACTGAATAGACATTTAGTTTTTAAGATTGAAAAAAGGAATCTTAAAATGGACACCCCAGTTCCTCAAAATAATTTTTACCAAAATGTGTATTTTTAATATCACAAATTTTACAACAGATTCCTAAAATATAGTTGCAACGAAGGTTTTTTTTTTTTTCCTTTACTATAGAAAGTATCTGGATTCAGTTCTTCAGTGCTTAATTTTTTTTCCTGATGAAGCCATAGACAGAGGTATTATTGCCCTTATCTCGATTTACTTTATTTTTCTTTTCCTGGCTCCGTGCTTGTTTTTTTCAGTTCCATATTAAGGTGAAATTTATGCACCAAATATAAACAAACTCAACTCTCTTTCCTCTTTTCTACTGTTCCCACATGGTTGCTCAGGAAGATGAATTGCTGCAAAAGCAATGACTTGGAGCAATTGGCTGAGCTTTAATAGAACTTTTTTACAATTTGCCATTTAATTATTAATCAATAAACTAATTCAGATTCTTGTACAAACTTTAACTCCTGTAAACAAAAATGTCTAACTTAGTACTTTTCGTGACAAACAAGTTAGCAGACCCTGAGCAAACACTCCCAGCTGAGAGACCTTCATGGGAAAATACGCAGCTTTTTTAGACAACTGGCTTTGCCCTTATATAGACATGAAGGTTTTGAAATATTTCGTTTGTTTTGTGTGTGGGAGGACCATCATTGTTGTCAAACAAAAAGCTGCCAGAACCCAGATAAGGTTATCAGTTATGTTACAGAAGGAAATTATAGCTTTCCTTCACACAGATATGCTGAGATTGTCCATTTGAATAAGAAGACCATATCAAACTTCTTATTTTTTCTCCAGATATGATGCTTAACGTCCCCATCAAAGCTTTATCATAACAGCTGCGTGAAAATACAAGGCTGTCAGAGGCACAAATGGCCCACTGCTTATTCCACAAAAATGTCAGCACTTCTTTTAATGCTATTTAGCAACCATGTGGTTTCATTAGAATTCCATTATGATTTCCAAGTGAGAGAGTGAGCTGTGACGTTTACGTTTCGCTTAGTTTGAGCCCTCATTTAGACAAAAATATCATACTAAATTTAGACCTCATTTAGCTTCATCAGCTTAGTAATTTTTATTTTACAGCTTATTTCTGTTGAGGATTTTGATAAAGTATGGAGAATCTGAAGCATTGCTCAGATCTCATGTACAAGTACATTTAGCTGTGTACACTTTATTGTCACTTTTTATGACACCCTATTCCAACTGATTGTGGTTCTTATTCCTTTTTGAGACTGTATCAAATTGTATTATGATAGAAACATTACATTGGAAAAATAAGAGTCCAAACCTAGTACACAAAGAGCAAAACAACAGAAAGAAACTCAACCCAAACAAAGGAACCTATATGGAACACTCTAAGTGACAAAAATAAACAACCTCAGTGAGAACACAAACATCCACGATCATGAAAATAACAACTCTGACAGATTAGTATTACAACTAAGAGGTAAAGTTTTGTGAATGGAAAACTGAATGCTCAGAATTTAATCTATGGTGATTAAATATTCAACTTTTGCAAAAAAGAAACAAAAAAACTTACTTGTCTGAAGAGTTTAAAGTTAAGAGTTTTATGGCATAAAATTTAGAGTTCTAAGACTATTAATTGACAGGGAATTAATTAATAGTGCCTACAGTAGGTCAGGCAAGGTTGCTTCCTTTCTCTGAATCACTCAGTCAGCTTCAGTTCTAGTAGTGATTCTGTTTGTTTACTGCTCACTGCTAAAAAAAAAAAAAAAAAAAAAAAAAAAAAAAAGGTATCTGTACTGGCCTCTCCTGGTTCTGAGTTTTGGGATGTCCAGAAGTCGTCATGTTCGATTTGGAATTGGGCGACATGCTTAAAGTCAATCATGACTGACACAAAGCATGTCTAAGGTATGGAGAAAAAACAAAACCCCATAGAAATTTTACGAGGAAATAACACAAATAAAGCAAAGTCTACAATATAAATGAAAACTTTTATTGCAAAACAATCTAACAAGTTGACCACACTTCTTGTTGACTCAGTCAGGAAAAACATTTTGCTGGTTCTGATCGTTTTCTCACTGTGTCAGAACTCAAGAGTCGGCAAGTTCTGGAGGAAGGAGCCGTCATAAGGACCTGATCAGCCATTCAAAGACAATAGGAAAAGATCAATTGGCTCCAATAAATAATTGGAGCCAATAAACAAATTATTTTTTAAAATAACAATATCTCACGGTTGACAGTATTTCCTCATTCAAGGTTTAGGTGTGATGTCTCTCTTTGGACTGGTTTACAATTCAGAGTTTAACACATTAACTACCATTTAACATAAATGTATGTGACAGTTCAGGTCTGTGTGTTTGCATTTACAACAGTATAAAATGGCAAAGGGTGAAATGAATCGCACCTGACCTAGTGACTATCTACACATAAACTGGGCAACAGAGAAGCTGGTGCCAAATTGTTCATCATTTTATTAGATAATTTATTATGAACTTCAGGACCTCAGGGTCTAAAGCATGAATCAAAATTTAAATTTTTTTAAGACTTTCTTACATTTCAGTTGTTTGTTTTAATGTCAAAGTAAAAAAAATTAAAAAAAAAGAAACACTTCCATAATATCAGTTTCCACCATGTAAATTGTGAACTTGCAGTATGCAAGGAATGCCCCACAAGCAAGAGCTGCAGAAGGTGACTATAGGAACCAAGTGATGCTTCCAAAGCCAAAAGAGAAACACAAAGCAACCATTGTTCCTTCTGGCGCTGATCCAAGCTGCTGCCTTCTACACTCCCCATGTTTTGGAAGGGAGTATTTTTGTTCTAATGTGAGAATCTCAAATGTGAAGATCCAAATTATTTACAATTATCATATCAACACTAATTACTGACATGTCTAAAGAAAAACCTTAAAAGTTAGTTTCATTGTTGTGTGGTGAACTAAAGGGTAACACAACAGAAACACACATTGGCTGTCCAAGCCTCTTAACACGTTTCCCTGTAATCTATTAGGATTAATATTTTAATGACCTTGTTAGAAGCTTGAGAAATGGAAAATGTACTTTTTCAAGTCTTAATTCAAAGCCAAACTCAAAGCATATCTACTTACTTTTTTTGGTCTTTTTTGTGAAACAAAGAGGACTACAGAATATTAATCTTGTGATCAGTCTAATTCTGGCAGTTGACAGATTATTCCCAAAATATAAGCTTTATTTCACAACAAGTCAATACAGAAAATCTCAGTCTCCCTATGGGTGAGTAAAGGCTTCCAAAAAGCTTGAAGTCAGGGAAATGAAAAGCTCTTATTAGCCATGAATGCCGTTTAAATGGCATTTGCTCAAACTTCCATCAGCAGTTTTCCCATCTTTAACCAGTTAAAGCAGCTCTCAGTTGGTCAATGAACACCTGGCAGATTTGGAGTTATTGGCAGTCGATCTGACCATGTGGCAAAGTATCACACAATAATAAACTTTGTTTACGGTAAGGGAAATTTGACTTTCCTCTCTTTTTTTTTTTTTTTTTTTTAACAGAAAGCAATAGTTTGTTTTAAGACCCTTAATCAAATAAAGGGCCTTAAAATACAACAATCCACTTCCATATTAAGGTGAAATTTGAACCAGTGTCATCTGTGTAACATTATGCTGTCACTTTTTACAACATACATAAGAGACGTTTAACATAAGCTTTTCATAAAGTTATTCATAAAGCATCCACACTATTAACTTTGCCCCCTTACTGTCTAAATGTATATATTTTTCAATGGACAAAAAAAAAAATAAGAGTCTTTTTGTTGTCAGGTGGATGCTTAATTAAGAACAGAATGTTCATTTGATAATAGCACATACAATAAATAACAAATTTGGTTATGACGTTAATTAGAGGCATTAGGATATATAGTGGTATATGTTCCACTCTCAGTTATGGAAATTATTTTATTGATGTTGTTCTTTTCTAATAGGGCTTTTAAAGTGATTTTAAAGTGAGTAACAATACAAGTTTTTGCACTATCCATTTTAGTCCATTTCCACAGTTTCGAAATATAGCTTAATACTGTAAAATCACAACTGACTATAATTCACACTTTGACCACTAGATGGAAGAAAAATGCTTTCAGTATGATTGTTGGTATGTGCAGAATATACATCAACAGGCAACTCAACTCTTCAACCTAGAAGAAGTTGAAGACTATTTCACAAAAGAAATAGTCTAAAAGAGGTTCATGCTCAAGAAATGTAAAATGCACTTTCACAAGTTTAAATTCAACCCTAAAAAAGTCCAAGACTTTATTTGAGACAATTACATTGGGTAAAATAAGTATTGCTCAAATCACTAATCAACAAATATTTGTTCTGACATGAAATTCACACCAGATTTTAAAATTATTAGAAATATATCTTCTGAGAAAACATGGGAATATTCAATACTTATTTTCCCACTGTCACAGGCTATTTAGACAAACTTGACCAAAAAGTCGAGATGTAAAAGGTTTGGTTTAATGTCGTCAAGTGTTTTTTTTGTTAGTGAGCGCTGACAGATGGATCAGCTAGCAAGAAGATTGGCAGGTAATTCAACTCTGGCAGTGGCAGGAACCCTGTAATACTAGTGGCAATGTTCAAAAGTTTTGCAAAATGTTCTCACAACAACTGGATAAATAGTTTGACTGGACTGGTGAGAACAAGACTGACTCTGATAGGAAACAGAGGTGAAACCAGTCGAGATGACATAAGACATTGATGGTGGAGGCTGTGGATCTATGGGGAAAGAAGTCACTGTGCAACCAAAACACTTTTGTATGTCTTTTATTACTATTCAAGTTGAAATAGATGATTTAGCTGGTTATCTTCTGGACTATTTAACTAATTATTTTCTGGATTGTTTGCTGATTTGCTCTGCAGTATAAAATCTGTTAAACAGCTGGGTATGTAGAGTTTGCTCTAATGTATGGTTTATGAATGTGCTTGCCTTCAGAGTTAGCTTCACAACCATGTATTTGGTCATGTAGTTTGCTCACTCCTGCCTCAAAACACCCAAACTGTGTTTTTGCAAGTTTTCAAGTGACTGCTTTCATTTTCTATTTTAAAATCATTCAAAATGGCAGACATGCAAGGAAAACTATTTGGCGTTAGTCCCATCACAATCACTTCACTTAACTAGCTGCCAAAGTATTTGCCATGAACAGTTAAATCTTAAAAACCAAAAGCAGGACGAAATAACTGTTTTGTACATGGTAAAACATGTTCTTCTTTCTCACTACTCAAAACTTTTTTTTCTGTTTTTGAGCAGAATGTTGAGGCGTCTGTACTGGGGTGTACACTGACATGTCAATTCATGTTTATTGAACTCCCTAAATCCAAGGATGGGCCTTAGACTGAAAAGACTGCAATATCAACAAGAAAAACTTTAGATTTACTGGAATTTACCCAAGATATGTCAAGTGAAAAGAAAGACAGACTGAAACAATTAGTGCTTATTCAGCTTATGGACTCATGTCACCAGGTGTGCAAAGCTAAGGGGATTCTTCAGGCATAATTAAAGATAAAGACTGACAAATGAAATTTAGTAACAGCTATCAGTTTGTTGGACAAGACAACCTAAAGAGATATATTTACTGAATTTTTAAAATAACCTGTTGGATTATTGAACATTACCTATTTATCTGTCTATAAACCTATAATCTTGACCTTAAACCCAAATGTTAACTTTATTTAACATAGTATGATTCTGACAGCTTAGATAGATTTCAGCGTGTGAGTTTCATTGGATGGTTCAACTTTGTATTTTTGAGTGTTTACAATAGGTTGTACAATTTGAACAAATGTTAGGGCAATGTGTGGTAAAAATATCAATATAAGATGAAACTACTAATTGAGCATACATATTCTTTCTGCATCATCTTTATGATCACCATTCTAAACCCCTTACTGCCACAACCACTGGGCCTCTCTTACACTGGATTAAGAGTAATTTAGGGTTTCAGACCACTAAGATTACTCAGATTTTGCTGGAATGCTGCAGACTTGGGAAAAAAACTTTAAAGTTCCTTGGTACATTTCCAGCCATCCTACCGCAGAGTTTCTAATACATGTAACACATCGGCACAAGGAGGTTTCCTCACAATATATGAAATTTATCTAACTATTAATATAGGAAGTTTCTGCACCTCCACCATAAGTCTAACCTTGCTGCAATGGAGCAAGGTTAGACTTAGTATTTTAGTATCAGTATTTTCAGCAGATTTTTGACAACAGGATCCAGGCAAAGCGTGCCATCCTGTACAATAATTATGTCCAGACATGGTGCTCTGTGCACATAATGTTGGTGAGTTCATTGAGAAGGAAACACAAAAAATCTGTTTTTACTGTCCTCTATCAAGGCTTTGACTAGTGTGAAATTGTACGATAAACCCCGCAGTCATCAAACGCCTCATGGATGTGGGGGTTTTTAACACTTCTCAGTGATGGGACCTATGCACCTATATTTTTTCCACAGCTTTAAACTTCTATTCCATCTTTACTTTAGGTGTTACTGCTGTCACTCAGTTCTCTAATCCCCAACCTATCCACCCTGTTTGTTTAGGAAAGGCAGTTGCTGAAGGCATCAATTTCAGATTAAGCGCAGAAAAGTTCACAGGTAAGCAATAAAACAAATCCAGACATAAAATAAGATGCAGTTCTTTTAGTTACAGTTTATGCTTGTCTGTGTCATTAAGTGAAAATTGTTTTCTAGCCAAGGTACATATCTGTTATTTTTCTATATGAAATTCCTAATTTCATTTTAAATATTTTGATTAGGGTGAGGATATGATCTCGAGTGAGAGGACAGAAATAATAAGATAAAGTAAAAGGCAAACAACCTGACAGCAGAAAGGAGGGTTGTCAAAATAATCAATATTTCAATATAAATTGATACTAAAAAAAAAAAAATCAATTATTAAAAGACACTTACTTGCGTCAAAATTGATACAAATGGACCCATTCACATTTGCCCAAATTGTGGCACTTCTCCTGGCAGCAGCGTTGCAATAACAGAGATACTCAGCCCTTCCCCTCCCTGCAGCCATCTACCTGACCAAAATTGCTGGAAGTTTAAACTCTGCTAACATGGTGAGTACACCCAGAAAGAAAATATATACAACCTTCTTTAACCGACAAGGCAAACACAGAAGCATTGTTTGGAGGTACTTTTCCCATTAGGCAGAGGGACAAAAACTTTTCCTAATCAGTTCTCATTAAAAATTGTGGCTTTACAGTTCAAATGGACTTGAGACAGGTAACCTTACTTTAAGGATGCAGATGAGTTGGCAGAATGTAGCAAGGAAAAGGAAGCCATCTTACTGAAAGTCACAAATAAACAGTGTGAATTTGGTAGCACACATGTATTAAACCAAAGAATCCTAACAGAATATTCTGTTATGTTTACTTTCTCCTTTGTCATTAAGTCTTTTGTTTGGTCATGGCAACCATCAGTGTTTAATGGTAATTACACAGTTCCTCTCAATTTTTCTAACATACCACAACTGTAGAGTGCATCTTCATTTCCTGATGATAACAAAACAGAACATCTTGCCTAAATTAGAACATCAGAACCCACCACTTTTCCCTTAATCGAGTTTCAATGAGAATGTTTCCAGTATTTTTTGATTCCCACAATAAGCAGTGTTTAACTTCATACACTTGTGAAAGGCCGTTGCGCTGATAGTCCAACCACAACAAAGATTCTTCAGTTTTTGTACAGACTTTAAATATGGTCTTTTGGCTGCACAACACAGTTTTATCAAACTCTGAATTGAGAAACCAAATATGTACAAACAGTCACCAGCTTCTGTCAGACTGTGAATGATAACTTCCTTTGTCAGTCTTCATCATGTGGCAGGAAACTAATTTTTCCTGTTTGTACAATTATACACAGAAATCTACCACAGGCACATGCAACACACATCAAACATCTAAGCCAAGCAGGAGATAAAGCTGGGATGATGACTGAGGGTTTCTCAAAAGCATCAGGGGTTTAAGTGGATGTTTGGGCTGCTCTGTGTGGCTGGTGCCAAATCATTTCCTGTGTTTGATCGCAAACAAAGCTCCATTTTGTGTTAGTTGTGTTTTGACAGCATCAAAATGTAAATTTTTATAACCTGGAATATGAAAGTGACAATGCTTTTTATTTTACTTTTTTTTTCCAGGCAAGAAATCTTTTGAGAATGTTAATCTCCTTTACAAGAATGTCCTGGCCACACAATGCTGGTTGTAGAAGTTATAGAATTGCATTTATTTATATTAAATATATAAATAGCTGGTATGAACTAACCCTGCACATTCTGAGGCCAACATAAACAATTGCACATCCTATTTAAACCCTGAGACTTAAACCAAAAAAACTTCAGTCAGTTTTTTAAGGCACTCAGTCCGTATCATCACAAGGAAATGAATATAACTGGACAACGGAACAACACCTCAGAGAAACAAGTTTCCTCTGTGTTGTTGAGCACTGAGTAATTTCAAGGTGGGAGATCTATCCAAATCTGGGTGTGAAATAACATTTACAGAAGTGTATCTTGGTTAACTAATGGATATTTTTGCGAAGAAGATCCATTGGTGCTTGTGTGAACGCATAATAATGACCTTTATTTAACCAGATAAAAAGATTTACAATCTTTTTTTCCAAGAGGGACTTAGCAAAATAGCATGCAAAGGGTTAAAAAGCCTCTAAGGAGTCCGCACTAAATTTACTTACAGACTGCAACAAAGATTTATCAGAAACCAAGGTTTTTAGTGCTCTGTGAGATCAGAAAAACACCCAGAGGTTAAACCTTAAGTAACTAAATTTAGTTGCCTTTTTAAAACTGAACAATACCTTTAAAATTAATAAAAATTTACAGTCTCAAGTCAGAGAGCATTGAAAATATGTTATTTAATACTGTAAAAATCATACATCTTAAATCCTCAAGTACAACTGTGTGTGCATAGTTGCTTGTCCTGTGTGTCTCTATGTTACCCTTTGATGGACTGGCGACCTGTCCTAAGTGTACCCCACCTCTTGCACCGCTGGAAACAAGTATTACTCCCTGTAACCCTGCAAAGATAAGCCGGTATAGACAATGAATGAATTGGATGCTTGGCAAAAGGCCCAAGGTGAGGAGTCACCGGAGGAGTTTCGAAAACAGAATGCTCCCTAGACGTCTCACTGTGGGGGAGTTTTAAGTACATCTCTCTGCGAGGAGACCTGGAGCAGGATGATGTTAGCAGAAGACAATAGCTGTATGGATGGATTTTATGTCTGTACAATAAAACTTGCAAACTTAATGTGTGGAGAAGATTTGCATCTGCAAACTGCTTACTCAGATGATGGGAGTTGATCATTCTTTCACGAAAACAGAGCTCTGCTTTTACTCAGAGCAGGAGGGGAATATACTCCAGCTCGTGCTTGAGCTCACCGGGTGAGTAAAACTATTTTGGTAGCAGCAGTAAGGCGTCTGCCCCCATCCCTGGGAGTAAATTCACCAGTTCTCCTTGAATTTATCAAGCAGAGGGAGAAAATTCTCCTGACAGTAAGTGGAGCCAAGTTAAAACAGAGACGCAGGAAACAGCATGTGTTTCCTTTCGCTCTGACAGTCAATGATAATCTCAAGAGTTCATCCATCTAGTTGTTTCCATTGGCTTCTCAGCGAGAGCTAGGCAAGCATAGCGAGTGGAAACCTCACCAAAAGGAAGAAAGGGTTATCCTTGCCACTACCAGTTCTCGCAGGATGTTTGATAAAATAAAACAGCTCTCTAGATTCTCACATAGCAAAGACAAGGTCTGCTCTTTCTTCAGACTAGTTTAAGAAAGTAGAGAATGCATAACAGGACAGGAATGTTTTTAGAAATGAAGCTACAGTATAAACTAGAAGAAAATGTACACAGGCATGTGCAGAAAACAGTAGCATACATACAGAGTGAGTAACCTGCATTTTCTAGCAAAAACTTTTACATTATGGGAGTTACTTTGCTTACAGAGCAAAATTTTAAAGAAGATTGAAAGTGAGAAAAACGTCTTATGGCTTGACAGTTTGAAAGTGTACTGTATTCATGAAACTTGGAAAAAAAGGTGGACACCATATCATCATTTCTTTGAGATCCATAGAAAAACTTTTGAATGAGTAAAATGTGTGTAATACTGAATTTGGATAAAAGGAGGGTTTACCTGGTTTGGTAGTTATGGTAGTTCACTTTTAAATGCCCAGACTGTAGGGTTAAAACTTAAGAGTCCTTTGAATATTTTCAAGATCTGAGCAAGTATGGAAAAATATTTTATATTTCCAGACTTTATTCCTCCTCATTTGTTTGTCCACCCATCTATCTCTCCTTATTTATCCATCCATCAATCCATCCATCACTCCATCCATCTATATCTGTTTATTTGTTCATAGATCCCTCCACCTATTCTTTTATTTTAAAGCCTGACCATTATAGAAATTTATTCATTAAATATGTGCAGATTTTTTTGCATCTCTACTGTAAAATGGATAAAAACTGTGAATTTAGCTAATTTGATTCTGAAATATGTAGAATTTGGTCAGGCATAATGTGTGGGAACCCAGTTTATCTAATTTTCAAAATAAAACCATTCTACTTAGAATATTTCCTTTACTTTCACTGATGTTTAGTTATATTTCATCACCTAAATTTTATTTAATAAAAACCACTTGGTAGCATTTAGGAAAATCTAATGTTCTAATTTTGGCTGCTTGAACTCGTGTCTTAAGCATGTAAAAACAAAACAAAACATGTACATTTTCTTTTACCTTGCATGTGATGAGGCTTTCCACAGTCAGCTGCAAAAGATACAAACCTGTTTGAGGCAATGAGGAAACCAATTACTAAAACTCAGATTATTGACTGTGTAATTTTAGTCATAACACCTTGTACATTACTTTGACTAATTAAAGTAAGTGAATTAAAGAATGGCAAATTATTTCTAAAAGTAACATTTTCAGACCTGTGTGTGATGTTTCTCACACAATCTTATCTTCAGCCTGTGTTGCTTGGCATTGACCACATCAACACACATTTCTAGACATCAGCTCCCTTGGCCCACTGCTCCACTCTGAAAGGCTCAGGCCACCCACCGTACCCACCAAACAAGCCCAACTCTGTAGGAGGCTGGTAGCAGCGTGGCATTTTCCTGCTCTGGGCTCCATGCAGGAAAGCAACTGCCAATTATCTCAGCATGGGGATATAGACACGTCTGTATGCAAGAAGGAAAGACTTTGTTCTTACAGTAAATTATGATGCTATGCACCAGATAGCCACACATGGCGTCACTAAAAATCATTTAAAATGGAAAATGGAGCCTTAAACTTTTAGAACTTGAATTAATTAGATGTTACCTTTATGATTTTTATTTTATGGTACCTTAAAGAACAAAAAGGTTTGGCACCAAATTAAGATTTATCCTTATGTTAAAATTTTCCAATATTTGCCTGATATTCAAATCAGGAGTTGAAAGTAAAGACTAAATGTTTTCAGTTTATTAAATGATGGTTGAGGGGTGTGTTTAATGAAGCAGGATCCATCTATGTCTGAGCATGATCAAACATGACTGAAGTGGTGTATCTTGGTTTACCTACAAAATTTGTGGGAGCAGATAAAAAGATGTGTTGGTGCTCATATGAAAACACCTCTGCAGTCTATCTATATTTACTTCCAGATTCCAATAAATAAATTAATTAAAAAATGAAGTAAGACCAATGTGTCTTAAAAAGAGAAGTTGACCTACAAACCTCTCTCAAAAATCAAAGCTGTCAGTGGTCTGGGAAGTCAGAAAAGCCTGTAGCAATTAAATTCCAAGCAACTAATTTCCTCTATGTTATTAGTTGGGCAACAATATTGGAAATGACTTCAACATTCTCAAAGTTTATGTGAACAAGCTAGACAGCAAGTGGAACAATACAAAAGATTTTTTTGTATGGCTTAGAAAATTTGTTTGACATTAGTTTCAGCATTTGGGCTTGTTTTGTTCTTAGCCTGTAAAATTTGATGAAATTATTAAAATTATGGTAGTAATTTTAAAAAGACTGTTAGGTGTTCAATTGGTGAATGAAATTCACAGCAGTTCAAACAAATTGTTTGGTGCATATTCCTGAGGAAGACTACAACTAAAAACAGACAGAAAATGTCCAAATACCTCTAAAATTAATCAGGCAATAAAAGATAATAAGCAGCCAACAATAAAATTGAAATGGCTACCGAAGGAGTTCAACACATTCAGAGCGAATCTCTCTTATAACTGATTATCTGAAACTAACTTTTTATTAATGCATGTCTTAAATGCTTCCTGTATATAAAACTAACATAACTCTTTAAAGGGACTGTACCACACACCCCAAACTGGCGATTAAGTAAATACCTGAAGGAATAATTATTTAACCATTTTCCAGTTTAAACTTCAGTCTGTTTAGGAAGACTGGGCATTAGTTTAAGCACATTCAGTCTTTTCAAACAATTTTCAGAAGCCAAAGAGCCTCTCTTCTCAAAACTGTCCATCTGGTGAATTCCTACTTCTGAAAAAATGCCTCAGGTAAGATGACACACAGCTTGTGCACCAGACAAAGATGGCGTGGATTATAGCCAGCTGCTGAGAGGAAGCTGACTGAGCGTCTGATGTGAAATGAGTAAAGAGGAAGTATACACAACAGACATATGAATGAAAACATGTTTCCTGTTGTGTAATAGAAGTTTTAAGTTTGAAATGTGATGTGAATGAAGTATCAGGAATTTACAGGACAGTTATTTAATGTTTCTATGCATCAAAACAACACTGGTTCATACCTTGAGCTTAGGAGCCATTTTGTGCCCGAATGATTCATATGTCAGAGTTATGTAGCCTGTTACACAAACAGACTACTTCAAGACTAATTTTCAGTCCTGTACACAGGACACGTGTAATGTAATGTATTTGATATGTTGATTAGCAATGGTGGTGACTATTGAGGGGGGGAGCTTCCAGTGCAGCGTCTCCTGCCATGAATGTCCCAGGTAACGTTAAACTCCTCCACATCCTGGTTATTGGATTAATGTTAGCGCCATGCTGTATGAATAATCTTCATCTCATATTAACATGTACAGTCATGTTCAAAAAATTTTAATATGGGTTCCGATGAGGCTTGTTTGTCAGATTAAAAGCACCTTTTGAAACAACCTTTAAGTCTTGAAAGATCCTTCCTGGAAAGGCAAACATGCAGATTTGTCTGCACAAAAACCGCAAAAAGTTGCATTTCATGTTAAAATGTTAATTTGATGGAGAAATTCTCATTTTTTTAACCCAGTTTTAATTTAGTTGGAATCGAATACAACATGGTGCATAGTTTGAATTAAAGAGTTTATTTCCTAACTTAATGAGAATCTATAAGTGAGATCGATAATGGAATCAATATCGATAAATTCCTATCAATTCCTATCCCTATTACTCAGCTTACATGCTTTGTTTATAAAACACTTTTTTTTTTTTGTCTTTAGCTGTGCTGTCTGGTCAACTGACACACACTGTGCAGCTTCTCTCAGCAGCTCTGCTCAGCAGCATGTCTCTGGTGATTCACAGGTGACACCAGCGTCACCCCCAAGCTACACTGCTTGCTGCTCTGCCATGGAACAGACTCCACAGTAATTAAGTACCCACAGAGTCAAGGAGAGCACTGATACTGTGTCCACAGGGCAGCACACATCGCTGTAGTGTGCTGCGCCACCGTCCGGCAAGATTAGAACCGATCCATGTGCACTCATGGTGCGTTTAAAGACAGCTCGATAAAACACTTTACCGCATGGTAACAATGAATTAAACAGTTGTAACACTGAAAAAAAGTACAAGGTCCCTAATATGTCTAATAATATGTTTATATTGATGTATCAAATAAATGCTATATATATTCTTATATTAGTTGTACTCATGATGACCACATTTTTACTAGTTGTTGACACTGGAAGAACATTAAGCTCAAATATTTAATAATCTCCTTATCTCTTCATAAAAGAATGGTGGTGAAACCACAGAGCATGCTGATTTTCATCTCAAAGCAAAAGCTGCAGTCATGCAAACAGAGGACAGCAGAGTCAGCAGTCACTGGAGCCAGAGGTGAAGGCATATTGCTTTGGACTTGCTCAGTATCTGCAACCTAAACTAAAATGAGAAAATCACTAATGGAACATTTTCATTCGGTTCATCCAAGTCCCAAAAACTTGACTCTGAACAGAAAAAGGATTAAGTTGCTTTTAGTAATTTTTTGAAGATATAAGGTAATTTGTGGCATATTCACAACAATAGCTTGGTAACAAACAAATCTACTTTTATTGAACTCTAGCCCATGATTACACACATTTCTTTGCTTAATATAGATAGATTTCAAAACCTATTATTAGCAATTTTAGAGTTATACAAGGAATTTGTTCTTTACACAATGTCCAGTGCTCCAAAACTTTGCTTCAAAGTCTTAGGAAAAGTACCCGATTAAAGCTATGTGAATGGTTCAGAGTGAGGAAATGGAGTGTGCTACAAACCATCAAATTAGAAGCAAATGGGCCATAACTATATTAGGGGAAATCACATCAAAGCTGTCCAATTTTTAATGGAATGGGAAGTGGATTAAAAAATAGAAAAAAAGGAATCAGCAATTTTGCCAGGAATCTGTTTAAGTTTGGAAAATGTTAAGTAACATATACATTTCTCCCTTTTCCCTCCTCATATACATAAAGTGGTTAAATAAGGGACTCCACAGAGTCCCTTGTCTGCTCAGACAAACAAAATGAACAAAAGCTTGTAATTTGAGGCCTAATCTGAGTAAGATCTGCTTATCAGAGTTCTTTTTTCAATATTGGCCTTCATCTCTCCAATAAGCTCTAATCAGTACGCAGATTATATATTAACAGCAAAAGGAAACTTTCAATGGATCAAGAGAATTTCGGTAATTCGTTGTAAAAGAATTCTGTATGTAGTAGAACTAAAGGGAAATCTGCATCTTTTGGTGGATTCTAGGCTCAGCAAGGAGAACATTAGTCAAAAAAGCAGCTTTGGCAACTCTAGAGGAGCTGCAGAAACCCACAGCTCAGCTGAAAAAGTTCTCCACAGGACAACCTTAGTCACATTTTTTCCTGCGTCATCAAGGAGAACAAACAGTGAGAAAAACAAATGCTGGTCAGGATGGATGCTAACCTTTCAACAGCTAATGCACATTTAGATATAGATAAAACTCTGTGAATAAACTACTAAGAAAAGAAATCAAGTCTGTCAAAGAGCATGAATAGTTTCACTGGAAAAACATCTAAATCAATCAGTCTGTGGATTACATTTAAGAACAAATCTAAATTTCTTTATGCATGCCATGTTGCACATTTGAAGAACAATCAGAAGATTATCTTTTGTTTTCCAATAAAATCGTCATTAGTAATGAAAAGATTGACTGTGCTTGGAACTCCTTAAAATAACCACACACTTGTGCAATCCATGCAGTAAAGCAGTAATTCTCTTCAGCTGCAGAGATGCATTAAGATCATTATGCAACAACATTTTAGCAAGGTTAAGAGATTTTTTTAAATCAAATTTTTACCCACAGTCTTAGTCTTATATCCTTGGAAACAGTTTTCAGGACCATTTTTCAGCTGGTAAAGACAGAAAGACATGGCTTTAGGTATGTGAAATACCTTCACTAATTAAAATAAGATGTTAATCTCATTAAAGTAACAAGTACAGGTTGATCTCAAAGGCTTTAGCCAGTTTAAGCCAACAACACTCTTTCTCCCTTATCCCAAAAGTCATAACTAAATGTCCACTTGGGTGCACAACATTATTATCTTGACATGTGGCAGTTAAACCTAGAACAGAGGGATCCCTGGACTATCTTCCATAGCAACCATGTTCTTCTCTCTGAGCAAAACAGCAGAACTAGGGGATTAAACCAGAGTTTGCACATCCTTCCAATTTCTTAAACTTACAAGCAAATGCATCTAAAACACCTCTACCCAGTAAATAGCATCTCTCTGTGATGAGGCAACTTTCCCAAATCTAAACAGGGTATTATGCATGCATTAAAAAAATCCCTGGCTCATATTCTGTATGTCTATGTAAGTTACAGTCAGGGCCAGTTAGTATGGATACTTGAAAACCACAGCTGTTTGTGTCAATCAGATGAAGAAAAAACATAAATGAGTTGGTGGTGAAACTGAGAAATGGAAAAAAGTTGACCAAAGACACTTTGCATTTATTCTGACTTCAGATCTAATGATGACATCTATGAGAAGTAAAAATGTTAAAACATCTTGCACTTTTTCACAGTTTGAGAGAACTTTCTTGACAACATCTGTCAAATCTGCATCAGATTTTTGCTTATGCATTGGCTCACGCAGTGGGAAAGACTTCAAAACTTAACTGGAAGTCAGTTCTGAGTTTTGACAACCGTGATGCAGTCTGACCCAAGAAAGATTTTACTGCCCTGCTCCAGACAGAAGCTTGGAGAGGGACAGTGGATGAGAGGCGGCTCAATGACTGCGATGACAGTGAGTCAGAGGGACAAAGACAGAGTCAGACAGTCTGAGCATCATCGCAGGCGCATGACGCTTTTCATGTGCCGAAGAGTTTCAGCTATTCCCAAGAGTATCAGTCTCACCGGGTATGAAATAGAAATAGAAATTCAAATGTTCTCAGAGAAAGAGGAGGTTTCACACAACTCTGACTCAAAACATCTATAAAAGAGAAAATAAGCAATGATGGGTGGTAATCATCTGTGGGTGAATCGTTAATTAGGCCTTCATTGCAGTAGAGCAAAACTGCAACAATGAACAAGATGTGTGCACATGTAATTTAGAATCAAAATAAGATGGGGGGTAACTTTATTTTTATGCAGACTTCTGGCATTTTTTTAGTACAACAGCTTGTATTTCAAGCGTCTGTTCACATTTTTATGAGAAGAGAAATTAAATAAAGCTATGCACCAACATTTTCCATCTGTAGCTCTTTTAAAGCCATTCAATTATGGACATTTATAGTGAGATGTTTAAATGATTTATGGTATCGAAGGAATAGCAATAAAGTATAAATTAGGCTTGAATGACTCCTTCACTTCAAATAACTGCTGTTTTGACACAGAGTCTACCAATCTTCAGGGAGCATAAATGAATAATATGATTGAGGAGGAAAACTAATATTATTTATTCATCATTGAAATACTCTTAAAATGCATGATTACTTTACGAAAATCAAACCATGTACTTAACTGGTTGAAACACAATTCCCAAGATTAGGTTTCTTAACATTGCAAATAAGAATTGCTGCTTTCAGCCAAATATTTCTGTTGCCTTACTTAGGTTGATCTGACTTTGATGCACTTTTTCTTTAGCACTGTTTGTGCCTAAAATGCACAGAATTTGAACTGCAATGATAACAATATAAAAACGGAAATATTTTTAGAAATACCTTTTAAAACATCAGAATAATGGTTTAAATCCAGTTTCAAAACTTATCCATGATCCTGAAAGTCTCAAGTGTTTAACTGGTTTGTACATGCTTCTTAGTATGTCATGTAGTGCAGCTAAACTTAACCATTAAACCAGGTACAATTTGTTTAAGCGCTAATATGTTTATTCTTTGTTTTGATATAACTTGTTGCTTCATTCTCCGCATGAAACATGAGACAAACTCAAAAAACGTGGCAGCATCCAATACAGTCTCAAGTTCAATGTGAACATCATTGTAAAAGGTAAGAAACACTTAGGTTGTCATGGAAACCAAGATTGGTTTGATTAACAAACTAATGTGCTCTGCATAATACAGTTTTGAAAGCCATAAATGTAAAAATAGGTGAAGATTCTGTTTCATTTGATTTAAAAATGCCATGCTCAGGATCTGATATCTGTCCCTACTTAATATGTTTGATGCAAAAAACCCATCTGTTGCCCAAACTTTGCATAAAAACTCTGACTAAGTCAAAATGACATCTGAACTTCAGATTCAGTTAGTAGGGAAAAAAAGCAAAGCAAAACAAATCTCCCAACCCTTGATACCAACTGGTTTTCCTGCCTAAACCCAATTAAGTAGTTCAGTTGCAACATAGAGAAGAAATATTCCAAAACGATAACAAAAATAAAAAAAACGTACAAAAAACGTTTTTTTTTTTTACCAATTGTAGCATCACTTTCCCTGTTTTGGCGCATACCCACACAACATTTTAGTCTGAAATCTTGTGAATGTTGCTAACACTTGCTGTTTGCATTAATAAGATGGTGTTATGGAGATTATCTTCCAGCTGCTTCACCCATGATTAAATCTTTTTATCTTCCAGGTTCTGAGGGAGATATTAAATCCAAGAATTACGCTAACCCCCGAGGCACATATTCTCGAGTGTTTTCTTCAACAAGGAACATCATGGTTTGACAAGCTTAACAAAAGCCAAACTTAAGAGGAAACCATAGACAAGCAAAGACAGACAAAATCTGCTAATGATTTTTGCTGAAAACCATTCCAAGGACAAGTTTGTTGTAGAGAGGAAAAGCAAAGAGAAACCAAAGAAGTGACTGGACACGATCTGACAAGCCTCAACCTCTATCCCGTAGATGACTGAATGCAGACAAGAATTTCTCAGAGACTGTGCAGGTCTTTTTTCTTTGACAAATGATTTTTTTGCTGTGACTTGTCAAAGCTTTATTACAATATTTTGATTAGTTCATGGCATTGAGAAATAACAATGTACTGACAGCCAAGATTATTATTAAATTAAAAACAAGGCTGCAAATCAACTTACCGCAGTGGCTGTGCCAGGAGGAGTTTTAATTATTCATTGGAAGTGGTAGGCCAATAGTTAATATCTTTCCAGTAAGCTTCTATGATAATATGCTGTTATGCATGCCATCTAATTCAAGAAAAGTTTTGCATTTTGATGCATGATTTCCTTGTTCCTGCCATGTTTCATGGTTCTCCTCTGCTCTGCCCCTTCTGCTCATGCTGGCTACTACTTGCTCAACCTGTGCTGCTGCCTATATAAAATCATGCTCAATGAAAGATCATCATCATACTTCTCATAGTTCTTTGTCACCACTAATTTTAATCCATGTAAAAAGTTGGGTTTTAGTCATATGATTTTGATAATGTGTGTTCATGGTACGATTTCAGATGGAGGGTAGGAAGTAAAATGTCAATAAACAGCTGTTGCAAAGACTACATATTGTAGCGCTTTAGATCCATTTTCAAAACAAAGAAACAAAAAACAAATTAACAAACATGTTGGAAGTGACCTATGACTCACAAAGAGTTTGAAAGAACCTAAAGATTTGCAGACAATTGAGGCTAAGACTGTTTTACTTAACAATCAATACAAAGTAAAAGAGCATTTAACCACAACCCCAATGGTAAACAGAGAAACAAAAAAACAAGTTGGATAGCTAACATACTGCCAACGAAGTGGTCGCTGCAGACACGGCCATTAGCAGATGCCGCTCCTCCCGACTGCAGATGTAGATTTAAAATCTACTTTACGGCGTTGTTCTGTGAGTTTTTCACGTTTCACGTTTATGAATGAGTTTATGGCACTCGGTAATAACCCTTTCCCTTTTCTTTATTAGAACGATTGGTGCAGCCATACACTGCACAAAACATGGGCATCTTTTCAAACGGCAGATCCTCAGCTACTTCACTGCCTGCCCTCCATCTGTAGTCCACGCTCTTGCAGTACAGCTATGTGATGTCATGTGAAAGCAACCTAATATAGCCTGAGTAAGTAACATTGATCTGGATGTGCTGGAATTAGAGCTGTAATGAGGGCTTGTGGCATGGAGTGAATATTGTTTGAAACTCTTTGGACTAGTCAAACCTAAACCATAAACATTCTGCACTGATCATGTTTTTAAATCGTTTGTGTTTCATGAAAACTTTAATCAGTATCATGAAAACTTTGTCTTATACTTGTGAACCCAATATCATGTTTTGTCTTGTCTTGTGAGCTGGATGTATCATCACACCCATTGCTGGTATCATTAAAATGAGGTAGAAATGGGGATTGTGTAGTTCAGTTGCTGTGTTCAGCTTTGTTAACTGAGAGTTGGTTTGTGATGGTGGGGGTTACAGTTATTAAAGCTTCCAAAAATTCTAAGATAATTTGAACACTTATTAAATCAAAGCCAGGGTGTGTCAGAGTACAAACATAGGTGTTTTGATATTCGAAATAAAATATCTAAATATTATGTTTAAGAAATAATTACGATTGATATTTTATAAGCTTAAGGCGACAAACGCTTCATACATCACACTCTTTACTCTGATTTCACACTGAACATTTGTCTCAGGAGTGACACAGGAATGTAATTATGGTCTATTTTGGGATTTTAAACAAGGCAGTGGGGTCTTCTAAGGTGTGACTTTAAGAGTTTGACTTAACACTTTGTCAATATTTGGTGCCAGAAGTCTTCATCGGTAAATAGGCACGCCTGGTTGACTTTACAGTTGTCCATCTAAAATGGTTACATTGCACACATGAACTGTTTGACCACCTCTGTGATTTAGTGAAGACCCCTTAATGTACACCTCCATGGGAAATAAGAACCAGCATATTCCAATAAAGAGTTCAACTCAGGCTGAAAGAAAAGATGAAATGATGCCCAGAAAAGGAGGGTTCAGAAGAATGAATTTTGAGTGAAGCTTCTCCCAAAGTCACAAATGTCTTCAGTTACTGAATTACAGATGGCAAGTCCTTATTTATCTGCTTTGCAGTTAGTTTTTACAAAGCCTTATGTCACTGTTTGGCTTAAATTTGTGACAAAATCCCCTAAGCAGTCATTGTATCAAACATTAAAAGACTCACCAAGAAACGACCACTAATAAGCTAACAAGGGAATGCAGAGGGTGTGGGCTACCCGAAATTTTATTACCTCATCATGCTGCAACCGTCATCAGGCTGTCAGAAACTGCTCCACATTTTTCACTTAAAATAAATATTGAAGCGTCAAACCAAATGACAACCTGCACATCAGTTCGATTTAGCTTCCGTGTTTCCTTGAAGACAGTTTGCAGCTTCGTGCTTGGAATTCAAGGTGTTGTAAGATTTATGTTAACTGGATTTTCTGTGGTTCTTATAAATTTACACAATCACACATCTAATAATCTAAATGCATCTGAAGTGGTCAGTGTCAGATTGTGCATAAACGGAACCCAAAGGGTGTCTCCGCTTCTTTGAAAACTATGAATTCCATTTTGTTCTTTCCCAAAGGTAGCCTCAAGGTTTCATCAATGTGATCATCAAAAGCAGTTCAGCTCAGTTAATAAAACAACAAGTAGAACAGTCTGAAATCACATAAGAGGAACTCATTTCCTTTTGACTGGATATGCAATTGAGTAATATAACACTTGACAGATTTTGTTTTTTCTCTTGAAGCACCCTCTTAGGGCATGGCGCCCTGTGACATGAGCCCTATCGCTTATATCAAAAACTGCTACTCTGCTACATGCTTGCACAAAAAGTTATTTCTAAGCAGACTCGAAGCCCTGAATGAGCATTAAACTAAAAACTATAACATTTGATGATACTTTAAAACTGATTTTCATTTTTTTTTCCCCCTAAACTTTACAGCTGTAGTTTGTATATCCCTTAGATGCATGAGTGAAAGGACCCTACACTCTTCCATAAGTGGGTCAAAAATGACCCACATTAGAGTCAATGTGTTTTTGGGTGATTTTTTTCATTTAGGTTAAGGATTCTCATTTGTAATATATTTTGTATTATAATTGTGTCCACACAAGATTAATTTTACCATTCATGGCCTATGGTGAGCTTGAACCTTTTATGTTTTTCCACAGTAGCTCTGTTCTTGCCACTCCTTCATGAAGTCCGGATTTTTAAAGGGGTTAAGAAGTAAGACTCTGAAAAGGAATTTGTCCTAAATTGATATGATGTGCAGTTTCAAGTGTACATGTAGGACCTAATCCTCCTAATCATTCTTGGTTTTTATCTTATCTTATGCCTATTCACTTTTTCATGTTTTTTGTAGTTAGTCCAGATGATGCATTTGTTACCTCATGATCCAGCTGCTAAGATAGTATGTATCTCATTGCCAAATCATTGGATTGCATAACAATCAGAATGAAGTAATCCCTCTTTCACCTTTTTAAACAATCTTTATTCCTGTTAATAAAGCATGCTGCACATTAAATAAACGTATAACAGATAATCAACTTGTTAAGCATGTACAGCAACAACGTTTTCTTTGGAGAAACTGAGACCTCAGATACCCTTTCACATCCTTCTGGCTTGACTGAGCGAGTGAGGCTGCTGGTTGTGGAAGGAATAAGCCTTTGGGCTGTTCCGGTGGTTTATTAATGACTTCACTGCTCTCAACTTTCTGGGTCAAGATCACAGACTCAGTGAAACCCAATTGGTCTATGACAGTGGGTCATGGGAAATTACACAAAAAAGCAGAACTTAGCATAAGCTGTTACTTTACAGGTCTAGAAACATTTTGTCACTTCTTATTTGACTGAGATATTTTAGGAAACCCTTGAGTGTTTCAGTCTGGGTACTACTGTAACATTTTTATCTTTGTGACAGGTAAGAAAAAAAAATGTAATGCTCTTTTTCACTTGAAATTCTCCAAAATACCCACCCATGCAAATATTTGGATAGCTGCGTTTCAGCCAAAGAAACTCCGGGGGTCAATTCTTACAGAAACACTAAAATGAAAAGATCTCTCACATTTACTGAAACCAGTAGCTTAAACAAACTCTCCATCCATCTTAGTTTTGATTATAAATTGCATCAGCTTAACACACAGAAGTTTCCCTTGGTGCCTCCTACCAGGCTGGGACGTTGTACAAAGCGACTTGTGTGAAGAGCAGTGGTGTGAAACACTGACATACAGTAAGTGAAAGCCACGGAGGTATGCCAACAATGCAAACCCAAACATAAATCACGTTACCAGATGTGCCTTACAAAGACTCCTTCAGTTCTGCAAGTTTTTTAGAAAATAATCCTTATGACTAAATATGTGACATATTAGCAGAGACTGTGAAATTTCTGAAACAACAAAAATATATGGATCTTTTAAAGACGACTGAAAGATATTTTTCTTTACAGGCATAAATGTTCAAATTTCAGGACGAATCTAAGAACAGAATAGTATTTGTTAGGTTATCTATAAAGATGGAGCAAATACAGGTTCATCTCATTAAACTAGAATATCAATAAAAAGTTAATTTATTTCTGTAACTCAATTAAAATCGTGAAGCCTACATCATGTCGATTTAAGTGGCGCCAAACATAATTATATTAATACATAAATATGAATTTTACATAAGACCAATAAAACAAGGGTTTTTAATACAGAAAGGCTGTTGAAACGTGTGTTCATGAACTGTGTATATGCACTAAACAATTGATTGGCGATCTTTATGCATGAATAACTGCATCAATGAGGAAAGTTGGTCTGGCATCTTTCTTCTTCCTCTTGACGATACTCTATGGATTCTCTGTTGGGTTTAGGTCAGACCAGTTTGCTGGCCAATCAAGCACATTGATATGCTCATACCATCAGGTACTTCTACTTCTGGCAGTGTGGGTAGGTGCTAAAATCCTGCTGGAAAAAAATTAGCATCTTCATACAGCTTGTAACTAGAGGGAAGCATAAAGTGTTCAAAAATGTCCTGGTAGATGTTTACTCTGACTGTGGACTTCATAAGACATGTTGGAACAACACCAGCACCCAATAAAGTTCCTTTTTCTCTTCAGCCCAAGTCTGATGTCTCTTGTTCAATAGCACCTTAAAACAAATAATGCCACAAATGTAGCCCATGTCCTGGATATGCCAGTGTGTGGTGGCTCTTGAAGCACTGACTCAAGTTGAAAACCACAACTTGTGAATCTCCCCAAACCCTTTAATGGGCTTTTAATCCTTATCATGAAACTCCTCTGAAGGATGCAGTTGTGAATCCATTTCTACCAAATTTGTTTCTTCTGGTGGGAAATAAATTGGGGTATCCCCACAACTCAGAAAGTTTCCAGAGATGTTTGGACATCTCACCAGCATGCAACAACAATAAAGCTTATATTTCTTGATTTTTTTTCATGTTAAGGATTAAAAGAGCAATCTTTTAAATGCAACTTTGTGTACACAACAAAAGAATACATTCCAAACAGGGATTTCACACGCTACTTGTGCTTGAGGTCAATAGTTTTATGCCTTTAACATGCACTAAAACCCCCAAAAACAATGAGGTTTTTATGATTTTTTTTTTTTTTTTTTTTTTTTTTTTTTAACGGGCCAGTATTATGTATTTTCCAGGCACATAGTGCCATTTTACAGCACAATCAAGTAACTGTTACCTTTAGTTGTTATAAAAATGCTGCATATATTAAACATACCTTAAAAGAAATTTGACTTCACAATTTGATGCCTTGAAACTGGCCTCTGTGTCTTTAAGAAGCTTCTACTCTTTCTGACATTCCACCTTCAGCACGTCATCACAACAATGCTTCTCTATGATGCTGTTTACAACCATTCTTTTGAGTTTTGGGCTGAGAAGTAGTTCATATGATAATCTCAGCAGACTTGCAGTTCCACCAGGTGTTTGCTAATTGCTGCTCCCGCTAGTCTGGTGGAGCTGAGTGGGGAAGGTGCAGGGTAGCGGTGCTCTGTGAGAAGGAAGCTCAGCTGGAGACTGCAGTTCCAAGGAGGAGCTTTGTGGAAATAGGCTTTGCTCTCACAAAGCAAGCGCTTTGTGAGAGCAAGCGCTTAGGCACCCCTAAATGGCTGATACCAGATATTCAAAGATTTCTTAAACATGCATGAAAGAATCAAACGAACGCTCCAGGTATGTTTTGGATGAGGGAATAACATTATAACATGACATAAAGTTCAAAAAATATTTAACATAACATCTTTCAAGATTTGTTCTTATCAAGATGATATTTACAGTATGTTTACTATAGTTTAAAAAATGCCAAATAATATAAACAGAAAAAAAACTGCAATCATTTTAGCAGAAACACTGCAGATACTTAAAAGTCCTCTTCTTCCACTTTTATGACAAGATGAGCATCATGACTCAAATATAGCAATAAAAAAATGTCATATAAGTTGCTATAAGGCAAAATAAAATGTCTATGAGCTTCATGTGTGTCTTTACAGATAAATCTGCAACATGCTTTGGGAGAAGAGAAAGTTCTGATTCTTTCGGTGGTGTTTTGTTTACACACAGGCTGCTCATCAGTGAGGACATAAAAGTTGAGCAGTGATGAACTCAACTGGTTTAAGCTGATTGCTTGTGAGGAAATTTTCCATGAATGTGCTGAAATGGAGATTATCCAAACTGAGGTGCTCAGAATGAGCTGTTCTAGGTTATTCTTTTGTTCAGGACTACTTGCACGTCAGGGAATTCAGCTTCTTATCCCAGTAAAACTAGCCTGGAATGTCTCCTGACATCTAAACTCTGAATCCTGACCTCAGGTCCTAGTCTGTGGGTAATTTGTTTTCTGTATTGCACCTGTAAAAATTTGCTGATAAAATGAATGATAAATACCCTACAGCTATTCTCCACTTCAAAGGTAAATTAATTATGACAAACACCCTCAAAGGCCAGCCAACACAACACAGGCTCTAATGATTTCTTCTGGTTCACATTTACTGTAACTAGAAAAAAACTTGGCTGCTACTGCCTGCTGCGTCTCTCCGGCTGTTGCACCAACACAGACCAAATATTTAGAACAAAACCACATCAGAATAATTACCCCCGCTGCAGCACTTGTAACTTTTTTCATCTCTTTCAACAACGTCCGATCAAAGACTGCGACAGAGCACAGAGTACAGGCTGAGGTTTGAGGTTTGCATGCAGCACATAATGTGAATCACTGTGTGAAAAACAAAAACATGATTAAAACATTGTCCACAAATAAGTATCTGTCCAGCAGACTAATGTTGCTTTTCCCCCCCGGTGCAAAGTGAAAGAGATTTTTTAGATTGAGAGGATAAAAAGTACTGATTGAAGTGTATTGTGCAAGTTCTGCAGCTCAAATTGCATCTATAGCAGGAATGTGGGGGAGTTACTGTTTGTGTGATTTCCTTTTCTCCCATTGGATGAATAGGGTCCAGCAAGCAAAGCAGCAGCTCAAATTTTTAATGAGCCACCTGTTTCATTGCACTATACAGCATGAACACATTTTATGGAGGGTATTCATTTCGGTGCTACTGTAGAAAAAACCCTCAAAACCTCTTAAATTCTTTATTGTACTTTGTATGTGCTCTTACGTCAACATCCGGCAGTGAAAATGACAATCCTCCCAGCTCAGATTAGTCTGGGATGCCCTGCTGTTGGTATGATGCTCCTGCTGCAGATGCATGGTCAAGTTAGTCCAGATCCTATCAGCAAACGAGGCTGCGGAAGCACCGAAGAGCTGCATAGTTCAGTGGCAGGCCTGGTGCAGATAAAGCTAATAACACCAGGCACAGTACAAATCACAGAAGCCCTCCGATTGGGCTGCAGACAAGGCGCTGTGGTGGAATGTGTTCTTTTCAACACTCACGGTGTGATTCCATCTAAACCCAAACAGCTACCAGTGCCCGAGCCAATACTGAACAGTGTTTACTTTCCGTTTGGTGCCTTCACGCCATCACTTTTAGCAGTCTGTTGATGAACTTGCACTGGTTTATCATTTACTTACACAACATTTAAAGCCAAGGAGGGCCCTGGTACACAGTTTTAAATGGTGCTCAGCTAAACTCTGGCTGCCTTATAAATTTTTATTCAAATATGTGACCATAAAAAAAGACAAGCCCGAAATCATCAACAACTGGTTCTACTTCTGAAGTTTTCACACTTAAAATTAAAACAATTTTATTGAAGTTTTACTTTCATGCCAAGCAGGAGAAACTCATTTCACTGTAAACTTGAGCAATAACAATTAAGATATAGCAAATCACAATGACATGTACTGGGTATGTGACATATCTCCCAAGCTCAAACATATCTTGGCTTTTGTTGGAGTTAGCTGAAGATGAAGATGTGACACTTTTAGTCTAAAAGCTTATTCTGCTTGCTTATTAAGTCATTTATATATTTTTTTAATTTAGAGAAAAATGAGAAAGTGAGCTATGAAATCATTCAGAAAAGCTAAAGTCTGATCTCAGCAAGATACTCTTGATGAATATGAAAGAGACACAGTAATGGTAAACGTGAAGTATGTTAAAAAATGACTTTCACTTTATGAAATTGATCACTTTTATGTAATTTTCCAAAGGAGCACTTATCCAAATGACCATCACTTTGCTGCTTTAGTGCTGTGGTAAACTTCAGGAATTTCTCAGGAGGCAAACCTCAGAACTGACCTTTATGGAGCAACAGCACTAGAATGATGTCAGTTTACTGATAGCGATATACCTGCTTAGAGATATGTGACTCCAAAGCATTTGGTCCCATCGTTTCAATGCTGTTTGTTATGAGACTGAGTGATCAGGTGGTCTTTAAAATGAAAGAAGTTAGTTATCAGTGTTCCTCCATGTTTGTCGTACTGGTTGAATTGGAGACCTTCAAAGACACAATTTCCAAAGTTCTCAATCCTTTCCATTTGTTTAAAAATATAAGATCCTAAAGTTCATCATTAATTTATGATAGCTATTCCTAAAGTGGGCAGAATCTAAATGTGCAATAGCAACAAACAATAAAAAGGAAGGCAGGACATAAGAAAGGGAGGTAGGACACAAGGAAGGAAGGGAAGGAAATCACACAAGAGAAAAGACATAACGAAGGATAGAAAGAAGCAGAAAAAAGATGGAAGTAAACAAGGGCACAAGAAAGAACATAAAGGAAACAAGAAAGGATAAATGGACAAAAAGAATGAAAAGATGGAAGAGAAACAAGGTATAAATGGAGGTGGGACAAAAATGAAAAGAACAGAAAGCATTAATTTAGGACTCAAAGATGGAAAGATAAAAAGAAGGAATAAAAGACAGAGGGGAAGGACTAAGGGTAGAAAGAAAAAAGGAAGGAAAGAAAGGGCATGAGGGAGTGAGGAGTGAAGAACTCGAGGGGGTATATAGGGAATGATAAAAGGAAGAAAGGAAGGGAGGCAGAAAGAAAAGATGTAATGAAGGACAGAGCCTCTGGCCAGTAGAAAATGGAATAAAGTCTTAAAATACAAATAACCAAATAGAAACCAGCATCCTCACAGCATTCTGCTGTGTTTTGGTTGAGATAAGGGAAATGTGGGATATGGACCTAAAGGTTTCATCACAGTCCTTTTGGCTTTAAATGCATTACTGCATACAATCAGAGCCTCCTATGTGACACTGTGATGTTATTTTCTACCAGACCTTTGTCTTTAAACCTAGAAATATAAGACAGATATGCAACATGTCTAGAAGTGGACACTTTACAAAAATCTGATTAATATCCTGTAATCAATCCCAATCCATAAACAAGTTGTTTGTATGTGTTTTTGCTGCTGTAGCTGAGGTCAATACTGTGTTCTCCTAATCAGTCATGCATGTTTTCCTGTATTCCTTCTGTTTGGGAACAAAGGTGCTAGGAGACCCGCACATCAAATCAGTCAACCAGCTGACAGAATAATGGGCTCATTTTTTGGATCTGGTGTATGAGAAGTCTGCAAAAATTCTACGGTGCAAAACATTTTAATTACTTGTTCAACAGATGTCTGGTATGAAGTAAGTGCAGAGTCAGTGCTTGTCTCCAGTTTAAAAGCCTGTACACTCATGATGCACAACAGATAATTACAGATAAATGCAACATTTTGGTGTGCTGTGCTTGGAGGAAAATCATTACCAGAACGGGCTAAAGAACAAGTGGAGCAAAGGCTTGCAGCTGCTCAGTGTCTAGAACACAGGATATTGTGACATCCTCTCATGTTTTATTTTATGAAATAATTTCTCTGTTCAGCACTGTTATTAATCCTAAATCTAACAATAAAACCGTGTTAATGAAGACAAACCCTTATTTACTATCCGCACATGTAAAAATGTCTGTACTGCATCCCGAGTGTGATCCATCTTCATAAAGTTGGTTGTACTGTCAGGAGATTTTCTTTCCCGTCAAAGAAGATCTTATTCTGTCTATCAGTTTCTGGATGCCTTAACCTCCTGACCTCAGCCATGCATGTGTTTTTCTTCTTTCCACATAAGTCAGGAATAGTGGAACTGATGGATTAACCATACAGCAGTGGCATACATTCAATACTAAAAGAAGCAAAACATAATTAAACCTCTCCCCCAAGAGGTGATTATAAACCAATACATTCAAATACTAAAGACATCCAAACCATCCACTGCAGTCCCAGATTTAAGGAAAAGCACAGGTGAAGTCTTGACTTTTTAGGCTTTTCTAAAAGGTAATTTTCTTTCAGGAATGTCAATTTCCTGCTCATGTTTTTGGACTTGGTCAGGTTTCGGTCCTGAGGTGTATAATTTGGCAGAGATGCTGAAGATTTTCATTCCCGTTTTCCTTCTTACAAGAAGGGAAATGGGATTAACAGATACTCTCATATAGCCACTAAAGCAACTAAAAAGCAATTTATTTCCTGCTACTAATCTTTATGAATGGAGCTGTCATTTTTATCTGGAGTTGTTCTGAACTTTGATTCACGTTGGCGGGAATTGAAGAGCAAGTTTTCCATTTGAGAGTGTGCAGGTGCACATATAGTGGAAGAAAAGGCATGATGGACCGCAGATATGTGAATTAAGTCAGACAACAGTAGGTAACTAAAGCAGGTTGAAGTGTATGGCTTCCTAAAAAGAAATTTAAAAAACGAGCATTTAACTGTGGCCCTGAGCTGCCAAAGAAAATTACACAAGAAGACAAAAATCCACACATCAAAAAACAAAACAAGGAGCAAGAAAAGCAGTCTAAAAAGCTTAAGCTGCTCTTTGCACAGACAAGAGATAGTGAAGCACTCTGAAATGTCTGGAAACCTCTGGGATTCCCTGTCACACAGTTTGGACAGTATTATGTCATTCTTTGTAATTAGAATTATTTTCTCTGGAGAGCAAACACTTTTATACAGCTATTTCACAGCTGACCCCCTGTTCTAATAATATCCTCTGTCCGGTAACAACACGCCTTTTTAAATCAGCTTAAATTTATTTCCTTCAGTTTCTCCTCAATGGGCTTCTTTGTGGGATTTTCAGCTCACACAACCACACCTTTGTCAACCGTCGTGCCCTTCTGGAAGACTTACAAAAAAAAATCCCATACATCTTTTGATGTATGTTTCCACTCGAATCAGCAAAGTTCAGGAAAACTTAACTTCTCTTGCTAATGGGGTCACTGGCCCTCTGCTTTTTTATATGTTAGGTTGTTTAGTCTGTGAGCTGGGAAAAACAGATGAAAGTAAATTGTTAAAACTGAAGAAATACAGAGGAAGTGAGATAACATTTAATTTAAGCTCTGCTCATTTTTGGTAGAAAAAAATTCCCACAATTCCCATAGGGGTTATTGCTCTTATTTTACAATACCACTCATATTTGAATATAAAAAAGCAAATAAGGACTGGCAAAGGGCAGAAATAAATTCCCAGTGGACTGATAAGAACTTAACATTTATGGTTATTTCCGAGAGTCTCCTGTTGCTCAGCATCTTTTTTAGTTTCCTCAAAAATTTTAAAAATATCTTTGCAATCCTTGTGTAGACAAAAAGATGACCTTATTTCTAATAATAGCACAAGAGGATGTGTTTACTCTTATTTACTTTATGTAAGAATGGAAATATGTTCACCAAACTGTCAAAAATTTACATCTCTTGAAGACCATCACATGCATCCAACAGGAATCTGAATCCATTATGTTTTTATTTAGCAAATTAACAGAATTTCATGAACTTCTTTTAGTTCTGCCAGTTAATATTAGGCGCAGTTTAACTACAGGACTGGCTGAAATTCAAAGGTTGTTTGGTTTTACTCGTGTGTGTTTCTTATTATTTCACTCACCATCTTCAGCAATGCAAGAGTTATTACTTTTAAGATGTGTCTTACTTAAGGGAAACTTTTTCAGAAATCAAGATCCTATTAATTAAAGGGGATGGTTCTTTTTGCCCCTTTAATTTCCACTGCACCAACCAGGATAAGAACAGGATAAACAGGCTGAAGTTTAGCCCAAAAACCAGCCCGGGTAATGATGTAGATTTTAATATTACTCTGAACCCTCGGGTTCAGTGGGTCTCGGTCTGGTTGTTTGGTCGGCACCAAGGTTATTCACACCTGCACAAAAAGTCCAGCCCAATGGGAGAAACAAAGTCTGGTCAGTTTAGAGACCAAAAGCGGCAGATGTAAATACACCCTTAAACATGAAAAGCGTCAAGTATACATTTTCCTAAGTTTTTGGTCAATTGATTTCTTGACCTACGTCTTAGAACCACACCACACCTTTCACTATTTATTAAAAAAATTAAGAACCTATAAGCCTTGTTTATAAATGAGAAATAAGTTGTCGTGTGCCTAACATTTTTTAATTTCTCAAAGATTTTATTTACCAGTAAAAATGTCACTAAAAGATGAAAAAAAAAGTCAGTCTGCATCAATCGCCTGCTTGCAGATCAGATTTGCTCCATTACAGAATTGTGGTCTGAAGCCAAAGCAAATGATTTAGAAGGCCACAAGTGGCCCCTGAACTGGTAAATAAATAATAGGTTTGCATTTAAATTGCTGTTTATTTCAAAAGTGACAACAGTGTAAAGGTTGGAAAACAGCAGTTGCATTAATACCTTAGAAGTTTCTAAGACTAGAGATGTTTAAATGGTTTAGAAACTTTTACAGATTTCAATAAAACTGGCATCAGTCTGAGTGTCTGTTGGCTCAACTTCTCAGCTGAGGAAAACTAAAATTATTTTTTCCACAGTGTCACTCAGACAGAGATTTACTGCAGGTGAGACACTGACTGCCAATACCAACCGAACAGAACCATGTTTCAACAAAAACCAAACTAACTGTAGAAATAAAACAATCCTTTGCATTTAGCTAGAAGGGGTAAAGTAAAGTAAACAGATATAGTAAGTCTGAGATTGACTGGAAAACAAACAGGCAGTATAAAAATATCACAGATGCATTGTATTGTTAGCTTTCCCTTTCTTAATACCCAGTTGATGTTTCACAAGCTGTAATGAACTCCTGAAAAAAGGCCTCACAGGGAAAGAGAAGGGAAATAGATAAAGAGTGACTGTACAAGTTAATTAAAAAATCCATTCCGGGCATAACTGGGTTTGGCAAGTGTCAACGGCAGTATTATGCAAGCTAGCACCTGGAATCCTTCATGCATGCAAGACATGCAGGATGTGTTCAGGTGCTGCGAAGAAACCAGGTGACCTGAACTGTTAAACCACAAGGTTCCTGAATGACAAAATTTGTTTCATTTAATCAGGTTATCTCTGGGGTTTTTTAATTTATCAACTCTGACAGTGATCCAAACTGCTCAGTCAATGCAACCACAGTTTAAGAGATTCGATTCAAGTGGAAGCTTTAATGAAATTTGTCAAATATATTGTTTCCTTCAGGTAAAGGAATCCAGTATTTATTTAAAAAAAAAAAAAAAAAAAAAAAAAAAAAAAAAAAAAAAAAAAAAAAAAAAAAAAAAAAAAAAAAAAAAAGAAAAAAAAAAACGTTTAATGAATTCAGTTTGGAAATAGACTGGTAACTTTGTGGCATCTGGGATTTTTTACATGACTATTTTAATTACTTTAAAATGGTTTCAAATTTAGAAGGAATTATGTCAGTGGGCAGGGATGAGAAAAGAAGAAACTTAATTTAAGTGAAAAAAGGAACGTAAAAAGACTTTGATAACTGAATAAAAGTATCCTGAAGAATGGCTTTCATGGCAAATACTTGCCTGGTTACACTTTGATTCTACTCAAGATGTGCTTTCAGACTAAAACATATGATGTCAGTAAACAACAAATAGGAATTTGTCTTCCATTAAGCCATTCTGTAAACTGAAGGGTTCTTGCCTTTCAATATGTGGCTTCTGTGGTGGACTATAACCCATCATAACTGACAGGAAAATGGCTGAGTTACCACAGACCCTTAAAACACAGAAAAACTCATCCCTCTTTGTGCCACAATTTTGTCTGCAACAGTCTCCCTCATTCTGTTATTGTTTAAAGGATGTCTGGTCTCATCTCATCACTTTTTACAGGCGGTGACGTAAAGTAGCATAACTCACATCCCAGAGGATCAAGAATGAAAGTCTCCTCCACACACTACAAATAGAACATTTATTTTTTTTAATGTGAGAGAATGTAGAATAAGAATGACTGCATGGGCATTGATGTGGATTTAATAATGGAAAACTTGACCAGCAACTCTCATAAAATTGTTTATTCAATGGCATATGTGATGAATTTCTGTTTCAGTTGTGTTCACGCTTGTAGAGGATAATGATTATATTCTTTTTAATGTCCCATCATCAGAAAAATCTGAAATAAATCTGAGAAACTAGCAACTAAACACTGATCAAAGTTGCCAAAGAGTGAAGATGTTGCATTTGGGCATCCTACCCACTGGTTTCAAAGAGCATTCTCGAGGAGCTCCGGGTTGTTTTAAAAATCAAATTGTAACACAAAAGGTAGTATGAAAAAATAAAATTCAGACACTCTGAGCCACTTTATTCATACCTGTAGGTAATTTTATTTGGTAGCAAGCCAATACATACAACGTATGGCACCTTAATTCAAAAACAGCAAAGCATAGAACAAGGAGATTTGAGTGGAACAGATATGTGTGATAGAAAAATATGCATAACATCATCAAAAAATAATTAGTAATGTAAAAGCCAAATGTCAAAATTATTTAAAATAAATATTACCGCTGCAAAACTGTTTTGTACGGTTTGGCCCTGCTTGTGTTCTGCCCCTGTGGACAAGAAACCTCCATTTGGATATAAAAGACTGAAACTCCATACACAAAGGTTAAAAATTATTTTACCCCTCTGCATATCTTTACTATATAATACAATCAGAAATTACCACTGCCCAAACCTCACTCAAAAACCTGGAATGGTAGCAGGACTTCACCATAGTAAACAAAAGCTGCTACACTTTTTGGGACATTGTGATAATTTTGGTGCAAATTTCTGCCGATTTGGGAACTACATTCATGTTCAACTCAACATTAGTTATGCAATAATAAATGGAACAGCTGGTAATGTAGCCTATTTGTCTGGAAAATGCTAAGCTAAAGTCAGTATATTTTAACAACACGTGTATGATACAGCTTGTCAGTGAAGTGCAAATGCACTGAAAAACAGACTCACAGCAAAATACAGATTTTTTTAGCTTCAAGTATTGATTCAGTCGGATGTACCATAATCTCCAGAGTATAAGTTGCTACTTTGTTCACAGGCTTTGAACACTGCGAATGTGGCTAATGCACAGCTTTTTACCAACGGGTTTCGAAAGGCTGGACTGCTGTGTGATGAAAAGGAGAGCACAAGTTCAGGAGCGAATTTGCTTGAGATGAATGTGACACTGAGAACGACAAGGAAAGAGAAATTGAGGAAGTGTGTGTTAGGATTTTCATTTCCAACACTGAAGAAAATAACTAGTGGTTTTAATATCAGGAGGAAGCTGAAAATGACGTCAATGACATTTTTTTAAGCAGCCGTGTTACAGGCACTGTTTGGAAAAAGCATGTACAGTATGTATATGTTACCTGTATGGATTTTATTCAAAGTCTAAAAAAAAATATATTTCTGTGTAAATATCTCATGTTACAATGTGGACACCTGCGGCTTACAGACAAGTGCGTCCTAAATATGTACACTTTTTTTTTCTTTTCAAAGTTAGTGGGTGCAGCTTATACTCAGGTGCACTCAATAGTCCAGAAATTACAGTACATCTTTATTTCCTCTCAGTGTAGAGCAAACAGTACCATGTTCCTCAGAGCACCTCAGAGCTCCAGCTGGAGATTATCACAGGAAACTGTCTATCCTGTGGGTGGTAAGAGGAATCAGCAGCTGTGTGACTTTGTTTACATTTAAATAGTACACTTTTTAATCATTAGAGGACAAAATCCCAGAAAGAATTGGAGGCATTAAAAGATCAGGAATCTTTCTTCCTTCTACAAAACCATCTTTTTTGGCCATTTCCACTTATAAATAATGGAATCTCTGCTGTCATCTGCAAGGACAACTTGTTCATTGTGGTCCACATTTTCCCAAGGATTACTGTCACCGTCTTCCTCCTTTACTCCAATCACTGCATCACTCACACTGTACTTGATTACAGTCACTGGCAGGTCAGTGTGAAGATAATTGCTATTCACCTCTGAATCCTCCTTCTCATATTTGGGGAAAAATGGATTCCAGAAGATCTTCTCACTGGCCATCACTCCTCCTTTTATTTCTGTCAGTTCTCTCTCCCAAGCTTGTTAGCTACACAACAGCTCTATTCTCCTCCCCTTCCAGCTCCTAGTTAACTGCTTTGATAGGTCATTAAGTGCTTTAATGACTCAAAGAGCATGAATGATTTCAAAGGGAAGCCTTATAACCTTTGACATTAATGAACGTGTGTAATCACAGATTTAAAGGAATTAAAACCTCTCTGATGGCAATTTTAAAGTTGAATCAAAGGTAAACGACATTCTCCCATGGAGCTTTTGATGGGATAAAACAGCCAGTATTCAAGGGTGTAAATCTTTCATTAGAGCTCTGATCCCAGGGCTCGAGTTTCATAACATTTGGAAAACATTTGAAATAATCCGATAAAGTATGAGCCAAAAAGAGCCCATGAGTACCATGATTACTAAATTATTTGGAACTATTTAAATGCTATAGAAGCATCAATAATGCACAAATGAAAACAGGTTATAACAGTACCAGTTATACATCTGCACTCCAAAAACCATGTGTCTTTCACCAATACACACAAATAGAAGCTTTAAACTACATTTGAAAATAGGAGCTAATAATGTCAACATCTAATGCCAGGCATTGGCTCAGGATGTTGATCACATTGGTTTCATATTGACCAATATGTTTAGCAGGACTAAACATAGCTAGAGCTAAGCAGGACACAAAAATGATCTTACTAACAAAAAACTAAAAACTAATACTTACAAGTCTAAACCAAACATAAAGGAATGAACTAATATTGAAAGGCCTTAATGGTAAAACACCTCAAGATAACCTAAATACCAAAAAAAAAAAAAAGTCAAACTCCTAACACACCCGAGGATCAAAAACTGTAAGTCAGACACCAACTTCAACATCATTAACTCAGTAATTAACCCAGAGGTTGTGGTGTTTATCCAGGGGGAGAAAGCTATGAACAGAGAATTAAAGCAGCTGCATTGTTCGTCAAAACAATGATGGGGACCTTGTGTATGAGAAACCTTGAGTCCTGAATGAATCCTCATCAGAGAGAAGTAGTTTTCTGATCCATTCTTTGAAAACGTTTTGGAGTACAGCTAAATTTGCTCACACTGTTTACACCTAAAGCTACAACTTATGGGGGGCTATAACTTGACGTGCAAAAAAGCAATTAAGCACTCCTTTTAGACACAGCAGACATAGTTTTTTTTTTTCCTTTCAAGAGGTCATTGGTGCCCCATAAGCCATAATTCATGGTCAGTCAGACATATTGCTAATCTCAAAAACTGTAACATAAGTGATTGCCAAGATTCAGACCTGGAGTAACACTGCACTGAATTTTCAAGGTAAGGATCTGTGTTATTCACTTTCAGTGGCGTTAATATCGTGGTTAATATGTTCCTTGGTGCTAAGGTTAAGAAGTTGCAGCTTGCTCTGTATTTGTTGCTGTTTTAGCTAAATAAGCATTTATTTTTAACTTCAGAAGGTATTTATATCAGGCCTGGCTAATGTGAATTTCCAAATAAATATAAGCAGCCATTAGTTCTAACCTTGCATGAAGCATTTATTATCTAGCATTTCTACGGCTGTATATCATATTCCCCTTTACGTAGCATTTTTTTAAAGTTTATTTGCAGTGAAAATTTACATCAGCTATTTAAGACCTCACAAAATTCTGCTTCTATGTTTGAGGTTTATCTTTTTCACCTGCATTAACCTTTCTCTGGAGCCTTTCAACACTTACCTACAGTAACTACATTCAGAAGGGCTCTTCATCACAGTAGCATTGCTCAGAACTGGCCCCTAACAACAGGTTCTTGGGTGCCTGCCTTGAAATTTAATGACCACTTTGTGGCTCCACATTTTTGCAGCTGTTTTCATGATGGAGGTTTTGAACGGCATCCATTCTGACATCATGTCCCTCATCTCCCTTTAAAACACAGAAAAAGTGGTTTGCTGAGAGTTCACAAAAGAAGTGCAAGAAGGAGAGATCAACACAACTTGATCTGATGAATCTGGTGGCTTCCAATGTGCCTGAAAAAACTTCCCATCTGGTGCTGATCCACTGGCAGCTTTTCTAGATTGATTCTCTAAAATATGAATTTTAGGCAGTCTACTACTCCAACCCTAAACCAAGGCTAGAGAGAATACGTATTACATTGTCCACTTGGTCTCAACTTTATAGCTGTTCTCCATGAACTATCAATTTGCAATGTCACTTTTTTTTTTCTCTCTTAGTATATTTTGGCCAGAACTGCATCAACTGGACCAAACCATAATGGAGTGAACACTAATTTCTTATGTCTTTCTTTCCGTTTGACAAGGTTTTAAGACAAACCTTCATCCATCCTAAGTCACAACTTCGTTAAATGTGGGTTAAATAGTGCTCAAAGAACCATGCAGTTTTAAGTAAAAAAGTAGCAATGTAAGACTGGTACTAAGCAAGGATGTGATAATGAAAGAAATCAGGTAAAGTACAAAGAAAAACTTTGAGAAAGCTTCAAAAAGCCTGGAGTAAAAATAATCTACTTTTTACCAGAAGGTTTTGGTCCATTAAGGCAAAATATAGTCAGGATGAGCTGAGACGTTTTCACAGTACTTCTACTAGCCTTACCATCAGCACAAGATTTGCACTGTTATCTATTTATGCAGGCAATGTGAACAAAGGCAACAGCATCTTTTCCAAAAGAGATTTGAAGCTTTTGTATGCATATGGCACTAATGTTCCCACTAATAAAATAGCTTTGGGGTTTATTAAACTACTGGTGCTGTGCTCTGGAAGCCTCCACTTACATGAGATCAGTATTCAACATTCAAGTGTTTGATCTCAGTGCAAGATCACTATATGTAGGGGAAGGAAACAAGCTCAATTTAATTATAGGAGAACTCATTTCTCCTGGCTTCCTGTTATTGGGAACATTGTACAAATAGGCCAACGGCACGGTATCAGCATCGTTAACAATGTTTCCTCTGACTCGGTCACTGCTTCTTTGATCCGCTGAGAGAAAGTCACACTGATTCCAGACACGGCAGGAAAAGAAGAGTGAGACAGATGAAGACAGACTGGAACAATACAATTTTAGAAAGAGAAAAGTGAGAGAGCAACTAATGACTGTGGCTTGAGAGGACTGTGAATGACTGCAGCCTATGCTGTAGAAGGGAAGCAAGATCTAATTTTTAAAAAAATGCATATGGGAGCAAAAAAAAGGGAGAAGTGGCAGTTTTACATGAAATATTTACCTTTCATAATTTACTGGTAGTATTTGTAACTTTCTTTTGATCTGGCAAAAAATCAACAGGCTGTGATTAGTCCCCAGCTGTTTTAATTTGATAAACCTACTCTCATTAATAAAGGAATTAAGGAAACTTCAAGCAAAGCAAAGCACCGCAAAGTTAGATGTTGGAAAGACCGAAAGGGTGTCATGTTTGCTCAATTAAAACAGACTCTAGACTCAAATTCATTCACCCACTTGTAAGTATTGTAGTAAAGATTTTCTTAGGAATTTTAGAGAAGATGACAATGACCAGAGGACAGAGAATGCCATTAAATCAATCGTCAAAGCAGGTACAAAAAGTTTCCCAAAAACGTCAGAAACAACCAAAACTGGAATGAAAAGAAATGTCCAACACCAGAACTTTTTTTTTCTTTTTACATCTCTTGCCATCCACATAAACATTGTTCACAATAGAATGTTGATTTACTGCCCTACTCACTAGAAAAAACATAAATTTGTAAGTGTAAAAGGGTTCATTATTATCCTCAACTGTCCATTATGAGTACATCAGTCAGGCTTAACTTTATGACCATTGACAAGTGAACTGCTAAACACTGAATAACCTTTCATCATAGACAGCAAGAGAGCATTGCCTCAAAGTTTATATTTCAGCAGCAGGAAAAAATGGGTAAGAATAACGCTTTTTTATGAAGTTTGATAAGGACCAAATTGTTATAGAGAGATGACAGGGTCAGAGCTTCTCAAAGACTGCAGCTCTTGCCAATTATTCCAGTCTGCAGCAGCAAGTTTAAGGAAATAATGGTGGCAAGCCAAAAACAAGACAATGGGTGTCCAAGGCTCAACGATGCACTCGGGGAGCAAAGGCTTACCTGAGTGTGCTGCTGTAGTTCATGTTGCTTTAACAAAGACGTTAATGTTGGTTCTGACAGAATAGGGTCAGAGTACACATTGCATCACAGTTCGTTGGCACTGCATGGCCGCAGACCAGTTGATAGGTTTAGACAAGGACAACACAGGGAAATAAAGTGACAACACTTTGCTGCTTTGACCTTTATATGTGGAAGTATGATTGCCTGCATAAACCTCTGATACTAAAGATGATGGAAAAGTTAATTTGAGTAATTCATCTGTTTGTAGATTCCATATGGGCAGTACAACAACCTAATCCAACAAGTTGTACTGTGTAAAAAATCTTGAGTATTTAAAGATCCTCTACAGTCAAATCTGATTCTTCCACAGACAACTTGAAACATGCAATGAATATATGCTGACAATGCAGCTGCAGCCACGCATGTGGCATCAGACACCTTCAGAGAGACTTTGTAACATCTTATTTTGGACATAATCTTATGCACTAAAATTTAGCATAAACCTTTGCAACAGCTTTACTGCTTTAGAAATAACTGCTGAAGTGATGAAAATATAAATACAGCTGTAATTATTTGAGAAGTGTGATCATTATATCCAAACCTTTATCCACTGTATAAAGTCAGTCAGTGGATGCATCAAGTTTTGAAATCAACTCAAATATTCAAACGAGCTACTAATTTGTGATCATTGACCTAAATGGAAAAATATAGAGCAAGCATAAATTAGACAAGCAATAAATAGAGCAACATATATGTAACTGTGTGTGTGTGTATATATATATATATATATATATATATATATATATATATATATATATATATATATATATATATATATATATATATATATATATATATATATATATATATATATATATATATATATAAAATCCTAAATTGATATGTTTGCAGATAGCATTCTCCCAGAACTTGTGGTGTCCCACTGCTCTGCTCTCTGGAGCGAGTTAGAAGCACTGATCCAACACTTCAGTGGCACGCAGCTGTAATTTTAATAACAACACAATTATAAACATGGGATCTGCTTCTACTATTAGTGGTAGGGAGATGAAAAACAGCCGCTACAGAACTATAACAAGTTGGCATACATAGCTAAAGAGTGAGTGGCAGCTGTGATTTCAGGAAGCCAATCATCCTTAAAATCCTGAAAGAATGAGAGGGAAGTATTAGACAGGAATGCAACCAAGCCACAGAACTGAACCAAGTTTAAGAAAACATGGGTGCTGTCCAGATTCTGGACATCTGATAGATTCTGTGTGTATTGAGTTTTGATATTTGCTGAACTTTGACACGACATGGTTATTGTAACAGACTGAGCTAACATACTTCTGGCAGCAACATGAAACTTCAGAGAAGGATTCTCTGGTAATCGAGAGCTCATTACAAGCTGCAGGTTCAGGGCAGGTACAGGCAACACATGGTGACAAGCACATAATGCCAGAAAAATGCAAATTATAAGGGAGTTCCTTCAAAATTTCCCTTTACAAAACAAGCAGACAGACTGTGAAGCACAAGGGTGTGTGAATATTTGCCTTTTAACCCTTACAACTGTGTTATTAGATGCCAACTGGCAGTTTGATCAAAAACTACTACAGTACCCTATCATCACATTTCATTCTCAGATTAAGAGAAAATCTTTTTTTTTTTCTGTTCATAATTCTTTACCTTTACTGCTGGACTCTGATTTACCATTTAACTTAATGAAAAATGAATATTTCTTCTTTCAAAGAGGTTGGTGATTTAAAACATATATTGTAAAAATGTTTCTGACATCAGTTTTAATATGAATTTAGAAACGAAGTTGATGCAAGTCAAAAATATGCAGGCTATTATAATTTGAAAGTGTAATTCAAAAAATATAAAGGGGAACTGAATTCTTGTTTTTCTATAACTATTTTCTATGGAAAGTCTAGAATTCCCTGAAAAAATAAGCAACATAGCTTTCCTTGTGCATTTAATATCATCCAGACTAATGTTCTGGTTTAAGGACTGCTGGAGATTTGGGATTCTGGCATTTTTGCTCCACTCAAACCTTCTTCAGTCCAGAGTTATTAATAGAAAACATGCTGAATTATTTTTTCTTAATTTTTGTTTTTAAGCATTCCAGTTAGCAGTTGACCTTCTCAAAAACCTGGTGTTCACCTTGACATGCCTGGGAACTACTTTTCATAATTAAAAACTACACATAGAGTATTGAGATTCCAAGATCTGGAAAATTAACTGCACAGAAAAGTCCTTGAAAGTGGAGGAAAATGGTCTCCTGCAACTCTTTTCATGTGCTGAAATAGGTTCCTGGAAGATGGAAAAAACAACAACAACAAAAACAAATTATATCCCAAACAACCAAAAATAAACATATTGTGTTTAGCAATATCTATATTGCTGAATTAAATTTAAAGTTTGCGCCACAAGTTCATATTTACACATTGTTACAGTTAAAATATGCAGAGGAGTTCCTTCATTTCTAGGACACTTATTGACATTAATGATAAAAAGAAAATATATTAAAGTATTAAAAAACGTCATATTAAAGTTCTGTCTGCCATCATTTTGGACCTGTTGTGAGTTCAACGTAAGCTTAATTTTTCACATTGTGTTTGTTTATGAATGGTAGACTGCCCACAGGTGGAGTCTGGAAAGAATCAACTGCCTGATTTTTCCTGTTTATTTTCAGCTACTGCTGATCTTCAATCTATTCCAGCAGGATGGAGAAAAAGGCATAAAATTATTTACTTTTAAAAAAAATCTAATTAGTTTTACAATTTATATCAGTTGTACTTTGCCTTAAAGTTTAGTCTACTGAGGGAAATATCTAAATTATTAATAAAATAAAATACCTCAAAAAAAATATCTTATTGAGCAAAGCAACACATCTTAAAGTTGCTGTCAATGCTTTTGTTCTTTTTACCTTAAAGCTGGGTAAATTATGGCAGGTCTGTTGAAGAAATATGACTAGCAGTGGACTACCAATGGTTAAGCTGAGTCTGCCAGGTAGCTATTGCTATTATGGTCTGAACCAGGAAGTGAGCTGATAATACGAGGAAGGCTCCAAGGGAGGCTTTAGGCGAGTACTGATTGGTTGTTTCTGGACAAAAAGAGATGGAAAATGTGTCACAGGAAATCACCAGGAGTACATCAACTAGGAGTGTTGGATTACAGCAATCAAATTTAACAATCTGGCAATGCTGGGGAGTACTGTCAATCCTTTAAATCTGTGACTTGATGAGGACAGTGTAAAACCACCTCCAGGATCTGGACCCTAAGTCAGTTGTTATTTTTTTTTATTTTGATTTTGATTTTTTGTTGTTATTCCAAATTTTTAAGTATCAATTTGTTGGTTGAAACTTGAAAATATGCTTTTATTGAATTTTCATTTGATACTAAAGGCAAATTTCTAAATTGATCAAAGATGGTTAGAGCTTTAGCACCTCACCAGTAAATCTGTGCATGAGAGAGACTTTATAAGCTGGGATTTAACTTCACTTAACTTTAAAAGAACATATTTGAAATAAGGTGATTTCCAACATCCTACCTCTGAAATAATGACAGCTTAAGGGTTATTTGGGACCCTCTTTATGAGCACCTTTCACTCAGGGAAAAACCTGAGACGGCAGACATTCTTTGCATTCTTCCTCACTTTGAGTAAACACTAGTTGGGTTTTCCAAAGCTAGGTTAGGTTTTTAATATGACTTTTTCCTCTGACAGTAACTTCAGCTATCAACTGAGTCATCTGTCCATGGTTTGTTGGGGCTGTTGCACCTTTCATGTGCTGCTCTTTTATTTACGCACAACAAGATGCTGCAGGAGACAGACACATGTGATACACATGATGCTCTTATCTCCCTTCTGTTTGGTGACCACATTTTTGTAACTAGATTATCACATTACATAACAATTTGTCTATGCTGTGTTGAAAAAGGGTTATATCACTGGTCCAAATACATGCTTCTGTACACCAGCAGAAGTAGTAAATCAGGCTCAGTGTACAGCAGACATAGTGCATGGATAATAAATTCAGAAAATACAGTCTTTACATGCTCGATCACTGCGACAAATACCCTGCATACCACTGGGGCTTATCCACCTGGCATGTAATAACAGGTTGGAGAGAGAAAGAAAGGCAAGGAAAAGGCTTACTCACTCTTGGACTAGCAGGGCCGAAGGCCTTGTAGTAAATCACTAGGGTGCAGCGGCTTAACACAACTTTTCTTCTTGCGGCTATAAAGAAAGTCTCCTGACACAAAGATTTTTGACATACGATAAAAGTAAAATTCTTAACATTTATTCATAATCATTTACTTGGATTAACTTCAGTTTCCTCAGTGACTCCCAACTAATTTCAACCAGTTTAATCCAGCTGGGACACAGTTTCACCATTGGGTATTTACATAATTTTAACAGCTTTAATGAGACGTCTGTGACGTCAGACATGCAAGGAAAAAAGAAAAACTATAATTTAAAAAAACCAAAAAATTCAAACCCTGAACCACACCTTCAGATTGTTTTTAAATCTCACTGTTGTGTTTTTGTCATATCGAAAATGGAACAACTGGAGATAAATCTGCAAGGATAAGTGAGAGAAGTTTGTGCTCTTTAATACCAAAATATTTGAGCATTCCTGATGTAGATAAGGCTTGGACCAGTGATCTTGTTGGCACAGCATACACAAGATCCAAATTATGTTTTTTCATATTCTAAATCCAAGAAGTACAAGGTCATCAACAGGATAGGAAAGCAGTATGCATTCCTAAGCTGTATCTATATTTTAAATTTGTAGTGATTTGACTTTTGTACAGCAAAAAGCAAGCGCCAAGAAACAAATCAGTCACAGTTAAATACTTTCAGATCCAATGGATCAAGAGTTTGCTTCTTGAGTAAAGGCTCCCTGACATAAACTGTAAAAAGATGCCCAGACTAAGACTCACATTATTAACAGTTCACCATGTGAAACAAAATATCACATAATATTTTTTAATCTATTTTGTTGTAAATTCTGATTTAGCTGGATAAATTCAAGATGAAAACAAACTAGCTTCCACATTCTGTGTATGTGACTAGTACAAGTTTATCTCTGATACAAAGACAGAGCTATGTATTTGTTTTATTCATCTATTTATGTTTTTATCTGCACTTTTTAAAATTCTTTTACGTTTTTCAGAGTGATTTACTTGGATTCTGTACGGCTGCAGAAAAAAAACCTTAAACCATATGCTTAAAACCCTGTGAGGTTTGGAGAAGATCTGGCTACAAAAATCTCTTGTAGAACCAGTGGACTAGACTGATTTCATTTTCCAAATACCAACTATATATTCAACCAGGCCATGCAAAACATCCACATGTTCAGAACTGCTAAGAACGAACTCCAAGCAGACAAGCTGGTGATGGATCTATTGAAACCAGAGAGCCACCACATGAATACCCACGAAACATGATCCATAGTATATCCTCCACTCCGATTATGCTCTTCGTAGAGTTTAATGTCTATAACAATGAATCTGTATGACTGTTGTGCTGGTATGTCACTTAACTGAGGTGATATGATTGGTGAACCACTGCAGAAAATCAATCCAATGAAAAAAAAAAAAAATATTATTTTATATATATATATATATATATATATATATATATATATATATATATATATATATATATATATATATATATATATATATATATATATATATACACACATACATACATTCATTCATTTATTTATGAAGTGATACATACCAGTTTAAGTTCTAAAGACAATGACACCACTTGTCTCAGCGTCTGCCCTCACGAGCTTGCAACAGGAACACTTCCTCCATCAAGGCTATAATCCCCAGGCCTGATTGATTGGATGAAAATGCTTCAGAATCGATATCAGACGCTGTTCAAAGTCTCTGGTCCAGCTTAGTTTGTGCTTAATACCCCCAATAATAAATGGTGATCTTACAGTTCACAACCCACAAAACTATTATTAAGCTTTCTTTCTGAAAACTTTGTATTTTGGGAATATTCTGCATTGGAAATTCATAATTTTTGCATCCTGCGGTTTTTTTTTAATCATCGTACAGCTACTGAGGAAGAAATGCACCTCTAGCCATTTTCTTTAAATGCCCATCTTAAATAACCATTAATCAGGCATGAATTAGTCAGCTCCAAAATGGGTATAATAATCAAATAAAGGCCCTCCTAAAGCAGTTTGATAGTGGTGGGATCTGAAAAACAAGCTGTTAGTTCATAGCTTTTGAAAACTCAGACATAAGAAAAGTCTAAACAGATATCAGGACCTCCAGTTACTTCTAAAGCTTCCTTACTTGTTAACGACCTGGAGACTTTATTGGGGAGGATGCAATTAATTGTCTTTGGATGAAACAATTTATAAAGAATCTCATGAAGTTTCTGAAGTTACAATTCTGCATTAACCTGGCAAGGACTGTGCTCGTCTTCTAGCTTAGAAAAAAAAATATGTTTTTCTTCAACATGAAACTGTTCTTTCAGACTAAGCAGAATTTTTTTTATAGCTTCCTAAAAGTCTCATGTGTAGCAAACTGGGAAAGGACCCAAGTGCAGAGATAGAGAGAATCCAGTAATGAACAATGAAATCAGTGAGCTCGTATACTGAAGGAGTGGAGTATGACATTGGATGCAAGTGAGAAAATCAGGTGATTAGAAACAGCTGTGGAGATGTAAAAGAGCTGGCTTAAAACTCAAAAAAGTACAAAACAAGGGGAAAAGAACAACACTGACTAAACTCAAATGCACAAAGAACAGAGAATAATTCAAGAAACACAAAGGAATGAATTTATATGTCAACACCTTACTAACTATAACTAACACAGAGAAATGAACAGAATATGGCAAGATGTAATAAATATAAATAACAATGATAATAAATTCAAAAGAGATGCTATGAAACATCCTGCAGCTGAACAGCTGGGGCACATCTGTTATTATGCTTTGGTTCACTGTCACTAATAAACATGTCGTTGGTGCAGAGAGATTTTAATCTGACGAGAGCACCATCTTCCACGCGTTTGCTCAATCCCCCACTTGTGACAAACTTTAAATCTGACTTTTTATGGCTTTCTTTTAACAATGGCTTTTTACTTGCCAGATTTGTGGAGTTCACAACTCTCAACAGGTTTTTTTGGATGATGTATTAAGATGTGTTTTGACATATTTGTTACAATCTCATCCTGCTTTAAAGTTCCCCAAAACTTTAGCAGTAACTCAAGCAAAAGAAGGCCCTAATGTTCAGAAACTCTAAATTTTGGGTTTTCATTACCCATAAGCCATAATCATCAAAATGACAAGAAATGAAAGCTTAAAATATTTCCCTCTATGTGAAATGAATCTATATAGAAAATGAATTTCAATTTCTTAAATACAACAAATATTTAACTTTGTCATGACATTCTAATTTTTTTTAGATGTACCTATACTCTAAATAACTTATGGTTTGCTGACATTTGCAATAACTTAAACAACAGCAAAAATACTGATATTTGTAAAGTGTCTTCTGGGAATGTGGCATCAGACAAAAGGGCCAAAAATAACTTGTCTGACAGTTTCACCAGAACTGGTGAAATAATGGACTGGTGAAACAGCATACGGGTAATTGGGCCAGGCAGACAATAGTCAAAATATTTGTTTCATGTTAACCAGTCCATAATGATCTAATTTGAAACCACTGGGTAGAGCCAACAACATTCCTTAATCCTCCTCCCCATCTCATTCTTTCCTCTGGAATTTTGCACATCAGTATTGGTGAACACCTGGTTCTCACCTGGTTTATGCTCCCTGTTTCTTTTCTTTGCACACAGCGACTTTCACCAGAAGCATACTCACTGGGGTCATTTTTGGGACACGTGGGCAGTTGCATTGGCTGATCGCGTTGATACCTATTTTTGTCCAGCCCCGTTTAAAGCTAGATATAGAGTCTTTCTGCATTTTTTCTTGCTTATTCGGGCCCATCATCTCACCACTGCAGCTTTCTCAGTCTCAGTTACATGTTTGTAACTCTAGAAAGTGAAGAAACTACTCCAAATTTGAAACCATGCAAGATAATGTCCATATGAGTGACATAGCTTTGACTATTTATCTTACAAACTGACATCAGAGCTTTAAATTCTGTTGTACTGTAGAGATTTAAGGAGTTCAAGCACCAACATATGCGTTACAATTCTTCAGGTGAGAGTTTTCTGTGTATATGTCAATATCTTTGCCTCCTTCCCTGGAGTTTGTGTCCTTTTCTTCTGGGTTCATGACCCTGAGATATCTCCCTTTGTTGGTTGTTGTTCTGTATCCTTCTGCTGCTTGGTTACCTCATCAACAGAGCTGCTGACACAAGCCTGGTCAGTGTCAACTGACAATGGAGGAGGAATTAAAAAAATCTTTTTGGAATCATTTGCAGGGAATATTTTGTCTAAAATATTTTCACATTTATTGTCTGTTTACTGGGGTGTGTAGTTTAATTAGATGTTCCAGGAAACACATTTTTTTTTCAACTGTTGATGAACTGTGCAAACAATGAAGAACAGAACCTCAAAACATTTCTGGAAGGAGTATTTTATAAAGAACTACTCAGACTTTTTCTGAATACATCAAACTCCTGAGTCCAGCAAGTGACCTAAATAATAATGATATGTTATCCTTGAACACATTTAATAGACTTCTCAATTACTTTGAGGCATAAACATCTGCCTTTAAACGTTTTTCATTAATTCGTTTAGTTGGAAACCCTAATTTTGTATGTGGCTTGATTGTTGTCCTGCTACTTGCCCTCGCTTAACAAACAAATTAAATACACATTAAAACTTTCAAGCCAATGAGAAACCACCTAATTATCCAACTTAATTTCAACTGCATGTTTAGTATTGCATTTTGTATGTGCAAGACAGCATGTGCAAGACTTAAATGTTTTTTTTTTTATGATTTTTATGAACTGTAGCTGTAGAATGGGCTTGCACAGAACTATTGCTTTACAGCGAGAAGTTCTTCAATTCAAATACAGGTCAGAGCCTTTCTTCACAGAGTTTGCATGTTTTGTCCCAATGCATGCTTGGTTTTTCTCTGAGTACTCCGGCTTCCCTCTACTATACAGTAGTTGTAATGGATTTGTGACATGTTCAAGGTTTATCCTGCTTCCTGCTCATTCTCCTGCTGGAGAAGAATTTAAGCCTTCTATTTCTGGTGCCAGTTAGGAATGCATGATTTGACTGAATGTTATTGCCAGTGGCAAGTAGACACAAGCTGGTGACTGGTATTGAAGTACCTGTTACTGGTATCTTGGTACTTGTCTTAAGGTTTACCGAGGTTTCAAAACCACTAAAATTATTCATGACACCATTCCTAAGGTTTAAATATCTTTTAATGAGATTTCAGAGAAAGAGTCTAAGTGACTTAAGCTCGCATGCTGTAATTCAGCACCATGTGTGGCTGTGCACTGCCAGTCAGCTCACTGAAAGAATTCTAATTTACTTCTCCCTCTTTTAGGGAATGCCAATGTTGACTATTTTGAAGCAATTCTAGCTGCAAAAAGCATGGATAGCCATGGCGAAGAAAATAAAGCAAAGCCACCATGCACTTTTCATGTTAAACTATGGTTTTAAAATTAGTATAGCTGTTAATTAGCTAATTGCAGGTTGGCTACCTGGACCAGACAGCCTAACTAATTAAACAGCCAGAAACTAAGTAATTAAATCCTGTTATGGCTTTTTGCTTTACTTCTCTGGGTAAATACTGTGTAACAATGGTAGTCTTACTGAAGGTTATACTGTAAAAATCTTATAACAGCACATGCACTATGCACAAGCACTATGCACAAGCATTTCAGGTATTTTTGTGAAAGACACAGAAATTAGATTAGACAACTGACAAGCCTAAATCAGAAAGACACTAAAATATAGGTGTCAAGATGTGAAAATGTGGCTGTGACCAGAACAGAACGTTTTGCACTGATGGAAGCAATCAACAGGTGAAAAATGTGTTGGGGAAAAATGGGAATAAACACGGGTTTAAGCTTACAGAAAGTTTAACTAAGCATGTAGAACATATAGAAAACTTAACAAGAGAGACTATTTTATATTTAGTGTGTCACTTGGGTAGAGTTATAAGAACAAAGCCTTTCCTCTATCCTCACTAAAAACCTCAGCAGAATCCCGACACAACAAACTTTGTAAACTGCTCGAGTTAAAATAGAGAAAAATGAAAATATTAGAAACTATGATATGAAAAAACTTCCTGGTTGTGAAGCAGAGGGTGGATATATTTCTGTGGAACAGGCAGTACTTTATTGTAATAGGGAATTAACTCAATTAACTAAAAGCAACAAACTTGAGCCATCAGAACTATCTATCACAGTGGCTAAGGGCTAAACACTTCTCAAAGTACACAAAGGAAATTTCAGTATGTTCCCCAGACGGAATAAGTGCCATGTGCAGGTGGCATAAGAAGCTTATGCAGGAAGAATTAGCCAAAATCTCCCAAATAAGAACTGCACATTTTTGCAGCGAAGTATAAAAGTCTGAAGCTGTTATATTTACCAAAGGGGTTTTCTTGAGTACAATCTGTCATAAATGCAACAGTCTTTTTTGTTGATGTTTTACATCTAAACAAGTAATATCCAAGTGACATGACACTTTTTGAGTCAGATGTAAAGGTAGAAAAGACCCAAATGCAGGCTGGAGACAGGCAGACCATGTACAAGTAACACAGTCTATAAACAACCTACACAGATAACTCAACAGCATGGAAAACATCGGCATTAACGGGAGGATCAGGAAAGAAGCTGAACAAACCACGGAGTGTGTGTAGTGGGTTGTGTGATTATAGAATGAGAACCAGATGTGATGACAGACAGCTGAGAACGTAGGTCAGGGGTGCCCAACTCCAGTCTTCCAACAGCGGGTTCCTGCATGTTTCAGATGCTCCCCTAGATCACCACACCTGAATCATATGAATGGCTCATGAGGTCTCTGCAGAACTCACCTGCGTTGGAGCATGGCCACATCCTAAAGATGCGGGACACCGGTTCATGAGGACTGGAGTTGGTGACCCCTGACGTGGCTGAACTGAGGGCAAAGTGTTTTGTGCTGACTCGATGAGATCGGACACAACCTGTCAGGGGGATCTGAGTTTGTCATGAAATACTTGATAACAAGCAGTATATAAAAGACCAAACATCACATCTAGAAAACATTTTGGTTTCAGCATCCAGAAATCGTTGTTTATATCAGTAGCATGCTCAAACTTTTTCTTATGTTTCAGTTACACCTGTGACACTTGCAGCTCAGTCATGTAATGTAATGGTAACATACTGATAACCTTAATAATTGATGCATTTACCTACTTGTTTTTGCTAGTTTTCTTTTTGCTTCATCATTGAGATTGACTTTTTGTTTTCACGTATATCCAGAGTCACAAACAGTGAGTTGGTTTTAAAAGTTCCTAGCAGGCAGCATAATCTCTGTTGTTAAGGTTGCTTAAGCCAGACCTCTTATAGAAACCCTGGGCTTGCAGAAGCTGCTTTAAAATCTAGGGCCAATTAAAAAGCTAAATAATCACCAACACATAAATGGCCTGAAACAAAAATCAAAACAGAACCTGACACTCAAAATTAAGTCCATCAGGACACCCTAGTATATTATTTGCTATTTCCAATCATCTTTAAACAGCTTGGTAAACAGCTCCTGGTTATGAAAAATCTAGTATCACTTTCTCTAAATCAGTCTCCAGCTCTGTCCTCGAGAGCCACTGCAATGCAGCTTATGAAATCATCCCTGTTTAAATGCACCTGAATGGTTTAATTAGCTCCTCGGCTTGGTATGAAGTTCTGTAGAGGCCTGATAAGGAGCCATTCATTTCATTCAGGTGTGTTGGAGCAGGGATGCACCTTAAAGTTGCAGAACAGTAGCTGTTGAGAACTGGAGTTGGGAACCCCTGCTCTAAATTGTATGGGAGGCCTCAAATGAATCGGTTTCTTTAAGCCTGGTTGTTAGCCAGCACAATGGTTTCTGTTTGACTTTCAGTGTTCACTCAGAGACACAGATGTATTAAAGATTAGCTGCTCACAATTGCATCAAAACCTTTCAAAGCAACATTACAGAGGGCAGAATCTATCTTTTTTGTATCTGAATAATTCTCAATGGGACAAAAACAACAAGTTTTACAGAAGGCAGTCTGCATCAACCTGATTTTTTTATGCTAAAGCCAGGGGATCATGTCAAACATGGACCTGCAAACGGAAAGGCTTTGAATAAACACTCAAATGAATGTCTGCGTGACAGAAATGTTAACATCTGTTTTGTCAGACAGATTTTGTAAACAAAGGATTTGTCGTCCTGAGACCAAACCCTCTGAAAGGGGGTTCTCAGAGTAAAAAATGGGCCTCACATAAGCCTTTTGTAAAGACACTGAACTGCAGAGTATGTACCTGCTAATTTCTCCATGAATGTTCATGTACGCTTAACATGAACAAACATGACAAGATGTTTAATCAAGTCAGAAAACATTAGAAAAAAACTTGAACATCGTGAAAGTATCCCATGTAGCATCTCTGTGATGGTTCAGTGCCTTGTTATTATCTAGACCCTCTACATTTGAACTGCAGCATTGGGATGCAGACCTTCGAACTGTTTGGGGACACCTGGGCCGAATTTCTCCGTCCCATAAAAGCCACACCTCTCCTGATGAAATAATTTAGGGGGAAATTTTCGCGCACATTTTATTTGGTTTTGCCTACATACGCATCATAACTTTGTTCATACACAAAACACCTTCATTACTGATCCACTGATTTCTAAGTCTCATGTTTTTTTCATTGCTTATTTGCAATTTATTCTCTACCATAGAATAAATAAACATTTCATTTTCCTTCACTGTTGAGCGAGGTCATCACAGTCTCAAAGATACAACTTGGTAGTTTCAAATTGCTCATCATATTAATAAAGAGTTGGTTTGAGGAAGCTACAAGAAGAAGCTTCAGTTGAAAGCAGATATTTACACCTTTCAGGCGTTTTTGCCTTTATAAAAAGACAACCTTTTTTCTCATTGCTTTATATTAAATCAGACTAAACTCCCCGTTTGAAATCAATTAAGAATAACAAGATGATTACTACATGTTAAGTGCCAGAATATTGAGATAGAAAATGTTTTAGAGACTTTTTTTTTTTTTAGGTTTGTAAGTTCTTTTTTTTAAGTTTTTCAGTTTGGTTAGCAACTGCACTCACACACACACGCTTTCAGTTCTGCTCACAAATTACCTACAAAAACATTGTGACGGTCTCTCAAAAACATTGCACTTGTCATCTCAGGCTACTTTCTTACCTATTTGTCATTATCTACTGTCATTTTCTATTTGGAAAAACTATTCAGTTCAATGACTGTCCCCACGTCATGATGCTGCCAACACCTACTTCACAGTTAGAACAGTGTTGTCAGGGCTTGCCAGTTTCCCATTTCTTTCCTCCAAATGTAATGATGGTCATTATGGTCAAGCATTTTGATTTTAGTTTCATCAGACCGTGGGAATTTCTTCCAAAAAGAATGTCTTTGTCCTTGCATGCATTTGAAAAATGTAATCTGTGTTTTTTGCTACTTTTGGAATAATGGATTCTTCCGTGGTGAATGGCCTTTCAGCCCATGTAAGTACAGGACTCATTTCACTGTAGATAATGACATTCCATTACCAGTTTCATCCAGAAACTTCACAAGCTCTTTTACTTTTTTCCCTGAGGTTAATACACCCATTTTCCACCAAAACATGTTCATTTCTGGGACACAGATAATTGTAGTAATCCTAACTGACCTAAAACAGGAAAGGTTCAGTATGATTTGTCAGACAGTGAGGACAAAAAGTTGTGCCATTTTTATAGTGTATGTAAACACTTGGTTTTAAATGTGTGCATGTTTGTTTGGGAGAGACAAAGACCAGAGTCAAATCAATGTTAGGAATTTACATGATAAAACTTGAACATGTTTACGGAAGCTCTCTAATCTGAACTTTTTTCAAATTAGATGCAAAAAAAATTTGTTTCTGTGTAAAAAGCTGGTAGGCATATCTCAAAACTTTCCCTTTGTAAGAGTACATAAAATCCTAATTAAATACACTGAAGGTTGATGTTTAAACATTACAAAATGTGAAAACATTTAGGTTTTAAAGAGTACAAATAATTTTGCAAAGTACGGTGTGTTCCACTACAGGATAAGTTGATGAAGCAGCCACCAAAATCTGGTTTATTTGAGTGGATTTATTAGAATGAATGCAGGTGTGAGACTCTCCTCAGTCAGCATGTCTCATTATTCACTGATAATTTATTACAAACTCGTGCAAATTTACGCTAGTGAGTCTAATCTCACACGTGAGAAAACTAACCTAAAGGAAACAAACATCCTATAAACCACAAAATAATCTAAACAGCTGCAGGTTAAATAACACATTGTTCCCTTCAGTTTAAGGATCGGGGATTTCTGCTAAAGCTTTAACCTTCAAACCAGAGCACATCCAGTGGCAGCAGGCTTAGACAGAATGAATAAATGAAGCACATTAAGTATCTTTCACCAAAACCATTACACCTCCTCAGTTACCATTACACCTCCTCAGGCAACCTTTGCTTCCCCGACCTTTCAAAGAGCCTGTACCTGCAAGCACTGCACACATTGCTCTTAAGTAAGAAGCTGTTTTTATTTTATTATTTTCACTGTGCGTGTCACTACCAACATTTGATCCGCGCCCATTCCATGAAATTCTAAGCAATTGACAACACTCATCTAAAAGTGTTGCTTTATTTGGCTCAACATGTTTGGACTGATTCAATTCTGTTGGTTTCACTTGGTTTGTCTTCAACAATGTTTATATATATAAACCTGGAAATGATCTTCGGAATATGGCAGCACTGAAATCTATACAAGCCACAGAGAAAAACAGCAGTTGGGATATCAGAAAGAAAATACTTTGGGACCTCGGAACATGATAGAAATTTCACATAATAGATATAAAATAAACTTTGACGAGATCGCAGTCATTTTACTGAAGGTTCATTACAGAGCACAATGTTTTTTAGAAAATCAGACTGGGGTTTTTATCTAACTTTTTCTTAGACATAGGGATATTTTTGCCTTTTTGTTAAATATAAATTTTAGTTTCAGATCAGAGAGATTTTGATATCAGCCAAATATCTTGAGTGAATATAAAATGTTAAGTATTTCATTTAATACGGGGGGGGGGGAAAGGTATCTAAATCCATCTTGTCCAGTGTCTTAAAGTCAGTGCCTCCTGTTAATAACAGTGGAAGTATTTTGGAAGGAGCCTCTGGGAATATTTATGTGCATTGCCAAGGTATGTGAAGAATGTTGACGTAGAAGGTGACCCACTCTACCTTATTTTCTAAAAAATGTTGTTGACAATGTCTATTGCTGTTCTTGCTAAGGTCAATACAGTTTGTTTGTTTCTTAGAGTAACGAGTGCAGAGCCAGAAAAGGCCAACCATTATTTGACATTTTCTAAGAGTTATTTCTGTGGGAACAAAAACTAAAGACTTTAAACTTCTAAACATGGTTTGTTTTATGGTGTCCAAATGCACAAGGCTTTTGGGAGAGTAAAACCAGGAAAGAGATCGAGAGACAGATTTTGAAATGTATCTGCATTTTATGATTATATTTATCAAGAGCTCAAAATCAATGTTGAACAAAAAAGATTAGACAATCTGCAAGTGTTGAAACTGACTGCTGAAGATTAATAATTCTGTGTGCAGATTTATAGATGTTGAGTGATTGGTCACAATCTATTCAAAGAACCCCCTCCATCATTTAGACTGAATTCAGACCATTGGACTTGCATTAACATCTGTTAAAACAGCCTCAACTCAAGCCACCTGTTGCAGAATGCCTTTGATATTCTCTGATTTATGACTTCAATATTATCCAGTTACATTTAACTGGGTCAATACAACAGCATCTAATTTTAATGCAGATTTGAGAATGCATGCACAGACATTTTTTAAATTTGGGAATTATTTTTGGCTTCTTGTGCTGAAATTATTATTTTTTTTGATGGCATAGCGACGCCTCTGAATCCAACTGGAGCTGCAGGTCTGCAGCGAAACTTACACTCACTGACCATTTTGTGAGGTGCTGCTGTTAAACTTAAGAAGAGATTAATTAGCCAAAATAAAGGCTAATTACAACCGAAGTATATAGGAGGTATGATCACAACTCGTCAGAAAAAGCTTTAGCAGCTAAAGACCCCTTCAGGTGCCACCTCTGTAACAAGAGAGTGAATGCTACATTCCAGTTCCCGTAACTTCACTTCTTCTGTTAGTTCTACTTCTTTGGTTGTATTGTAGCACTGTGTCTAGATGAAATTTTTTTTCAAATGGTAAGATTAATTCCAGAGTTTGAAAAAAAAGGCAGAAAAATAAGACCAACAATGGCAAAAAAAAATATTGCCAGGCAATTGATTTTTGTAATTGGCTATTAATTTGAGTAAAGACATCAAGAAGGAATGCTAAGTTACTATTTTGAGGTAATCCTGTAACTGGTTGCCATGGAGACTAAACACAGACTGGTGAAGACTTGTTGCTCTTGGAGAATATTAGTATTGAAGAATATTAGCATTACCCTGTGGCTATTAAATCAAGCACTAATTGGTTAATTTATTTTCATTACAGTACATCTGAGGCAAAACAAAAATTCTCCCTGAGTGATTTGCCTCTAGATTAAATGCTACACCAAACACAAAGTGTGATTTTTGGGTTACACTTTTGCTTTCTGCTGTAAAATGCAATAAATACACTCAACTCAGGAACAATAGCACAGGCAGTCTAAATGTAAAGTTTTAATTTCAAGGCTGCTGTTGGTTTAACTCCATTGTTGGGAGTAAACAGCTGTTCAACAGCTGCAACACTGATTGCTCAGAACAGCCTTTTGTGTTAACTGACCAAATTTGGGAAAAACATTTTACTGGAAGCCCCATTAGCATTAAATCTGCAGTTACGCTCTCAGCAACAATTATATCAGATGATTCAGAACATCCAAACATCTTTTTTTCCTCCTCAACCCATGGAGCTAAGGAATGCAAATTACATTGTCCACAGAAATCCATGAAAAGAAGCTGGCACACCGTAACAGCCTGATAGGCTGAAGATGGAACTGCATCAACATAACATTCCTACACATTGTTAGATATTTAGATTTCCCTGAGCAGCTGAGCCTGTTGTTGCAAGTATATTTTCCTGAGTGCAAGGCCCAGCTAATGATCCTGGCTTAGACGCTGTAATGTCATGGATAAAGACTCCAATGACTAATTCATTTTAATTAGTGGGAGCTGAGAGTGGGTGGTGGGAACTGGTCTGAAAACAGTGCTGAAAAGTGATTTTGATGCACAGAGAATATAATGTGCAGTTGCATTTGTCACAAATAGTCCAAAAAGGCAAAGGTCATCCCATTATTTGGAAGAACTTGAATATCCCTGACTTAAATGCAAGTGGAACTGAACAGAAAGGAAATACACAATTTACCTACTGTTTCCCTGACATGCTGAAACAAATGTGTTTCCAGTTATTTGAGCAATACAGCAGTGTGACCTCAAGTGGAACCAAGTAGATGTTCAGCCAATGAGATGCCAGAAAAATAATTTTAAATGTGCAGTATGCAAAATATCTAGTACTGTTTTGCCATAGCTGAGGTCTCACAAATTGCAAATCCGGGAATACAAGCATTCAAAAAGGGCAAAAACATTGTCATGCAGAAGAAGCAGGAATTCGGTTAGACATCCTATGTAAACTAGCCGCCAAAATTTTAAGGCTGTTCAGCTTGTTCAGCTGTTTAGCTTCTGCTTCTGTGTTTGGTGCAGGTCAGGTGCAAATGAAAGTATTTACTTTATTCAAATCATGTTAGAGCTTTTTTTTTTTTTTTTTATCATGCCATTCTCATTCAAAATGGAGAAATTTAATTTTTGCACCAAAAAAACTGTTTAAACCCAAGAGAAAATGAAGCTCAGGTTTGAGTTTTTTAACCAGGTCCAAAACATGACGGAAACAGACGCATGTGCACATGCACATGCAGGCCTATTCATACTACACGCTCATATGGATATTGTCATAGATTTGTCAGCACATGTGGTTATAAGTTTGGCCATTATCAAAAACTCACTGGTATGATGAAAGTGAGAGATGATGAAATCTAGGTCAGTTCTTTTCTTCAAGCTCATATGGAAAGAATAACTTTGGTCTTTAAAGATTTAAACTGTTTTCAAAATATTTTCAGCATGATAGATGAAAAATGCAAAGCCCAAGTACAGGGAGGAAACAAATATCTGTTTTTACATACTGAATTCAAGAGGAACATTAAAAAAAGTGCACTCTCAGTGCATATCAGAAGTTTACATACACTCATCATCGAATAAAAGGGATACAAATAGGATATTTCCTTCAATCCAGGCAGTGTCAGAAGTTTACATATAAGTGGTTTGGTCAAGTGTCCTTATATAATGCAAAAAACAATGTCCTGGTAAAATTCTAGTTGGATATTTGGCCACTCTTACTATCAGAAAATGTGCAGCTCATTTTCAATAAGCTTTTAAAATTTCAAACGGGCTGAAGTTGAGGACATTCCAGAAGCTTAACGTTGGCCTTCCTCATACATTTTTAGCCTAGTTTTGTCCAAGCTTCAACCATCTAGCTCAGAAGTCTGCAACCTTTACAGTCCAAAGAGTCCTTTTCATCCTCAGTGCAGCTAAAAAAAAAAACAACCTTATTTAGAGTCTCAAATGTTACATGAAATTTTGAAAAAAAGACAACTTTAAAGAGAAATCATTTTATTTATATTTTTCAATCAGAACCTGCACGTTGTTGTTACTATAGCTTAACTGACTTATCTATTTGGAGAAGAGCTTTGTTTGTTTTCATTGTGTCCATATCAGAACCATATCTCCACCCTCCACCTCTTGATTTGAAGAACTTGAAAGTAGTTCTCCATCTTCAGCAAAACAACATCCTCAGCTTTGATCTTGCCAGTGGTGAGTGTGTGTAAACCAGGGGTTTCAAACTCCAGTCCTCAAGAAAAAAAATATTCATCAAAAAATATTCATCTTATCAGCGATGAATTCCAAGGAGGGAATGGATAAACTTTAGGACTCCAGGGTAAAACAGAAACATACTAATGTTAATAGGTTTTACCGGATATTAGGCCATCAACCTGAAATTTATCCCCGTCAACAAGCAAATTATTCCACCTGCTATCACTTCCTCTTAGCTTCAACACAGACAATCAGGCATTAGTGTTTTTCCAGTGAAGTACAATATAGATTCAAGTGCATATGAAGCCCTAAGGATGACTGACATGCTCTTTACTCATCCCCCTTTTGATACTACATTACCAGAAGGTGACTTACAGCAGGAAGGTGTGTCAAATGATCAAGAATCAGAAAGAAGCCTGAGGCCGGGTCGGGACCTATCGGGAGGCTGAACCTACGCAGGAACAACAAGGAAGAGAGCAGGATGGAGGTCATGGAAAATTTTGTTCAGCTGTCATAAATTGTAACTCATCAACTTCCTGTATGTAAATTTGTATGGTATCTCTCCCAATGGGGGTATTCTATTCAGGTGACAGGGAATAGCGTGTAGATACTTGTACTTCACAATGTTTTTTTCTTTCTTCTTGTTTTTTTCCCTTTCCTCTTCGACCTATTCCATTGTGTTTCTAGACTCCCTTTCCATTGTTTCTTGTTTTTATAAAAATTTTGATCACATTATTTTGGTCTTTTTTGTTTCTCTTTCTTTCTTTCTTTTTATTTATTTATTTTTTTTGCTACTTAAATCTTCTCAGTGTTCATTTTTAAACCCCTCTTCCTTTAAGTTCCCCAGTTTGCAATCAGTTTAACTGTTTGTCGTTTTTTGAAAGAACTTAGTCAATTTCATAACTATTTTATCCAACAAAGCTTAGAAATAAAAAAATATGTTCATTCTTAAATACATTACTGTGAAAAAGTATTTGATCAGTTACAGATTGTGCCCATTAATTTTGTCACGCCAACATGTTTCACAGATCAAACCCCTGACATCTGCAGAGCCTCAGATTAAGAAAGAAACCAGATTGTGTGCTGCTCTAATTCAAATTGCCCCTTTTGCTTACCCAGGTTAACACTTATTCAAAGTAATAAATCTTTGGTATTACACAGCAGACCAGTCAACTATCAAGATACCTGTAAGAGTAAAACTTTCTCCTCCACCAGCTGACACAAGCACCCTCAGTGAAGGGTCCTGATCCCAGACAGACTCTTTGGCACCAAAGAAGTCAGGATGACTCTGACCTCAGGACCCCTCAGGGTACCGTTCCATCCCAGGACATCTGAACAGGCCTTCAGCATCATCTAGTTCCTCCATGTCTGTTAAAGCACATAGCTCTAAAACCAGTTACACACCATACAGAGATTTGTGGGTCATGCAAATCAAGAGGAAAAACTACACAACCATGTAACTCAAAGAATTTCACTTTCTGAACACTTATCTTTCAATGATTGAGCTATGCACCATCAGAAAAGGTAGTCAAAGCTGTCTGTTTTCATGCCACTCAGGAGAGGTGGTTCTCATCCTTTTCTTGTTCTTCATACTCTTTCAACCTTGTTTATTTATTGTACTTTCTTCTAAATATATTAAAACATGTGCATTTAAATTAAATTTGGTTGTCATATCCAGGAGACATATTATTTATCTAATGTTGTTTGGGATTAGGAAGAAAAGGAGTTTGGAGTTCTGGGCTTTCAAGTAAGTCTTGATTTGAGTTTGCTTATTTTCTTTTGTAATTTTAGTTCAGTTTTTATTTTGTACTTTACTTTTCTGGTGTTAATAAATGTATCTACAAAGGTTTCCTTTAAAATCCATGTATTCTTGTTGCCCTTGGGTATCAATGTGATAAGACACCAAGGCAAATCTCAGCCACTGCACTCCAGGTGTGTCTGGATTAAAGCAAAAACATGGAAATGTAGAAAAGGACTATCATTCCCACTGGTAAGTATGTTAAAGGATCTGTAAAATCTTTAATGCTGTATCTTTAAAATGCCAAGTAAATTTAAATGAAGATGTGGTCGCCGTTGCCAACATTATGAATTTACTTTGGATAATCTAGAGTCTTTGGAGAGTTCTGCCACTGTCTGCCAGTGAGGCGGACTACAAACCTCAATTACTTACACCAGTTATGTCAGGAAGAATAGGCCAAAATTTAAGCAAAGTTTTGTTAGAAGCTTCTGGAAAGAGACCCAAAATGTTTGACCCAATAAAATACATAAAACACTTGATTATTCAATATCAGACTGGTTTATAAAAGCTATTATAAAAAAAAAAACCCAAAAAAACTGTGTTGTGGTTTGAACTTTAATTGGAACAGTGTTAACAAAGAAAACTGATGGATGACACTGAAATCTTTTAGATGATAAAGAAAAGCCTGGATCTGAACATATTCACTGCTTGTATGATAATTTGTCCTCTTGGAGTTTCTTCTTTCTCTACTAGCAAATAAGCATAAAATATTAAAAATTTAACATTTCGTAGAGTAAAGTATTTAATAAGTATCAAAATCTCAATGAACTCCCCATAATTCAAAAAGCAGTTCAGGTATTCTGCAGCTCCACCTTGAAATGCCTCTAGCATTCTGCAGTGAACTCACGTCGGCTCCTAGTGGTTGAAGCTGGAACTGCAATGATTAAAAATGGACAATCCCAGAAACTGAAGCTCACCAGTTCATTATATAGAGAATATAGTGGCAAATGAATATACAGAAAAGCCACAATATTTGTGACAAATTTGTTTGCTCACAAGTATAAAATTAACAAATTATATTTTGTTGAGACATTTATCTATCAAATCTAATTCTGTTTAGCACAATGCTAATTTAAAATAATAATAACAATTTCTAATATCAGTGAAAATATGAATTATGAAATATTCTGAGACATTCTTTGTGAGGTAAAAATGCCTCAGTGGTGTGATGGGTGGGCGCTGGGAGAGGAAACAGTGGCCCATTAAGAGTCTGATTGCAGCGCTCAGACGCAGGTCCCTCGTCCAGTCCCCCTCCTCCCTCCAGGACGCCCTGTCTCCCTCGCTGCCCTGCACTAAAAAGGATAAGCTCGTCCCTTTTTCTATCCTTACCATGATTGGACGAGGCCACGTCTTAGGAAAGGCATCAAACTATTTAAATAACACTTTGTGCTCCCTCGGCTTAAAAAGGGAGTTTTTTAGCGGTGGATACCAGAGGAGGCACATTTTCAATTAGGCAAAGAGGAAAAAGACAAGTAACATTTCATTATTTCCCTTTTCACTGTGGATTTTTAGCTTTTTAAATAAGGACATTGGAATTATTGCTCGATTATTATTATTTTTTACATATTTTCAAGGGATTTTATACTTTTGCAATTTTTTATATTAAAAGGGAGCAGGTGAGTGGCAAAATATTTCACACTGAGTTGTAACTTTTGCTCAAATAGTCTACCTGTTGCAACCTAGACTGAAGTCCTAAATTGTTGGATATTTCAATTTACTTGCGGTAGCAGGTTTGTGCTGCACCATGAAGGTGACAGGAATATGTTTGCTGTTGATGATTTGTTCCTGTGAAGGTGCCAGAGTTGCAGGTGAGTTTGAACTATTTAAATGGCAGATTGTTCTTTTTTTTTTTCAATATTAAATTAATCAAAGAATTTATAAAATGCAGTGCCTTAAAACAATAAATATTCATTATTCCTGCAGACAAAGCCTGACTGCTTCTTATTATTCACCCGCAGAGAGTCGAGACGACAATAGTGTGTTTGATTTGTTTGAGCTCATCCGAGTCCCCAGTAAGAACCACGGGGTCACCCTGGCGAAAGGAGACGACCCGTACAGCCCCGCCTACAAGATCCTCAACCCGGACCTTATCCCCCCGGTCCCCGCGAGCGCCTTCAGGGACCTAATCGACTCAGTCCACGTAGAAAGGGGTTTCCTACTTCTGCTGAACTTCAAGCAGTTTAAACGGACCAGGGGCAGCCTCCTGACCGTGGAGAAGCGAGACGGCTCCGGACCTGTCTTCGAGATTGTCTCCAACGGCAAGGCGAACACCCTGGATATCGTTTACTCCACCGAGAACAAGCAGCAGGTGGTTTCCATCGAGGAGGTGGATCTGGCCACGGGTAGCTGGAAGAACATCACGCTTTTCGTGCAGGAGGACCGTGCGCAGCTGTTCGTCGGATGCGAGGAGGTGAACACCGCAGAGCTGGATGCGCCCATCCAGAACATCCTGACTCAAGGCATCCCAGCAAGCGCGCAGCTCCGGGTCGGCAAGGGGGCAGTGAACGACAGGTTCATGGTGAGAGCACGAAGCACTATAGGCAGAAGATTGAGTTCTTACTCAGGAACACCTTGTGTTTTTAAACTTTTAGAGAAAGAATGCCTGAAACATTGGATTGGTGCGCAATAACGCGCACAAGTCAGGAAAGACGGACTGACCAATTAAGCGTTTCTAAAATATGCAGCATTAATAACCATTTTTCCTTTCTGACATTGATGCTTGCAGGGGGTGCTGCAAAACGTGCGGTTTGTGTTTGGAACAACGCTGGACGCGATCCTGCGCAACAAAGGATGCCAGAGCTGTAAGTAATCATGTCCAAGAAGCCCAGTGCTGTTAATTATCTGTGTCAGGCAGTGCCAACACAAAGCAAGCTGCTGTTAGTGGGTTGTTGTTTTGGTTGTAATTTACATGTTAATTTCTTTCTAAAAGCTCACAAGTGGTTAACTTGTCTCTCAGGAATTTCAGGATACATCTCTCTCAGGGTGCTGTGGTCTGTGTTCTGACGTCTTATGTGTTATCTAATTACATTTGACATTAATTTAAAATGTGACTAGATGTGTCATTAAATAAGCACATAAAGATAAATGGGTATCTCTTCAAGCTGTGACATTTGCGATTCTGACTTGTCTTTCAGCAGCTCCAAGTGACACCATTGTGACTAATCTGAACGGCTCCTCTGCCATCAGAACAGAGTACACTGGACAAAAGACTAAAGGTAAACAGTACATAGGACTGAGATTTGGACTTTATCATATTTTTGCATGATTTTCTAAAACTGGCAAGGCATGGGCTGATATGAGATTCTCACAGTATCTGTAGGTACAGAAGTATGTGAAACAAAAATGTATAACATGATCTGACTGATCTTATTTAAGATGGAAAGCAAACAATTGTTTCCACTGTTAAAATGACAGCGTATCAATTGTTGGAGTTATGATAAAGTTGTAAACCTTTTTATTGTTGTGCTCTTTGAGTTACAGAAGTATAACAAGCTGATATTATTATTCACTGGTAGTAAGTCCTTTAGCTTTTACACCATGACTGTCCTTATTTTTTATGGATGAAAGTATTGCCAAACAACTACATTTGTCTTACTTCTAAGCAAGGAAAAAAAGTTTAGTAATCTACTTTAAGCCATCTGAAATGCTGGCTTAAAGTAGGCTTCATTTGTATGTACACTACATACAAATGAAGTAGAAGAATTTCAGCGGTTTTAAAACAGTAACTTGAAAAGACCTTGGTATACCTTGATACCTATAACAGGAATGGCTGAAACAGACTAGCCTAAACTGTGTTTTTTTCTTAAGACCTGCAGATGGTCTGTGGATTCTCCTGTGAGGATCTTATCAGCATGTTCAAGGAGCTGAAAGGCCTCGGTGTGGTGGTCAAGGAGCTGTCCAATGAGCTCCGTCAACTGGTAAGAAGGGGACATCAACGTTTTAGGTTATTCATTTAAATAAAAGGCCAGTTTGCATTTATAAGCAGTTCTCTAAATTTATCAGAAATAGTTAGCCAAACAGTTGTTTCTTGTTTTGTCCCTAGACATGTGTTATAGAATGGTGCTGGTCACTAGCACCCTGTTGGCAATTTATTGTTTTTGTAGTTTTGGTCGTTTCATACTGGACTTTTTTGGGTAAAGAGTGCATATAGAGATGCTACTACCATTACTACTTGAGTGGCTTTCAGAAAAACATAAAGACTGCTTTAGATACATAGTATAACATTAATCATTGAGTTTGTTTGTCAATTCACAACCTCTGTAATGCTGGGTCCATGTATATAAACTGCAGTATCATCTGCATACAGTTTGAACATACAAATGATAGCTCATTAAGATGAAGCAGAAACAGTCTGTCTTATCCGCAGCTTCATAGGGTATGCATGTTTGGATTACTATGTCTCTGTGCGAGATTTGGTTTAGTTTCTCTCAGTGAAACATCTGTGATTACCTACACTGACTATGTTCTTAATTTTCAGCACCTGTCTACTTATATCATTATGAAACTCATGAAATCATTTTATTTTTCTTTTTTTTTCTACAACACCAGACAAATGAAAACAATCTTATTAAACACCACATTGGCATACATAGTGGTGTCTGCATCCACAACGGCATTGTGCGCAAGAACAAAGATGAATGGACCGTCGATGACTGCACTGAGTGCACTTGTCAGGTGAAACCCTCCCCCAATGACCTACCATTTGTGTCTGCTGCATTTTAAATAGTCACATAAATATGAAGGGATCATACTGATACTCAAACTCTTATATTAAGACCATACAGATTGAATGATGAGCACTTAACCATCACCTCAGCTGCTCATGTTGGTAATTAGTAGTTTGTTGGCTTTGCAGAAGGCCGACAGCCTTTGATGTAGTAATGACATGTCTCTTGTCAGACATTCAGCTTGAGTGTGGCCCTTAGGGACTCGAACAGACTTTAAGTGATGTCCATAATTAGGAACAAGACCTTGGCTCTGACAAAGGGGGGGATACTTGGCAGGAATCCTATAGACAATTCAACAGTGGACAATTTTTCTCTCCCGCTTCTCTCTATTTTCATATCGTTTCCTGGCAGTAATCAAATCCAGGAGGGTGAGCATTAGCATGCAAACCTATTGAGCAGTTGTGATCCCAGACTCACTTATGGTGCATTGTTGTGCTAGAAGGCGATATTTAATTGTTTGTACCCCAAGAGCACCCGTGTGAGACTGGTTTTCTTCAGGATTTTGGGCTTCTTCCAACCCTCTCCTGACCCAGAGGGCAGGTGGTTATCTGCAGGGGGTCTCTATTCTCTGCCAGAGCTCTGTGTTTTAACTTTGCTGGCATGGTTAATTTGTTGTAGAGATGTAATGCGTTGGTTGCACGCAAACATATAAACTGACCTGAATAGTTCTGAGAAAAACATGGCATGAGTGAAAACATACTTTTCGTTTAATGGTTAAAGGCTAAATGCAACTTTTTCATCCCCCAAACAGTGATCTGTGCCAGAGCAGATAAGTTGTTTCAATAGTGAAGAAAAATCTCAACAATGAAGTGCAAGTTACTGTTAGTGACATTCATCAGCAAATTTTATGACAGGGTGTCTGTCATGATGGCTTTGTGAGTCATTAGTATTTTAGGCAGATAAAAGTTTGTAGAGATTAGATGCAGCTGGAATCAAATTATTTTCAAAGTTTTTCCTTGATCTCTTATCCACATCCAGATTATGAGTTTTCTTTGTGCAGAACTCTGCCACTGTGTGCCGCAAGATCTCCTGCCCTCTGATCCCCTGTGCCAACGCCACTGTCCCCGATGGGGAATGCTGTCCTCGTTGTGGAACACGTAAGAATTGATATTTTCTTTATCTTTCAAGATTACTAGGCTCAAACAACCGAATGTGATGTAATTTTGTGAATAAATGCACACCATATGCTTGTATATATACAGTTCAGCTAACACAAGACACATTCAAACAACACCACATTCACTGAAAGACCCATTTGTGTTTGCTTTGCCATTTACCATACTAAAAAAAAAAAAAAAAAAAAAAAAAAAAAAAAAAAAAAAAGTCATAAAAAAATTCCCTGGATGTAATGCTTTACATGAAGGAGCAGGCTTGCTCATTTTTAAAATAATTTGACTGAAATAACACCAGATGATGTGAAAAGGGGCTTATGTGGTTTGGTACTTTAAGCTCTAAAATATTTTCAATTGCAAATGGAAACAAATTACTGAAAGATTGTCACTGAACCACTGAATCAGTCATGACTTTGAAGTCATTACAAGAAACAGTCTTCTCATCTTGAATACAGTAAACTTTTCTATTTTCCTGGCTTATCTCAGAGTGCTAGCCCTCCGCCTGGGCTTTAAACAGAGGACTTTTCTACATCTGAGTCCCAGCTAAATCCTCTCTATTAACCCTCCACATGAGGAGCTTGCCCTCTTTGTTTATGCTCAGGGGTGTTTAAAAAGGGGTGCTGCCTCTCTGGAATACCACTTTAATTGTTTCCCTCTTTTTCATATTCTCTCCCACTCCCTCCCTTGCGCAGCGAGTGACTATGCCGAGGACGGCTGGTCGCCCTGGTCTGAATGGACTCATTGTTCTGTGTCATGTGGGCGGGGCATCCAGCAGCGTGGGCGCTCTTGCGACCGTATCAATAATGTCTGCGAGGGTACCTCTGTGCAAACCCGCGACTGCTATCTCCAGGAGTGTGACAAGCGCTGTGAGTAACAAAACTGCTAAGAGTACAATCTTATCATTAGCAAAGCAACATCTGGATTTAACTTGGACCTTCGTTTTTTTGTCATCTGTAAAACAATTAGTTTTAGTTATTAATCCAGCACATTGCTTTCTGCCTATTGACCTATGACCTCTTTTCAAATCTTCAGTCAAGCAGGACGGAAATTGGAGTCATTGGTCTCCCTGGTCGTCGTGCTCTGTCACCTGTGGTGCTGGTGTCATCACTCGTATCCGCCTCTGCAACTCCCCCACCCCTCAGCTGGGAGGCAGGGACTGTGTGGGAGAGGGCCGACAAACTGAAAAGTGTGAGAAGTCTCCATGTCCCAGTGAGTTTTAACTGCTTACATTAACTTCCTGATTCCATTCTTGTTAACTGCAGTAAGGGTAGAAATTGATTATGATTTCCTCTCTCCAGTTAACGGGAACTGGGGACCCTGGTCCCCTTGGGGAATGTGCACCCTCACCTGTGGGGGTGGAGTTCAAACTCGTAAGCGCGTGTGCAATGACCCTGCACCACTGCATGGTGGTAAAGAGTGTGTTGGGGATGCCATAGACAGACAGATGTGCAATAAGAAAGCTTGCCCAATAGGTGAGTCATTTTAATCCTTACTAAAGCCCACTGTAGGTTGAGTTTTTATTTTTCACTTAAGTATTCTTAAGATTAAAAACAGATTAGTCATAATGAGATTGCACTGTTGTTTTCAGATGGATGCTTGTCCAATCCTTGCTTTTCTGGAGCTAAGTGCACTAGTTTCCCTGACGGTTCCTGGAAATGCGGAAAATGCCCAGTTGGCTACACAGGAAATGGCATAAAGTGTAAAGATGTTGATGAGGTATGAATTCATCATTATAGAGCAAAAAGGCTTACTCTTGGCTTGATTATAACAAGGATTTTTTTTAACCACAAAAACAGTGCAAGGAGGTTCCAGATGCTTGCTTTGAATTTAATGGAGTGCACCGCTGTGAGAACACAGAGCCGGGCTACAACTGTCTGCCCTGCCCTCCTCGCTACTCAGGACCTCAACCATTTGGCAAAGGTGTTGAGCAAGCTGCTGCTAACAAACAGGCAAGTGCAGACCTGGCTTTTCTGTCAAAGAAAGGATCAGAGACAGTCCAAAATATTTATGAGCCTGTACAAACTATTTCCAGTTATTATTATTGATGATTTTCTTTGTAAATCTACTGTCAGACTGTTTGATCTCCTTCCATGTACAAAAGCATGTAAAAAAAAACTGTTCCCATCACCTCCGGGAAGTATGTGTTGTTTACACTTTTACACTTTGCAAACCATGGGACGGAGGCTGTAAAATTGGCACTGTCCTGCTGCATCAGGCGAAAGTGGTGTATTTTGATTTGATGACAGTTGCATTACTTCTTCTATACTTTTTAATCACTTAACCATCTGGGGATGAACGTTCAGTGCTCTATAAACAGTCTATGAGTCCCCCGAGTGATAAAATTATTAGTAGCTGATTTGTTTAGGAATGCACGGCTGTTTGAAACAAGTTGAGCATTTCAAAGCCAATTTAAGCTAATTTTTTAATCAGTGCAGACAGAATGTCTGCATAATATACTTTGAAATTGAGTAATGATGGGTCATTACAGCATCATTTGAATAGCACATGAACAGTCATATTCAATAAATTTATGAATGTATGACGTCAAAAGTTATGAATTAGAATGCTACAGTTAGTCTGATCACCTCTTGCTTAAACCTTCCAATCTACAGGTGTGCACACCCCGTAATCCTTGCCTCGATGGAAGCCATGACTGCAACAAAAACGCTCGCTGTAACTACCTCGGACACTTTTCAGATCCCATGTTCCGCTGCGAGTGCAGGCCTGGATATGCTGGCAATGGTCACATCTGTGGAGAGGACACAGATTTGGATGGATGGCCTAATGCTGATCTGGTCTGTGTGGAGAATGCCACTTACCACTGTAAAAAGGTTTGTCAGAGTGGAGATAACACTTCCAGAGTTTAGGTCAAATTACATGGAATTTTACCTTCTAATTGTCTGTCTGACCATATTTTTCGCTATTCAGGACAATTGTCCCAATCTTCCAAACTCAGGGCAGGAAGATTATGATAAGGATGGAATTGGAGACGCATGTGACGATGATGATGACAATGATGGTATTCCTGATGACAGGGTTAGTATTTCTGTTCTGATATCTTAATTCTCATGCACCTCAAAAGCTGAAGTGGCTCAGGAAAGCAAATGTTTCTCACTGATTTTTAGCCAAAACCATAAATTCCAAAGGTAAGACAGTGAGCAAAGGCACCTGCATTGTCTGACACTAATCCCAACATTAGAACTGAGCCTGAAAATAAAGCACCTTTTCATCCCGCTCTGTTTGCCCCGTGTAAATAGACAGGTTCAGACAGCAAAAGATAAGCACTGCAACTGAAAACCTGTCATCAGCTCCTCATTTTGTCTTTGTGAACAGGACAACTGTCCGTTCGTGTACAATCCCAGGCAGTATGATTATGACCGTGATGACGTGGGGGACCGCTGTGACAACTGCCCTTACAACAGTAACCCAGACCAGACAGACACAGACAGTAATGGCGAGGGAGATGCCTGTGCAGTGGACATTGATGGAGATGGTAGGAATTAAAGTTTTTAGTATAAAAATGCCTAGAAGCATTATTTTGTCTGTTTCTAATCTTAATGTTTTCTCATGTGATTCTACTTGATTGCCAGGAATACTGAATGAGAAGGACAACTGTCCCTATATATACAACGTTGACCAGAGAGACACAGATCTTGACGGAGTGGGAGACATGTGTGATAACTGTCCTCTAGAACATAATCCCGATCAGGTGTGTAGACACAGACACAAACACCCTTCCCCATTTCCTTCCGCCTCAGCCACCAACAATAATCCACATTCAGATCCTAGCCTTTCTCTCTAGCTCAGCATATATCTGTCTTTCAATTGAGAGAGAGCCTTGGCGATTAGCCTTGTGTGGCTGTCTAAGCTTTATCACGCCATGTAATGGTGGAGCAAATCCTGTATGCAGCTCAAGGGCACATTAGTTCAATAAGGCGTGGTAGGGGGGGAGCAAGAGGTCTTTTCAATGGCCCATTGACGTTGGCTGGCTAATGTGAAGGAAGAGGCCCTAGGCTGGATATTATGGAGGAATTGGCTGGTCCTGGGGTATGTGCATGCCATGTCAATGCAGCACGGGCCTGCTCAGTCCACCTGTGCCATGCTACACTGAGAAATAGGAATGTGTTGAACAGCAGGAATTGGGCAGAGGGTTGGAGGAATGATAAGTTGTGTCAAAGCCTTGGTTACAGTGTTTTTAAGAACAAATTGCACGCTGCTTTAAATAGCTAGAAAAGACTTGCTAAACACTAATGTTTTAAACTGAGGAATTTTGAATTCAGCAAACTTGTTTTTAGAGGTGGAAAGAGACTGAATTCTAAGTAAGCCCTCAACAAAAACAAAAGACAAACCAGTGAAACATGCATGTTTTTCTGTCCAATCAAAAGCTGGATTACCCTACAATATAGATACTTGAACATTAACTGGTTATAGGTGGATTCAGATGATGATCGAGTGGGAGACAAGTGTGACAGTAACCAGGACATCGATGAGGATGGACACCAGAACAACCTGGACAATTGCCCATATATTCCAAATGCCAACCAGGCTGATCATGATAAGGATGGCAAGGGAGATGCTTGTGACTATGATGATGACAACGACGGCATCCCTGATGACAAAGACAACTGTAGACTGGCCTTCAACCCTGACCAGCTGGATTCTGATGGTAAGAAAAGTCCGAAATACATCCCATAATGTGCTAGTACACCTAGAAAAATCTTCCTAATTTACACCAACGCACATTTCTCAGGCGATGGTCGTGGAGATGCTTGCAAAGATGATTTTGACCAAGACAACGTTCCTGATATCTACGACGTATGTCCTGAGAACTTTGATATCAGTGAGACAGACTTCCGCAAGTTCCAGATGGTTCCTCTGGATCCAAAAGGCACCTCCCAGATTGATCCTAACTGGGTTGTCCGGCATCAGGGCAAAGAGCTGGTGCAGACTGTGAACTGCGATCCTGGCATTGCAGTCGGTATGTTAACTGTTTAAAGTCAATGAAATAGTTATGCCTTTACTTTTTAATTCATTCTTGTTATAAACAGTCCTTCAGCCAAGAATTTCTTTTGAAAAAGTCCTTCAGTGACTGCAGTGAAATTTTTTTGCCCCTTTCATTACTCTGTTTTAATGTACAACTTCAAAATGCAAACCAAAAGCTTTCTTTTTGAACTCTCTCTTTCTACTTCCCCTTTTCTTCAACAGGTTACCATGAGTTCAACGCCGTAGATTTCAGTGGAACTTTCTTCATAAACACAGAGAGAGATGACGATTATGCCGGCTTTGTATTCGGCTACCAATCCAGTTCCCGTTTCTATGTTGTGATGTGGAAGCAGATTACGCAGACCTACTGGTCAAGTAAACCCACCAAGGCCCAGGGCTACTCAGGCCTGTCCATCAAAGTAGTTAATTCCACAACCGGCCCAGGAGAGCACCTCAGAAATGCTCTCTGGCACACAGGCAATACCGCAGAACAGGTAAGAAAGATTTGTACTACTCAATATAATAAAATGTTTGTCAGTCAGACGAAACTGCAGATCCTTTTTTCTTGGTCTTTAGGTCCGCACTCTTTGGCACGACCCTAAAAATGTTGGCTGGAAAGATTTCACTGCCTACAGGTGGCATCTGATCCACAGGCCCAGAACTGGACTTATTAGGTGGGAATAATAACTTTTACAGCATATTTTCTTTTTTTCTTTATGAACTTCACATGTTGAAATTTAGAGCTTTGAGCTAATTTATTTGTATTTCTCTTTCCATAGAGTTGTGATGTATGAGGGAAAGAAGATCATGGCAGATTCTGGTAGCATCTATGACAAGACGTATGCAGGTGGCAGGCTAGGTCTTTTTGTCTTTTCACAAGAGATGGTTTATTTCTCAGACCTCAAGTATGAATGCCGAGGTGGGTAACATTGAGGAATGTGTAAACATTGCTCTAAATACCTCAACTGATGCACTTATTAGATTATATGCTAACTCCTTGTATCATCTCTTTCGACAGATGCATAAAATGACGATCAAAATCTCTAAGGAATGCACCCTTTTTTTGTAAAGTAAGAACATATCTTGTCCTGCAAAGTCCAGGGGCTGATTTATTTCCGCATTACTTTTCTTCTGTGGCACTCTCAGATGGGCTGAAGGGCATACTGTTAGCCTCAGGGTAACCTGAAATTGGTTTGGGGAAAGCACCAACTAGCTGACTTCCAGTTGAAAATTAAAGATCAAGGAGAGCTGAAAAAACTCTGACTTCGCAAGATGGACACCAACAATAAGAAAGGTTCCTCAGAAAAAAAAAAATGCACTTCAGTGCCTTTTTGTTACTCTCTGTTTCTCATCTTCAGCCTGTGTGCCTTTCTGCCTCACTTTTTGGTTAGACATCCCAAAGAAAGAAAAAATATATATATTCTATTTTCTTTACTGGACTACTCATTGTATGATTTGTGAATGATGCTTTTGAAGATTCAAAGAATGAACACAGCGCATTTTAGGATTTTCTGCTGTTAAGGACTTGAAATGATTTAAGGGGAATGTTAAGTGGTGGGAAGTATGTGTTTATTCATGTACAGTGTGTGTGGAAGATTAGCCATGAATGGATAAAGAAAATCCTTCATCTGTCTACCTAAGAATCTCTGTTGAGTAGAGAAATTAAATTTAGTCTAGTTTCTAGTTTACACAGAAGAACCACAAGCTTTGCTGATGTCTGATTTTTTTTGACTCAGGATAAGATGGAAGGGATGATCTTCCAATATTAAACCAATGAGAAGAATCTTATCACCTGGTATCACAAAGCCAAGATTTCTTATAAAATTACCATGTCACACATTTAGTCACTGAAGAGATTTCTCTTCCTCAACTTTTGAGGATTTCAAGATGAAATGATGTAAATACATCTAGTTTATTGACTCTTGCCTACAGTGTAGGCAGCAAACAGAAGTAGTACTAAAAAGAGTAAAACTCATCCAAATAACTGTTTCTTTGTTATAAAAACTGATAGACTGATTTACAAGGTGAATTGGGTATTCCTCAGATAGAGCTTTTTTATATGAAGTTAGTGTGATTTTTGTACCTTTTCTGCAGAGAGAGATGACATTTTTAATGTACAATTATTACCTCATTGCTGTTTATAATCTGACACAAACAAAACAATGCTTTTTCACAATCTTCTGAAATGATGGACATTCTAGTGCTACTCTAGCATAAGCTGTAAATAGTTTTGTATCTAACAAACAGAACAGAGTTCCCAGGGCCATGGTGTACCCCAGGAAAAATGGGAGATTTTTATAAATTTGCTTAGCCAATATGTTCAGTGCTATTTTTAGCAAATAAATTATTGTTTTGTTTGTCTTAGCTGTTTCTGAGAGCTTGATTTGTGTGTGCATATAGATTCATGCTATTTAAATAATTTATCAGGATTTGTCACCTTGTAAAAGGGGACTTGTCCGTCTGTATAAACAGTTTGCACACTGACGCGAGGATGTTCTGTTCTTTATCGTTTTAACTTGTTTTGTTGTGTATCTTTTTCTATTAGTTTTGTCTGTAAACATTTTCTTAGTTGTATAAAGCAAAATGCTGTTTTTATTCATTGGAAATTTTTTGTTACCAACTTTTCAAAAATAAATATCCATTAAAATGTAAATGTCTACCTGTCCTTTTGTTTGCTTTATTTCAGTTTAAATATTCACCTACAACGTACTTAAATGCATTAAATCTTAGACACCTGCATGTCAGTCTGTTAACTCAAGCTTTGGCACTACACTGTTGAAGTCAAAATGATGATTGAGTTTTAGTGAGTTGGACTAACATCTAGTTCAGCTTACTTAAGAATCCCAATAAACTGCTGACAATTTATCAATCAGATTCAACAGAATAGTAAAATTTTTTAGATTATTCTCTCTAATTTTGGATGCAGTTCATCTTGGTAGTTGATAGTCTTCTCAGTCAAAGAATTGGCCACACTGTCACGCAAACTGTAAGATCACATCAGTATACAGAGGAAATGCAACCAAACTTAAGTCCTTGGTGAAGATACAGATACTTTCTCTGCATCTTGTAGTCCAAGCATCAATTTGTGGAGCTTGCTGAACTTTATTACAACTTAGTTAAGACTAAGATTAATCTTTTCAGCACAGCAGTCCAGGGTAGGTTTAGTGTAAAACAAGGAGGGGATAAGAAGAAATTACTACTTACATTATGTTTTTTTTATTTTTTGAAAACTTTGATTGCTCTGTTTCTGACAGAAAAATACATTTTTTGGATGATTATTCTCTCTAATTTTGGATGCTGTGCAGCTGGAAGGGTTTTTGCTGATACTTTTTTTTACTTTGGTCATTTGTTATGATGACCAAAGAAGCAAGGTGGTGTACAACCAGGAGCAGCTGATTAACATAGCAAAAGCTGAAATAATACCTCAACTGAGGCCACAAATCTCAGATGAGTTGAAAAGGAGGAGTTGTAGATGCAGAGCTGAAGCAAAGAGGTGAGAGAGAAAGAGGACGTTCAAACCATCTCTTCCATCAATCATAATGCCCAATGTGGGATGAACTCCAAGCTCTAACAAGGAAGCAGTCAGTGTATCAGGAATGTAGTATTATGTGTGTTACTTAAGTCTAGACTTAAAAGGCTAAACAACCTGTTGAAGAAAGCTGGTTCTGTTCTGGGGACTACTTTGGAACCACTGGAGATGATGGTGCAAAGAAGAATTTTACATAAAATCAAGAAAATTACGCACCACCCTGAGCATCCTCTTAATGAGACTGCTTTACAACAACAGAGTGTTTTCAGTCAGAGGCTTCTTCAGATTTGTTGTAATACAGTAAGCTACAGGAGGTTCTTCCTGCCCACAGCCATCAGAAGCAACAATTACTCTTAAGAACCTCGGATAATATGAATTACAACAACATATAATTTCCCTTTGGGATTAATAAAGTATTTTTGAATTTGAATTTATTTTTTGAATTTGAAATGCAGGACCATCATCCTGCAAAGCAATAGTGCTATACACTTTACCTAATTCACAATTAATGTAGGTTTTGTTTTTCAGTAAGTTATTTAATAAAGAGTGTGCAGATTACTCGTGGATTTATAATATTTACCAGTTCTTTGCAGTTTTTGTAAAATGTTTCAATTTAAGGCATAATCTCTGTGTTGAATTAAAACAAATTCTGAATCTTGAGTAATGGACAGAGATCTCTGTACTTCTTTAGTGTGATAAGATATCCATGTCATTAGGCATCATTTAGCCCATCATAAATGTTTTATATGGTATGTATATCATAAGTTTCATTTAACTGCTAAAGCCAGGTTCTTTTCCTGGATTCCCACCATGTTTCTGAACCTAGATTCGACATTTAAGATCAGTGGCTAATATGAAGGGCTGATGAACACAAAGACTGTACACCTGGAAGACAGAACTTGTTTATTTACCTCCTGTAGGGCAAACCATGTGGACCCTCCATCAGGTGGATCTGCCCAAGTGTCCTCAAACTTCAAAATTCAAATCTGAAATACTTGATTCAATGTAGCCTGCCACCTACTCCATCATCCAACAACTGTCTGATTCATGCTGAACCCCACTGAACATAGAGTTTTATTAATACATTCCCTGCAATCTGCTTCTGCAAAAACAAGGGCTCTTGGGTAACACCTGAACATACAGTTTTCGAGACTTAAATGAGAAAAGAATAATATTTTCTAAGATGATAAAGCTATGGCCAACATAAGTCTGGAATGTGGTTTGGTAGACGTCTTTTTTTTTTTTTTCTTTTCTAGTAACCTGGATGTATGGGTAGGGTGTGTAAATTCTGCATGTGTTAGGTTTTATTTTAAAAAGACTGGTGCATCAGTTTGCAAAGCTTTAATACAAATCTTATCCTCTTAAGCATTATATACAAAAAAAGGTGTGTAATTTAAATACTTAAAAAAAATTAACTAACACTGTCTTCTGGGACACTTAAGGCAGGATTTTCAGAACATTAAGATCAGAGGCCCCAAATCCATCCCTTAGCACAACCCTCGCCCAGTTACTGTTTTAAAAATCACGACAATCTTTGCATTTACAAAACAAAGACATTATTCTTTTTTTTTTTTTTTTGTCTGTGACATAATTGCCATATAATCGCATAAACACCTTGGCTACTTTTCTATAATTGCCTTCCGTAAGCTGTCGAGAAAAACTGTAAATCCCCCAAGAGAACAAAACAGTTCCTGTGATTGTTGGCAGGCGTATCAGGATTCCTAACGAGTATGTGCTCTGACCTCCGACCCTGGCGCTGCCTGAACCTGAACACCTCCAACAAGAAGCTAATATTGTTTTTGGAAAATTTAAAAAAAAAAGAAAAAACAAAACTGACCTGTGATGCAATAGAAAGTTTGATCTTTAAATGGCTCTACGAGGCTCTTAATTTTTCAGCGCACAGTCAGTTGGTTAAAAATAAATATAAAAACAAGGACATAAAAACGGTAATTATTTAGATGGAGATGGTACTGTTTCTTTATATTTCAACTCTTGAATACATAATTGTTCATTTCTTAAATCCCTTGCGTATGACATGCTTTTTGATTTATGTATTACAGTTTGGCAGCAAGTGAAGCAAAACAGAAAGAAAAGAGAAATCATATGATTGACTGACTTAAGCAAAAATGTGACTTTAAATTTAAGTTAATCTTTCCTGATGGTTATATGTATCTAACAGTTAAAAATAACTTCACTGAATAAATCAAAGGGTCATTTTTTTAATAAATGGGAATGGAGTGGAAGGAAAAAGTGTGGTAAGAAAAGATACACTATTAACAGGGATAGCCACATCCTTGAGAGGACTGTAAAGAAAAGCCTATTTATGAATCAGGAGGACATTCACAAGGTGTGGACAGCAGCTGTGGTCATGTCTTCTGCTGGTGTTGGGCCACTGCTTTATAGGTCAAAAGTTAGCACACCTGTCTAACATGAAACTTTGCAACACCTAAAGCTTTGATCTGCTGGACTATTGCTCGTAAAGCAAAAAAAAAAAAAAAAAAAAGGCAATAAATGCTTTAGTGATCATATTGTCACTGTAAAGGGTTGGCCAGCAAACTTGCCTGACCTTAACTCCATCAAGAAACTGTGGGGTCTTGTCAGGGAAAGGATAAAAGACACCAGAGTTACCAGTCCAGTTGAGCTGAAAGCTGCTATTAAACACATTCTGAAGTCTCTCAGCTCCACTACAGACTGACTATCTTATGCCGTGATGTACTGATGCAGTAATTAATGTGAAAACAACACCAAAAACAAATTTAATTCACACATGTATATATGTGCAGTTGATGGACATGGTTCTGAATTGGCTTTTCAGTGTTTAAATTTCTTTTATTATTGGTTAAATATATATTATTATTCAGCCTCTGACAGCAACTAATCTGAAAAGTTATCTGCCATAGATAAGACATCAACTGCCTATAATCCTTTCAAAAACCTCACTTCAAAAATCTTTGAACTATCCCTTTAAATTCCAGTGTTCTATCAACCCTTACATTGCAAAAACGGTTTTTGTTTTTTTGTTTATTTTTTTTGCTAGAGACGTTTTTTCTACCTATTTTTGTAAAGTAAAAACATCTTATGGTCCTAAGCTGAATGAGCTTGTCAGCTATACTGTTTACATTTGTTATTTGTGCACTTAGAAAGAATATCAAACATCTATGCTATGGTAAAGCACAATGATCACTGATCAATAGAGACAACAGCTGAGAAGAATAGATCAAAATCATATTAGTGTGTTATTCATTAACTGAGCTGGCAACACATAAGAGAAGATGGGAAGACTGAAGAAAGAAGCAGTGGCTTTTAATTTCATGAAGGGAGCACGCCCTGCTGCTGCACCGTAGCTTCTGTTTATCTGCCAACCTGTAATTCCTCCTGGCACCGGTCTTGTGTTGAGTTACAGACTCGCCTTCAAAAAGAGCGCCTCTGCCACAGCAAAGTCACTGAGTGCCTGTTCAGTATACCTCATCTCTCTGAGCAAGTGCAACACAACCATGCATTAACATCACTGTAAAACCACAGGTCTAGTAATGACTGTAAGAGCTGGCGGGCCAGCTGTAGTGGTTTACAATGATTTAGGAGAGCTAAGTCAGTAGTGCCTGTTTGTGGGGATGTTAATCCCATTGTAAGTTATATTTATCAGCAAACTTAAGACATATTGGCTAATGTTGATCTTAACATTCTCTTAAACAGATCTTTCAAACTGAAAGTGTTCTGTTTCTCTAAATGAAAATTCTTCAGCATGTTATGGTAAGAAATGAAAGCCTACTGACTTTTCTCAATAAAATCAGACAAACTGGAAAACAGGAATTACATATATTCTGTACCCAGAATACATCATTGTGGAACTATAGGCTGTAGTTCAATTCAGTTCATTTATATAGTGCCAATTCACAACAAATGTGATCTCGAGGAACTTTACAAAAAAAAAAAAAAAAAAAAAAAAAACCCCACATATATTCCTATTGATCCTCATTATCGAACAGTACAGTAAGCTCAGTTAATTATTCAAATGAGTTTACAGTTTTCTATCAAAGGAACCCCAGCAGATTGCATCGAGTCATTGAGTTGCATCGTCTGAGGGTGGGTCTGTTCTTGTTGTTCTCGTCACCCACATGCAAATCATCAGTTCATCAAGACCTAGTATAAGTGAGCCAGCAAGACTCACACCCAGTGCCAGGTTGTCCACCTTTGATTTTGTAACCTAGCCAACCTTTTTGTCATAACTATTAAGAAAACCTGCAACTCACTTCCTTTCTTCTTGTGCTCTAGAATTACCAGCTCATCAAGCCATTTTATACAAAGACCAAACAGACTTCCATTTGATGCGAGATTGTCTTAGATGCAAAAGGCTATGTCGTGATTCATCATCTGATCAACCTATGCAACAAAAAAGTGAGTTGCAAATACTAATGCCACTAAAGGTTTTAACCACGAAGAAACAACCAGAACAAATTTCCCTTTTTATTATGTAGTTTGACATTAGAATTGACAAGTGAATACATGTTATTTGATTTAAAGTTTCATGTTCATACAATGAATGTGTCTAGAGGATGTCTACTACCCTCTACATGTTTGAACTGAAATTATCTACCTTTCACTCTCAACACACGGGTGTGAAATATTAGGGATAGTTGTGGTAGACAGATTTCCACACACTAAATGATTTCGCAGAACGGTGTTGCATGAAACCCAGCGATTTCATCAGATGTAAAAAGTTAAGACAGAAACACCTGTGTCCCATCTGTTCACTGCTGAACGGAGCCTAATATAAGTTGATGTTGACATTTCAATGAACTGACACAGGATGGTTTGGATTTGGAAGCTTGTATAAAAACTGGCTGCATTGAAAGTAGGTCAAAAGAGTCACGAATGACCCAGAAACCCATTTCAATGTTTGCCAGGATCAAACTGTTCTTATTTCCAAGAGATTGGTATATCTATTGACACACACACAAAAAAAATCAACTATAAAGCTGGGTTTGCTTTGCAAGAACATGTATGATAAGGAACCTCCTGTTCCAATATTTTGGTAAATCTGTTTATGACTGTTTTAAACTGTGCCTCTTTTCCAACTACAAGTACGTCCAGAAGGAATATAAAACAATTTTCAAGCAAGTTGCATCTCACTACAAACTCAGTGGCAACACCTTTGAGCCAAAAGACGTTCATAAACAACCCCGTTCACAGAGGATGTGTGTTATTTGGGTGGACACAGTGTAAAGAATCACTTATGGCCTTGATCATGTTTTCAATTTTGTTCCAGGACGAAACATAAATAGCATTTCAGGAAGATGCATGCAGAAAGCAAGACATCCTTTGGACATGCTTGTTTGCAAACCAAAAATATGTTTATATATTTTTTGTGGATGACTACTCCTCACTCCACAGTTTTGTTATACAGATTAGAGACATTAAGGCACCTGCATAAGACAAAATATCAGCAGTATGGTTAAAACCCAAGATGTGGTGCAACAAGTTGTTGATTTACTGTTTCTGTGTACTGTCAAAGTTATAAAATTTCTGGGAACTCTTTTTTTCTATCACTCTGCTTGTTTCAGCAGTAGGATTGAGGGAATTTTTTTTTTTGGGTCATTGGACTATCCTGTAAAAAAAAGTTATAATTTTCCTTCTACAGTCCCCCAAAAAACTATTGAGGTACACTTTTCCACACTTTGTCACTTCAAAGTGTGACAAACATCAATGTATTTTATCTAGATTTTATGTAGCTGAGTAACACAAAGTAGCATTTTAGTGACACACTTGATACAAGGTTTTGAACATGGGTAAAAAAAAAAAAAAAAAAAAAAAAAAAAAAGGGTCGGTCCCTATCAGCTTTGCACATCTAGAGACTATATTATTGCTAATCTTTGTTTGTAAATTAGCTGAAGTTTGATTGCACTGAGATTGTCTGAACAATAATTCTAAGAAGATTCTCTATTGGATTAAGGTCTGGACTTTGACTTGATCACCCAAACATCTGAAAATACTCTGAGCTTTTTCATTGTAGGTATGATAATGTTCATTGTCCCACTGTGAGGTGAACCTGTGCCCCAGTTTCAAGTATGTTTCAGCCCTAACAAATTATCTTCCAGGACTGCACTACATTTAGCTCCGCTCATCTTCACATCAAACTGACTAACTTTCCTGCTGATGAAAAACATTCCAACAGCCTGATGAAACATCATTATGTTTCAAGGTGGGTGTGGGTGTTGTGTTTAAGCTGATGCATATTGCTTGTTTTCTGAAACTTCAACAATGGCTTTCTTCTTGTGTTTTATACAATCCACATAGGTCTGATTCTATTAAAAAGGAATTCCCACAACTCACACAACTCAATATGGGATGACAGTGTTTAGCATGCCTGGTAAATATTCTAAAACTGAACACATGATTCCTTTTCAAAGCTGAACTACAATATTTTTCCTAACCATGACTAAACAGTAGTGGGATCTAAACCACACCAGAAGATTGTGGCACCAAAGATTTAGGTGTGTTGAAGTGTCTCAGATAAATGGAGGTAGATTTAAGGATTCAAAATTCTGCTGGTGTGGCCATAAATCACCTTTCAAACTTTGCTGTTTTGTTAAGAAAAAAAGCACAGACAAAAAAGAGAGCTGAGTACCATGATATTTTTCTAAAGACAGATGGTTGTCTATTTTTTAGTAATTTTGTGGGAAATATTGAATGAATTTGTGTTCTTTAAAGTTCACAACCAGATCCACTTAAAGCTATCAGCATGCAACTTCTTACAGGCACCTCATACCTTTGATGATAGGGAAGGTCAGGTTTGGTACCACACATATCTGATGGCAAATCTGTTTACCGGCAACATTCCTTCACCAATAAAAAGCTCAGGTTTCAAGCCGTCACTGGAATAGGCCCTCTGTAAAACCCTGGTAGAGTGCCTGCAGAGCAGAGCTACTCAGAGGAAGGCATTCTGCTCACATTACCAGGTCAGCGGCATTGCTTTACTATGCAGCCCACCAGGGAAAGTTTCAAGTGTTAGCTGAAAATACCCCTTTAAAGGTTACAGAGAAGGCCATATTGCTGTTTTTGTCATCAAGTTCCAGGTAAAAATGGGGTATTTCTGTATGTTGAGACAGCAAGTGCATAATTCAACAGCTATTCTGTATTCTTTCTTGCTAAACAGGTCCAGAGTTTTCATGTTTGTGACAGTAGCCCTGACAGGGGGCAATGAGACATGTGAGGGTGCTGTATTGGGTTCCCTTCAGGCCCATTTTGTGTCCTCAATCAGTGGCCTTGGACAAAAGGAGCACAGAAACCAGAGCCTGAGGTAGAACTCCACTTTTACTGTGAGTGAGGAAGGCTAGAAGAAAGGAGTCCTTTCTCTGTTCATCCTGGTTAGCTGTACTGTACACCTCAGAGAAGCACTCAGCGCTAAAGGGAGATGGGTTGTCTTTGATAAAGGACACCCACACACACAGACATCACCCTCAGTCTCATCTTTGCCTTCAAGAGCCATAAAAAAAAAAAAAGAAAAAAAAGAAAAAAAAAAAAAAAGAAACGGACAGTGGAGTTCAAGGGACTTGGCGAGAATTCATCTCCTTGCTGAGTCACGACAATCACGTTTGTTTGGAGAAAGTTCAGACTGTGAGGGGATCTATCGTCTTAGTCTCATCTGATACGGCAGGCTTTTGTGAAAAAAGGACTTTTCATCACCTCTTTTTGTCATTTCAGAGACAGTGGGTGTCGTGCTGACACATATACACCACGCTGAGTGGATCCAGCTATTGAAACCTGACTTGTTTCAGTGCTTCTTTCACACAACCAGACAATGAAGTGCAGAGATGTTTATAGAAGAAACTAGCAGGTGCTGTTATCATGGCTAAGACAAATGTTCTGCAAAATATTTTAATGATCCCCTGAGGCCTATGCTATCTGCACAATTTAACAAAGATATTTGTGACAACAAAAAAATGTACACCATAAGATATAGGAGGACTTCACTATGTAGTTATTAGAAAGTAGTTGTAGTTTTATTTATAAAAATAAGTTACTTAAGTTTCTCAAGCATCTTTTGTTCATTTTGGTGAGTGGATATACACTTGTGTTGCACCCAACAAGTACATTGTTCTATGGAGATCTTTTTCTGGTTATAGTTGATTTAAGCTGTAGAACAGTCACTGGTTACTCAGGTTTACGAAGATAACTCTCTCATTGTGATCTACCTGGTATTTGTCAGGGTCGCCTGCTTTGTTACAAAATGTTATACGGTGCAGAGGATATTTTGTGATAAAAGTACAGAATTATGTAGTCAAGAAATACATGGGGCTCAGTGTGTAAAAAGAAAAAATATTTAAGATAATGTAAGTTTCAAATTCAACTCAAAGTTTAACTTAAAGGCTTGTTGTAAGTCAGTATTCTACCTTTTAATCAGTCTATAATTATTTTGTTGTTTTATTAATCTAAGAATTTTGTAAAATGCACTTAAAATTTTGTCTTATTTTGAGTTAGTTTTTTTCTGGGTGAACATTATTAAACAACTGCATAAGACAGCACATGGTTATTGATTTGAAAAAGGTATACACAATGTCCAAGCTGTGCCCATAATAAATCTCACACTGGTAAGACAGCTAGCAGTTCCATGTGCCACACAAGGTGTCCATTTTTTTTTTTTTTTTTTTTTTTTTTTTTCACTTGAGCATCTGCCCCCCAAAATGTCTGTGCACACAACTGGTCTCAGATATAGAGACTTCGGAAATATAGGGATGTTTCTTTATTAATCCAAAAAGAGAAAAACTTTTTATCGTTGTGAAAATCCAGCAGTAAATGGCCTGCAAATAGCTTATACTTGTATAGTGCATTATCAAGTCCAGAGGACCCCAAGGCACTTTACATTACATTCAGTCATTCACCCATTCACACACTGATTTTAGTAAGCTACTACATTGTAGCCACAGCTGCCCTGGGGAAATCTGACAGAAGCGAGGCTGCCATGCACTGACCACCACCAGCAGCCAAGGTGGGGGAAGTGTTGCCAAGGACACAACGACTGAGACAGATGAAGCGGGAGTTCGAGCCGGCAACCCACCAGTTGCAGGATGAACTCCTTCCTCCTGAGCCAGCCAGAAATCCATCCTTTATTTTTTTGTATATATTTGTGGGGTTTTTTGTTTGTTTACGACTTAATCCAATTATAATACAATAAAAAATTGCTTAATTGTTGCAGGTTTACATTAGGGAAACCCAAATTAAACTAATGGCATCTGTTTAAAGAGTGTAACAGGTCTTAAGGTGGTATAGTAAGAAAATAAATGTGATGGAGTTTTGATATCGATATCATGGTCTGGAGATCATAGATCCAAACTAGATTTTAGTAATGCGACTAAGCCATCTAAAGCTGTTATCTCTTTTCCTCATTCTAATTTAACTATTCTGTTTCTACCCATAAAAATCGCAACCTGTTGATAATTAGCAAACCCTCTTTTCACAATAAAGCCAAAGTAGTGTGATATGGAAGACGTTCACACAATGATAAAGTCTGTTTTCCAGCAGACTTCCTAAATCTTAAGATTATGGAGCTAATTACTGGCATTCCTTCGAGAACTTACAGACTCCAGCTCCAAACGTGGCAGCTTAGGAGAACAGTAAGCTCCTTATATACCACTGTAGTAGACAAACAACATGTTCTGTCCTACAAAAAGGAAGTCAACCATGCATTGGGTATAAAATAATGTTGCAGACAAAAACTTTTTTCAGGTAAGGTATGTATGCCCACTTGCTTCAAAACACTGTGCTGCTTTGGTGATCATCTTCCAAATGGAAGATCAGGTAACTTTGACACTGATATTGATCTCAGGCACTGAATAAAGTTGTTGCATACAGTCTATAAAAGGTTAAAAAGGTAGAAAGCGTGAAGAATTTTGAAAAAGACTTAAAAATTTGTTACTTTTTTTAAAAAAAATTACTTGTACTAATCAGCATTTTTTAAACGGAGAATATTGTGTGACGAAATAAAGGAACCTGACCTAAATTTTGAGGTTCCATTACCTCAAGCAGATTAAGTCATGGTATGTGGTGATGAAGAACAGAACTGCAGTTGGCTTGAACTGCATGAAACTGAGAAAAAAAAACTTGTTGCTGCAAGTGAGCACAAATAACTGAAGATGCTGGGAACTGGGAACAGCAAGTAACACCAGTGATAAAAAAAAAAAAAAAAGTAAAGAGTAAAGTAAAAAGTAAAGTCACCCTGAGTAAGTACAAGAGACTCCATATCACTAATCTGAATGGGAACCATTGGAGCTGGGTAGCCGTTGGTTGGTGGAAGCAAAGGGAATCTAATTGGGAGGAAATGACAGAATCAAGTAACCAACAAAAAGTGAAGACAGCAGAGAAACCAGGAAAATTCACAATTTAAAGGAGACCTATTATGCAAAATTCACTTTTTGTTTTCTTTTTTTTTTGTACCTCCATCTGGTCTCTACTGCATCTAGAAACAGTCCAAGCACTAAAAAAAAAACAAAAAAACATCCACCCGTTTTCTGGCAATAAGTTGATGTTTTTTGGTGTCTGGAATATAAGCCTTTTCAAAAACCTCCCGTTTATGAAGTCAAAATCGGCGGACACTGCCCCTTACCTAGCAACCCCAGCTGAGCCCAACTCCTCACCTAGCAACCCAAGTGGAGCTGGTCAGCTGGTTTTACCACTGTATGCTCTGTACAATGGCTGCTTGAGAAGTGTTTTGTTGCTGACTTACCATTCAGAAACCTCTTACTGCATCCTTGATGGTTGTGCAGGACAATCCTCTTCCGCTTCTGGGTCTGTCTCAGGATCAAAGATGTACGATTGTACAATTATGCATCTGTTTGCAGCCATTTTTACATGTGTAAAATTCAAGTGTAAACACAGAGTTGGGGGGCGCAGCTAGCAACAGCTCTTTGCATAAAAGAGTCTTAAAATAGCTCATTCTGAGAGGAGCTCAAAATAGGTAGAACTGAGGAAGTGAAATCTTATTATCTGAGAATGAGTTTGTGCAAAAAAATGTAATGAATATGTTTCCAGACCACTGTGATTTGCACATTCCTTGTTTAATAAACCTTTTACTTTTACTCCCGTCTCCTGAGAATGTCTTGCATGTGGGTCAGAAGCTTAACTAAAACCTTGACAATAATGCCTAATGAGAATGACATCATTGGCCTCATAGCATAACTGCCTCAGTCATATTTTAACATTTTCAGAAAACAAGCAAAAACACACTTTTAAGCAAGTGGAAGTGAAAGGAAAAACTTAGGCATTTTGGACTGTAACAAGTGTTCTGATAGGCTGAGGACATAGGCAATTAGGCAGGGTGATGTAGCAGTGTAAGTAGATCAACATTATGCAGATATCTCAGTTTGGCCAAAATATGACTTAGGCAATTATGCTATGAGGTTAACAATATGTAACTTTTGCTTTTTCATCAACCACTGGAAAAATTCAATCATGTTGAATTTTCATCAGTGCATACCAAGATTCTGCATGGTGTAGTATGACAATAAGTAAAGCTACATTAATCCTGTCCAAGTGGGGATAAGCCCTCCTTCCCTGTCCATCTGCAACCACCCCCATAGTTTCCATGCATACAGATATTTAATTCAATTTGAATATGCCATTGTCCTCAGTACATTAAAAAAGGTGCTTGTCTTTGCTGTAGGGACAGGACAATTGCGAAAAAGTACTGTTGTTAACAATGTATTGCTGTAACATTTGAATATTATTACATAAACTATGCATCAGTGAGAGTTGTGATGCTCATGGCACAGGATTTACCTGGAGATCAAATTGCGTATGCTACAGTATCGAATGCAGACAAAGACAATCTTGGATCAACATTTACTTAAAGCCCTGTATCTTCATGTACCATAAAACTGCAAGAAAGAAGCACAATATTGTGATAGAGGTATCAGTGGTGGGTCTAAAAGGCAAATAAAGAAATATGGCTAGTTGTAATCTCTAAATTGATAGCAAGGACTTTAAAATTAACTATAGAACTAAGGAACTAATAGTAGAAGTATTAAAGATGAAAAATAAACACAATGAAACAGTCATCACTTATGCATGTTTCCCCTGTTAACCTTTTCTAGTTACGTTATGAAGGATTTTTGGAAAACGCCTTTTTAGCCCTGGTTAAATACACTGCTTTAGACTCAGACAGCAAACACATTGACCTAATTCATGCTTGTTGGTATGAAAATGACAGGGTCACAACCACGGGCAAGAATGGATGTAATGGTGCAATCTTGGCCAGTGTCTTTCATCTACTGTATACTTTGGTGTCATCAACCAGTTCGGACAAAAAAGACAGAAATTATGACCCTAATTTAAAAGATTCATTAGAAGTTGTTTGCTGGAATGGGACATCCTTTGTAATTACATGGATTTTCCAAAAATCTGTAGTCACAGGGGGGAGTGGTGTGAGTAAGGCAGCTGAGGTGCCAAAAGAGGCTGGTAGTGTTTATTATTTCACTGAATATTCAAAATATTGACATAACTGGAATTAAACTGCACATTCTAAAATATCCCGGCTGGAATCCATGTCATTTCAACTAATTTAGCAAATTTCTAAACTTTTCAGACAAGTAGAAAACTTCCATCTCCCTTTTAAAATTGTTGGTCTTGAATGAGTACACTTCATATATTTTCATATTTGTCTTTTCTTAAAATCCCAAATGCTTCCGTAATTATAGTGGAGCATTTATGGTTTTCAACTATGTACTTATGTTATTATCAACATGGCAATTAAGGAATCCAATCGTTTTAGGACGATGGCCACAAGAAAGCACTGAATTTCTTCCAATTTTTCCCCTCCCAACAACAGCATGAGTGGCATTAGCAACAAAACAGTCTTTCATGCTCTCCCCATTAAGTCATGTCATTTTAAACATGCCACCTGATGGTAGTTAAGCCCTCTAACATTTCCTTTCTCTTTATTAAAATACAGAATAAAATCTATATTTTCAATGTGTCACAAGTTTATTCAGGTGATGAACTTATATCATAATATATCATCAACATAACATGTAATTTTTCTTATGCGGTTATGCAAAAGAAAATGGTACAAAAAAATACCAAAACAGACTGTGTACATAGCGTAAGTAAAAACAAGGAATACATACCCTATTTCTACTGTGTAGCGACTTCAATCCACAAATAACTGCCAGTTGAATTGGTTTTGTTATGCGATGCGTCTCCAATGAGCCATGCTGAGTCCAACTTGCATCTTGAATATTTATTTTAAAACTAAAACAATAAACTTTTGCCGTCCGTCAAAACAAATAGCGAGTGTATTAACTTACATTGCTTGTGAATAGGAATGAAAAATAAAATCCATTTAATTTCTGGAGTGAGAGCTGGTTTGAGTTAATAATCTTACTCCTCTGACTGATCAACTGATGGAATATATTATGATGTTTTACTGGGAGGTTAAAAACAATTAGTTTTTAATTTTTCCCCCACAACTAATGCTTGTGTTCCTTCTGTGTTTTTAGTGTGATATTACACCACTGCAATGAAAGATTAATTTATTATAAGGCTTTTTATAGAATATTGTGAAGAATGCCAATAAATGCTTTTCAATGCATTTTGGCTTGTGAAAAAAGGATGGCTTAGCTTGATATTAAAATAGTTTTCTATAGAAGTATTACCCTTCACATAAACCTAAATGCTTCCATATTGTTCACAGTTCTAACCAATATACTTTTATTTTGAAACTTGTCAGCCACAATTTGACAAGCGATGCAAAACATTAACTGCATGTAATCCATTCTTTTTTTAAAGGAAGCAAAAACGACTAAAATAAAAAGATAAAATACCGGATCTAACACTATAACATCCTCTGTACCACCTTTGAGTGAAATCAGCCAAGACTATACCAGCTCCTTAATGTTACAGGGACATTTTTCTCTAAATAACAAAAATGATGGTCTATTCTTTATTAGTTTACTGTGGGAAGTTAAAGACATGTCATTGTTTGACATGTTTCTGTCTGTGTGTGACACCAATGTGTTTCAGGCAAAACTGCCCTGTCACCCAGGTCGCCACGCCACATCAGCTCCAGCTTATCTAAAAAAAGCCATGCATAGGCTCTGTTGTTATCCCTCTGTTTGCTCCACTGGACTGCAACAAATCCTCTGCTTGTTTTTTGGGGTCTTTTAACGAAAAGCACTATCAGGATTTTTGCAGATTGAAATAAAAAAAATTTTAAATGGCGTTGCATATGTTTATTAAAAGGAAAAATAAGGTAAAATCACTGAGAGAAAATGGAAAATAAAAGATTTGGGAATCACTGTTTGCTTCTTTATTCATGAATTAATCAAAGAGTAGTATTTTTAGGATCAAAACTATAAAATCTACACATAGCCTTGTTCTTCAGAGTGTGTTTATTTTTGTGCACCTGTAGAGGCATGAGAAGGCCTCTTTACAAAAACATCTGTTCTCCCTGGTGGGTTTAGTTAAATGAAAGGAAGAGAAAGTCCCTCTCCCTCGGCTGCAGGGCGGCCTGGATGCAATTAGAGTCCAATCTGAGAGGCAAAAGGTGGTAGGAATGTCAGAAATGCCCAGTTTAACCAGGCTGTGGCTGCACTGGCCAGATGCGATTGTGCTCAGTTCTCTTTGGTTCGGCCACAAATTGCCTGGCTAATAATTGCTGGTGAATGCCACAGCTGCAGGGTGTTCCAAGTGGTGAAAGCCTGCAGTGAGAAACCCAAGACACCACACCCCAATAAAATGCAAAGGTTAATCTAAACAGAACAAACCATAGACTCACAGTGTTCAGTCTCAATTTTGGAGCTGGATTTAACTCATAATGTATATTATGATCATGTCAATCAAATTACAGTCATATTCAGTAATTTAGAATATATGTTTCGAAGAGGCTCGTTTGTCAGATTAAAAGTACTTTTTAAAAATAAAAACCTTCAAGCAGGTATAAAATGTACTTTCCTGGCTTTTTTGGACATTTTTAATTAAATTTAATAAATTAAACTCAAGTTGGAAAATGAAAAGCGATGTACCACCTTCAGTTAACATTGGACTTTATGTTAAAATAGGATTGGTAAATATTAGACTTCCTCCCATGGCCACTAATGAAGCCCTTTGTATGTCTAAACCAACCTGAAGTAATAGTGGTGTGTTTTGTTTGTCTGAATATGCACACAAACGTGTCTGCTTCGGGCTTTATTCCGAGAGTGAACAACAAACAACATCTAATTTCCCCTCCTGTGTACCATATCAGAGGATCAGATAGAGACCAATGACTTCAACCGCAAATTGCATGTCGGTTCATTTCTCAGACTCAAAGCTCAGAGCTGTGATTGCAGCTTGTTCCTCTTTGCCAGGAAATCCCAAAACAACCAAGTTCAATATAGGACTTTATAAAACCAAAGGTCCTCTGTTGCTATTGGATAATAACTGTGGAAACAAGTAAATCAAATTGGCTGTGTTAGCATGTTTGAAGTACAAATTTTACAATTTTATCCTCATAAATAATAAACTTACATTATGCGACAAAAGAAATGGTAATTGAAGCAAAGACTTTTAGATTATTAAATAAATTCACGAGCATAAGAGCAAAGAGAAGGTAAACTATCAACCAGTTCATGTTTGGATACACTCAAAATGAGCATTAAGGTCAAATAAAATTTGTGCTTTTTATGAAAAATTTAAACTTTTTTATCCACCAGGAGCTTCACTGCTTTTTACAAAACAACAACTGGGTGGAAAGGTTTGCATTTATTGTCAATTGTATCTAATCTATTTACATTCAAGCTCAAATAAATACACACACCTCCACTAATATTTCATTAAATACCTGATCCTTATTCCCTTTAGTTTATTTAAACTGGCAGGTTTCCAGGCAAACATCCAGCTTTGAAGCACAGGCACAGTTTCAATGGTGCTGAGGCTGGACGTTTGAGGGCATTCCACAAAGTTAATATTACTCTACCTTATTTATTTTAAAAATCCCTATTAATGTGTGCTGGGGATCATTGTCCTGCTGAACACCCAACTGGATCCAATTTTCAATCGCTTTGTGTTATGTTACCACTGGTGGTGAAAAAAAAAAAAAATACCCTGACAAATCATTTAACAAGGCACTACAATGATTGAATATGGGGTGCCGTTAGTCAAGTTACACTGTCAAAAATTAACAGCAATAATTTGTGCTATTTAGCCTGTCAAAGCAGAAAAAGTGTGGGTTAATTTTTCAAAGTCATATTTTCCCCATGTTTTTCATTTGATTTTAAATTCCAAACTAAATATTTAATTAGCAAGCTAGATATTTAGCTTACAAAGTAAATATTTAGCTCGCTAACTAAATATTTAGTTTGAAAGCTAAATATTTATCTAATATTCAAATTCACTTGCCGATAACCGGTAGTGGACTATCAAAATAAAAGCTGGGTCTTGCGAACCTCTATATAAACTCCTGCTGGTGGGACTATATCGCTTCAATGGTGGTTCAGTCACTGTTGCTGTGGATCCATTAGTAAACACCTATATTTTAAGATGGAATGTTGAAGGCTACATACATATAGGAAAAGAAACAATGATGAAGAGGTGACATGAGCAACAACTGAAGCAAATCAGTCTTGCCAGCAGGACTTTATTTAGAGATTTGCACGATCCAGCTTTTGTTTTGATTCTCTGCTTCTGGTTATTGGAAAGTAAATTTGCATATTAGCTAAATATTTAGCTCTGAGTTAAATGTTTCGTTTGGAGACTAAATATTTTGCTTGCTTGCTAAATATTTAGCTTCCAAACTACATCTTTAGCTTGCTAATTCAACATTTAGTTTGAAACGGTGAGCTTTATAAATGAATGAAAAACATGGTGAAAATATGAACCCCCATTTTTTTTCTGTTATAACAGGCTAAATAACACAAATTACTGCTGTTTTCTTTTGACTGTGTAACTATACAAATGGCTCCCCATAATTGAAAGGCGTTTGGTGTTTAAAATTTGTCCTGCCTGACCTGATTTTCATGTGTATTTGCAAGATAATTCTGATGATTTTGCTTGATGATTTTGACAGTTTTGATGATTTTGCTGTATACTTGCTTGATGTTTTTTATGATGTGAAGCACTTTGAACTGCCTTGCTGCTAAAATGCGCTATACAAATAAACTTAACTTAACTTAAAACTCCCAACCAGAAGACATGTGGCTTCTCCAAGTGGGAAGCTGCAAATTTTTGTCAAGCTTGAAGGTGACAATTTTGGAGAGGGGAATTTTTTTTTCTGGTCAGCCTCCTCTCAGTCTATGGTGACATAAAAGTTGCTTCACTGTGGAAAGTGGCACCAGTGTTGCAGCAGTTTCCAGATCATTGCAGGCTTGGTAGTTCTCAAACAAGTCTCAGTCAGACGGCTGAAAATTGCCCACAGAGGGATTTTCCAAACAATCAGTAACTCCAAACTCTAAATTGGTTTTATTGTGGATAAAGCACGCTAGCATCTATTTAAATTTTGTGGACCATCCTTAAAAACTGGACATATGTCATGAAACCAAAGATATTAGTTGGAGTTTACCTATATATGTAAAACGGAATGTAAGGTTTGATCATGTGTGGATGAAAGAAAATGGGAAAAATCTAGAATAAATCCAAACTTGTGCATCTATTTCTGTTTACCCCATTAAAGCTGTCACTTAAACATCTCACTTGAAATGAAGAAAGGTTAAAATAATTGACCTATTCCCAAACATACACACTAAGCGCACAAAAACATACAAGATATCCCCACGTCATTATCAATATTCAAATAAGATGCCCAAAATTGAAAAATTTTTTTAAAAAAGTGTATCTCAAAAGCCCTGGTCAAGTACAAAATATGCAAAACCCGATAATTTAAAGTGGAGTGTATCTTCTTTTTACCATGAGTGTAAGTGATGAATAGCGATACTTTTATCAAACCACTTTCTGTTAGTTGTCAGATTAAGACCCATTTTCTCTCTGTTAAAAAATGTCTCAACAACGTGCTTTCAGTGCAGAGTATGAAAGAAAACCTCTTAGAGCCTTTGTGGTGTCCAATCCAACCTCAATGCCAAGAATTTCCATATAACACATACGACTCACAAATGTCAGCATACAGAGAAAACAGGCCACTAATCGTCTTTTGTCACCCAGCAACATTCCTGATATCCGCTCCCAGCAACCAGGATTTAAGGAAAGACGGGGATTTAGTTTGACAGCCGTGTCGCTGAGTTTAGTGCTTCTAAGGGCGGGGCTGGCCGCCTGCAGACTGTGTTTAGGTGCAGCAGGGGTGGGGAGAGCTGCCAAAGACTCAAACATGGTGATTCTGCTGAATATCAAAACAAGGTAACAAGTTTGATTAATGAACTCGACCGCTTTTTATCCAGCCTGAGCCGAAACTGACAGCTGAAAGACGTATCTACGGGGTAGTATGACAATGCTAAACCAGAATGCATTCTTTAGGCCAACCATTCATTCTTCTCGTCTTTAAATTCAAGTTCATGGATGTCTAGAAACTTTTCTATGTTGGTCACTATATTTATCAAGGCACAAATAAAAGATTTAGATATTCTTCTCAAAGCATTGTTAAATAAAAAGCACAAGATATTCAACAATGGATGTTTTATTTTAGAAATCAGATTAAAAATAACAAGTAATTCTTCTTTGACGTCAAGAAAAAGACAAACGGGCTGACATACAAGATCACATTTTTCACAGTCTTGACAGATTAGGATTTGAAGTCATTTTCATTCAACAAAGAAGTTGTTTTCTGATTGGAAATGAGGCAGATATCTACCAAAAGACGCAAGCAGCTACAATGCATGACCGCAGCTCCTCTCTGAGCCTTTTTGTCTTAGCCATAGCTTCCCACAAACCAACTCCAGACAGCTGCAGTTTTTCACTTTGAGTTGATGACAAGTTTCCAATTAATCAAGGTGATCAGCATGCTAATGCTTATGATTAACATTTTAATCAGAACAGAATCCACTGATCCTGAGGAGGACCATGAGTTAAGGCTACTGCCTCAAACTCCAGTCCTCAAGGACTGATCTCCTGCAACTTTTAGATTAGTATCTGCTTCAACACGCCTGAGTACAATAATTAGGTCATTAGCAGAACTCTAGAATTTCAATGCATGTTGAGAAGGTACGTCAGCGATGTAAGTGTGTTGGACCAGGGTTAGGCACATCTACAAGTTAAAGGACACCGGACCCTCTTTGAATGACACCCCTGAGCTCAGATAATGCAGCAAAAATGACTATTTGCTGCAGACTATGTAAACACTACAGGGAAAACACTGGAAATAACTAAACAGAGCAAGACTAAAGACTAAGGCCGCATTCACATCAGGATAATTCGGTGGGCTGCTTTCAATTGATGCTGTCCAGGAGCTCATTTAATATTTTATCCAAAAAAACCCACCGATCTCTAATTCTCATTAGATTTCTATGTAGAGGTGAGCTTTCTCCTTGAAATAATTCAGTTTCAGCAATCCACGGTGTTAATTCTAGATAGGAAGATTGTATTTATAGATAGGTGCAGAGTAAGTCCCACACAAATGTATGAAAAATGGGATGTCATTTGTTCTTGGAGCATTTGAGACATCTGAAATGTTCATTGTGTATAAGAATATTGATATTTTTGGACATCTTTAAATGTATTTGTCAATAGAAAGAATTGATTTGTGCATATCTGCCCTAAAAATCCTCTCTGGCTTTCTCCTTGGCTCTATATGCAAGAGACAGATGCAGCAGAATAGACAAATAGATAGCTTGGGAGAGACTATGCCATGCTGACATGCACAAACACTGAGTGAGGATTTCAGAGTAATCTGATCACATTTAGCAATTTAGCAAATGTGTATGAGAAGTCACTTCCTCTATTAAGACTACTTTCTCTCTTTGGTTTCCTTTGGTTTATATCTCTACTGAGGGGCAATAAAGGTTACCTCTATTCTATTCTATTCTACATGGACTGTTTGATTTCTCCTAATGGAAGCATTATGAGCTCACGTTTAAGCAAACCCAGACCCATGTTTTTAGTTGGACCAGAGTTTACTTGTTTGGTCTGGAGTTCAAATGAGCTCTCACATCTGCCAAAATGAAGTAGACAATCCAAGGAAACTACTTCTGGTCCATTTAAAGCAGACCAAACAGCTCTGGTGTGAAAACAGCTTCAGAAATAAAAGGAAAATGAAAACCAGGGTGACAACAAAACTCTAAATCCAAACCTAATCTGGGGGAATACTTGTAGATTAGGCCAGGACTTTGCATGCGCGTTGGGAAAAGGGTCAATAACAAACTTGCAGACACTTGAGGTTTTGTGTTCAGTTATTCGTTTAAAGGTCTGATCAAAATTTAGAGGATAATAGTTATAACAATAGTAACTGTGTGTTTTTTTGTAATGAAAAAAATCCCCACTAAATAAGCAGCTGTTTCCCAACACACAAAACATAGTTGCAAAAATAGATTGCTCCAACTCAGTGACGTGCGGTGAGGTTCATGACTGTTGAGGCACTGACTCCCCCAGAGTCAGATGTACAAATCCAACATCCAATAGCTTGAAGCTTATATTTTAATTTTGACCATAAAGCTTTTAAAATTTGCTTTAATCAATTCCATACAATCCAACAATACGATTGCAAGAAAAATAAAGAATATTTAATTTAAGGTCAAATTTGATTTTTAAAAATTGTAATGTTTTCTTCTGCAGATTTCTCTCATTTCTGAATAGAACTGGAAATCGTGTATGATCTTATCTTTGTTTTTATATTAAGTCCATGCACCAAGCCTTCTCCACGAATATCTCTGTCTCTCATTTTCCTTTCATTTTAAAAAAAACTGCCAGCTTGAATGGGGATGATCGCCAAGGTGCAGAGTGGCCTTGAACAGTTCTATTCCAACTGTATTTTTTTTTTTTTTTTTTTTTTTTTTTTTTTTTTTTTTTGTAGTTTTCCAGTTGTTTTTAGTCTTATCAATGCGTAGAAGAAGAGCACGGGTGGCCTGTTGTGCCCATGGAGCTCAGCACTGCCCTCTACCAGCGAGGCATGGTACTCTCTGCCTCACCTTGAGCATTTTCACTACGCATTTATGTCCTATCAGAAAGCCAAAATATGACTAAATATATTCATTAAATATATAATATAGACTGTGGTACGTTAGCATATGCGGAACATAATTAAACAAGTAATTAACCAAGTATATTAGCGATATAAAGAGAGACAGCAACTGGCATGCACCGACTGCCTGCTTCATTTATTATGTATGACATAGCGCCACCAGCGGTGAGGTACAGTACTGCACTGCCTCACACCCGGACTTCTATGTATTTGAACAGGTAATTCAGTTTTTTTTTGTTTTGTTTTGTTTTGTTTTTTAACCATAAAAATGTTGATATTACCAAAAAACCTCATTTATAGAAAAGTCAAGAGTTAAAATAGATTTTCTCTCATCATTGTTGGCATCTATTTTACTACTCATGTGCCTATTTTACTTGTCGGGATTGCAGGTGAAGCACTGACTGGCTCCAAAGCACCCTATCTGACCCTGTAATCTGGTTGAATGAGCTAGCAGTTCTGGTAGCTAATATCCTTCTATGTGAACAACAAAATAGTGGCTTTGCTGCATCATTGTGTTGGTAGGCTCATAGGTAAAACCCTCAAACCCTGAACACCTAACTTCGTACAAGTGACCAACCTTGCATATTCGCAATGCGCCGTTTTATTCAAAAAGTGCTTTTTAAAATACTTACCTTCATCAGAAAAGAGAAAATTTTTAAATATATGTTCACTTTTTATGCTTTTGTGTAATTTTATTTCTTTCGTGGGACATAGCATAATTTTTTAAAGGTCAATATTTTCTCAGCATGTTTTCTAAGCAGCCAAGATGAAAATTCAACTTAGTCAACAAAAAAGGATGACTTTCTGCTGAGGTCTTAGATACCGTTTTTGTCTGGTTGGTACTATAATTGCTCATTTCATTTCCGAAACATAGCAGTTCGGATCGTTTGATTAGAGACATAGTCTGCTGAAAAACCCAAAATAAGCAGAGGTTTCCTGATTAAAAATAGCTAGAGCATAGTTTAGCTAGCCAGCAGAAGGGCTGTTTCATGTAATACTGCTACTGGCTATTCCTGTCACTTCTCCACAGGGTTCGGATAAACACTTCCATTCTGCAGTCTCGAAGACATAGTTAAGAGACCACGATTATAGCCTTGGGAGTGTTGTATAAATATCTCCTCTGGGAGAGAGCTGTGTCCTGACAGCCGCAGTTCCTGTTCCCCATTTCTATTTAACATGTTTCCAGCAATTTTTCTCTCTCAGGCTTGTTGACCTGTAAAGTGAACTGTTTCTGCACGTGCTGAGAGTTTCCCTTTTCCTAAAAGTAGGCCTACTCAGACAGTCTGGCTCCGTGGCTGTGGTTCTGACTTATATGAGCAAAGGAATTATGTTTATTCTTTCTAGCCAATGTCACCCTTACATGTTCACTGCAGAACTTCTGCTCATGCTTTCCTGAATCTTTACAAATATTCTGTTGTTTAGTAGCACATGCTAAACAGAAATGTTTAAAGCAAGATTCAAACATCACTACAATAAAGCCTTTGTGACCTACATTACAGTATCTACCTGAACACAGACACAGAGGACACATTAGGGGAACAAATATTAAAAAAAAACATAATTTGCCAGGTTCCAGGTTCTAGTCTGCAGCTGCAGCAGTGAAATCCTAAAAGAAAAACAATGGGAAGCGGCTGAGTAGCGAATGTGGTTGACAGAAGAAAAGCCGCCCTTGTCCTTTTCTTGTGGTTTCAAGCTATCCCACTGCCAGCCAACTGCTTGTTGATTTACACCACAGCAGCAATTCACAACCCAAACACACCCCAGACAAATAATTATGTCAACTTGGCTCTTTTGGATTATTAAGGAAGCCAAAGTGAAAATATTTACCACAAAGGGCAACATGAGCGTAGTGCAACACAAGAGATTATAGTGATGGAACCACATATTCTTCCTGAAGATCTGCTGCAGCAGAACATATTTTACAAGTTCAAATAAAATGGTGCAAAGAAAACAATTTTAAAAAATTTATAGGAGGCATGAAACATTGCAAAACGTCAATGTTTATTTCAACTTGACTTCTGAGGACTCTCAATGAAATGATCACTGGCACTGCAAGGTGTAGTTGCTGATAATACTTCTGCTTGATTCCTTGTTAGCTCTTAAATGCACTACAGAATAAGTAATGGTTTACAGCGAAAATACTTGTACAACAATTTTACAATAAAATATACAGATGCTGATGTTTAACATATTTTGGAATAGTTTTTTGTAGTTTTCAGCACAATCAACTTGTAGCAGGAAGGTCCTAGATTCAAATACCACCTCATCCCTTTCTTTGCAGAGTTTTCATGTTCTCCTTGTGCATGCATAGGTTCTGTCTGTGTATTTTCACCATTCATACACAAGCATGTTACATTAATTTGCCACTCTAAACTGTTCCTAGTAGATTCTTTAAATGTTAAAAAACACATTTTACATATTCTACGCTATAATATGAAAATGCACAAACAGTTTGTGGCAATAAACATTGCTGTACTAGTATGCAGTATTTGATTTATCTGTGCTAACAATTTGTGCTGCTTTTCTGTTAGTAATAATAAGCTAAAAAAGGCCATGATAAAGTTTCCTTGGTTTTTAAACTCAACATTATAAAAAAATCTAAATATAAATGTTAGAACAAATTTTCTGCCACAAGTTGCCTTAGTTTGAATGTTTTGAAACAGGAAACTGGGCTGACCTGCAAAGGAGGGGATGTAAAGGATCTAAAGCCTGTATGTGCTGCACCATCCCTACCATTTGAGAAACTTACCACCCTAAACACAAAATATTTAGAAATGACAGCTTATCAAAATGACATACATTAAATATCACAAATAAAAGCAAACAATTGCATTTTAAAGGAAACAAAACAAAATGCAAACTGTAATGTTAGAGTTGATAATATATGTTTTTTTTCAAATAAATTTGTTGTGATAGTTTTGTGATAATCAAAGAGACCTCCATGGATGTCCAGTGACAGGAGAGGGGAGGTCTATAGGAACTGATTTTCTTTGCAGTCATCTTTAAGTTGACACTAAGACAACAGCAAACACTTCTGTTAAGGTTTTATCTTTCAGTCTGGTACACAAATCTCATGTTACATTGGTGTATTGTGGACATCTTGTTTGGGCCAATACAGGGACTATGTAAGGATATTAACGCTGCTTTCACACTGTTACCTCTCTTGTCACGTAACCAGGCGCACTGAAAGGCGAGGAAATGAAGTGGATTTATGAAACAAGTCATAAGCAGGTCAAGTATGTGCATCGCTTCTGGTTTGAACAGTGCATATGAAGTTGGATCAAGGGTGTGTAGTCAGTGGTGTTCTGCTGCATCATGACCAGGTACAAACTTTGCCAAGCATTATTCCTTGATTTGTTTTTTCTTTTTGTAAATTAAAGGATCAAATGACCGTTTTGTAATGACATTTTAATGCTCTATGAGTGCCCTAAAGTGTTGAATTGGAAAGAAGTTCACGCCATGAGTCTTACTTTCAGGCATCCAGTAATCCTGAGGTAAGTAAAGCATCTATCTATCATTGTAAGAGATTAGTTTTTGTTCTCATTGGGTTTTTGCTATGACATTCAAGTTGTAGTTGTCTCAATTCACCAGCCCTGATGTACAAATGTGGTATATATTAGAGCTGTTATGCTCTTGACGAAAAATCAGTGGCAGCCTGGTCGTCAAATATGTATGCAACAGAGTAAGATAAGGTTTTGCAAAACATTACTTTCTACTGTCACTGTGTCCTCATATGCCATTGAAATGAAATGCAGATATGCAATAGTATAGCAGATAAGAGACAAAACTATTATCAGTGAAGTTATTGATGTTGTTATCAACTCAAAAACTTGTGTCTGGATGTGAATCCTCTTTGAACTGGTTTGGTTCTTGATGAATTTGCCTCTAAACTGTTTAAGTTGTTTATTTCCATAGATAAAGATTAAAAAGTTTTCCTCTAAACATGGCACCATAGAAACATTTTGAGTATCCTCATTTTACCTCTTAAAACTCCATAAACAAGAATATTAAAGAAGACTACAGTTAGATGAGGATGTTACTGGTTTGTATTTCTTTTTTATATATTTCATTCTTATGAAAACACTATGATTTAAAAGAACATGTGCTAAAAATTTTCATATTCACACTTCAAATGGTCAAAACATGCTTCTTTCCAAATAAAGCTGGAAATACCGAGCTAGCTCAGCTCTGCAACTTACTGATGCACAACTACAAAGGGTACATTGGGGATTTAATGTGATGCAGATCTCTACTGTCTGTGTGAAATGATGGGAACAGTCAAACTTGGCTCCTGTTGGAACTTAGACTATTCCCTTTTATCTTCTCTCTAGACTGTAATGCTATTTTACCTCCTCTGTGTATCCACAAACCAGAACAATGACATCTTGCCATCTCTCATTTTTTACAATATTTGCTTATACCAAAAAAAAAAAAAAAAAAAAAAAAAAAAAAATGTGATAGAGATTAGGTAAATAGGCAATTTCTTAATGCTAGGAGACATCTCTGTGCAAATGTGGAAAATGTAGAATATCAATGAAATGACAGAACACATTTAAGAATTTACAGCCCTCACAAAATGACAGTCTACAGAGTTAGAGTTTCCCCATCTTGGAGTGATTATTTTAGTTCATAGTGATGTAGAAATGCATTTTGTCAAGTTTCTGTCCTGCAGTGTCTCAGACCTAAAAACTAAAATGTCAGATTTAAGAATTTATTTAAAAACAAACCTTCGAATTAATTCAAAGATTGTGAAAAGTTTAAGATGTCTGCATGTAGTGGCATAAAGACACATACAATCTCAGGACTTTGTTTACAAAGTTTGGTCCCTCATACAGGTGACAGTGAATAATAAGGAATAGCTTGCTTTTTACTCAGATTAGACATAACATTATGAACACTTGACTTATAGTGTTTTTATCCCCCAGTTTGCTGCCAAAATGGTCCTGACTCATCATGGATTACATGAGACCTCTTAAAGTGTAACTAACCCCCTGTGAAAGGATAACCCCGCTCCTGACAAATTAAAAAAATATTCCAGCAAAGTGGGCGGAGCCAAGAGACATTGAAAAGCAAAGCCAAGTGTGAGCGGAGGGGTAACCGGGGGCTGTGGTCAGGATGAAAGAAGCGGAGTTGTTGGCTTATAAACTTTGTTGCAATATTTAGCAACTTTCAGACCCCTCTACTGACTGTTTTTTTTTTTTTTTTTTATCAAGAAACCAGGAAGTGATAAATGTAGTGACTTTTTTTATGTTGTTGGAGAGTTTTATGTCAACAACACCCGACAGCTCAGCTGCAGCCCTCCTGTGTCCTGAGCAAGAAGCGAGTGCTAACGTAAGATCCTCCTGCTTCCTGTTCTGCAGTATACTGTCACCAGTAGTCAGAGCAGAGGAGACCCATTCCACTCCGTGTCCACACTGCAAACAAATAACACATTTGTAAAAGCTGAGTAATAGTATCGATCAATGCTCCAACTCCTGACTCGCCACATAGGCCCGTGTGTCTGTGTGAGATGCGTTTATACCCAAACACGGCGCTGTGTGACGAAAAGCTGTACCGTTTTTTAAAAATAGGCGATTTCAACTGTTTAGGCACCGTTTGACCAAAAGGGCCAGTACTGAGACAGTTCTGGGCAAAATAATGTGGAATTAAACAAATTTACACCAAAATGTCAAAATTTGCACAGAAAGATAGAACCCTAAATAACCTATTTAGACAGTTTATCAGCAAAAAAAAAAAAAAAGTAATTTGGAGTTTAGTTACACTTTAAGGTGTGCTATTGTAGAGGGGTAAAGACAATTAGTTATAAGTAAATGAAAACACCAATTAAGTGTAAAGAGAGAAAATAGGCACCCCAACTTTTTTTTTCTTTTTATATCCATAATTTCTCGTGTAATAAGTCCTTAAGTGTTATTTCAGTTGATCAACGCTATTCCACATCCAGCCTCTAGATGGCGTCTGCTACATTGGTGGCACAGAGAAGGTTTATGGACACACAGAAGAAGAATAAACCTTCCTATTAAATCACTGGTCTCAAACTGCGTTCCTCGAGGGTTAAATTTGTACACATTTGAATTACATTGTGAAACTGCCTTACTAGTATGCAGTCAAGCGCTACAGAGCTCTGCTGATGAGCTCATACTGGAGCCAGGTGTGCTGAAACAGAGAGACATCTAAAAGTTGTAGGACTCTGACCCTCCAGGAATGCCGTTTGAGACCGCTGTGTTAAATGCTAATGGAACTCATCGTGTGTCTCATCTTTTCTGTATTACAGGTCAGTAAATATGTTTTTAATGCATATATATTGTTGACTTTTAGGAATGGAAGAAATTATTGAATCGCGAGTCAACCAATGAGTCAAATTATGTGGTTTCTCATGAGTATTTTGTTGAAAGCGGGACATATTTCTATATGCTAACTAATGCTAACGGACTTTGAGCACGTGTGTTAAGCTAACTAAGAAACAACTGACAGACTGATGAATTCACTTTGAACTTACTGTACTATGCACTTTTCGGCCAGATTTTATTATGTTGGTCTATTTGTTGTGAAATGGACATTTCTTTATGGTTTATTGGAAAAACCAGAGACACTATATTATGTGATTTGGTGAGTAAGTATGACTGCCTGTGTGTGAAGCTTAGTAACGAGACCAGTATTAAAGGAGCATTGCACCTTCTCATTTTTATAGTAAGTTTTTTTGTGTGTGTTAAGAGACGATCTGCTATTCTGCGAAAACAATTGATAAAGTTAAAAGCTAAAATGGTTAAATATTGAAGTATATTTTATTTGTGCAGAATAAAAATAGTAAAGCTATTAAAGAGTTAAAATAAATATATTTGTTAGTTTAAAAAAAATCAAAAGTTCTGAGAAAAAGGAACAAGGTATTTGAGTGAAAGTATTGATTTAAGAACTGTGTAATGTGGTTTAGAGAATTAAAACCCATATGTGAAAAGATACTGTCATGCGATAAAATTCATAATGTTAAATGGAGCATGTTAAAAGAATTCCTGTTTGGTTTAAAGGAATATGATGGCTATTTGTGGTTTAGTGAATCTAAGGGTTATCTATCGCAGTTACTAAGTGATATCTGAAGTATTTGATATGAAGTATTGTATATTGAGTATGTTCATTTATGGGAATAAATTTCCTATTAAATGCTAACAGAAGCTCAACGTGTGTGTCTTATCTCTTCTATGTCAAAGCATCGCACTTTGAGCTCAAAACTCACATTACCCTCAGCCCATCCAAGGCTGCTGGGTAATACTGTATTATCTGAAACCAAGCCCCTTCAAGCCAGGGATCTCCAACTGCAGCCTTTGAGAGCTGCTGTTGTGAGTTTTAGATAAATCTCTTTTTCATCACACATGAATCACATGATTAACTCATTGCTCAGTCTCTTCAAAACTTGATGGTATGCCAAAGAGGTTTTTGAACCTTTTGATTCATATGTATTGGACTATGGCTGGATCTAAAAGTTCTAAGTTGCTCTTAAGGACCAGAATTGGACACCCCCTGCTTTAATTTTTTTAAGTGGTAAGATGGAGGCTCCATTGAACAACTTTGTTTGTCCAGCACATCCCACAGATGATTGACTGGACTGACCTCATGACAATTTGGTGGCCAAGTCAAGAACTCCAACCTGATATGCTCCCAAACCCTTTTCTTAACTATTTTGCTTTGCGATAGGGTTCTTTCTCTTCGCTTTCTGAAATTCTTTGGGAACACCACTTCAATGAAACATTGTCTGCAACAATGCTTTCATAAGTGGTATGTGTCAGAGAAACATATAGGTGGATGGCAGGACCCAAGGCCCAAATTTCGCTGCCTCTGCTGGCTTGCGTGGACTGCTTGCTTGTTTTTTAAAAAACAATTTTCCCAGGGAGGATTAGATTTTTCAGTACAGCCTGCCCAAGGTAGACAGGTATCTGAGGCCATCTTGGGAGGCAAGGTGGGTGAAGTGTCTCACCCAAGGACACAACAATGGAGACAGACGGAGCGAGGCTCAAACCAGCAAACTGCCGACTACGGGACGAACTCCTACCACTGTCACCACCATCACCATGGTCAGCATGGGTATTATGAATAGCTCCATATGAAACTTAAGCAATTTGAGCAATTGGATCACACAGGCAACCTTTGCTCCTCAAGTGCATCTGTGAGCCTTGTTTACCAGAGGTTGCTCCTTGGACAAATTTTGATAAATTCTGAATGACACAGATCAGAAGTACTCCAAAAGAGCCGAGTTTAGGAGATCCTCTGCTGTCACTGCTGTCCTGATTTGCTAAGAAGCTCTTAACTCAATATCTGCTTTAAGGTAGGCAAAGCTGTAAATCTTTACACACAGTAAAGATGTAGAATCAGTATAAATCCTTCATTTTCCTTTGCCCCATAGACTCTTTCACGAAACAGGGTCATGCACATGTTCCAAGCACACCTGTTCACCTTTCAGAGCCTTCAGCCTTGAGATGTGTGAACTGAGATGAGATGATGACTATTTTAACATCTTTGTGAGTCAGCAGTGGCCCTGCATTCTGCAAGAAATTACAGTATTGCCTGTGGCTACGTACTGTCAGCTGCTGGTTGCGGTTTTGCCATGTGCGTAGGAAAGATTCGTGTCCAATGGATTTCAGAGCACACTCCTGAGCAGAAAGCAACACTGTGTGTAGCTTGTAAGGGCTCGACTAAACAGAGTAGTCTCAGTACCCTTGTAGAGTGTCGTCATACATGTACTGACATTAACAACAATTTCCCTGTCTTCCTGTGACAATCCTTGCATTCAAAGTGTGTTCTCTGGGAGCAGAACATTAAGAATCAATGGAACAGAAAAGTGCACTTCTCAGATGGTCTTGAGAATAAAAGTTGAATAGATATTCTGTTTCAACTGAGATTAAGGCAACATTATTTTAAAATACTGCAAATCCTGACCAAGCAAACTAAGTCAAGTGAATGGAAGTGAGTGGATTCCTGCTTTTCATTAGCATCTGTTCACTCACTGCCAAGTACAACCGCACTTCCAAATGCTGCTTATCCCTGAGTGATCCCTGCAGAGATCTCACCTCGGGGTTTGAATCTGAGACAAGGAAACAAGCGCAGCAAGGAGTCTGAACAACAGAACAAACTTAGCGCAGGAAGCTGAGCAGACACAAAGAACAAGGCTCTGCAGGGAGGTATGCCACATTAACACCATGTCTGTACAGCCAAAGCCTGGCAACACAACCTGAAACAGACAAGGTTTGGAGATTTTGGGAGTCTGCTTGCTATTGTAGCTGATATTGTTTACATACTGTATAAAATCTGTTGACATGCTTTCACAGGTTCTGTGTCCATAGCAGGATGGTCCAGCATGACTTTGTAAGTAATTCAGCTTCATTAAAACTGTTTTAAATGTCACCAAGAACACAAATTTAAATTAAGTAATAGATTAATTTTACTTCCCCTTTATCTAATTGCGCTACATTTCACATTTAAATTTGACACTGGCAAACATGAATGATGGAACCAATTTATCTGTCAGAAATCAGCTGACAGTTGTAGAGAGAGGTGTATTTCACTTCCTAAGTGGCTCTTTGCTTATTAGTGATACTTCTGGCATTTATATATTTAGCAAACAGAAATAACTTTGGTTATCTTAACAGATTTCTGGGGTTAAATACATTGAACCAACATGCTCCACAAAGTTATTATTTGACAGATAATTTTCTACTAAACTAGTTATTTCTTTAGCCATAATATTTTCTCTCATTCTCCAAAAATAGCCTGGAGTTTTTCATGGAATTTTGTACAATTTAGGAAATTCACACGATCATTTTTGGGGGGCGTCTTAGGCTTTAAATGCAGAGGCACAAGGGCTCTGAGTAATTTGAATCCTACAAAATAAACAATGAATTTTGGGTAGATGCTGCAAAACAATCAAACATTAGAAATGAAGCGTGGAGGGAGAATCTATTATCTAAAAGAACAGAAAAGATGAGCACTGAAGCCTTTTGTTGATTTAATCAAAAACATCCCCCAGTAAATTGAAACGGAATTTTAAAAAAAAAATACTAAAACCAGCACAAATAATCATAATCAGACAGAAGATGTTGTTTGCAATAGCAGTGATATAATTGAATATATCTGTGCTTTGCATGTGCTGGAATTTAAATGGATAACAAATTGATCTGCTAAGACATGCTGAACTTTAGAGCAAGACGCCTTGTAATTAGGTTTTACTGCTTGTCCGAAACACTTAAAATCACAATCATCTTTAACGCAATCCAGCCAACATCTTGCAAAAGCCAGATTTATTACAAGTGTCACATAGTTCAAATGATATCCAAAAAATAACTTAGCTGTTATGCATCCTTTTTTGAAATTGAAGCAGGCTGGAAAGAAAACACTTTTTTTTTTTTTTTTTTTTTTTTTTTTTTTTTTAAAGCGAGGAACACCAATCACAGGATTTAAAATGTTGGATGCAGATCTGACAGCTTCTGCCTGCAGAGTTTCAGAACAGCAAAACTTTTGGTGAGCAGAATTGTTTGTTTTTGCATTACCTCAAAAACATACTGTAGTACATCAGGTAAAGACTGGCGCAATGGCTCGAGCAGCTTCAGTAATGTCTGGTAGGGGCATTGGTTGCCAATATCATAATGTTCCAACTGACAAGTGTTCTGCAGATTTGCAAAAATAGATCATAAAAGTGTAATAACTGATTTTACTGACAGTCAAGCAAGAATATGAATCGTATCACTGTTTTACAAAAAAACATGAACCAGATAAAGTCACAGTCCAAGATTGCACTGTGGGCGACTGTGGCTCAGTGGGTAAAGTAGTTGTCTTGCAATCTGAAATCCTTGTCAGTGCGCCCCTGAACAAGGCATTTAATTCCAAGTTGCCTACTGATCTGAACATCATGGTATGAATGGGAGGGTGACTGGATGAATGGCTCTAATGTAAAACAGTTTGAGTGGTTGGTATGAGTAGAAAAGTGTTAAATCAAATGCAGTCCATTAATCACACAGCATGGCGATAATTTGCGTCAGGACATATAAATCCATTTGAAGAATTGTGTCATTTCTTTTGATACTTGCTTAATTTAAACATTGCTAATGATGCGGATGTGCTGATGATACGCAGCTATATTTATCTATAGATCCGCTTTAATCCAGTTAGTGAGATAGACTGCCGGCATGTCTTGAAGACATAAAAACCTGGATTACTTCAAATTTTCTGCTTTTTAAATCAGACAAGACAGAAATGGTCATATTCTTCTCTTTGCTTACTTTGGATGGTGTCAAATGTTTCTCCAGCAATAAAGTAAAGAATCTAGGTTTTATCTTTGCCAGGATAAAACCCATACGAAGCAGGTTTCTGGGACTTGCTTCATTCACCTCTGTAATATCTCAGAATGAAGAAAAAAAACAAAACAAAAAAAAAAAAAAAAAACACCTAGTCCATGCATTTGTTACTTTAAGACTGGACTATTGTAATTCTTTACTATGAGGAAGTCCACAAATTTCAGTTAAGAGCCTTCAACTTATAAATGCAGTAACAAGAGATCAGATGACAATTTGAAATTGCAAGCATAATGACTGAATCTTGGACACTATGAAGATGATCATGATTTATACACCTTAAAGATCTAGAAGTCTCTTATACTGAAACATCACGAAACTAACCTGCTAAGCTTTGCCTCTAGTCTTGATAAAAGCTTGCACAAACAAGGAAAATGATATTTTCAAAACATGCCACTTAAGCCTTTATATCATAGAGCTTCTGCTCCATAAAGAGACTGTTTGGTTGACCACAAAGCTTTCAAAGTACACCATACAAGGACAATGTTGTTATAAACTTCTCTCGTCTGTTTAGGACAATGCAAACCAACCTTCCAGTATCATATTCTGTGTGGATGAAATCATGAAAAGCACAGATTACTATTGTGCTTGAGATGGGAGACCGTGCCACACACTGCTGAGAATGAAGCACTAGAGTCATAATTTCAAATCCAAGTGGTTCAAAATGTTTGACAGGGATCCACAGCGTTCCCTGGAGTCGTTGCTGCCAGTAACACAGACAAATTGTTGTCATGAAAGCCCACACAAAGGCAAACAGCAAAGAATTCATTAAAGTCAGCAGCGAATGCCAGAACCATCATGAAAACAGATGGAAACGGAGTACATTGAGAACAATTGCAGACTCAGGTCATACAGAAGTAGGTCAGAAACTGTATGTGTGTATTATAAATAAAAAAGCATGTTTTTGATCATCTTTTTCTGAACCAAAATGGGTTGTAGATATTATATTACATGTATATGCTGCTGATCAGTGATTCAGCTTCAATTTTACTTTCCTTTTGTTTAATCATGATTTTAAAATTCTAGTTGTCATTGTTTTGGAACAACCAGTACCAAATGTGCACAGAACTCAAGTCTAGTGCCCTTGAGGATATTTCAGCCCTCGCTAACTAAAACGGCCAAATAGCCAAGCCAAAAAATACCAGACATTGAATATAATTCCCCAAAGATGACTATTTCCCAGGTCTTTGTTCTGTAAGTGGAGCATGTCAAAGGAAAAAAAAAAAAAAAAATACAGAGCACTGCAGCTCTTGGGAGAAACTGTTTTGGTAGTCTGTCTGCAACTAATTATTGTTTGATTGTTGATTCATTGAAGCACTTTAATTCAGATGTTTTCTTGCCTTGGTATACAATGTAGCTTTTACTGTCAAACTAGTGAGAACAATCAACTTGTGAACATAACGAGAATCCTTTTTGAAAAATTATGTTTCAGAATCTGCAAAGGTATCAATAGAATAAGAGAGAAGTCGCTTTAACTCAAGATATGTGTTTTTTAAAGTCATTGCCAATATGAGAGACAAAGACAAGATGGGAGGCTAAAAAGACCTTCGTAGGTGTACTGTGAACATCGGTATCTGTTTCAGCATTGCCTATTTTTTCCAAATTAATTTTTGTAGACTTTAGTGTCAAGAGACTTTCATGATCACTTTTAACTGATGTTCAATTAAACATCATTAAGCATTCCAAGTTGGATCTGGTCACAATTTCCCCTTGTAACATTAAAGGTAAATAATACCAGTAATAAATAAAATACCAGTTCTGTCACAGAAAATATTCATCAGTGTTTATAACAGAGGGATTACATTTAAAGAGCTCCAAATAAATCCAGACACCACTCACATACTGCACAGCCAACATTGTGTTTTATCATCATCCCAGATGAGTCACATTAAGGGAGCTAAGTCAAGTTTTGTTCATGTGTCCATCATTATTTACTTATTTTTGTTTATGCTTTTAATTATGCTGCTAGTTTGGCTGCAGGTTTAGCTTAAGGTTATGCTTATATTAGCACTGCTTTACTGAAAAACCTTTTGTTTTTATTTTTTTAGCTCTGAAAAAGCAACAAACAATGACAGCGTTTACCCCATAGCTGAAGCAACTTTTCTCAGATCCACTACGATAATCATCTGCAACTACATGGTTGCAGATGAGCGACTACAAGTTGTGCCATGGTTTTGACGAGTTTTAAACGGCTGCTTTTCTCATGTCTTATAACTGCTTGCAGTGTTGGTGTCTTGACACTAGCTTGTGCATAAAAAGTAACACTGGCTTTCAGCTGTGTCAGCTTTGATTTTGTCATCTTTTATGAAAATATGATAAAATATGACATTCTTATGGGCTGCTGTGGTTTTTAGGTGTAAAGTTTCTATGTTGTATCCCTCAACAACCACAAGGGGGCTGCAACCCTTGCTGAGTTCCACAGTTCCAACACTGACGACCATTAATAATTCTGGTCAGGAACATTAATATTTTTCATTTTTGGCCTTCATTGATGCATCTGAAACATTCAAGGATTAGTTGTTAACCTATCATCCGATAGGGCCTTGCTTGAAGTAAAGACAATGAAAAAAGACACTGAAAAGCTTTTCAGTATGAAGAAAACAGCCACTGCAAGAGGCTTCTTGACAAACTGTTCTTATTTTATTTATTTATTTTTTTTTATTTTATTTTATTTTTTAACCTTTGATAAACTTATAAAGCTGCGCAGAATCATTCTGAACAAGGTCCCAGTAGGTTCTCCTAACAAGCTGAGCCAAACAAGAGCTGTACTGCTGATTAAACATCACAAGACACTCTTTGAGGGTGTGAGCAAAGTTACTGAGAAGAGAGCTGAATAACAGGGTATACTGTCTCCACAGGTCATGGTGGGATTTCAGTGTTACAAATAGGAGCATCAACTAAGGCACAGATGGCCAGGTTACAAGAGTCAGGATTACAGGCCAGGGTTAGCTATGGGGTGTGGATGCCATTGATCTGAGGAAGCTCAAACACAGGTGGACACCACACATTATTAAAACATCAAGAGGCAATACTTAAACCCATACACTGATAGGCCAAAACTTTTGGCAGATTTTTGTATGCATCATTAATCCATATCAAGTATTTATTGCATTTCTTTTATAGGGCATTTACTGTACTTTGTAAATAAAAAGGCATGGATTCACTCAAAATCAATTCTTGTTAAATATGAAAAAAAAAAAAAAAAAAACATTAAAATTTTCAAAAACATTTGCACTGCAAAGAGATGTTGGTTGATCGTATATTTAGCTGCTTTGGTTAACATTGAGATGAAGAGGTTGGATGTAATAGCCACCAGGTGTGCTAAACTACATACACAACAAACTGCAAAATGTAAAAAAGTATTACATCAAGAAAAAACTAAAATCCAATTGTAACTCAACAGCAGGTGAGAATACGTCCTCTATATTTATAATACCACAACGCACATAGTTTAAGGGTGCATTCACACCAGCCCTGCTTAGTTCACTTTAATTGAACTCTGTTTTGCTTGCCTACAAAGTTTGGTTTGTTTGGGGAGGTGTGAATGCTTAATCAAACTCTGATGAGGACCAAAAAAGCAAACTCTGGTCCAACTAAAAACCTAGATTTCAGTTTGGTTGAAATGAACTCTGGCACAGTTCGAATGCGTAATAGAATGGCAAGCAGACCGGAGACAACTCTAATAGCAACATTTCTGTTTCTGCCTGTTACCAAAAGTTGTTTCTTTGCTGATTCTCAACCATCAAGTCTTCTCTCCATCACAGAGACTTCTCCTCATACTGTAGATGTGATTTATGACTGGTGGCAACAATATTTTTTATTACCAAAGAAAATCCTGTTTATGGGAAATCCAGTATTTACAGAAACAAGACACGAGAACTTAAAACTGTCTGTACCAAGCCAGGAGTCCAAGACAAGTCCCAGGAGTAGAACAAAAACCTTGACCCACACAATGTGATATGATTGCATCTGAATAGTGGTTCTAAAGAAACAGATGTGGTTTTTCATTTTCTCTCTGCCTCTAAGAGGTCTCTCCATTATGAAATTTAATCACCAATAAACTTCTGGTCTGTGAAAAGGTCAAAGATGATTGATGCAGACATTTGAGAAACAGTGACAAAAAGCTGCTATCTGGACCGTGTCAAGAAGTCCAGATATGTCATGAATTGGGATGAAGATTTAAGGGGGGAGAAAACTGATTGTCACGATAAAAATAACCCTGTTTACAGTAGTAGAAGGGGTATTTCAAAATAGATTTGTTTTTATAAAACAAAAGCGTAACTAAACAGTCCCTAAAGAGGAAACGTAAGTGAAATCAAAATTGATATTTATAGGAAATGACTGTAGATGGCTGCATTATGGGTCAACATTGCTCATGTCGTTGCACTCATTCTCCTTGCTCTTGTTTTGGTACACTGGAAAGCAAATAAGAATTCCACACAGCTCTGCCTTTCTTTAGATGTCAAAGATCATCTCTATGTGTCCAAAGTCAGCAGAGAACTGCTTATCAGCAGCTGATGACCACTGGGATCAGGTCACTCTGCAAGCTGCCCAATATCAGCGCCCTGCTGGAGAGTGACTTCCAGTGATGAAAAGGCTGTCGTGGAAGATGCTCCCAGATGGCTGAAGTCAAATTCAGCTCAAACAGTTACAGTTTTCCTCAGCTACCGAATGGTTAACAGCTTGTAAAGTACGCACATTGAAGTAGTATTTTTTTCTAACAAAAAGACAGCATTCTGTATATTATTTTCAATGAAACCTCACTTTTAAAGATGGTAATCAATGTGCAATTGGTTGAGATCGATGGTTTCAGTTTAATTAGTGCTGGTTTCCAGGCAGCTCTAACCGTACACCTTCCTAAACTTAACCAAGTACAGTGGATTTGAAGGACAGTTAGTGAAAAAAATACAGGTAAAGGAGGCAAGATGGAAACTTCAAAAACAGAATTAAAGTCTAAAAATATACCAAATAGTAAAGAAATTTTTTAAATTGTTTACTTTTAAGAGTTAAATATGATTTATTGGTTGAACCACATGTATTAATTTTCACCGAATCTTTCAATCTGATTGTTTCTATGCAAAAAGTGGATTTCCAGATTGTTATGACTTCTCAGTTAAATGAAGCTTTCCCCAGACTTGATATTTCTAGTTGCCATTATTTCTTTGCTCTGTGGATGCAGATTATACACCTTATATTCCTGCATACTATTTTGTCTATTTTTAATTCATGTCAGATCTTGTATGTCAGAAGTCAAATTTGAGTATTTTTTAAAATAGTGTTAACTTGTGAAGTCTCCTAGCAAATCACTCCAATGGTTATTAAAAAAAAGGGGTGTCTTTAGCCAGGATACACAGTAAAATGCAGGAATTAAGAACATAATTAGCATGTTTCAGATGTATTTTGTGTTTGTCTAAATGCCTTACACTTATGAGGTTTTAAATAATAGGATTTTACAGGATTTGTTACTGTTGCCACTGCTCAGTTCCAGAGATATACGTGCACGAATATATATATACGATATACGTGCTGTGAATTTCAGTTTGAAAAAGTTTTTCATTTTCTCCGCATTCATCATAGAGATGGGTTGGAGATCATAATTAAAGACAAAGTATATCTTTACCGAGAGCTAAAACAACTTCCCAAATGGCTCAACGCATAAAATCTGGAACGCTCCGAGCTAAAACTGACTGGATCAGCTCTACGTTTTTGTTACTGGGCATCCTGTTTAAACCGGCTGCTGTACATACATGCAAGATACATAGTTTGTATGGATTTACTGTGCAGAGACACATTTATGCTGTTTTTGTTTCTAAAAAGAACAAAGGCTCAGATTTGTTACATGCTTCATTTATCTTTAATAGATGTGTTTTTGCACAAAGAGCACAAATGAGATCTGAATGGTGTATATATATGACATACATGTGGAGAGGAGTTCTGCAGGTTCAAAAAGAACCCAGCAATTTCTGCCATCCTGCAGGGCAAAGGCCACAATCAGCACTGTGTTGTTTCACCAGCTGTACCTAGACATTTCCTGGACGTCCTGCTTAGTACCATGGAAAACCCACTTTGTGCTTCCAGAGAAAAAAATCCACTGCCCTTTACCAATGCACAATGGAATGCAAGTGATGCAGAAAAATCACAAAATTAACAGAGGGTCACACTTAAAAATTAGAGGAAAAACAATAAAACAGGGGCATAAAAAGGATCAGTTACATGTTTTTAATGTTGAAGTTCAGTCGCATAATGACCACAGTGGAGAAAATGCATGTCATTTAAAAGCAGTTCATTTATGGTTTTTTTTTTACGATTATGTTTTTATAGAGAACTTCTGCAGAAAAGCAAGCAAAATTTACAAAGTGGGGTTTTGTGATTATGGGCACAGTGAGCTCTAAGGATTGTGCTTATAAATTATACATTTATTTACATAAATGCAAGTATGTTTTGTACTAATATTAAGCTGTTGTCCTACAAACTGATGAGGCATGATACATTTTTCAGGAGAAAAGTGAGCAGAAACAAGGTTTTATTTAAACAATGCAATGAAGAAACATGAGTGGTTTTCTTCTGAAAGTGACATTTTACTTGTTTTCAGTGTTTGTGTTTATTGTAATGGCAAAAAATAACTCTGTTGGCATATTCCAAATTGGAGACACTATTCCTTGGCATTTGTTAATGCAAATTTTATGTAATAAATGTCATGCCTCTGAAGGACAGACAGATAAAGGGGAGAAATGTAGAACAAGGGGGCAGGAGGAAGTAAAGAAGACAGCACAATGAGCAACAGTGATCAAGTGTGCCAAACTATGAGGCCTAAAATAGTGAGGCAGGTGAAACCTGAAGGACAAAAAAAGGAGTAAAACACAAATGCAATCTGAACTAAACAACACATCTAGGAACACAAAAACTAAAATCTACAGAGTATGACATTATAAAATGAAAATACTGATGTACTTTGTTTAAATACTACAAATACATGCATACTATATATAATTTCAGATTATTATTACATAAAATCAGATTCCATAAAATATCTTGACTTTAGGATTCAACTATAAGGTTTTATAAAAAATGTCTAAATATATTCAAACAGCATAAAGCATGATCTTTAGTCTGAATAAAAGTTCTATTATAAGTACCATTAAAAGGCAGAACAATCACCTCAAATTGTTTGCTGAACAAATTATACCAATATCTAAAAAAATAAGTAATTAAATTCTGCAATTTTTTTTGTGATTTTGGGTCACAGCTTCTTACAGGTTTTAATGTAAATTCAGGGAGATAAACTATTGCTAAAGTTCAGGTTTTAAAATACTGCAGCTGTCTTATTTTACATACATGATCTTTGTATCATTTGCAAATTCAGCTCTTTCAAACACCTACATAATCCACATCAGTTTGGATGAGTCACAGCTGTGTTGCATTTGTAGTCAAGTTACCAAAAAAAAAAAAAAAAAGTTTTCAAATAGCTCTGAAATATAAACTGCGACTTTGATATCAAGAGCTTTATATGTTTGTTTGTTTTTTTTAATTTCAAATTATTTTCCAGCAGCTTTATTTTTAATAATCATTTTAGCATGGAAGACACAAAAAATGCCTCTTTTTTTAGCTTCATTTTTATTAAAAACAGTAACACAGCACAGACAGTCTGGTTTGCTGATGCAGAGCTGACCAAAAATAATCCTCTGGTCTCAAAACAACTGATTTTAGCACTGTATGGGTTTAAGCATATGGCCCACCACACACTCCTGTCTTCTGCAGGAGGCGAGACCACCATCAACGCTGCCACACTTTACAGAGCTTTGAAGTTGATACAGTTCCAGCCTGAGGTGCAAACCTAACCAGGGAAGTTTGAACTGAAGGTCACATATTTAAACTGTTTCTACACTAGAAAGTTATTTTCATGAAATACAGCCTCAGAAAGTATGGTATAGGGTGCATTGGGACATTCCGTAAGACATAAGTCTTTGTTGTTTGTGGGTCCTACATCATCTACAGCTCCTGAACCAACTGCTGGAGGGGGTCAATGGAACATCCCTGTGGTGCACTCATACCTTGACTTAATTAGATTATTTTATTTTATTTTTTTTTTTAAACCATACTTACAGAAGCTAAAGTTATCTGAAGTGTAACCTAACATTTGCTCTACCAAACCTTTGTTGCAAAATCTGACCCACCTGTCCTGTGTCAGCAACTGATCAGCTGCTTTCAGTTAGGTGCCTCAGGAAGGTCTCTCTCCCCTCCCCATTGGGTTGTGGTGTTAGTGTTGAAACAGTTGCTGCATGTGTGTATGGCTACTGCTGCTTCACCTCACACAGCCGGCTGGCCTGCCTGCCTGAGCTCAGATTTTCCAGCTGCAAGTCGCTCCTGTTAATTAGAACAAGGACTCTCCCTGCTCTTTCAGGAAACCACTTTCTCATGAGAAGCTCTGTGTTTGTTCCCTTTCCATGTGCCCAAGCATATGTTAGTGGTGTTATGAGACACTTCCAACTGAGAGAAGACCCATTCCTCTCTCCGCACGTGAGTTTTGCTGAGCCAAATAAAAATGAAAAAAATGGAAAGAGGTATAATCTATCCTTCATCCGTCAAACATTTTCACATGATTAGACTTGACACAGAATAAAATGAGTCTTTCCAAACCACACAAGCTTCAAAATAAGGTGCTGTTGGTCTAAACATGAAATAACTCATGACTCATCGTTTCCAAAAATCATCCTTGGTTTGTTGCATGGTAAAACAGCTTTGCTCTTGTGTCTGCAGAATGCAACTCCGTTGAATGCACTGCGCTAACAGATGTTTGTGTAAATAGCAATTATTGCAAAGAAAACTAAAATGCAAGAAGTTAGAAAAATGAACACAAATCACATGAATATAAACATATAGAAGGCAGTTTTCAATATTTTTCTATAAAACCTTATTTTACTGTTTACAATATCCTGATTTTAGTGCATTGAATAATGTGGTCTATTTGGCATGGGTTGGTCCTAAATTTTAATGTTATAATAACCTTCAGCAAAAAATACCAGGATTTCATAGAACAAGCACAAAAGTTTTAAACAAAAATGCCAGGATCTAATATATCTTTTTGAAAAAAAAAATCCTTTGTGTTTCAAATAATATTATTAGAGTTTAAAAAATTATGTCTGTCACTTTTTGTCATTGTGTAATGTTTTGTTTGGCTGGAGCAGAGCCAAAATGAAGACAGAAAGGTATTTTGAATGTTTAGTAAAAATAAAAAGGAAAAATTTACAGATCTTGCATGAGGTAAAATGGACAAGGAGCATGGACATAGAAACAGGTAAGGGAATGGAACAAAGAAAGACCAAGAGCTTTAACACAGAGACGGGTGAAAAATGAAAAAGCAACCAGATTAACTAATCTGACGAGTGTGTGTGTGTGTGTATGTGTGTGTGCATGGTTGTTTCACCTGTGTGTCTCTGTGTCGCTCTGTGATGGACTGAAGACCCGTCTCGAGTCAGACCCCACCTCTCAAGGATTTTACATATTCAGTCAATATATAATAAGCCTGGTTCAGAACTATCAAGCTGCATTTTTTAATTTGAATTAAGTAAAAAATACCAAATCAGTTGATCCTAAAACCACTTTAAACCTCACTTCTCTTTTGTTTTTCAAACATGACAGAGTTCCTTGCAGTTAAAACTTCACCTTAGCATCAGCAACGCCCAGACCTAAAAATACAGACTGTTAGAACCATTGTGGATATTTTATGTGGGCCACAGTAAAACTGGTTTCCTCCACAATGAGGTGACTATTGGAAACAACAAAGAAGGAACACAAGGTTTGAGCCTCTCTGGGGATTGGAGAATGCTTGTAAACCCGAAAGCATCCCAAAAAATTACAAGAAACCAAAAAAAAAAAAAAAAAAAAAAACACGAGCAGTGGAGCCAGGAACAGAGAGAGTTGGTGGAAAAGGTTTAAAGCAATGAATACACCCTCCAAGCATCCATACAAAAGGCTCCTGTATCAGTAAATACAGTAAGTAGGGGTTGTCTGTGGTTTTTAAAGTTATTTTGACTTTCTGATGTCAAAGATCTCAAAGTGTGGGTGTCCAGCTCCAGTTCTCAAGGGCCGGTGTCCTGCCAGTTTTAGATATGTCTCTTCTCCAACACAGCTGATGCAAATGGTCCAACTACCTCCTCAGCATGTCTAAGAGTTCTGCAGAGGCCTGCTAATGAACCATTATGTGATTCAGGCGTGTCGAACCAGGGAAAGAACTAAAGCATGCAGGATATTAGCCCTTGAGGACTTACTTTAGACATCACTGTCTTAAAGTCTTATCCATTAAAATAACCCCTGTTTTAGTTACATCTATCACAAAAAAAAACCCCAAAACATTCAGCTGTCTTGGTGTCAGTGCAACAATGATTACTTTCTTACACAAAAACAAGCTGCATTTCTCCAAATATCAATACATGTAAATAGGATATACAAACAAGTTGAAGTATTGTTGTGCAAAACCTCACGCATTGCTGGATCTGTTTTACTGGGGCAGAGGTCCCAAGATATGCCTTCTTTTTCACTGTTAAATTCCCAGTCAGTGTTGAACAACCCCCTGATGATCCATTTTAAAAGACCACCATAAAATCTCTTTGAAGAAAAACCACAAGAAAAGCCTTAATAAGTAAGCACAGTAGCATACTGATTTTTCAAGTAATATAAGGGGAAGCCATTTGTTTTTTTAAAAAATTCACCATAAATTTTCAAAACATCAAATGTATGTCAAAACATAGCCAAAATTTCTATTTGGGCTCTAAATGGGAATGTGTCATTCAAAATGACCCTGTTGTACCAACAACGCAGCCATCTAAGTTTTGACTCCTCATCTTAGGATCATTGCTGCATGTCTCCCCCCCCTTCTTTCTCTCTTCCTCTTTCCTGTCTGAATACTATGCATGAAGTTCACAAGTGCTGCAAAATATTAATATATTAATCAAAGAACTAACACTGTACATTGCCCCAATAACAAAACATGGTGGCAGCATGGTGGTGTTGGGATGTTTTGTTTTTTTTTTAACAGGGATAGGAAGGTTGGTCAGAGTTGATGGGAACATAGGGAGATCAAAAATGTCTTCAGACATGTTTGACCGCTTAGTAAAGATTTGTGGGCTATCTGAGCTAAAGCGATCTCATTTTCCACTTATGGCGAGGAGGAGCTTTGATTTGTGTTCATTTGATTTTATCCTGGTCATTAATATTTGTTTCTGTTTATGTACTTAAACAGAGTAAGGATTTCATTCAAAAGGAACATTGTACTGTTTTCAGTGCTGTTATGACCAACAATAAATATGGGCCATATTATTTTGATTTTATGGCTGTATAATTATGAAAAAAGTGGAGTGTGTAACCAATGTAATATTAATCAACTAGTTTTAAGGCAATTTTTCAACCTACTTCAGCCTTATTTATAAAGAAATATTTTAAAATATATATTTGTATATAGGGTACTAAAATAGGCATAAAGATGATTTCTAGGTCATATTTTGTAGAGCAATTGATTTTTCTTAAAAGGGCAATATTATGTAAAATCCACTTTTTTTTAGCTTCACATGTTATTCCCTCATCAAAAACATGCCTGGAGTGTTGTCTTGATTCTTTCATGCATATTTGAGAAATCTTGTAATCTCCCCTGACAGCCATTCAGCTCTGCAAAACGGTTGGATGGACCTAGCTCCACCTTCTGGGTGTAGCTCCTGCTCAGAGCTGCAGTTTCTAAGCTTCTGAGCTTCCGTCTCACAGAGCACCCTTCCCCGTGACTTCCCCACTCAGCTCCTTCACACTAGCCAGCAACAGTTAGCAAACACCTGGTGGAACTGCGCATTTGCTGAGCTCATTATAAGAGCTACTTCTCAGTGCAACGCTGGTAAAAATTACATTAAAGGGCTAGCTGTTCTGATGACTTCCTGTAGGCGGAGTTTCAGAAAGAGCAGGACTTGGTCCAATTTCAAGGTGTTAAATTACGAAGTCAAATTTCTTTTAAGTCATATTTGATATATACACCATTTTTATAGCAACTGAAGGTAACATAGTTACTTGATTGTGCTATAAAATTATTCTATGTGCCTGGAAAACACATAATACTGCCCCTTTAATCAAAACCTTGCTGGAGGTTCAAGGTTCTGTTTTGGCATCCAGGAGGTACATTAGGGGCCAAGATAAATCCCTTTTTTTACAAGAAAGTCAAGGTTATTTATATAACACATTTCAGCAACAAGGCAGTTCAAAGTGCTTTACATCATGAAAACATAAAAACATCATAAACACAAACAATTACTGGTTGTGAAACCAGTAACAAACATTACATTTTGTCAATTGCCATCAGTAAAAACATCAATACACGTCAAATATTTTGGTCAATATTCCAGTTATTATCAAAAGCAGCTCTTAACAGGTGGGGTTTTAGCCTTGATTTAAAGGAACTCAGTGGCTGTTTTGCAGCTTTCTGGAAGTTTGTTCCAGATTTGTGGAGCATAGAAGCTGAATGCTGCTTCTCCATGTTTGGTTCTAGTTCTAGGTATTCAGAGTAGACCAGAACCAGAAGACCTGAGTGGTCTGGAAGGTTGATACAGCAACAACAGGTCTTTAATGTGTTTTGGTGCCAAGCCATTTAGTGATTTATAAACTAACAGAAGAATTTTAAAGTCTATTCTCTGAGCTACAGGGAGTCAGTATAAGGACATTGGAACTGGGGTGATGTGCTCTTTCTTCCTGGTTTAAGTGAGAACATGAGCAGCAGCATTCTGGATCAGCTGCAGCGGATTTTTTTGGCAGACCTGTGAAGACACTGTTGCAGTAATAAATGTGACTAAAAATATACGCATGTATGAGTTTCTCTACATCTTGTTGAGACATTAATCCTTTAATCCCGGAAATATTCTTCAGGTGATAGAAGGCTGCCTTTGTAACTGGCTTTATGCGTCTCTGAAGGTTCAGGTCTGAGTCCATCACTACATGCAGGTTTCGGGCCTGATCACTAGTTTCTAGCTGTAATAACTGAAGCTGTGTGCTGACTCTAGATTGTTCCTCTTTTAGGTCCAAAGATAATAACTTCAGTTTTGTTTCTGTTCAGCTGGTGAAAGTTTGGGCACACCGAGCCATGATATGTTCTAAGCATCATTTCAGTACATGGATGGGTTTAGTGTCACCTGGTGACATCGTAATGTAGAGCTGTGTATCATCTCCATAGTTATGGTGATTAATCTTATTTCTTGTTATAACCTGAGCTAGTAGGAGCATATGGATATTGAATAGAAGGGGTCACAGGATTGAATCTTGGGGCACCCAACATGTGACTTTTGTCCAGTCTGATGAGAAGTTGCCTATTGACACAAAGAAATGTTATAAATACCCATAATGGTTTTTTTTAAACCCAGGATCCCAAAGTAAAACATCAGCAATATTTTATATTACTTTGAAAATAAAGCCATCTGTCAGCACCTTGCATTTTTCTGAGTCAGCATTTTCCAGCTATTCTCAGTTATTCTTGCCATGCTCATCTGTGTCAAACATCCTGTTTGGTAAAGCACAGAGCACAATGTTTCAAGTGCAGTGTTTTGCTGTTACATCCAGCAGATGGGGATAAAACTCCAAAACAGCAGTTTAGAATAATCCTACTTTTTATCCATCTCCTTAGAGTAGGGGTGCCTAAGTCCAGTCCAGTCCAGTCCGAGAGCTACCATCCTGCAACTTTTAGATGCGTCTTTGCTCCAACACACCTGAGTAAAAAGACTGGAGTCCCTCACCAACAGTAACTCAGCTCTGCAGAGACCTGATAACGACCCAATCATTTGATCCAGGTGTGTTACAGAAAGGATGCATCTAAAAGTTGCAGGGTGGTAGCTCTTGAGGACTCTAAACTTATGTATCCCTGCCTTAGAGCATAATGTTCCATACCCTCGTGGGATACTTACAGAAATAAAGTTGAAAGTCATGTTTTGAATATAAAAGTAGTCTTGCCAAATCCAAACAATGGCCACAAATCCTAATTAAATTCTGAAGAGAATTTGCTTTCACCAAGGCCTTTTCTTCACCATGTTTCTGAGCTTGGAAAAAATGCCCTGAGCCCAAAGAAAAGCTAGTTCTGTCTTCCTGGGTCACATCAGAAAAGGATCAAATAAATGTCCATATTCATGTGAGCTGACTCATCACAGAAACAGCCTTTTCTTTTGTAAATGCAATACCTTGCAAAAGTATGCAAACATCTTGTCTGTAAGTTAACATCTGATTTAAAAGCCAATATCACTGTTTTTACCTTAAAAGTAATCTTTTTTAGAAAGTATTAGTTTGCTTTTTGGATCATGTCTGTTAAGGGTTAGGACTTTGACTTTGAGGTTTTGACTTGATACCTGTGGTGACAAGTTAAGAATTATGTCACTTGCTGGTTTATTGGGTGTGAAGTACAACCAGTTTTATGGCTCAGATAGATGTTTCCATGTCAGAGGTCCAGCCCTGATCTCTTGACCTATGTTAATCTGCTTCTTTTATCTATTCACCTTCTTTTTCTTTTTATTTTGTCCTCCTCGCTTTAAGGCAGAGAGTAGTTGTCTTGAGCTTTAACTCTAAGTGTCTGGTAAAACAGATTTGTAGATGGCTTCCAGGGATGTCACTGTGAAGTGATAATGACTGCAGACCAGGATACTTTGCTAATGAGCACCATATGAAGAAGACCTTCATTTATTTATTTCGTAGACCTGATGGAGACATTTGCATCCTTTTTAAAATGAGGTTAATATCTAAGAGGATTCTCTGTGTGACTCTGTGGCTAAATTAAGTTTAATAAATCAGTTGGCACAAAGGATTGGATCCTTTATAGAAGCAATGCAAGAATAAAGATGCTTGTTATGTACTGGTTTGTCATTAACTAGACTTGTTTTCTTCTCTTTTCTATCAACTGAAAAACTCCAAAAGTCCTTAGTGGACATTTCTTCTTGTACAACAAACCATCTCTTGGCCCTAATTTGTTTGGCAGTAATATATTAATGGCTTTGTGTCATGATTTGTAGATGTTTGTGTTTTTGGTTTTCAGGTGTTTGATTATTTTAGAGAGCTCCATTATTGTCACTAACATCTTTCCTTATAGGATAATTAATTCGTGAGTCTGTAGTTCTTTCAGTTTTTTCTCACAATGTGAAAAAGTAGTAAACACACATCATACAAGACCTGCATCTATACTAGCAGCAAAATGTGTCTCTAAAAAAGGCTACATTCAAACATATGCCACACAAAAGTTTTTATTTGTAAAAATAAATTCTATTTTAAATTATCCACCACTTTGTGTCAACATCCTTTGGCTTTTTTACTTGAGATTTTATCAATTTCACCTTGAACCTCAGTTTCTTTTGTATAAACTGACTATTCACTCTGTCATTGTCCCATAATGTCAATACATTTTAAAACCACCTGCCATGTTAACATATAGCTTACATCGGCCTCTGCCTGCCTGCACACATCCACACATCAAATGCCTGCCAGTTAGTCCGTGAGGGTCTAGCTGCTAAAAAAGATCGATAGGCATCTGTCAGCTCAATGGTTGATCTCTGAGTCACAATGCTCCCACTCAAATTCCACACAAGAAACCACTTTAAACCCCCTCTAAACGCTGATGCTTTGACAGCAGCTGTCACGAGAACATGAAAAACAGAAAAATATGCATCCTGGTGTGCATGTGATGACTGTTATGTAACTTGAGTTTAACTATCAGAAATGCACCTGGAGGAGGAGATGTCCAGTCTCTCAACATAATGATATACAGGCAGATTTTATAGGTTGTAAGTGACTCACTATGAACTTTAACCCTTATATTGTCAACTAATTCAAATCTTCTTCCTGTTTCTCAAAAGTGAAAATCAGATATGTCCATGTAATAGATGTCTCCTTTTTCTGCACAGAATAATATATATTAAAAGGACATACCTGGTTTGACAGCATTGGCATATTAAAGCATGGGAAGAAAGAGTCAGGTCTCAATGATGGGTAACTACTGCCCCCTGTTGATAGGTCAGTATTTGTTTTCAGTGAAGATCTGTGCAGGTTTCTTTATAGGTTTCAAAATGTTCTTTTTTTTGCTGAAACTAACCAGTCTTGGGGGGGTGGGGAATTAAATCACAACTATTTTTTTGATATCAAAGGTAATGTTTGTAAGAGATGGGTATTTACTGGATTTTGTTGATCCTTTGAGATGCATTACCCTTTCGTTCAGTGTTTCCCAACTCTGGTCTTCAAGACACATTGTCTTGCTTGTTTTACATTTTTGCCTGCTTCAGCAAACCTGATTTCAATTGTTGGCTGATTGACAGGCTTTTGCTGAACTGCAATCATCTGAATCAGGTGTGTTAAAGCAGGGAAACATCAACAACATGCAAAGCAGTGAGACTTGAGGACCAGAGTTCAGAAACACTGCTTTAGTTTGCCACCTACTAGATCCTTAGTTGTTGGCAATTAACTCTCAGGGTGGTGAAATACTATTTAATCTCTGTGAAACTGTGATTTTCTTAGCTTCCCCACATGGATTCAGCTGGTGTTTTTAAAGCTCTGAAAGAGTCTCAGTATTCTACACTTACTTGCCAAAGACAAGTGGCTTAACCAATGAACTATATTCATCAAAAGGGGTTGGTGAAAGTCTATCAGTCTCATGTGGGCTAAAGAGTAAGAATTACAGCCATGTTTCAGGACTAAATGTCATCTGTCTGCTCTGGCAAATAAGAGGGAAAGATATGTAACTTTTTAAATAGTTGATTGTGATTTTAGAAAAAAAAAAGCAAAGGCTTCTTTTTTTACTCTTTTTTAGTACTTGTTAATACCTGTATGCATTAACTGAGCTTTTTTGAATAAAAGCATGAATCAGATGCATAATGGGTCTGCTTGATAATGCGACACTCAAAGTTAATTTGCAGGGTTGTGTAATTTACACAAAAATGTGACACAGCAGGGCTGTTAGATATAAAGTTGCCTTTTGATAGAGTTCAAATGTTTCTTTTATTTTTCATTCATATTCATCGTCCACATTTTTCCACTAACTAGGGAACACTAAGCTTTCCAAATCCTCCTCACTGGGCTATATTAGAAAACAACAAGGATTTTGTTCCAAATTGAGTAAACCTTTTTTTTCCCTTCAAAGAAATAAGACCACACTTAACAGTAATTCAGACCAATAAAGGAACCACAAAATTAAATGTTGTTGGACAATGTTAAGTATATTGTTTGCTTATGGTTGGCTTATAAAGCCAAAGAAAGAGGGAAAGTCAGATGAATGCCAGGAAGTTCACAGATGTGCAGCTGCAACAACTTCATGATGCAGACTGTTAGCGGTTGTTCCTGCCAGGCCACACATGCAACCATCAACAGTCAGAATTAGCAACCTTTGTGCTATAGTTTTCCTTTTTTTTCCCTCAAAGCTGTTTAAATTTCCATGATAGTGGTTGCCCCCTGTGGTAAATTTCAAAAAATATTTCCAAACCAAATGGTCTATTCTTAAATTATTATCCTAGCTGAAGAACTGGCCATCTCTGTATTACTCATGTTGTCTACTCATGAGATTATTCCTCAGTGTATTTTTTCCAATTGATTAATTTATTCTGTGGAAAAAAAAAAAATTCTCTTCCAGTAATGACCACCATATTTAAATTAATTATTTAGAAAAACTATGAAAAGCCAGACCAAGACAAAAGCAAACACTACTTAAGACCTCCATACCTGTAGGGGGCTCTCAAGAGTGCGTTCATTCTTACATTTAGGTTGAATGCTCAAGTAAAATATTAGAATGACACGTACAAAGGGGGCATTCAATTTAATATCTTTCAACCTCTGTTTACCAATTATCAATTTCTAAGCTCTAGAAGCCAGAACGGAAATTACTTAAGAATAAAACCCACAATGCTCCGTAAACATTTTAAACACATTAAAATTGTAATGTTTTGTTTATGAGGAATCAAATTCAAACCAGAGAGACGCAGGTGCACAGTAACACAGTACAACAGTAGAACAGTGGAATCTAGCAATGATTGTAAGAAAACAGATGGCTTAAATGCAGAGAAGGGTGATTACTGGAACAGGAAGCTGGTGATTCCTAAATAGCTGAATTGTGCAGGAAACATGACTAAGGAGAGCCAGAACATGGACTGATAACAAAAACAGAAACATGGAATAACTAGAACTACAACTTAACACACACAAAAACTATGAAAACTGAACCAAATGTAGAATAAATGCGAAAAACTCAAAATGCAAGAACCAAACAAAAGCAAACTCTATGATGATGACAAAAAATATTTACATGAAAAGACTTGATTGGATAGTCAAATAATGTATTATATTGTTTGTCAATTGTAGTTATTTATTGCAATTTATGTCATAATATTAGTATGTCATTTTATGTATAATTCATAAACATAGATGACATAAAGAAGTTATTAGATGATTGGTGGTTTAAAGGTCCCCACAGTATAATTGTATAATGTACAGATGTGTGTGGAGCACCATGATCACTACCTTCACCTTCTTATGGATTTTTCAGCTGTAAAGGTAAACTCCCCTGGAGCGAGAATTTTTCCATATTCATGTAATTTAAAGATAATAGCTGTATCCAAGGACATAAACATGTACATGTTGTGACTGTTTTGTGGTGTATTGCTGAAAATGACATATAAAGAGAAACACCTACAAAGTTTATTTCGTCTAAACGATGGCAATACTTGAAAGTGTTGGGTTTAGACTCTAAGATGTTGATTGATTTCAGCCTTTAAATTATTTCTAACTACTAGAAACAGTGTGGCTGTGTTGCTTTAAACCCCTGTTCCTACCATGTGATACATGGATGTGTATTGCTGTTGCCGCCCCCTTGATTCTGACACCAACCCTGCATGAGACCCTGAGAGCAGAAGACGCTCCAGGCGATCGCTGACCTCCCAGTGGGAGGAGGCTCATTCACCTAAATATCCCTGACAGGCGAGGAAAAGCACTTTTTTTAGACTGTCAGATTCTAGCATTTAAATGCAGAAAACAAAAGGTTTGGTCATATGTATTGTCAATCTACATATATTTAGATTTTCATTTTATTAGACCTCAACAAGCACAAATGATCAATTTTCAATTTCATTACATCTGTACAGAAAAACATACTTTAACTTTTTTTATTATGTTTTTCTGTGCAGGTTTTATAAGAGTTCAGCCCCCTCCTGCTTCTGCCATCATTATTATCATCATCATCATTTTGAGAATTGAGAGAAAGGTTTCCATGGGGATATTTTTTTTGTTCACCATTGTGGGTAATTGTTTGTCTGTCTTTCTACTTCTCCATTCACCACTTTACTGACTGTCTAAGATGTCCTATTAAAATACAGACAATGGATTTAAGTTGCAAGGTTAGGACATGTTCATGAAAACAAGTGGTAAAAATTCATTTTTCTGATGTACCAAAACTAAAAACTGTAAAATCTCTGCATTAATCATGGGAATTTCATTAGTTTATAATCTTTACTGGTGTTTCTTTTTTTATTTGGGATATTATCACTAAATACTCATGTGTTCTCAAATATATGAGGTAATGAATAGATAGAAATTTGTTGGACTAATAATCTTTGCACAGAGATGCAGCAGCACAGATGTAGAAAATCAATCCCTCAGCTGAAGTTGGAGAGCACAAGAAATGTCAATAAATCGATCCGTTTAACATGTTCCCCCTGTACCACAGGGTTCAATATGTTATTGTGAACCTGCATCAAACCTCTACTTACTTATAAAGATATTAACCTTTCAGAAACTGGTTTTTACCTGAACTGCTTTGTTCTTTGTTGCTACAGATGCTTCATGCTAATATTAGTGAATCACAGTGGTTCTATAAACAGAAAATGTTGATTTAAAGGTTTTATAATAGCAAGCAGTAATAAGCCCTTGTCATACCTTTCATTCATCATCACATCCATGAAAAGCAGGTCTCCTCCACAAAGATTTTTTTCCCCCCTGGTTATGATTTCTTGGCTACTTTGACTAAAGCTTTGATATCTGTCTGGTCAATCCAAAATTTTCTGCATGTCTGTTGCAGCAGAAAATGTGTTTATTGATCATGTTGTGTATTTGATGTGCCTTTGATGCCTGGAAGATACTAGATGGTATCACTGAAAGAGGTGATCTTAGAGACAGAGGGTGGGCACAGCTGAAAACTGACCTGTAGGAAACAGCAAGACCAAATGTTTTCATCCTGTTGTTCATCCAGTGAAAGACAGGATGAATCACTACGGCTAAAAGGATGCACGCAACATGCACACTCAAGTAGGAAATGGCTGTATTTTTGTTTTTGAGCTACAAGGAGGCTGGCAGCTAAGATCCTTTAATCCAGCGGTGATGGAGCAGTGATTCTACTGCATAAGCTCTCAGTGCAGGAACTATGGTGCAACTCTGACCAAGGAAGCAAAGCTGCAATGGAAGTGTTGGAAACGGCTACCAGCCATCGGCCAGTCGGTTACCATGGAGATTTTAGTTACAAGCTGGTGAAAAGACATTCCTGACAAATAGTCAAACCATTTTGCTCCTCTGTCCCAAGCATGTTTTCGTATGCATCTGAAGAACTTCCATCCTTATCAAAATCCTCCAAACAACTAGAACACCTTTTTTTATTATATATTTTGATAATATTTAATAAAAGGAAAGTAAACTGCTTAATTCTGCAGATAGCTATGATGTTTCCTCAACTTAATTAAAACCACAACAGCTGTTAAAGGAACAAGATGAGAATCAGGGAGCTTAAAGTTCCTGATACTCACTCATTTTTTGTCATGAACCAAGCAAAATTGATTTCAGCATTATTATTCATAGCATCTCGCAAGCAAAACTGTTTTATACAGCTGGAAAACAACTTCACTTAAAATATGCAACACAAAGAGGAGGAAAGAAAAAATACTTGACTATTATGCAAAAATGTTCTAGAAGAAATAATGTTTTCCTAAGGTAAAATGAGCCAACTTTGTAAAGTATGTACTTTATCATTTTTTTATACAGAGCATGTCTTCAAGGGGGGTGGCAAACATGAACAGCCTCCTTGTAATCAGCTGTATTGGGGGATGTTTTAGAGAGTGAACACAGAGTGCTTTAAGGAAAGAACAAGGTGTTTCTGAGAAGCATGCAAGACTGTGAGTGATTCAGCATCACCTCTGCAGGAGCCCATCAGTACCTGCTTTTATGTGTCTGTAAAACTACATCTCTGATGAGAGATGAAAAGCAGAGGTGAGGGTGTATGAGTGTATCAAGCAAGAGTCCAAGCTGAATTTTGAGACCGTGTCCAAATCATGTAGATTTTACCTTGAGCATCTGTTTATCCACATTGTGAAAACATTATTCAAAGATGTCAAAGTTGTTGGTTCAAAAAAGTGTTCTGTTGATGGACAAAAATGGAGCTTATTGTCAAGATCTCTTAGATGTGGTGGAACACAGGTCAAAATGACCTGAGAGTTATCACACCGGTTACCTTGACATTAACACCTGAAGTGCCAGCACTCAAAGATAAACAGCTCTTGAGTCTGAGATGCTGAATAGGACTGTGGTGCTTTTTTATTATACTTTCGTCCAATATGTTTTTCTTTCTTTCTTTTTTAATACTTCTTGGCAGAGTCATGCAACATCTGCAGACCACATTCAGCCTGAAGTCCCAGTTTGTACTTACTCAGTGTCATAAGAAAAAAATTAACTGATTGATCTTTGTGCTTAAGTATCTGCTAATAAATTCTTAAGCATTAAAGTAACAGAATCACAGAGTTTTGGCAAAAAATAAAAACCTCCTCACACTACAAGTAATTAGACTCTTTTGGAAAATGAAAGTCAAAAGTCAAGAAGCAATCTTTCAAAACAAGAAAACTGTTGCTTGTTTACAATTAAATTCAGAGCATAAGCACTTAAATAAGTCAGTGAAGACATATAGGAAAACATGTTTTTGAAATTTGTTTGTATAAAGTTTTTGGATGTCCAAGGGCATTGCCAGAGGGGTGGGGGGCTGGTGCCCATACCCAGCGGTCATTGAGCCAGACCTGGGGTAGACCCTGGACAGGTTGCCAGTCCATCAGAGGGCAACACAGAGACACAAAGAACAAACAGCCATGTACCCACACATTCATACCTAAAGGCAATTTAGGGTAACTACTGAATCTACGAATTATGGTTTTGGACTGTGGGAAGAATGCAGAGTACCCAGAGAGCACTCACACATGCATAGGGAGAACATGCAAACTTGATGCAGAGAGACCGTCAAATGCGTCAGAAGTACTGAAGCAGTATTTGAAAAAAATTAACCCGCTCTTACTGTTTGGACATAAGTTTAGACAATAAGTATAAATTAGTAGCTGCAGATCAAATAACACTCAAATGAGCAGTTGTGGCCACATCTAAAAAAGTATGTTTTGGCAGGTTGTTTGTCTGAACCATCACAGTGTGTGTTAACAAAATGCAAAGGGTGTGAGGGGGGATTTCAACAAATGTTGGAGTTTAGCTACTATCTGACAAGTTGTAAGAGTGTCTTATGCCATCTCAGATTAGAGTCTGGTCTAAGCAGTTACCTTTGCTTTGCACTGTACTTGTCTGCTTGGCACGGTGGTGGATGGGTGGTGATATGGGAATATTTTACTGTCAAAGGAATTTGGCACTTTTGTGTCATCGAGCAAACTCTTAACTCATCCGTATAAACATATAAAATTTGTATGACCCCATTTGAAGGTTTATTTCAAATGGGGTCATATAAATAACCTGTAACGTGCTTATTAGGTCCTGATGTGTTAACCAGCATTTTATGTTTCAGAAAACTATCTACAAGTAATATCATCTACACAGATAAGCAATCTGGAATAGAAATGACCATTTGCTTCGTTTGCTCTGGAAAGCTGAAGACCAAGCTGAAGTGGTGGCTTCCATCTGCCATAAAGCTCTGAGTCACTGTAATACCATCACTCTGTTTTGTCCCTGACACGTCCCCACACTTTACGTCAGCACAGAGGGAAACACTGGAGCTGTTTACACCAGGAGCTGCTCCACAGCATCTGGGTTACCTGTTGTCTAGCAACCAACCTATTTAAATCAGGCCTTGCTTCTAGTTATTCAGAGTAATAGCTACTTAAAAAAGAGAGAAAGGGGAGGGAAAAGGATATGATCACAAACACGTGTTGCATCTGTTCTTGAATAAATGGACTTGCTGAAAATGGAACCAATAATTCCACTGATAACATTTGGATTTATCCTCTTCAAAATAAGCTCTGACTGTTGTATGAAAAGAGGAGATCTGATCAACACTCTTCTGTGTTATGCAGTCATATGAAACAATCAAATGTAATCCAGCACTCTTAATATGGTTTAGTTTTGATAACTACTGAAAATATTTCCACATGATCCAAAGAAGTGAAAACTGAGTTCACAAGCCAGGTATTAGATCAGGGTTAAATTTATAGAGAAAACACTTGTGCAGCTTGAATTGTCACGCAGCTGAAGCTTTAAATATTGTGCAACTGAAAAATCCTGGAAGAGGAGGTTGAAATGTAGAAAGCAGAAAATATGGCATGCATTATAGAAATTGTTTTAAAATCGGTTTTGAAAGACTTAGCGTTATAGTTTTTTGCATGTCATTTGTTATGTGTTAAACGTTGTTTTCTCATTCAAGGTTCGCTTCTGGCATCTTAAACTGAATGAGAACATTTCTACTTCACTTTAAGCTGACAAAAGCTCCAGCAAAAAGAAGAAACATCAGCAAACAGAGAGTATATTAACATCTAAACTGACATAATGCTTGAGCGTTAAAACTTATCAGTAACAAGTGGTTCATTTAAAAAATTGTGTATTTTCATAAAATTCATGCATGTCTCATGTTTCTCTCCTTGTCACTTATTTTATAGCTTAACAACACCACTGAATCGATTTTATATACCAACAGCAACCACACTACAAACACAATCTTACTTTACGAAGAGGACTTTCCATAGAAACAAAGACATGAAAGGTAAAAACAGTCATGACCTGAATACCAACTACAACAATTCCTACTTTGGTCACAAAAAGCTAATGCTGATCACAAATACAGACTTGTGCTTCTGTTACTCAATAATTCTTCATGTGCTTTTTCTTATGCTGCCTGCAAAGAAGATTAAACTGTGCTTACATAGTCTGGATTGCAGCCCATATAATTTCCTGCACTCCCAAGAGTTTGTAGCAAACCTCTCCTTTTATTTCTTCTAAAGTTTCTCTGCATGTTAGCTTAGGAGACACTCTTCCATGCCAAAAGGAGACGACAGGATACTGTAAGGATGCTCTCAAATGACGAAATTAAGAGAAAAGTCTGCATTTACACTGGATTTTCGCTTCTGCAGAGGCAGTAAGCTGATGAATTCCCTCTGAGGTTTATGATCAGTCATCCAAAGAAAAGTCTTTAAACATTTAACCAGAGCTATTGCTTCCCTCAAGAGTCTGGTAGAACTGAAATATATAATGCTGACAATAATTTCCCCTTATGTGCAACTTGTTCGAACCAGTTCTTGTGTTTTGTGGAAAAATGCAACTTAAAGTAATAGATACATGCAGTTTGGGATACAATTAATGTTATTAATTATAGGTTTTCTTAACTGCTTTGGTGCATTTCTCTGATCAGAATTTAAATTCTCATTTAGTCATGTGTGCACATCATAGAAGCACTTTCTCATTTCTTCCAACAAATTACAAATTCTTTTGGACATGCAGCAATTGCTTCCATACTATTCTCATTTGCTTATGTCATGTCAATCAAAAATGAACTATACTTATGAATGCAGAATAGTCCTTCTCTGTAAAATTGAAAGTCCTCATTTCATTGTTTGAGTCATTACATATAAGAACATTGAACTAGTTGTAAAAATCTGTCATGTCAATTTATTGCAATTCTCGTCTCCTAAATGAAATAATTTCTCTCAGAGGAACCTCAGCTTTCACTGATATTGTTAACAATTGTGAACAGCTTTACCCAGAGAGTATTTCTTCATATATGTTTGTTGTAAATAAGTTTGTACTTTGTTTTTACACAGTGCTGTGAACAAATTAGAACTGCAAAGGACATATGTTGTAAAAACATAAAGCATGTATTCAGTGTCTGGTACTCACCTCACTTACTGTAACTGTATGAGGAAATATGAATTTTGGGGTTTTGTAGCAATTATTAGATTATTAGATATGCAGACAGACATACTATAAAGGGTTGTAAATGTGAATCCAGGAACAAGCTGATCCTTAATGTATTTTCCCCATCATAGTTTTATTCCTCGAGGTCAAAATCCATCAGACAAAATGAAATGAGAATCCATGACTGAATTTTTCAAAAGCTGTTCTTCTGCCAAAGTATTTGCTTAAGTCAGCTAAAAACCCTGAAATCACTGCTTACTCTTGGTCCTCTCTACTTACTCTACAATCATTGCTGTCTGGCATCCTTACTGATGGTAAAGACACCAGACAGGGTTCATTTAAAGGTTTCGCAAAACATGTTAAGGCAGAAGATAATAATACCTGATCTACCAGAAGCAGGTTTGTTTCATAAGAGAAAACAGAAAAAGACCAGTCTCAGGTATAGACTCCAGTTGGGGAGCAATATTTTGTTGTTGTGGACACCGCAGGTGTTTTAAAATGGTGGTTCTTTGTGAACTATAATTTGTAGACATTTAGGCACAAGCCTTTGTTTTATCAACCTCCTTAAAATAACAAAAATAAAACTGGTATGACCTCTTGTTCCAGTTACGTTCATTTCAGCCATCTAGCTGTTCAATAGAATATGTAATAATTGAATTATTGCGAGGTCGTCTTTACTTTCAATATTACATCTACTCCACTAGCAGCAAATACGCCCCCAAAGCATCATGCTACCACCACCATGTTTAGTAGTTCATTCAGAGTTTATGGTTTTAAAGCCTCATGTTGAACCCAGGACTTCTTTCTTGATTTGCATTAAAAGCTGCCCGCTGTCACAGGAAACCAACCAGTTTAAATTAATTTGGTCAATTCAGACAATAAAATCTGTTTATGGTTTAACATCAGAACCCAAAGAACAGCATAACAGAAGTGTCAAAAAAAGACTTAAAGCTGTAGCATGCAACTTTTCTAAAAAATATATTTTTCAACATATTTGTTGAAACTGTCACTATGTCATGACAGAATGGTATGAGACAGATAATCTGTGAAAAAATTGAGCTCCTCTGCCTTCTCCCAGTGCTATCTAGAAACAACCATGCAGAGCCAGGAGGCATATTTAGCAGTGAGTAAATGAGGTTGCGTAACAGCGCTAAGACTTTCCTCCTGGCTCTGATTGGTTGTTTTAGGTCGGGAGCAAGATGTTTTTTTTAGACGGCAAAAGAGGCTCAGGGAGGAGGTGGAGAAGATCTATCTTTTCACAGATTATCTGCCTCATACCAAACTGTCATGACATGGTGACAGTTTTAAGAAATATGTAAAAAAAAAAAAAAAAAAAAAAAAAAAAAAAAAAAAAAAAAAAAACTTTTTTGATTTTTTTTTTTTTTTTTTGAAAGTTACTTACTGGAGCTTTAATAGTGAATGGCATTATGCCATGCAGATGAAAGCTATCAGTACTGTCCAGACTTGTATTATTTTTTTCTTGTGAAAGAATCAAACTTTCTTCTGCCTTTCAGAATCCCGTGTTTGGTGCTCAACTGCAAATGTGTGGTGTGAGAGCAGATGTAGAGATTTTTTTGTGTGTTGTTGCTCTTTAAGCCCTTCTCTCACAGATTCTGTCCCATGGTTATTAGGCTGCGGTTAGCACCAATAAGGTCCTTCATTTGGATTGAGGATCGTCTTCATGGAGAAACCATCAGATCCTCCATCTCAGCACAGGTAAACCGTTTTACCACTTATTACTTATACAATAACCTTCAGGATCCTTTAGGTAAAATAAAATAATTGTCTTACTGTATTCAGCCTCATAGCTGATGGCATGTTGCAAGAAGTCTTGCTGTGCATTTTAACAATCCTCCCACATTCAAAGGCAGAAAGCCTTTTTTGCCTTTGCAGTCAGGGAGTGATGATAGTGTCAGTGCCTGACAGAAAATGACATGAAAGCAACCATAGATTTGACTTTTAAGGCTATATTCTCAAATGTTTTGAGTTTAAAATCATATTCAAGCACTTCTCTATACTCTATACTGGTTTTTGTACATTGTTCCTGTTTCTTCCTTTTGTATTTTGAAGCTTAATATGAGCCTCACACCCATGATGAATATATGTACACTTCTGACAAGAATTGCAAGATACTATAGCTTTAACTAAAAAGCTGATTAACAAGAACATTTTAATCCCTTAAATCCTACAACTCATCTATGTATTATTGCATAAAAATGTGTTGTAAAACTCTATCATATGGTGTTAAAATATGTCCTTCCAACACAATCTGGATTATATGCAACCACTTTCTTTTCCATCAAAAGCAAAAACATGTTTGTGTTCTTAGGTGTTTTATGACCGCACAACTAAAAGGTTGTCATGTTTGAATAAGCCTTCTGTGAAATCAGGTGGCAAATTTTAGGTCAAACCCAGAATATAATCCTGGGAGGAATCAATGATCCTCAGTTTTTATATCACTACAAACCAACCACCTGCTTTCTGGAAATTTTATAATTACAGCATTGAAAGTGGCAGGCTTTTGCCAAATAAATATCAGAATTACATATTTCTTGTGCTTAAAAAGATAGCTGTCAATATTCTTTTAAGTCAGGCGTGACGCATGATTTTTCCTGATAACACTGGAGGTGGTATGAATCAGATATTCAAGTTCTTTGTGGTCAGAGCAAAGCATTGTGGGTATCCTCGAGAGAGGATACTGATCTGCAAATATTTGAGGTGCAGCCCAGCTCTGTTTGCCTCAGACAAAGGTTAAGGATGAAGCGGCTACTATTGAATTATGCATCACGAGGAAGAGAGAGCTAGTAGCGTCAGTCGGAGGAATGGATGAGTGTGTATCTCTGCTTACTTGATTTATTTTGCTGAGATTTTGATGAGAAGATGATTTTCACAAACCTAAAAAAAGTCAGTAAAACATATTCATGACATTCAAACCATTTTGATGGTTTCTTTCATTCTTTTTTCTATAAATCTGCATTTTTATCCAGAGTGTTTGACCCACTTTTGGTATCAGAAATAACAACAACAGCGGTTTAAGTCATTTAAAACTTGTATTTGCATAATTCACATCTGCACTTTTCAGCATATGAAACCCACATACAGTAAAAGTATGAACAATAATGTGTAAAATATTAGTAGAGACAGGAACAATTCCAATTAGAAACCTGCAGAGAACAAAGAGTAGAAAGTGGAATGCAGATTTCAAATATTTCAGTGAAAACTGAAAAAAAATGTTACAAAAGGTTTATGTGAAAGGTCTGAGATGTGTTCATGATCAGAGGACAATCTTACCAAATTGTCAAACCAGAATAGTTTTCTGCAAGGCCGAAAGTCCTTATTGGAATACAGCCTGTGGAAACGTATCCTAAAGCTTTAGCACATCCCTCATTATGATTAGATTTCTTGTTTTTAATAACAGACACCCAGTTACAAAGAGCCTATATAGTTGCAAACTTACTCACACCCCCTGAAGTTTTCCACATTTCTTTCTGTTACAACCACAACTTCAAAGTACTCTATTGGGATTTTATGTGAAAGACCAACACAAAGTAAGTCATAACACAGGTTAATGATGAATGGCTTAAAAAAATTTGCATCATAGATCTATGAACAAATCACAGAGAACCGTTCCATTCCATCATCCAAAAATGGAAACGGTATGGCACAACTGTAAACTTACTAAGACATGACTTTCCACATAATCTGACAGGCCCAGCAAAGACAGCATTAATTAGAAGCAGCCAAGGGGATGATGGTATAAGGTGGGGGCAGCATCATGCTGTTAGGATGCTCTTTTTCAGTAGACATAGTGAAGGTGGTCAGAGTTCATAAGAAAATGAACAGAGCTAAATTCAAATTCAAAATTCAAACATACTTTATTGATCCCAAAGGGAAATTGTGTTGTTGTAACTCATTTAATTAAAGAGTTATTATAGATGGTGATGGCTGTAGGCAAGAAAGATCTCCTGTAATGGTCTGTTTTACAACAAATTTGAAGAATTTGCACCTAAACCTGAAAACCGCTGTCCACCTGCAGTCTCTATCTAATCTGACTTAGTATGAATTATCTTCCAAAGAAGAATGGGTTCAAATTTACTTCGCTAGATGTGCGAACCTGGCAGAGACATATCGTATCATCTTGGAGATATCGTCTCGGAGATCCAGGTTGTTTCTTTAAAGGCTTGATAAAGACTATAGAAATCTACCCATCATTTTTATTCCACTTAAAACTTAAGCGCTACTTAGCATTGGTCCATCACATAAAGTTCCAAAAAAAAAAAAAAATGTTTATGGTTGTAATGTGAAAAAAGGTTCAAAAGTTCAAGTGCTATGAGTATTTCTGCAAGGATTCAGTCTTCTCAAACATTTCATAATGTTCCATAATTATAAAACTGGGCTAGTCAAAGCAGTGGTAAAAGTGTCATCTTTGCTAAAACATAACAAATATTTCATATAAAACCAATTTTCCTCCAATATGAAGTCCACAGTGCCTCTGGTTTAGTAAATTGGAAAGTCTGAGTTACAGTAAAGAAAGTGAAAATCTGGTGAGAAAAATCCAAGAGTTCAAACTGACCATATGAAACCATCATTGTTAAATGCCTGCTGGCTAAAGCCACCTCCCTACACTGAGTTGTATCCAGTGGTGCAAACTCAGTTCATGGATCCACGACGGGAATCGTGCTGACCTTGTTGTTTCTGCTGATCCGACGTTCAGGCCGCTGCTTGGGCAGTTTGGTCTGGATCAGCTCCTCTGGTGTATTACCCAGTGGAGGCAGCAGCCTCTTCTTGCTGTTCCTGGTTTCAGGAAGCCACTGAGGTGGCAGCTCAAAAGGGCCGAAACCAAACTGTGGGGAGTCCTCTGCTTCTGTGGGTGTAGCGGGCGCCACCTGTGATGAGGAAGTGTATGCACATGTGTGGACAGGAGAGGCCCGAGTTGCTTTAGCTGAAGCAGGGGCTTCTTTAGTGACGATCAGCCCTCCAGCAGGGTCCTTCAGTACATTCACTTCACCCTGAAAGCTTCCCAGCCTTGACCCATCCTTCTGGTTTTCTTTGTGCTCCAAGCTGCCTGCTGATGTGTGAGAAGGAATCTCATTCCCTGCATCCTCCTCCTCTTCCTCCTCTTCAGACGGTCTGAAGATCTGCTGTTGACCAATGGTAAACATCTCCAAAAGCTGGCTCCCAGAGCGGCCAGCTCTATCTAGTCCCACAGGCTCCCCAATTGCTCTCTCACCCCCTATAGAGGCCAATCCACCGGTGGTGACCATGTTTCGGCGGCTGTACCGCCTGTGAATCCTGGACAGCAGATCCAGGCAGCTGTGACGGGCTGAGCGGTTAACCATCAGAAGCAGGACAGGGTTGGTAAGAAGGGAAATCTTGGGGAGCCAAAGGGCTGTGAGATAAAGTGAGACAGGCAGCTCTTTAGTGTCTGCAAAAACAGTACGATAGACCACCAAGGCTCCATAGGGGGCGCTGCAGGCTGAAAAGGCCAGCACGGCAGCCAGCAGGGTGGCGTGCAGTTCCGCCTCTCTCTGTGACACGTACGGGATGGAGATGCTGTTCTGCGGAGTCCGCAGAGCTGCAATGATCACCTTCTTTTTCTGGCTGGCACTGAGTGCTCTGCGGATCAGCAGCATGAACAGAAAGACCAGGGCCAGGGGGAAGATCACTGTGGTGACGTTGTAGATCAAAACGAAGACCACATGACCCAGGGAGCGGGCGTGGTCATCTGAGCAGGATGAGGTGACGTAGACATCAGTAACGTTGGTCACGGCAAACACGGGGAGGCTGGCCACAACTGCATGCACCCAGATGTAGATGACCAAGTCTCGAGATCTGGCATCAGAGATTTTCCTCTCTAACGGGTACAGAACTGAGTAATACCTGCAGACACAAGGACAAAGTGTCAGTCTGCACGTAGGAGAAACATGACATGTACTACCTGTAAAGAAGCAAGGGTTTAACTAAATTAAAAGAACTGAAGGTAGTTTTGGGGTCCTGGTGTTGTTTAAGCTGTGTTCTGCTGTGGAAAAAATGGCCTTTTCATTGAGCCGAATGTCGTCTGAATGCAGTCACGCCTAAAACGGCTTATGAAAATCTCTCTTAAGAGGATTTATGTGGAAATACAGATAAGCAGAGTGGAATTTTAAAGAGTGAGTCTATTTAAAATATCCACATCAATAATAGAAAGGTTCAGAAACAACATATAATCTATTAATGTGAAGTTAGGCTAGCAAAACAGAAATTCACACATTCTCCTACTGATGTATGAGCTTCAAGTGGTTTTATAGCAAAGATAGAACAGGTCCAACATTAATGAATCCATTATGTTTGCTGCAAACAGAAAAAAATGGCTAAGAGGTGATTTTTTTTTTTTTTTTTTTTTTTTTCTGCAAAACATTTATGTTGTTGCTCTAATAGAGGGAGTTAATTTGCCACAGCTAATCTGCAAGGGAATGGCTAACAGGAATCTCTGAAGGATATGTCTCCTTTCTTTCGTTCTTTCTTTCGTTCTTTCTTTCTGTGTTTCTCTTTCTTTCTCTTTCTTTCTTCCTTTCTTTCTTTCTTTCTGAACTTTCTCAATCAAAAAGTCATTCAGTTTGCAGTTTCCTTAAAGGTGCTTGTATCTGTAATTACACTTTCATTGTTTCCTGCATGAATGGTACGTTGGCCAAGCCTTTTTAAAATGCAGGACATCCTATAAATGGGGTGGGGAAAATGCATAAGCATCCTGATTCTCAGCCATAAGCAGGAGTTACCGTTGCTTGACTGCACATGTATAAAAGCAATAGAAGACCTCTTTAAGATGTAACTGACTGATCTGTTATAATACTCTGCTTGTTTGCCCACGCAGGTGTACACTTATATAATCCCAGCCTTACTCTGCTATTAAACAGTTATAATAGTAATAAAATGATTTTGGCTGGATATTTGACCACTGTTCTTGGAGAATTGGTACAATTAATTTAAACTGGATCCATTCTTGGCATTAAACTGGCTTTTAAGCATATTCCATACATTTTCTATAGGTTTGAGGTCAGGGCCATTTTGAGGTGTAAATCCAGTTTAAACCAGCTCTGATGTGTTTAGGACCATTGTCCTGATAAAATACTCAACCATTTCCAAGTTTTAACTGCTGAGTTGCTTTTTTAATTATCGTGCCCACACCATGATGCCTCATCCTGACTACACCAAACATTCCTCCTGTTACTGTGACCAAATACCTTAATCTTTGGTCACAGTTTGTTAGATGGTTTTGGGTATTTTGGTGAATAATGCTGTCAAAATACAGATTAATCCTGATTTTATTTTTAAACTTCTGCACTGGCCCAGTGGGCTCCACTAATTCTGCCAAAAAGGAGCAGTCAAATACCCAGAAGTGTGTGGATTTCACTGCAACTTTCTCAGGGACATTTAATCAAGCTTGTCCTATTTCTACATAATACGGCCTGGCTTTGGCAAGTTTAATGTTTATCCAATCCAATCCATCTTTATCCAATCCAAAACCAGCACTAATGTGTCTTTGGGACTATTTTCCCTGTTGGAACACTCAGTTGTGTTCATGTTTAAACTTTCAAGCTGATGATTTCAGGTAAAGTGGCAACATTTTGAAAAAAATCCTATTTTTTTATTTTTCATTAAGTTTGTTCATGCTCAGATACCACAAACAGTAAACAAGCCCCCACAGCATGATGCTGCCTGCACAATGCTTGGTAGTTGATACGTAGTTGTTAGGTTTTTAGGGTTAATTTTGAAGCAGGGTCTTCTCTCTCAGTCTAAATTGGTGGGCTATGCTGGATCAGTGCTCAATGATTGTGATGTTTTGATTGATTTTGATATATACTTGATTGATGTTTTTATGATGTAAAGCACTTTGAACTGCCTTGCTGCTGAAATGTGCTATACAAATAAACTTGACTTGACTTCAGTGGCAGAACATCAACCACTTTAAATTAATTCTGTCAATGTTTGTATTTCCACAGCTTCATGCTAAAAGTTTGTTGATTTCTAAAAAGTAAAATAAAAAGGTGTTCAACTTCCTAAATGAGATTTATTCAAATGTAAATGGCTTCTATTTTCATATTTGAGTTTGTATGTATAATTTTGACCCTGTGTGATACACAAATACACAATAAATTCGAATTTGTGCACCCAGTTCTTTTTTAAAATTTTATTAACTGAATATGTAGTGCATATTCATCCAACTCTGGATATAGAACAGTTCAAATTGCATCATGTAAAGCCTTATTAGTGTATAAGTATGCAGAAGTTTAAATCATGTGGATGTGTTTTAATTCACATCTCCTGTTATCATTACATTAAATTAATGAAGCTTTCTACTAATTTTCCTCTCCTTAAACAGTCATGAGCAGAAAAAAACCCATGTAGATTTTATTAGTTATTTTCCTGCATCAGTGTGTAAACGAGCCAATTACTGTGCTGGAGTCTCAACTTGTCTGCAGCTTTGATTACCCTTCTAAAGAATAAATAATTAAGTGTTTTGATATTATTCTGACTGAAGTTGCTATGGAGCCAACACAATCTTATAAGTAGTAAAATCCAGATTGAGATTATGGTGCAACAATGTAGCATCTGACTGCAACCCCAATACAGAAAGTAAGCTACTAACACTAATTCAGTTCAACAGTGAATTTAGGACTTAGAAGTAAGAAAATTATCATCTTTTGTCGAGCAGGGACTCTTTATACCCTATTTTGTTTTTTTTTCTAAATAAAGATAAAGGTTCAGTTTCATTGGGAAATAGTTTGGTTCCTGAACAGTTGGTGTGGAAACAGCTTCTCTTGGTTCTTTGTCACACACCATCAGTGATAAGTTAGGGACATGACTAACTTCTGAATGGTTTGACATATTCATTGTTTACATAAAAGTTGGGTAGTATTTCAGCTTCATCAGAAATTTGCCAGTCAGTTAAGAATAATATATCCCCATGATCTGTTACATTTATTGTTGTGGCTGTTAAAGGCTTTATCTCACCACTATGCACCTATTTTCAGTGCTTTGTATATTTTGACTGTAGATTTTGACACTTGTTATGCAGTAATTTTACTGGTTTTGAAAAAAATAGATTTAAAAAATGACACGTGTACAGGAATGGCAAAACACTCGCCCAAGGTTGCCAACAGGGGGCAACATAGTGGGAAGAAGATGGTGCATCTCTAAACATGGCAGCATAATAAACTGCTGTGATTAAAAAAAAAAAAAAAAAAAAAAAAAAAAAAAAGCGAGGAGAATTATACCCAGAATACTGCAAGGATTTTTTTTTTTTCTAACATGAATGGGCTGAGAATGATAATTATCATTTGTTAATGTTAATAAGGCTTACAGAAGCTATTGTAAACAAATGTACCAGACAACATAACTGCTAACCACAGCAGCAAAGAGCACAGCACAGTTTTTGCTGCTAATGCAGCTCGCCCTTTTGTCCCTTCCAACTTAAAGTTTGATCCAAGAAAAACAGTAAGTACTGTTTACGCCTGCAGGTATGCTCAAAGCATGTTTATCTGCTTAACACAGATTTGTGGCACATCTTTGATCTAAAATCACAGTCGACACTGGAAGCAATGCTGGAAGTATTCCCACATATCTCAGCAGCACATTTTAGCATATTTCCAAAGAAACAAATAAGCAAACAAAATACATGTTTCTGTGGATGCTAAAAATGTAAAAATAATAATAAAAAATCACAATATATCCATACATCAGGTTACATTACATATTAAATTTTGTCCTACATCATTTTTAATATATTGTGGGGATATATTTAAGGCTCATCTTTAAACTCATCAAAATGTTAGATGTGTATTCATTTTATTACTTTTTGTTCATTTATATTTGTAGCTGTGAGAAAACCTTTAACATGGCCAAATATAAAGTGAATGTGTTTGCAGACAAAAAGTTATTTTCATAGCAGTGCAACCCTTAAGACTATGACTTTAGCTAAGAGTCCAAACATGACATAGTTATACATTCTTCAATCAATTTGCATCAAGCAAACCCTTTTTATTTTTGTATTGTGCCTCTTTTGGACTGAACAATTGTTTACTGCATAAGTTTTTTTAACCAACAAAAAGGACAAATGTGATTCTATTTTCCAGATGAGAAAGAATACAGTTAAATTTAAAAGACAGTGTGTGTGATTTTATGTAGGCAGCAGCTGCTATCTTTGGCTGCTTTTGGTTGCAGCACTTAAAGCCACAGGGAGGCTGGGACACATGCTGAATCAACCCCTGACTTCAACACAGGGATGGAGGCTAAAAAAGACTATTTTGACAACTTGAAAAATAACTGTTATTGATTTTAGCTCTTATTTGATGCTCCATTATAATGTGCAGCTCTTAAAATTTTCACAGAAAAAGAATCACTTTGGCTGTGTTAGTAAGAGAAATGTATTGATGAACTGATCAGAGAATTGATTTCAAGCATCCCCTTCTCTAAAGAGCTCAAACCACATTCAGTGAAGTGAGGAGGAGGTGCTCTTCATCTTTTTTCAACTATGCATTGACATTTACGTTGTTCTGGTTGGAAAAAAAGACCATTCTACTCTAGGGAGAAGCTTTTGTTTCTGTTTCAAGAACAAACACAATTTACTGTAAAAAGAAGTGCTGTAAAGATGTATTTTCCCCCATACAGGTTTCTTCTGTTCTTGCTTTTATTGTCACATTTAAATGTTTCCGATAATCAAAAAAATGTTAACATCAAAGGTAACCTGAGTAAATACAAAAGCAGCTTTAAACTGATGTTTTCATCTACTGAAGCTACAGTCGGGAGTTCTGAGAAAATGATGGACTTAGCCTGAAAATTGGAACAAGTACACCTTACAGGTCCCTCCCACTTGCTCTCTGCTTTGCAACGGCCCTCCCTCCACAGCTCCTCTCCCAAAGCAGAACCTGTCGAGAACTCTGGAAAATGGGAGTTTTCCTGCAACGTTAGTTTGTTTCTCCGCCATTAGCACAGCTGCAGCACACTGACAATCTGGAGCTTGAATGACGGTATGCACTGAACTGGGAAGGGTGTGAGCAGCGGGTACATGAGTGTGATTGACAGTGCTAAGACATTCCTCCTGGCTCTGGTTGGTTGTTTCTGACTGGGTGTGGTATATTTCTCCAAATGGCAGTCGGACCACTGAGAGGACCCAGATGAGCTTGACTTTATCTGTCACATATTCTACTGTCAAGACATATTGACAGTTTTAACAAATATGTAAAAAAAGATATTTTTATAAAAGTTACCTACTGCAGCTTTAAGGGAAAAAGCTATCCAAATGTGAAATCATGAGTTAACGGTGATATATCACAGTCTATGGAAATCTGAATGTAATATCACTGTCAATAACCAGGTGTTGCTACTGGCAGAGCTGTAGAATCAAAAAATCACTTAAATAAAAGATCTCAGGAAGCAACACACCAAACCCCAACCAAAAGAATTGCAGAAACAGATAAAGAAAGTACTTTACCCACATCTGTCCATTTATGTATTTCTAAGGCTTTTGGACTCTCGCAAATCACACTAAGAGCCATTATTCCCAAATGGATACCCAAATTACTTCAGGAGCACATTGATGACTTATCCTGGTCACAAAAGTCACCTAGAACATCTAAAGCACTACAAGCCACAGCTCTCAGTTATGGCCAGTAGTCACAATTCAACAATGAAAAAGAGAACAATGAAAATGGCATGAATGGGAGTAATGAAAGGAGCCAGCGGAGAACAATGCATACAGAAGAGCTTAAATAATGAGGGAGAGGTGGAAGTGACAAAGGAACCAGAAGAGTGAATCAGAGAATAGTGGAAGCAGCGGCAGGAGAGCGCAGGTAGAGGAGAGATGAGAAGATAGAAACCAGCGGGGATAAGGGGGTAGGCTGGCAGCCAGAAGGAAGGTGAAAAATAAAGAAAGAAGGGAGACCTAGTGAAAGGGAGACCAGAACTAAAGGGAAGAACCTCAATGTACAAATGAAAGAGCAGAAAAGAACAAACACAAGGAATAAACTAAAATGACAAGATAAGAATAAGAAATTATCAAAACCGGAAACACATCACACAGGCAAACATGGTGGTAGTAGTGTGATAGTATGGGGCTGCTTTGCTTCCTCAAGACCTGGACAACATGCCATAAATGATGGTGGCAGTGGCTTAAGAGGAAGGGGTTCATCCTGTAATTGGTAAGTTGCCAGACTGAACCCCCCTCAGTCAGTCTCAGTCGTTGTGTCCTTGGGCAAGGCACTTTCCCTGCTGGCGATGGTGGTCAGAGGGCATGGTGGCGTAGGCCCGCTTCTGTCAGTCTGCCCCAGGGCAGCTGTAGCTACCATCTATCTTACCACCATCAACGTGTGAATGTGTGTATGAATGGGTAAATGACTGATTGTTGTGTAAATCATAATTCCGAGCCATCAGTTAGTAACTTTAGGCTCAGAGGCACTTTATGCAGCAGGACAACTATTTTCAGGACATCAGCAAGACCACCCCAGAATACTGTAAGTCTGGACTCTAACCCCATTGAGATGTTGTAGTTCATGTTCAAAAACCCTCCAATGTGGCTGAATTAAAACAATTCTACAAAGAATAGTGGGACATAATTCCTCCATACTGCTGTATAAGACTCATTGCAAGTTATCACAAATGCCTGATGGCAGTTGTTGCTGCCAACACTGGTAAAACCAGTTAGGTTTAGGGAGCAAAACCTTTTGACATTGGGCCAATGAGTGTGGATAGATGTTTTCCATTTAATAAATGAAATAATTGTCTGAAAAATGCATTTTGTATTCACTCTGTCTCAAATTAAGATTTGTACAGAGGCAAATCCAATTTTACAGCACTGTACAATGCCTTTCCGCTTTATCTAACGATTTAAACTGAGAAGATAACAAAAGAGAAAGATTTCTATGTACCTGTCAAGTGCGATGGCACTGAAGCTGAGCACAGTGACGGAGCAGAACAGTTTATGCAGGAATTTGACGACCTTGCAAAGCAGCAGCGTGTGAAGCCACAGGCAGCAGCGTGGACTAGCTCCTAACGCCACGTCGAAGGGGACGCACACTAGTCCAGCGCAGATGCCCGAGCATGCCAGGTTCTTGATGAATCGGTTGGTCACTGATTTAAAGACACTCGTGCAGCAGGTGCACCACAGCACAGTTGCATTACCTGTGGAAAGGAGAAATGGAGTTGAGAACAAGATCAGACTTCCTGTTTGCCTGAAGTGGTTTATTAAGCTGAATCACTGTTAAATGTAGCTTTTAATGTGAAAATATAGCAATTTAGATGGTTTGGTTGGCAATTTTTGCAGCAAATGTGTTAATACGTTGTACAACCTAATTTTGCTAGTACTGCGACTCATACTCTTCTTCTACAACATTTCACAAGATTCGAGCAGACAGGAGAGGGATCTTTGGCCATTCTTCTTTCCTCAGTTTCTCTAGAGGTAACCCTAAGCCTGGATCTTTTATTTTGCTCTCCACTCCTCAGTTCAGTTTTTTTCTACAGCATTTAAGTCTAGAGTCTGGGCTCACCATAGAAGTAGCCTGAGTTTGTCCCTGGCGAACCATTTCTATGCTGATTTGGCCATATGTTTTGGATATATATCCTGCTGAAGACCCAATGACAACTCTTTTCCCTGTTCTTTTTATTATTACTTTCTGTTATTTCAAATAATTCATGATGTGATGCTTTCTAACAAATTCTCAGAGCCTTTGGATCGCTAACAGGCCCACGGCATTAGACGTCTTCCAATGTATTTAATAGTAAAGATTAGGTATTATTCCACATGTTCATCTTTTGCTTTATACCAGACCTACCAGGAGTGTTTGTTGACTGACTTTCTTGGTCTCATCCAACCAAAGAGCATGCTTACAGCTAAAGTTCTAGTAGCACTTCGGAAACTGAAAATGTACATTTGTGATGTAAAAACAGGAAAGGCTTTGTTTTCTTGCTTGTAAATAGTGTCCAGTGAGTATTCTAGAGACTTGGTGATCCAAGTTGCCACTCACAGTTCTCTAACAGTGAGCAATGAAGATTTTTTTTCTAACTTCTTGTCAATCCTGCTCACCGTGTGTGCTGCCAAGATAAACTTGGGTCCTCGTCCAGTGTTATTTATCACAGTTCTAGTTGTTTTAAAGGTTTCATTTACTGTTTTGACTGTAGATTTTTGCAAGGTTGGGTCAGTAGCCCTTTTCTAACTTAAAAAGATCAGCACACAACTGCCTTACGAGAAGCACAAGTGCTCTTGTCTTTCCTATTTTGTGTGCATCTATGCCACAACATATTTAGAGCAAAGGGAAACAGGAAGTCATGGGTTGCTAATTAAAAAGTCTTAGACACATTGATCAACCTAAAATGTAAAATATGAATCAAAAATGATTCAGAAAAATTTATCTTATACGAATTTAGTGCAGCTCTGGTTATTTAGTATGATAGCAATTATTTAGTAAGATTTATTTCCCCCACACTGAATAAAAGTATTGAAATTAAAGACTAGATATATTTCAAAAGATTAATATGGTTTAATGCTTTGTACATGTCTTTGCCAAGGGTACCTATGAACATGGAGAATGCTGTATATGCTTCTTCACATGCTGCATCTTCTCTCAATAATATTTTTAGTTACGGCTATGTGAGAACCATTTCTTGGAAAAATGCATTCTATAAGAGTCCAGCTGTATATTTCACACTATAGCAAAAGAAGTTTCGAAAACATAAGATGCTTGATACTTTTATGACTTTAGTTGATGATTCTGAGCCAGTCTGGATTATAGTCAACAGGCTGTGGTTTGGCTGTGACTGATTCAGTGGTTCTTGATAAAAAGTCAAGATAAATTTTTAAGAGCATGAGTAAAAAAAAAAACTATGAAAACAAATATTTAAGGTCAAAGACCAGCAAGGGAGGAATTCAGAAATGTTAATTATCAAATAATTGTTATGCTAGGCCAGGGGTCTGCAACCTTTCCAATCTAAAGAGTCATTTTTGTCCTCAATCCAGCTAAATAAAACTTGTTTAGAGCTGCAAATGTTACCTGACCTTTTGAAAAACGACAATTTATAATTCCACATAAATATCTACTATAGGAAATTTATTGTCATTTTTAAATAACCACCACTTTATTTCTATTTTCAGGTTTTTCAATAATATAAAACATAATAATTTTGCAAAACAAAAGAGGATGGAAACATTTTCTTCTATACGACGTTGATATTTGTGAAAAATTATGGCACAGAATTTTCAATCATTTGTCAAGAAAAATTAATCTAAAAAATATCTTCGTTCTGTTGTGGGAATTCAACACAATTATCAAATGAAAACTTCCAAAACATGCATTTGTTATTATATCTATATTTAAAAACATTTGTCTATTCTTTTTGGTATTTTCAGACAAAGTTATTAGAGCCATTATTTATCAACTTCCAAAAAAATTTTTTTTTCAATGAAGGTGTTTATAATGAAGAGAGAAAAAAAATCCAAACCTACATGGTTAGCTTCAGTTTTGGTTGCATTCATTGTTTTAATATGCACAAGTTTAAGCAACTTGGTATTTCTTTTTGCAATTTCCTGTTTTATTTTAGCCATGTTTTCTATACTTTTTCACTTTAAAAAGATCAAAGAGAATTCATCCAGTTTTTCACATTATAGTTAAAATCTTAGCACAATGAACTCCTGGATTACAAATTACAAGTTTCTGCACACTATAGTGAAACTTAAAATATACATTTTTAAAGATAATTGCTTAAGGTACATAAATTTTATAGAAATTGTTAGAAAAATAAAAAACAAACGTGGCATCAGGGGATTTTCAAAAATAATTTCCTAACGAATAAATGAATTTTTAAAAAGCCCTCCATTTAAAAGAGGACTTTAATTGGAGGACAATTAAACAATAAGTTCATATCTTTTTAGATTTTGGTACTGCAAAAACATCTGCATTTATTTTGAGATTTTTTTTTATACATTTTTACCATGGTGGCAATAAATATGGAAGGACTGTTCATTTTACCCATGTTTTACATCATAATCTGGCATCAACCAGCTGATATACATGAAGTCATATCCTTCGACAGCAAAGTGCTGTGTGGGATCAGCAACATGTTGTGCTGATGCATTAACAAGAACATCCCACATGCTGTAAACAGCTGCAGGTTTCTCACATCAAGTACTCCCCGAACACCAATGGAACAGTCACTTCCTCACAAAAGGATGTCTTAATGTAGACAGCAATTTAACCTTCATTCTTTTGTAGTCACTGCCTGCTTTTTATCCCTGCACCAATGTCCTCTTGAGCTTCAAATACTCATCTACCACTTTGCAAATACTGTGACAACCACAGTCACAGCAGCCAGTAGAGATAAAGACCAAACAGTGAACCTAATTGTTCTTTCAACCCATCAAACAGAAAGGACAGTTTGTATAGTCTATGGATTTAGTGTTAATAAGTTGCTCTCAGTGAGATGCAACCATGTGTCTAAAGGTAGTCGCACAAGCTATTAAGAGCAAACGTGTGAGTCATTATCAACACATTTAACACCTTCTTCTTCTTTTTTTTTTTTTTTTTTTTTTTTTTTTTTTTTTTTTTATTGCATCCAAGTGGTGTTTAATGAGTTTATTTCCCATGGCAGAAATGTTTTGTGAATGATGAGTAGCAGATGGCTAATACACCTAAATTCACATAGCTCTGAATGAAGCTTCTGCCTTGTGTACTGTGACACAGGATTCTTACTTTGAGTATCAATTCTGGCTACACGTCACCAGAAAAATGCACCAGACAAAGATACCAAAGATACACAATTTGCGTTAAAGTGAGACTTCTTGTTTCTACACAAACTTCCTTGTTTTAATGTTATTTTCTATTTGTTGAGCCTGTTGTGTCATTCAGAGGTCAAGTAAGTATACAGTAAACATGTTGTCACTAGAAGTTTTTTTTTTTTTTTTTTTTTTTTTTTTTTGCACTGTTCTAACATTCCTTCCTGTAAGTATTGGCTTCAGAAATTTTATGCTGTGAAAAAATTAGATTTGGAAATGTTTGATTTTTCTTCCAAAACTTATTTTGTAATGTTGCTGTAAATTTACTTTTAACAATTTTTTATTAATTCTCAAAATTAAAAAAAAAGCTATATAATTATAATGGATTAAAAAAAATGGTTAGATGATGCTATTAATTTTACGAATTTTTATTCTTTAAAATACCACAGTTTGTACATAACTATACTTTGGCATCATTTTGTACAAATAAAATCAGATGTTATGGTGTTAAAGTTACTCAGTACTTGAGGAGCTTTTTTTCCAAATACTTTTTGTTCTGACTTGAATAATTGTTTGGATGACTATTTTTTACTGAAATGTATAGATATTCCTATTAGCAAATTCAAGCTCTGTCTGATTGGATGGAGAGCGTCTACCAGCAGCGATTTTCAAGTCTTGCCACAAATTCTCAGTAGATCTGTACTTCAATAGGTCTCATTTAAGTCTGGATTTTGACTGGGCCATTCTAACCCATAAATATGATTGGTCTAAGCCATCCCATTGTAAGTTAGGCTGTATATTTAGGGGTATAATTTGGCTCCACCCGAGAACCAAGAGCCAATGCTCTCCAATACTCTCCAGCCAAGAGCATTTCAAGTCGTAACTGCTCCTATTTTTCCCAGCTGTTTATTGCTTTCATTTTGTTTTCCATTTATGAATGAGACCCTATGAAGAGCATCAAGCAGCAATAAACATTATTCTATTTTATTGTCGTAGGTTTGATTTAAGCTTGCAAAGCACACTATAGAGCTCTTCTCCTGTAAACAATATTAATCCTTAACTACTGCACACAAATCACCTCAAGCCCTATAGTCTGAAAAATCAGGATCTTCTCATCTAAACAATGAAAAGAATAAGAAAATTACATTTTTTGTAAATTAGCTGATTTTTAATTCTGCATTTAATATGTTTCCTTATAAAGGATTGACAAAACACCTAAAAGAAGAAGCAGTGGATAAAGAGAAAGCAGAATAACAAGAAGTTGCGCTTAAAGGGAAAAAAAAGAATAATTTAGTTTCAACTATGCCACTCACTTAATTATCATATATTACATATTAAAGAAAATCTAATTGTAATGTCTTGCAATACAACTGAATGACGTCCACAGCCAAGCAGCTCAGTTTTAAATCCATCTATTATCTTTTGCTTGCTTGAGATAGGATCCAGTAGGGAGACCCAGACATCTTTCTTCCCAGCGAGACAACAACATGCCAGGCAAAGATGTAAAAGTTCTCAGATGATATAGTTGTCTGTAAATCATTCATATAAACATCACCCCCTCACTTTGGATCACTAAAAAGTCCAGTTGTTTATTTGCAATGTTTTCAGGAAAAAAAGAGTTTACTTGAACATGCAGCTTCGGCTTGACCCACACCTGAATTCAGATGATCTTTCACAGCTGTCCAAGTGAATCGGTCTATCCAAAAAAAAAAAAAAAAATCTCTGGTCCATATAACGCAGATAGCTTTGGTGTGAAAGCTCCCTAAAGTAGAACCCATCCACTTCAAGGGAGAAAGCTGATTTTAGCCGCTTGTATCTGGGAGCTCATTCTTTCAGTCTTTATCCATATCTCATAACTGCAGGTGAGAATTGGAAAGCAGGTCAATCCATAAATCAAGAGTTTTGCCGTTCTTTACCATGATAGACCAGAACAACACCCGCATTGCCTCAAACAAGGCTTCCAGAACAAAACGTCAAGTTCAAACTCCTTCAGTTGAGGTGGACACTTACCCCCCGACATGAAGGGGTAGTTAACCTTTTTCTGCTTTAGGAACCATAACCTAATATTAAGAGGAGCTGTCCGTCATCCTGGCCGCTTCATCGACTGCAAACGTCTTCAATGCGTGCTGAAGATCATGGCAGGGAGAGGGCAATAGAACCTCAGAGACTCTGAGATTCCCAAACCATACACCCTCCTTTCCATGAAAGAGGATCAGAAACAAGGTGAAGTCCTGACAGAGACGAACACGTCATCATTTTAAAATGCACCATTTGGACATCTGCAAAGTTTGATAGAAAAGTGCAACCATAAAGATGCAATAAAAACATCTTGGGCTGGAATATTTTGGATAAAAACGGTGGTATGAATTTTTACCCCCAACCTTAGGAGTAAAAGAAAATGTACTATCCATAACTAGAGAGAAGGATAACACCATTTAAAGGTGCACAACAGGACCGTAAACTATCCATTTCTCTGACAGGCTTTAATAAGCGGTGGCCTTTACCACAATGAGACTGTTCATGTGCACATGCAGTTTGAATTTAACGTACAAAATGCGTTCACCACCTCTAGGTACTGTTTATTACTGTTGCAATACAAGTAAGTACATTTATCTGAAGAATTCACTTGAAATGCAGCAATAAAAGGCCAAAACTAAAGGAGGTTTATACAGAAAATATTAGATTCATCATTGGGATTCCAGCACCTCTCAAAATAAAATCCATATGCATGAGGAAAATGTGAGGAAGCTGCAGAGAAGATTATATTTAAAAATATGCATGGATAGTCAGGACTTCATGTACAAAAAAAAAAAAATCTTTATAATATGCAAAGATTGGGAAAGTCGTTGACTTAATTTAGTGGAAGCTGAAAATGCCTGAAGAATATTCCCATTTTGGACCTGATAAAGTATTCCAGCCATGGATTATTAATTCATGTGTAGCCTCCCTGCTTCCTTCAACTCCTTCATAAAGTCAATGGCCTGTGAAACAAATGCATATTGCTGAGATTTTAACTGACGCACTATATACATGTGTCTGTTACTGAAGACGACCTCGTCTTTATAAGTTTGTGGTGAAAATAAATCAGTTTTATTCATACTTCGTGTAGCTCCCACATTATTACAACAATGGTTGTACAAAACATTTCCTCAGTCATGTCAAGGAAAAGAGGTTCTGTATGGGATTAAAATGAAAAGCTTACTCTTCTTTTCAATTAAAAACATATTTGACTTATTGATTTGTATGTAACCCAAGAGATATTCATTTGTCTTTGACATTGATGTGGTTTTAAGTCAAAGCCATGGCATTTCATTCTGTTTTGCAACACTGTTTAAGTCAATGGAACCATTGTTCATCACAGTAAATAGGAACTTTGTGACCTCTCCAAAACATCCAGCTTCTGACGGATCTCATACCTTTCCTAGTGACACACTAGTAATCAGGGACAAGTGTGTTTTCAACTCCGGAGAGATAGGATGTCACGACCACATTCGTGACAAATAACACATTAATTTGCAGATTTCCTTTTGGCCAGAATGGTTATGCTTCTGGCTGCTCATCTAACAGCGTGTATGTGAAAGCCAGGACTGTGCAAGGCGGATGTGAAAGAGGTCCCCCAAGACAAGGCAAGTTTGTTTGAATCGCACCATTCAGACTGAATAATATGAAAGAAAGATGCATTAAAATGACAAAATTAAAGAAAAAGTTAAGAAATGATAGAAATGATGATGCGATCTTAGTCTGTTATGTGTAAGCTGTTGTAGACAATAATGTTTCAAATGAGTCAACAGTTTCAGCACATCTCAGTTTTTCTTTTATTTCAAATAAATCAAACACATTTGCATCATAGCAGCCTAATTAAGCTTATTGGAGGTTGAGTGGATCTACAGTAAATCGAATGTTGTTTAAAAATTTCAGTATAAAATTTGAGTTACAATTGCAAACTGGAAGTAAAATGTTTTGAGGATACCAACTCAATGCAACGCTACTTGATACGCTATTGGATGGTGTTTGTAACAGAGCCAGTCCAGGAATGCCAAATGATTTTTCTTTCCTCACCACCCAAGAGCAGAGATGAGGAAGACTGTAGATGGTAGCTCCTGAGTGGTACCATGGTAGTGCCAAGACAATTTCCACTCTGCGTTTTTATGCATATTAAGATATAGTTGGTGTTTAAACTATTAAAGTAGGTATTTATTGTGGGAGTCTCAAGTATTCGCAGATTTCAGCTGATTGTTCCTTAACACCCCCAAATACCAGGGGTCCACTATATTTGTAAAAATCCATAAAGGTTTTAATATGACTTATTATATGGATATATGCTATTTTGCAGTTAATGTCACTTTCTGTGGTAATTTATTTGAGATCTTATTCCTAAAATCAACTTCTGTGACATTAGGCATTTGAGGGGAGTAGATTGGGTAGTAGGTTATGGGTATAGGAGGCCACAGCAATACTTTTATTATTTTGAATCAGAATCAAAATCAGGTCTATTCTCAAAGTTTATGCAAACAAACAAGGAATTTTACTTTGTGTGTCAGAGTGCAGATAGAAATTAACTCTGAGAGCTAGAATGTAAAGCGTATTTTCCTTTGAGATTATTGTTCATATACATAGTCCATGTTCAACAAAAATAAATAAACCAATAAATAAATAAAGAAGATTCAATTGGGCTTGTTTTTTAGGATGTAGGGGAATAACTTTACAGATTAAGGATTAAAAGAAATCCTGATAGTCTATGATTATTTCCTAAAATCTTGCTTGATCAATCAAGATCTAATCCACTCTTGCAAAAACAAGCTTCCATAAGCATGGTTCTGGTGACAACAAATAAACTAACTGATCAGAGTTCCATTGGGCACATTCATTTGAGGTTTTCTTGTTGCTTCTTCCTCTTTATTTTGATGATATTATTCAAATTCCTCTTCCCAAGATGTTCAGTTTTGTACTGTACAGCTGCAGAACACTGTATGTATTTGTTGAAAGTTGGGCAATAATAAAACACTCTGAAGTAGGGTCATAGGGTATCCTATCTGCAGTTTTACCTCTTTTTCCCTGATCCACCAACTAAGATGGTGACCTGCAATTTCATTGGTTTTAATAAGTTAAACTTGCATTACCTGTTAAACCTACCTTTAATATTCATTTAAGCTTAATAACTCTTTGTTTCTATATGTTATTCTACATGATTCATTGAAACAAGAAGAAATACTGAAACTTTATCAGCTGGATTAGAGAAAACAAACTAATTTCTAAACCTATAATTAAGAGTTAAGAAAGCTGAATCTATATATATATATATATATATATATATATATATATATATATATATATATATATATATATATATATATATATATATATATTCAGTTTTAATGATGTTAAAAACTATCTAATTTTTTGATATCGATATTTTGACCAACTTTTAGCACGTGTCTTAATGAATAATCAGGTATAGAAAATGGGTGTGGTCACCATACATTGAAGTAATTTATGCTGACGATCAGGGTTGGTTGTAAAATATATTAAATGAGTCTCAGTCCATGTTAAAATCAATAAAAAGTCACTATTTTACCATAAATCCATAAAAGCGAATGTTTACAAATGTCAGCTCCAATCTTGTGCCTCTTGTGATGTCATCAACCCAAACATGCACACTAGAATTAGGAAGAGTTCTTCTTCAGTCCGCTTTTTGTGTTAATTCCTAATTCCTGTAATCGAAATTCATTATTAATTATCCACTTGTGTTTTAATTGTCAGTGTTAGTTATTGCTAGTAATATATATATATATATATATATATATATATATATATATATATATATATATATATATATATATATATATATATATATATAGTCTATTTTCAGCTGAAGTAAAGCGTCTTCCACTGAAAAGATCCCCATGACCCACATACAGCAAACTGAAAATCAATGTAAAACATGTTCAAATCAACATAAAACGCCTTTCTGCCTTTCTTCCTCACCATTTGTGGTTGACTGAATACACAATAAGTGGACCTACCGAGCAGCGACCCAATCAGGATGAGAACCTGAACGGTGGTGGTGAAGTCCCGGTATGCTTGCTCTCGGATGAGGCGCTCCTGGTGCTCCTCCAGCCCGGTTCCGTCTGCAGGCGGACTGCTGCTGCTGTCCCACCGGCCCGATGTGTTCAGGAGATCCAGCCAGAGGTGGGCTGCTGTGAAATTCACCGCACCGTCCCCCACCGTAGCTGCCCGACTCCAGCCATCCATCTCGACCACACAGAGATCCCAGAAGATTATTTCTAAGTAAGGTTGGGAGAAGCTGGCCGCAGGAACTACAAAAGCATGTTCAGATCGTGGAAATAACGGTGAAGAGAAAAAAAAAAAATCTACATCTGGAAGGCTGTGAATGACCAAATGCAGAACGGAGAGGCAGGAAAATACGTGCAACCAATAATTAGGTAATATTTTCTCAGCAAATATGTAAATACAAGGTAAAACATAAAAAATATTCACTCATCACAGCACAAGATGAACCTCAGCTGCAGCTTCCGACCCACATTTTCCCATTAGGGATGCATAGCAGAAAATACAGATCAATGAAAGCCATGCACGCTGTGGATGGCTGGATGGTGCTTCCTGACATCCAGAGCACCTACAACACCGGGTTGCGAAATGTCCATGATCCACAGGGGAATGAATCGTGCACCGCCAAAAACACAGCCCCCTCTCCTCTTCTCGGCAAAAGCATCGTGGCTGCACGCTGGTAGATGCTGTAGAGGCTGTTTTCTTTACAGACTGGATGGTGTGGAGAGACTGCGACTGAATACAGTATCTCCCAGCGTGAGGTGAAAGAATGGAGAGGAGAGCCCCTCCTTCTGCTATTGCACCGAGAAACTCCACAGAATCTTATGAATGGCACGCAGCATGACCAAACTGCATTCCAATTAAATTATTATGATGATTGGACTGTTAAGCACTTCCCAGAAGATGAAGCCAATTGTCTTATACAATAGCTTTTTATTTTTTTAAAGCAGCAAGCCAGACTTTTCTGTAAAATCAAGCTCAGCTTCTGTGGCACTTAATGCATGTATGCAGCTCTGGGTGCGCCCTAGAATGTGATAAGATGTTCAATTATTTACCTTTTTGTGTTGAGAAAACTAAGTTTCTCCACAGTTTTTACAAACCTGAACTGAATGTTATGTCAAATAAATCAGTCCAGATTTGATTGGATTATATATTGCAATTTTCATGTTCTCAGTCTAATGGTTTCTTTATTCCAAAAACGAAGAAAACAATGTTTATCCTTAATTATCATTTCCAGCCAGCTGTGGTATACAACTATGTTTTCTTGCAAGTTTCATACTGTTTACAAGGGGGTACCCACTCCTTTTTGACTGAAGGGCCATGCCAATAAGCAATAGAAAACTTGTCAAAAAATGACTTTTTTAAGAGCACCTGAGCTGCTCACTTGTACAGCTGCACCCTGTGTGAAGAGCCATATCAACCATTTCAGAAACCATTTATAGTTTTTTACCTTTAGTTTATTTATATATATATATATATATATATATATATATATATATATATATATATATATATATATATATATATATATATATAATTTGTTTGCTAAATATTTTTTAACTGTATTTCATCTAGATTTTCTTTAATTAAGCTTAATTACCTGGGTAAAGTCCAATTAAAATTTATGTATTTTACAAGATAAAATCTCCCCTTTCAAAGAAAGCTTCTCCATTCACTTTAGACAAATCAGTTACTGTAAGTGCACGCATTTGTATTTTTTCCTGTTTGTTTTTCCATGTATATTTGTTTGGTGTTTTGCAAACACAAGATTTTAATTTTCTTTCCTTTAAAAGCATACAAAGGTGAGAGAACTGTATAAATTCCAGGAAAATTGGGCCACAATAAAACAAGTTGAGGCAGTTTATGAAGAAAAGCAGAGCAGACTGGATTGACCAGTTTCATCTTCAATATCAGTGATCTTCAGTGATCATTTCAAGTCAATCTATCATAAGAACCATAAGATCTGGTTGATGCCAAAAATGTTTCCAGAAAAACTGCCACATCACCTGCATCAAAAAATTAGAATGTTGTGAAAAATGTAAAGTTTTATGTAACTTATTTAACTGAAATTTTGCAGATAATGAAAACCCCAAATCCAGTATCAGAAAATTCGAACATTGTGAAAAAGTTAAAATTGGAAACGTAGAGTCATACCACATTCAGCTATTTAACTAAAAACACATGCAAAGGTTTCCTGAGCTTCTAAATAGTCTCTCAGTCTGTGTCATTAGGCTATAAAATCATGGGGAAGGCTGCTGACTTGACACATGTCCAGAAGACGGTCAATGACACTCTCCACAAGGAGGGTAAACCACAATTATCTCCAGCAGTCACCGGGTGAGAGGCAGAGTACAGCCTGGATATGTTCCTAGTTCATCACAGGTCAACACAGAGACACACAAGACAAACAACCATGCACAGACACACACACTCACTCCTAAGGACAATTTAGAGAAACCAATCAACCTAACAGTTATGTTTTAAGACTGTGGGAGGAAGCCAGAGTACCCGGAGAGAACCTATGCATGCACAGGGAGAACATGCAAACTCTATGCAGAAAGACCCCAGGTCAGGATTCAAACCCAGGACCTTATTGCTGCAAGGCAACTGTGCTCTAATTTTCCCAAACACTGAATTTGAGGTTTTCATTTTCTGTAAGCCATAATACTTAAAACTGACAAGAAACTTGAAAGGCTTGAAATATTTCATTCTATATAATGACTCTCTTAAATACATGACATTTATTATCAAATGTGTGAGAAAAAATATTTAACTTTTTTAAGATATTCAGATTTTTTACAATGTATATGTATGTACTTGCAGTAAAGCCTCGATCAGCACTCATTCAAGTGAACACCAAAGGGAAAGAGAAATGAAAAATCCAACCTCAACAGTCAGAAAAAATACAAGTTATTTAGCTGTTCTATAGTACGATGAGTCTAGACTGTGTACAGTGCTCCAGGACTATCAAATCACATCATTATTTTAGGTGATATAAGCAAAATATTCTGTTTAATCATTTCCTACTCAATAATAAACAACTAATAAAATGGACAATTGTAAACAGGAATATTTACAAATATTACAAACCGCTTCCAACTCAAACTTTTCAGAATCTATGTTGAAATCTGTGGTAAGCCTTTTAAAAGCTTTGGGTTTCGTGAAATCCTGTAGTAGAAATCCATACTTCATCTCCCTGCTGTGTTTTTTTTAATCTTACATTTGTTGATGGTAAAAAAAAAAAAAAAAAGAAACATTACATTCCAACATTACATCTAAAGACAGCCCATTTTGTTCTTTTGGGAAATGCTTCACCTTTTGAAAAGATCCCCTTTCATGCTGCAGTTTCTGCCTTCAGTTTACACTTTAACGGGAGCTTGTAACATTCCTCTTGGGTCTGATGAAAATACCAGAAGCAGGAGAGGACATACTTCTGTAACGCAAAACAGTTTACATAACAATAAACAACATACAGTACTGCACAAAAGTCCTCCAGTTATGTTTTGTGTAACTAGATCAACCATTCTGTAGGTCTTCTGTAGATTTTTTATGACTTTGGCTGCTTTTCCTCACAGCTTCTGTCCAAAGCTTAAAAATAAAGAGGAAAAGTCAAGGACAAAGGAAGAAGCAGGACTAAATAACATGAACAGTATATACAGTCGGAACGTGATGTCTTTCAGAAATGGGAAAAATCCGTTTGAGACCTCATGCTGAACTGAGGAGATACTTCATGCTTTGATCAATGAAGACAGTGCTTTGCAAAAGTACTTATACAAATTAAACATCTTCTTATTTTGTCATGTTGCAACCACAAAGTTGATTCAAAGAAGTATGGGAGCTACTGTGGCTCAGCGGATAGAGCAGTTGTCCTACAGTCAGAAAGTTGTGGGCTTGATTCCAGCTTTCTCCTCTCACATGTCAGTCTCGGCAAGACGCTGTTGAGCAATATTTGACTTTGTGAGTTAAATAGTATAAAGTAGTTTGACTAGTCAGTATGCTTAGAGAACTGCTGTATAAAGTGAGTCCATTTACATAACTGTTAAGTGGAAGGAAATCTGAAAAGTGCGGTGTGTATTCAGAACTGCTGATTCAGTATTTTGTAAAACCACACAGAATTACAGCTGCAAATCTTTTGGAGTATGTTTGTACCTGCTTTTCGCATGTAGAAACTGATTTATTATTATCTAAATAGCTCGAGCTCTGTCAGATTGGACAGAAAGGTTTTGTGAACATCAATTTCACAAATTCCCGACTGGATTTAAGTCAGGACTTTGACTGGGCCATTGTAACGAACCCACTACGCCCACCAACTGAGACCAGCGTCCATGCTCAGGTTGAAGAAAAATATCCCCACAGCATGATGTTGCCACCGTTATGTTTCACCATAGAGACGGGGAGCATAGAGTGAGGTGCACACATAACTCCTCGCATAACTTTTTGCATGTCAGGTAAAAAGTTTAGTTTCAGTCTCATCTAAGCAGCATTTTGTTTGTCCTTAGAATTTTACAAGTTTTACTTAAATAATTGTGTTTTTGTAATAACTATGGGTTAGCTCTTACATTTTATTTAAAAAAAAATAGAAAAAAGTTTGGTTCCTTGGAAGAATAATGTAACTAAATTAGTGATGAAGAGACTTTTGCACAGGTTTGTGCACAGGATTTTTTTATGCTTGTTGGATATGTGATTTATATGAGAAATCCCTTTAAATAATGTTGTAAGTTCTTTTCTTTATTGTATCAAGCACAAAAATGTCCATGCAGGGCAATAGAATGCATAAAGGCCGAGTCCAGAAACAGAGACAGACTTAGCTGAAATTTAGATTTTCCTCTGTTGCAGCTCGAAATCCTAGAAAACTACTCAAAATAATCAAAGCAAATTCTTCTTCTGTAAAATTTAAAACTGCTAAACTTTAAAAGGCAAAGAAAAGAAAAAAACAGTAAGTGATTGTAATTACTATCAGTTAATTGATTTTGTTCATTTATGTTATGTCATATTTTCTAAAAAAAAATCTGCATCAAATATGAGTCACCGAAAGAAAAAAAAATCATCAAAAATATGTTGCAATCGACATGATGGCAGTTTGTAATTTAAAGTTTATGGGAAATCATTTTATTATTTAAGACTTTGGTTTTCTTAAACGAAATCATTCATGTAACTTAGGTTTAAGACAATATTAGTAGTTCAGAAAGTTCTTAAACTACAACATTGTCACAAGAGTTGATTAAAAAATGTCTCCACCCCTGGATATTTAGATGAAAATACTGTGCTTGTTATGCAGGTTTTATTTAAGACCTTTATTTGTTTATCTTAAGGCGTATGAGGATGGTATGAGTTCAGACATATCCAGGTTACACCAAAAATACCAAATATACTGAGGAAAACCTTTAAACATAGCTGCCTAACTGTCCTTGTTGACCAAGTGACTTTGAAGAACTGTTGGATTCTCTGCCACAGGTCTAGCTGAGCCTCAGAGTGCACTTTGGGCTTTCCCCCAAACACCACATCCCTCCAGACAGCTGAGTGAAATCCTGACTGACAGCAAGGAATGAAAGGGACTTCCAGAAAGTGTCCAGCTTTTGGATGGGTGACCAGCTGAAATTACTTTTTGCCATGATGTTGAAGAGTTGCAGCAGCCTGCTTGGCAAAAAAAACAGCTGTTCCAGTTGTTGTCGTCTTCCGAGACGGCAAACAGGAACTGGCAGCTGGCCCGTTTGATTGGAATCAAAGACGCCTCGTTGCTTTCCAGAGCAGGGTCCGGTAGGGCCTTGTGTATATCTAGGAGTCCAGATGGTGTTTCTCTAAAATTCTTCACAACAGGAGAAAGGGGAGGAAATACAGTGTCCTTGTAGTGTAAAGGTATCACTGTATTTGCAATGCAACCGTTTATACAAACTGTGACTGAGATCCCAGACAGGAAGGAAGACATCGACAGAGCCAGAGCATAACTATGTGAGATGATTATGATCTTGTGCCTTTCCTGGTCAGAGCCATTGAAAGAGCTAGTGCTTTCATTAAGTCGGTGTCGTCTCTTTGTTTTTCTTTGCCATAGAAAATTATCCCAGCTCATTTATCCATTCATTGTCTATACCCGTTGGGTAGCAGGGAGGCTGCTATCTCTAGCAGTTAGTGGGCAAAAGATGGAGTGCACCCTTGACAGAACATGCATACTTTTGGACTTTTGGAGGAAGCCAGAGTACCCTGTAAAGTCCTGCACATGCATGGGGAAAACACACAAACTCCATGCAGAAAAGACCTCAGGTCAGGATTCAAACACAGGACCTTCATGCTAAAAGGCAAAAGTTCTAACAACTGTGCCACCATGCAGTCATATCCCAGCTCAATAGTGAATTATTTTCTTGGCTCCCTTCCATTCTCAACCCCAGCAGATCATGGGAAATGGCTGCTCATACTGAATTTGGTTCTACTGGATGTTCCCTCTAGTTAAAAGGGAGTGGTTCCTCTTCACTACTCATTCCTAAGGAATTGCAGCAAAATGAGTCACACAATTAACTGTACTGTATTTCAATAGGTAAATAACTTTTTATCAATTACCATTGAAATATTCTCTAAATTTGACAATGTTGCACTTTTCACAAGAATGTACATAATGTGCATGTGTACTGAACATTGAAAAAAGATATAGATTATTGACAATACAGTATATATCCAGTTACATATATGCATGTAACTGGGGCTGGATCTGATTGTATGTAATGGACTGACCTGGATTCTATATGATTGGATATGAATTGCAGCTATTTGTCTTGAAAAGTGCCTGACATCTGTTATAAATTGGCTGTCTGCAAATAAACTGTGTTCTTTGCCAAACACCGGCTGGAACATTGCCTTATTGGCTTTTGCACCTCAAAAATGACAGTAAACTAGAAAAGTTTATGAGAATGTAATTATATACATTTATAAGTTCTTTGTTTTGCCTTGTGAATTTATGAACTCCTCATAATTCACACAAAGAAACCAAAAATAAGGTTTTCACAGACACAATGTATGTTAGCAAAAAAGAAGCATTGTTTAATAAAGAATGGAAAAAGCACTCTGAGTTTTGTGCAGTTTATTTATAAAAACTTATGTTTCTAAAAACAAACTAGGAAAAGAAGAGTGTGGAGAAGCTCACACATCCTCTGTTTCCTTTTTCATAACTACCCATGCCTGACAGAAAAAAAAGAAAGAAAATACTTTTAAAGACTCCCTGGGTGCATTGTGAACAAGTGACAAGAAAATCTCCTAAGGTGTAAACTATTTACAGATGTGTTTAAAAACCAGTTAAAAAAAAATCTCATTTAAACCTATATCACATTTAATCTGTAAGAATGTGAAGACTCAAGGACCACAGAGTGCTCTTTTTAAAGTTTAAATTAAGCACCATGAGCACATTTTAAGAACACAAAACATACACCTCAATTTAAAAAGAAAAACTCTACCTCTCCTTTGGCTGTGAACTTGTTTTAGCTTTCAGTTTAAGATTAAATATAAAATTTGTTGCTTACATATTTTAACTAATATGACTTAAGTGTTAAATACAAATCAGACTTTGTATAAAACCAAGGAAGCCAGGCTACCGTCAGCTCCAATTTTGTGTTTCTTTCTAGCTCTATCTATTAAAATTGCTTTTTTCCAAAAGTCATACGGTATTTTCGCAGTTATTAAAAACATAATTATTACTAATATTTTACTTAGAAAAATGTTCAAATGGAAACAGCATCATACACGCAGTAACCAAAAATGGCCGCTAGATGTCACCATGGACGCACGGAGAACGACTGAGGAATTCCCTGTCGCTTTCCTGTTTTTAACTTTTAAGGTATTTAGACAATCACAACCGATATTTTCCTTGTAAACCCAGAAAAATAAGAACAAATCATGATAAAAATATATTTTACTCAAGATTTTTGTTGTATGGCGAAGTTGATCTAATTTCAATAACGGTCGAACCATTATATTAAATAGATTAACATTTCAAAATGCAAACTTGAAGAATGTAGGACCACTGCATGTTAATTTTCCGCTGAGTAGACCTGCATGTATATTCATTCACAGAGGTTCTTTACAGGACATATCAAGTCATGGTGTTAATCTGGACTTTAATCCTATTACTCACTGGTGGCTTATTGCTGAGCTCTGAAACCAATGCTGTGACAAAACAGAGACAGGGGATGAGAAATTAAGTTTTCATATACAAAGACAGAATCAGGGTGGGAGTGGAGCAAGACAAAAAAAAGATGAAATCAATAATGTGAATTTAAGAAATGGAGATATGCAGAATCAGGGACCATGCAAACTTACAGTAATATGTACTATTTCACTGTAACATCTATTTTCTATGTAATCTTTACTTGATGGTTTATCTGCATTCCATATATTGCAATAATGCTTTTTGTAACATAATACCACTATTCTATACCATGTATACTATTATGTCAATGGATAGATGTGATACCATGTCTAGACGTTTCTCTTTTGCATTTTGAGTTTAACTACATTTTGAGTTTAATTAATCAAGAGGTATTGTGCTCATGTCTCCCAGGGCAGGATGCATTTTTAAGCTAAAGCAACTATGAAAAAATACTAGGAAGAATGTATAACTTGCCTAAGCGTAAGCATAAAACTATGGTTCCTAAGTATCATTGCAGTTTGTTTGTTTTTTCTTGTGGGATCAAAACTGAAATCTTTACAAAGCTGTAACTGTGTGTTAGATGGATGTGTTTTAGGTTGGTTTAGATTGATTCTCAAGCAAAGTTAATATAAAAACTTAAAAATTGAGGCATTCTTCTGTTGTTATCATTTATTGTTGCATATTTCATCATACTCTACTTAATTTTACCCATAGCTTACAATATCTTCATCAGCTGTCTTAAAATGTTAGTTCCCTGTAAGTTGCATTTGCTGATTTTACTTATGATACAAAGCTGGTTTCCTGAGAAGCTAGTTCTCTAAATTCAATGAAAGCTGAAGATGTGTTTCTTTACCTTAGTCTTTAACCAGTAATGTTTTTATATATAAAATGTTAATCTGTTTTAGCACGTTTCATATTGTTTTTAACTTCATGTTGACATTTTAGTGTCATGTTTTTTTTTTTTTAACATCTTAAATATTATACTTATCATTGCCTGTAGTAAAGATAAAGGTCACATTTTTGATCGTATGTTAAGGTGATTTACTACAAGTAATTTTTGTGTTAAACAGGTTGTTTTCTTAATAGATAAATACAAAATATTTTTCTTTGTTGTTTTTTTTTTCTTCTTTTTCTTCTTGTTGATGAGTTGCTCTTTAATTCTTTTGTTTTCAAACCTAACCCACGAGCTTTTATTTTGAAGCGCCATGACCAGCTTTAGGACCGCCCCTTTTACAGAGGTATCCATGGAGACCGCGCGAGAGCGAGGCAGGCAGCCCTGTAGAGTTCTCACAGCAGCGAGTGTTTCCGCTCACCTAAAATAAAGAGCTGGCGATTCGAGGAGGACAAGGAGTGACGGAGCAGGGCAGACGGGACCTCGACGGCGAAACACTTCTGTTCTACGTTCTTTTTACATCTTTAGTCTGTGGGTATCGTCTTCAAAACTGACTTTAATGCCTCGATTGTGAACCGGGGCAGAGGAGGGCTCGCTGCTGTTAACCTTTACGTTGGTGAGTCTTTTTTTTTCTCTCTTTTTTTTCGCAAGCTAAGCACACATAGGCCACTAGGAGATCTGAAACAGTCTTCTTTTCTGTCTTTTGTCCGTCTGAATTAGTTCAGTTCGAAACAACAAACAATACAAAAAAATATATATATATCATATATGTCTGGCCAACATGTACTGTTCTGCCAAGAAGAATAAGGAGTTGTCAGTTGTCTGTTTTTCGATCTGAAACTAAGCTAGCCGTGTTCTTCCGTGGACGTTGTAAGCGATTGTCTAAAGACGTAATATGTCTCTTTTGACGCACTACTCTCGTGTTTAAGTTTTAACATTTAGAAAAAAGCTTAAACTAATGTTTTGGAGATAGAACATAAACATTTAGAGTAGTTGGTCGGTCCTCTCTAACAGCTGTGAGGGTTGTTAGACCAGTCATATGAACAATAAAAGGTACAAGGAAGTCATTAGGTGTGCATACTTTACCCATGGTGAGTCAGTGAAATAACGCCTCAACTTTTATGTATGTGTTTTTAATTGAGTTGTTCTGTTTTCGTTCTCATCAACTTCTCTGTGTGGATGTGTGTGTGTGTGATGTTGGCAGCCCTCCGCACTCTTTGTTTAAATACCTTGCAGTACAGTTACACGTGTCGGAGCGTGTGACTGGTTTTAAATCACGTTTGATACAGTAGCAAGGATTTGTTATTGAGTTTGGATGCCCCGTTTTTTGTTTTTTGGTTTTTTTTACAGGACACCCCCCAACAGAGTGATTTCCCACTCAATGGTCTTTGTTCCCGTTTAGATTTGACTTGCTTCCTGTTAACGGTGTTTGGTAAGATATGACATTTGATATTGCAAAGAGTAGGGAAGTCCAGATGTGAAGTGTTTACGTTGGAGGACAAAGTAAGGCGGGTGTTCCTCCTACAATAACAGTTTGTTACTGTTGTGTGTTGTCTGATTTAGCAGAGACTTCTGTATTGGGGTTTATATTGTAAAATGATTTAAAGATACTGTCCAGTGGTGTTTTTGTTTTTCAATTATAAATGTACACTGACAGTAAAAACACGGATAGGTAATAAAATATGGATTTCCGTGGCAAAATTTTGTAAAATAGAAAGTTATCAAAGGACACACTAAACAAAAAAGTACAACCAATTCTGTTTTTGGATTGATGACATCACAAGAGAGAAGAATCGCGCTCATCTGCATTGATAAACACTATTGCAAACTAGTGACTTTGAACATGATTTCACAAACTTCCCATGTGTCCTAATATTGCAAAATTTTGCTAACATTTCCAATGTGTTAAAAAGTTTTAAAACATCTTTTTGTAGGAGAGAGGACAAAAGTACAAAAAAAATACAAATGGACATACTGGGAAAAAAAAAAACACTATAATCAGTTGCTATATGTTATGTTACCAGTGGAACTGGTGTTAGGAAGGTTGTTTTTGGCAGTGTAGCATTTTTATGTTTACTAATAGTAAAAAAGCAAAACAAATTGGGGGGAAAAAAGCTCGCTATGACATGTATTATCGTTGACAAACTATGTTAAAAGTGAGTTAAATTCATTTTTACAAAAAATGTCAGGCTAATAGCTTTAAAGAATGAGGTTGGCATGCATTCCCCAAATAAGTAAAAACATTCTTGGGCTAGTTAGCGCTAATAAGAACTGACAAGTTTGGATCCATGTAGGAATGCTCGATTTATGGGCATCAACACAAGTATTGGCCGATGTTTGTCTTTTTTTTTTTAATATATCGTATCGGTCTGATAAGTAAAACTGAGCCGATATTAGCAAGCAATGTTTATTTCCATTTTGTTGCTGTTTGTGTGTGTGTTTCAGAATGGGAAGGGGGTTTGTCATGTGGTATTTGTTTGGTCATGTGACAGCGATAATGATGCAGCGTTGGATTGTGAGGGTGTTTAACTGAAGCAATGTATGTAGTATGGTCAGTACCTGTTATCGGCTAATATTGGATATTGACATCGGCCCAAATTTTCATATCGGTGCATCCCTAGACTCACAATCAAAACAATGATTTAAGGTAAAGGTCTATAATCTACCCATGGGGTACAGCAAGGAAATATAGTTCCACAATAGATATCTGAACCACAGTAGAACAATCATGAGGTTGTGGTGGTTTGTCTTGGCTTGATTGTGGGCTGTGATCTCTCATAAATCGACTGGCTTAAGCTGGTGAGAAAACCACAGTCAATGCAAATTGGGTATAATATAAACTTATACATGTGATTTGAGTACTTTAGAATTATTGATTTGGGGATTTCATGAAAATACTACTAGGAGGAAAAGACTAATGCTCAGTGGTTAAGGACATGGGTGCAAAATGCCTAACAATTATGAAATGGCGTGGTAAACTCAGGTCCTCGTCATACTTGCAATTGTTTTGAACTTTTTAATTAGTTCTCTGAATAACTAATAATCAGATACTGAAATTTTGGGCTATTTTCTTGTTTATTTCTTGTAGCCATATCTAGGTTTATAAAGATCGACATACAGATGTCTTTCTGTCTTTGTTTACAAGTATGGAATCACACCATGGGGGTACAAACTGGCAAAAGGGTGAGTTGACCCAAAGCTGTACTTTGTTCCTTGTGTCAGCTCAACTACATAATGACAAGCTAGTCTCATTTATTCTTCAAACCTTGAGAGTTGAATTGTGGGCAAATTAAGTATTGATTTAAGTTTTGTCCTGATTCAATTTTTTTTTTTCCCAACTGATACTGGCTTGTTGGAAGAAGTGTTCTTCACACACCTTTCAGCTATGACATATTATTTCTTATTCTCTTGCTTCATCCCACTTTTCTTACGCATTATTTTTTTCATCTTTGTCTTCTCACTGTTTAATCTTCCTGCATGTTTATGTCTCTTCCTTGCAGCATTGGAAGTGGGGGAGATGCTTAGTAGCTGTGGGCCCTAACAGTACATAATACTGCATAACAAAGGGCCCTTTCTCTGCTGCCATGCTGAGTCCTGTCTCTGGGCTCCCTCCACAGACCTACGCAGGCTCTACCAGCAGCAGTAGCACTGGGTCCTATTGGGTGGAAACCTCCTCTCGGCTGTTTCTTTGGCACACTGAGTGCTCTCTGTTCCCAGACACATGTCTGTGCTGCTGCTCTCCTTGGCTCCCTTTGCATTCCAGGAGCCTCAGGCAGCTGAAAAACTGCAGTAGCAGCCTGCTGGCAGGCTGCTTGTGTTGCTGCTATCTGAAGTGGGGAGTTGCATAGTTTTATAGTTATAGACAATTATAGTTATAGACAGTTGTCTATAGTCAATTTTCTATTTCTTAAATGCTGTGGTCTAGTTTTTTTGTTGTTGTTGTTGATTGATGCTTTCAATTTTTAGTTGATCACTAAAGCTTTTTCATTACTGTAGATCTGTACCGAAACGTAATGGCATGGTGAAACTGGTACTGCAGTTTTGATGGGTAGCGGCATTGCTGGTTGTGGCCGATATGCCAGAGTTTCTGTATACGTGGATGAGATAAAATTGGAAATTAAGCTGCCAACCGTATACATCATACATGCACTAATTAAATATATGCACAGTTTTTTGGGGGTTATATTGTTTTTTTAACCTTAGTTACTAATTTATGTTTCACAATTACTAAAAAAGTTCTAACCACAGAGAGACTCATTTAGTATTAAAACAAGAAAGTTGTGGTGTTTTTTTGTTTTGTTTTTTTCTGATGCACCCATATGCAGTTCAGCTGTTGCTTGGGGTTTTTATGTTGTTTATCTACTCTGACATTTGAAATCCCCTCGTTTTGTACTTCATTTTTCAAATTTTAATCGCTGTGGTGTTGTTCAGAGATTTTGGGTTTCTAAGACATGTTAAAGCAGCTGTGCTTATTACTGTTAAGAATTAGTTTGCAGTAAAGCTTGATGCAAAATCCTCCATGAAACAAAACATGTTGATGTTTAAAGTAGTACGACACACTTTAACGTCATGTGTGAAGTTCAGCATTGCTGGTGGTATCTGACAGGACACCCATGCTACTGCAGGTTAGGTTGAACTCCAGACTTGAAGCATGCTGGGATATTAATTAATTTATACCAGTAACATATAGTCAGCAAATCTCAAGCTCTGCAAACCTTTTTTGGACGAAGTGCCTTAGCACTGATTAGGTAAGTGTTTTAAGTGAAAGCAGAATAATTCTGCTTAAGTTTTGATTTTTCTGATGATCTGGCTGGTCAATACTCTCTTTTAAGCTTTTTCCAAGAGCTCATTCCTGCAGCGTATTCACTCTTAGGTTCCTATTACCAGCCACCAAGTGCATCTTTCCTACCTTTGATGTTTCTCATACAGGTTAAAAAGAACATTGAAAATGGAAAAGGCTTTTTATAACCCAAACTCAAGCAACCTTTGTGGTCTAATTACAGTATGGACTAACACGGAAGTGTCAATGCAACAGATGGCATTCTCAGGTCCCTTCTGTGTGCTTTTGACTACCTGCTCTTTGGCTGAACACACTACCCAAATTGTCCTGCCAAAACTGATTTGCGTCACTCTCTCCCACTAGCATGCACCACACGCAGATATGCTTCTGCTCATGGAGTCAGGGTATTGATGCTTGTGTGTTTTTTACATGGAAGAGGTAATTTGTAGAAGCAGATGACCTTCCGATGTGAAGACACAAATGATTCGATAAATGACACTGCATTACTATATGACAACATGAGTGGACGGCAGTTACACACAGCACCCTCTTTAAAACTTTGAATCGCGACTATTTGCAATGAGGAAGGCTTGTTACTTTTTACCTTCTTGCCATATTCACCCTGTCAAGCAGGTGTTTGCTGCCAGCTGACTGGATTTGTCCACCAGTTGTTGTCATTTTCAGAGCCTCCATCTGCCAGTAGCACTTTTCTAAAGAATTGGAGAGCTTTGATCACTCTTCCAGCCTGAAGCGCTGCAACGTCAGTGAAAACTGGCCTCTGCACCTGGATGATTTATTGCCATATTCACCTCGAAGTGATCAGGATCCGATTGATATCCATTACTGCTGAATCCTTTGAAGCAGGGCTGAATGACGGTTCAACATTTCACACTTGCACTCCAAAGCGAGGCATTAGCTGGTGTTATGACCTATGGGAGTGGGGCTTCAGTGAAAACATGCCATTAGCGTTGGCATGAACACTTCAGCCTTTTGGAATGGTAATGGGCTCCTTTCCCTCTCTTGAGAACATTTTACCTGCCAGCATGCATGTTCTTGAGAAAATGTGGCTTCTGGGTCTCTATCCAAATCTTACTTTTAAAGACTAATTCATTTCACCATGTGGGTTTTGCACTGTGGAATGTTAGCTGCTTTATAATTTTTCATTTTGTGACCAGCATTGCTTTTAAATTGTGTTTCCTACAAGTATGGAAAAGCAAAGCAGTTTGGAAAAATATGTGCATTTTCAGACTTCATCTTTCCCACTGTCTAAATGTTCCATCCATCTATGAATTCATTCATTTATTTCAATTCAAAGTGAATTTTCAACTTTAAAATTGACAACCCCTGTTTTTTAAGATGAAAAATGTGTGGGAATTTCGATTCTTTCTTGACAGAAATGAGCCTCATGTTTTACATTTTCTGCACAGGTTGATTGCAGACGAACCCAGTTCCACTTAAAAACTCGCTACAGAAGGACCTGGAGGAGAACTATAGAATAACGTTATCAAAGTCTGAAATAATCAGTGAAAGAAACAAAAGTGAAACTTTGTAGGCTGACAAAATTGGTTTATAAGGGCTGTAGAAGATAGGAGCAACCAAGCAACGCCCCATCCTGCTATCTTACTATTTCCTTGTTTTATGCATTAAGCTCTACTGCAGCAACAGCCCTCAGCATAGTGTACAGAACTGAGACAACTGAGCATTTTTTTTTTTTTTTTTTTTTTTTAACATAACACTTTAAAGTCTCTGCTGAAAACATTTGTTTGAATTTGTAATGAACATTTATTAATAATTTCTGCTTCTCCAGTATGCTATAATAGTATTAAAGAGTATGAATGGTACATTTTGGATATAATCCTGGTTAGGTATGACAATGCTATAATCACATATGAACAGTTTTTATTTATTTATTTATTTTTTGACAGATAAATTTGATGTGATTCACATTCAAATTTTGCCCACCCCCTCTTTCTTTCTCTTGCTCTGCTTTTTGCCACCTTATTAGCAGCACTGATCTGTGTTGTTGTTACATCATATACAACATAGTGTACTTAAGGGTTTATGCAGATGGATGGTGTGCCAAAGCAAAGATTAGGGATTGAGGCAAGATGAGAAGAACACTCAGATCGATGGGCTGCTGCTGGTGTACACTGATTATAAAACTCATAGAAGAGGAATACACTAATCCATAAAGTTATGGGTTTCAGCAAACTAAATATTGAACTGCAGGCATGGAGTTCTCTCTGACACGCTTGGTTCGTCAAGCAATCTGTTTAGCCGCCTCTCATTATACCCTTCTTTCTGTCTGTGTTGCTTCTGGTTACGTAATCCTGGCTTCAATGTTGATGGTAATCCACGCTCTTCCTCTTCCTTCCCCCCTCCCCCTCTCCTTCCCCTGTGTCCCTTCCTGTCAATGTGGCTCGGACAGGTTAAGCCGTAGAGGACTCTCGCTGGTCGTCGGAGGAAAAGATGTGCGATGGAATGGTAGCGTTTCCGACGAGAGCCCCGTCCTCCTCCTCTGTAGCCCACAGACTGGCTGCCTCTGCACTCCTCCTCCTCTTCATCCTACTCCCTCATGGTCACGCATCAGGTAAGTCAGAACCCCAAACACACACGAACGCGCACACATTTTTTTTTTTTTTTTTTTTTTTTTGTCTGTGTTCCCACATGATACACACCGAATAAACCCCTATCTTTGACCGTCTCTTGACTCGATTGAGGGTATTTTCATATTGCCTTGCGAGTCAGTCAGATTAAATTATCTTCCTCCACCCTTGGGGTCATTCAGTTTGCTTCGCCTCGGAGCAGCAGCTGGGATCTCATTCTTACGCTGTTTGAATCCATTCACTGTCCTAATGAGTCACAACAATTTTCCTTTGCTGTTAAGTTAAATGGGGAGATAATGTTGCCTGTGGTCATATTCCGACCGTGAAGTTTGATTGAAGTATAACATTTATAGTCCAGTGAGCAGTTTTGGAACATCTGATTAACTTTAAATATTAACCTAAAACAGCCTTTTGGGTCCTTTTGTTTTTGCTTTGCCGAGAGGTCAAATGCTGTATTTTAATGTGAAATATTATGTTGGGAAATTTCTTTCATGCATAAAACTTAGTTAACAGTGCCAGTTTCTAAAACACCAGTGTTTTGATAATGTGAACCACTTCACTTCTTCACTAAAGAGCCAGTTTACGTTGTCTTTGGCCCTTGAGCGGTTGAATATCATTCCCCTTACCAACATCCTCCTTGCATGTATTATCCACAGTCATTCACGTGCACAGTCCACACATCACAAGCTTGTGAAATGTTCCAGATGTCCTTGCCGCTGAGAGCCACTGTGCCTGTGAGAATATGTTAGGGTTGTTTTTTAAAACCCTGACACATAGATGGGGCTTAGTTTGTTTGTCTTTTATTGCTTTAAATAATTTGTCGCTACGGATAAAAGAAAAAGCAACATTCAGAAATAAAATAATCAGAGACGAGCCTCTGAGCACAAAAGGGAGGGAGCTGCTGATCCGAAGCGCATCATCATCCTATTCTGTCTTATGTAACACACGATTCATGTAAAGGCCAAAGGGGCTGGTAGTGTGCTTAGTTATTGCTTTCAACATGCCTACTGTTTTCTTTTGGTTATCTATTAGTACCTTTAGATCCAGAACTCAAGTGTCTAGCGGTTCCTCATTTTCCTGACTTTTTTTTTTTTTTTTTTTTTATTTATTTACAAGAACACAGTGTCCTCATTGATCTCTGAGCTTTAGATGTATGTGATACAGCTGCTTGTATTTACTGCAGTATTAATCATTTTCCTCCAAATTACCTTTAGGGACACAGTTTTACCACAACATTACTGAATAGATGTCAACAAAAGAAAAGAAGAGCTTAGGTATGGTGGTAAAGATCTGCAAGAGTCATAACTTTAGTGCAAACGTAAAAAAAAAAAAATCTCAGTTTGCTTATGATATATATGCCACGCTGCTGATGGAGCTAGAGGTGAGTTTGATAAAAGCAAAGGCATGTTGTTTACAAGATGAATGTGCATGGATTATAATGGTTCGCCAGGGGTGCATCTTGCATAAAAACACAGACATTACAACAAAGGGTGTTGGGAGTCTGATAAAAATCATTTTAAAAATGACTATCAGGATTGGATTGGAATGTCCCTATTGAATATTAGCTTACTTATATTTACCCCGTTTTTCTTCCATCATATCAATGGACAGAATACAGATTTTTGGCCATTTGGAATGTAAAAAAATCATTTTTTATGACTGTGTTGATGTTTTTACAGCAAACATGGACATTTTATGATGAAAAGAAAAATATGGGTAATTGATCAAAAATTGAAATGACTTCAAACAATGTGTTTAGGCATGAACAAGAGACATTCCAGCATCAATAGCATAAAAAATGTGTATTGCAGCATTTATGATGTGAAAGTATGAAATTGAATTCTTAGTCATATTATCATACCGCCAAGGCTTTAAAGTGGTCATTAGTTGTTTCAATCACCAGCCTCTCTCTTCCTCCCTCTTGGCATACATAATTTACATAGGTAATCCCTCGACACATCCCATGGATGGTGAGTGAATATGAAATTTCATCACCAGTAGCTGCTCTGTTACAGGCATGAATAAAAAGCAGTTGGCTCTATCACTGTTGTGGGGTTTTTTCTAGCAAGAAATTTCTTTTAGTGACAGAAAAACAGATACAGGAGAGTTGAGGATTGATTGATTTTGATTTGTTTCAGTCATAATTTAGCTCAGTTTTTAAAGCGTTTACCTCTAAGTTTATTATATATTTAAAAAAAAAAATAAAGTTTTTCTTCTCAGGAAGTGGAGCCAAGATATTTTTAGAACCAATCGCTTTTTAAGCCCCATCTTTTTATCTGTCGTTCAGTTGTTCATTGTGATGAGGTTACCAGCAGCATACTTCCTGAATTAGTGCGAGTGATTTTCTTAGGATTCATGTTCGCGATCATTGCCACGATTATGTTTATGGTTTGGACAAGCTTCAGATGTAGCTGCCTTCTTAACAAAGCATTATGGTCGCTGAAACAGAGCTTTAATAAACACACATTTACTAAGCAGCACCTCTGGTTCATGTTGGCATTCATCCTGCAGGATTTTCAAGAAATTACATGGATGTGGCTTGTTTTTTAACATTTTTCTGAGCATATCTGACATCCCCACTAAAGCTGGCTGCATGGAGCTCAGTTCCTAATATGGTGTCAATTTCTTACAGTGAACCTTTGTGGCATGTTTCTGAGGAAGTACGCCCAGACAGTGAGTCAGAGCTGGGAGAGTAAAGATGAGAACTCTGAGCACCAAAGGGTATATTCCCATGATTTTTCCCAGCATGTTTTCTTCTTTAACATGAGAAAAGAAAAAAAGGTTCAAACTCTGTAAGCAGTTAAACAGATAAGTGTTGGCTTCTGAGACCCATTGTTCTGAAGTTGATCTAAAGCTGTGCATGAAAGTGCGAGCAAAGGAACAGAGATCTCCCACAAACGAGCCTGCTGTGTTCCCTGCATGCTGGTGACATTCATATGTTCATTCGTGAGAACGGGAAGTGGAATAACAAAAGAAATCCGAGGATAAAGAACATAGCAGAGGGAAAAAGGGAGGGGAGATGCTGCGAGTAGAAGGCTTCCTTTTGCAGTTCTTTGGCTTTTTGTTTTTGATAGTTGGTGTTGTGAAAGATGAACAAATAGTTCTCAGCCACATCAAGGGCTGTTGCATTGAACAGATTCTTCAGTTCGCTCATGAATCAATGTGTTGAGACATCCTCAGTAGCTAAAGTCTATTTATTCATTTATTTTCTTTAAAACTGTTCACTTGATGGCTCTGCTGTCTCTGTAACGGAGAAGACTTTAGTGGCTAGCATAGCAGCACTGATCTGACCACAGAGGAAAATATCTGAATGAACCATGCCTTTCTTCTGGGATCTCCTGTGGTCTTTAAAGTATGTTGCTTCATGTATTAATAAAGGATCTGTATAGACATAAAAAAAGCGAGGTGCATAATTTTGGTTACCAGTGTTTGTAGCAGTAACAGTACGACTTGGGGATGTGGGGAATGTTTCCTGTGCAATAATTCGGACAATTCCCCAGTGTCCTATTAGCAAGGCACTTTGCAGACAGGCGGGAGTAAAGCAATGCATTGACTACTCTCTGCTTTCTGAAATCTGAGAACAAACAGTGCATTTAGAGGATATTGGAGGCCACAGTAAGCTGCAACTCCACCAGGTCACCAGTCAGCGTTTAGATCTGCTAACTCACTGTTTCCGTTGTGACAGAGCAAATTTTACTCTGTGCAGGTCTCCTTTCTATGATCTGCCTTTCTGCTTTTCTCCATCTCTCAAAGGTCTCAGCCATTAGCCAGGTGACACTGAAGGCCATCAAGAGCAGCACGCTCAAATCCATCGGCCTTTCTCTTTCATTACCTGTGTGTTTATCACTTGAACCATCGATCTTTGCCCTCACCCTGTGCCTTTTAACAGTCCCCCAGCCAATCAAGCCCTAAAGGCAAACTTTAAACGAGCCACCAAACAAAGAAAAACAGATGCTGCAGTGCGGACAGGTGACGCAGGGGCGTTTTGTTGACTTTAAAGTGTTGTCTGGATTGTTCTAATATTAGAGAAGATCACAGATGGTCAGGATTATTGTTGGTTACACTGTGCCACCGCACAGCGTGATAGCACAAGGCTTATTGTAGATTGTAATTTGTACTGTTTTGACTCCTGTTGCTTTTTACCATTTGCAATGCTTCTTCTTGATGTTTTGTCACTTAGCTCATTGGAAATATGAGGTTATTACATTTGACACCTGTTGTACTATAAAGATTAATGAATGTTAGATGAGGAAGAGATAGCACTAGATACAGCGCTGTAAAATCTGATATCGGACACACAAAGGTTATTTTGTTCTCAGTTGCTGCAGAGCAAGTGTTGCCCCCCCTACCCTACTTACTTATTAAGTAATAAGTAATTATTACCCCTAACTCTATAAATAAATATCCTTTTCTACCATATTAGGAAATTGGATTATAAAATAATTCCTACTTTCTGCTGCATCAAGACATCCAACAGGCTACATATTTTATTGTCGTGTAATGTGTTATGACAGCTGAAAATGACGATCAGCAAATATTGCACTCCACTCATTTGCACTTTTATTATTGCACACACTGATATTTCAGTGGTGATGTATTGTGGAGCCCTTACTTAGAAGTTCATGTGGCGTGACGTGACCACTACATTGTGTATTACTCTCTCCTTTATAGCATGAGAAGACACTGGCCAGCATTAGGGAGCTCGTATAGCTACCTAAAAAGAAAACTGATATTAGTCACCTTCAAAGTAATTTTATTTTTCACATTTGCCAGCAGAACTGACTCTTTCTGCATGTTTATATTCAGGTGGGTTTTTTTTTGTTGTTGTTGTTGTTGTTGTTGGCCATAAAATGGCCAGGTCTGATTTAAGACTTACTCTTTAGTTATTATTATTATTACCAAGTTATAGCTTGGTTTTCATGAAAGAGAGTTTGTGTTGTAAAGCTTTGGTTTGAGATCAGTTGTTTGAAATTGAGAATGATTTTGAGGCAACAATAAAGCCAAGCAGCAGAGAGATGGTTTGTAAATTGTTTTTCTGGGAAGCGTGTGTTGTTGTCTGGAGCAGTAGGCAGTTGTAATGATTTCCAAAGGGCCTCATTGAAGGGACCAGCCCGCTGAGTAGAGGACATCTCAAACTAATGAGCTGCTAAATATATCCCCCAGCCTCTCCTGTCTTCTGCTGGCTTTACTTCACTTTTTTTCTTACACAGAAGCAATTGCTCCTATTCTTGAATTTTACCTGACATTCTTGAAATTTTTTTTTTTTTTTTTTTTTTTTTTAACCATCTCTGGAATTTGATTTTGGTTTTCACATCTATCTTTTTACTTAAAGGAGAACTGAAAAGTGTTTTTAAGTTGATATCAAGTGTACGAAAATTAGAAAATGTGCTTGATTTAAAAATTTTTACGTGTTTTTCATTTACTCATTTCTTCATATACAAAAAAGGCTTCTTCTTCCTTTTCCGCTAACAAACGACCAGACAATAGCATTGTTTTTGGCTCTTCAGCAGTATTTTAGGGGCTAGCTGAGGTACAGTGCACCCCGGATGGTAGCTCCATCCCCCAAATCACCCCATCTATTGACAAAAACAAGTTCTTTAAGTTTTAGATCAGAGAAATAGGTCCCTTGAATGTCTTCATGAAATTTATGCACTATCAATATTTTGAGATTGGATTTCAGGTCTGCTTTAAGGATCCCTTTTCCTTTTTCTCTCTGTTCTTAAGTTCTTCTTTGTTTGTCTTTGTAGCTTTCCTCTCCTATCTCACCTCCTCCTTAGTGTGTTTTTTCAGACCCACCGACAGTGTGGGTTGGTTTGTCGTCACACGGTTAGTCAACACCAGCATCCTGTTCAAACAAGCTCATCGCCTTGCACACAAGGCACAAGGCATCCTACACACATGCTGACTTTGCCTGTTGGTGAGACGTCCAAGCTGTTTTAGACCTTGAGCAACCACGATCAGCGCTCATGACGCTAATACGCTGATTAACAGATATCTGCACAGAGGAAGACAACACATCTTGAACTGAAGGGCTTTTGTTTTCAGATCTTACCATTAAGATGTTTCACTATAAGATGTTTATACTTTGCAGCTTATTTGGTCATTGGCTATAGTGACAAAATGTCCCTTTTACTGATTCATAGCTGTCATGATTGGATTTCTCCCACAGCATTGCAAAGTTAACATCCACTCAGGCCCCGGCATGCCTGCCTGTGGGTGGAGTGGAAATTTGGCAACGTTTTTCAGCTTCCCACCAAGTCCTTCCTGTTTATTTTATTTTATTTTATTTTATTTTTTTCAGCTTTCTCTTTGCTACATCTTTAACTTTGTGAAAAGCCTTTTTTTTTTTTTATTTAAAAATGAATGTTTGATTATTATTTTTTTTTTAATAATGTGTTAAAAATGAGTGCATATTGAAAACTGTCAGAGTTGATATGGCAGACTGTGATACGCTGGGGCTGGGCTGTACATGTGCTGTCCTGCTGCATTTATGTAGTCTGTTGTCTCAGGTGGAGTCGCGCACAGCTGTTTCACTTTAACTAACTGCTTTTCAGTTGAAAGGACAACCCCCGCTTTTGTTTTTTGAGGCTATTTCTTCTTCAGTATTTGATTAACAGTGATTATAAATAAGTGAGGGAGAGGAGAACAATGACCGTTCCTGAGTCCTATCTGCCCTGCTTTTCAAGAGCAGTTAGACAACAGACGTGAACTGCAGTTTTCTCTTAAACGTAGCTTCACAGCTTCCACTTTGACATAGCTGAAATTCCCCTTTTTTTTTTTTTTATTTTATTTTTTTTTTTTATTACTACCGGTATGAGGCCCAAAACAGCATTCAGTAATTATTAATGGCTCTTCATCCGGTCCCTTAAAATGTAAACAGTCTTTAAACTGAAATATTTTGTGACCAGTGGCCTTTCCTCCACATTGATGCCCTCTGTCCTTATTGCCTCATCTGCAAACAGAACCACAGCAACATTGATGGTCTTTGTATAGGCTACCTTGTCAGCATTTTACTGTATGCTTCCATGTCGGCCTGCTACTAGCGATTATTTTAGTGATCAATTATTATAATATTGGAACATTATGCAGATTTTTTATTTAACCTCTTAGGCTTTTTTATACAATATTAGAAATACATTAAAAGAGGCAAATAAATAATTACCTTTTTTTTTTTTTAAATAGGAAAATAAACATTGCTTAAAATGCAATAATATAGCTTTCCTTTGTATTTGTACCAAGTGAAGTTAAAACTGCCACTTGAGTTTTAGGTAGAACAGATTTTATATCTAGATAGATAGATCTAAATTTTTTTTTTTTTTTTTTTTTTTTTTGTACAGTTTTGGCTTAATTAGTGCTCTGGGTGTGTTGTTTTTTCAGCAAATTGCATTTTTTCAGAATTTATTTATTAGTACCCCAGAGGGGGAAATTTAAATTTCAGTTCAGCCCATCCAAGAATAACAAAAACAGACAACATAAGACATGGGTGGACAGATGTCGGAGGCATGCAGCCGTCACTGAGAGGCACCACCCTTTCATTAGATGGAAAAAAGACCACATTAGGGAAGAGGAGGGGGTAAAAAATTGTATTTCACACTTTATCCTTGGCAGGGTACGGTTTGAGACTGCAAAAAACTTCAGCACAAAGAAAGCATTCATGGTCTGTATACTCGAGTTAACGATTAATCGATAACTAAATTACTTGACGATTATTTCAATAATCCATTAATCACGATTAATTCGATTAATCGGTGCAGCCCTACTTTAGTGTATTGAGCATGTCAGGACCTTTAACTTGTAATTGCTGAAAGAGAAATGATTTGATAGTTTTTGTGAATGTAGTTATATTTTCGTAAATTACTGCTAAATTACTTACTGATGCTTGATTACTGTATGTTGGATTCATGCTGGATTGTTTAAAGAAATGTTATAACTTTGAAGTCGTGTTGATTCCAGGATCGATTGGTAGCAGTTTCTGGTTTTAATATACTACAGTCCATTTTGAAAGAGTTTGAAATTTGTCACTGTTCGTAAAACACACAGTTTGCCTGAAAGACGACACAGATTCCCACACACAACTAACCACTTGCCTTTTCTCTCATCAGATCAGGCTGCTTGTGTTAAGAGGTTATACACAGAGATGCTTGTTGCCATTTTGTTCGCCCTCATGGAGACTCGTTCAAGCAGTTGGTCTGTGAGTTCAGTTGGACTTCATCACTGTGATGATGGACAAAGGGCTTTAACAGCGACTGCTTTGTTGAAAAAAGGTTGCAGAACAGACCGTAGCGGCCTATTTCTGTCTCCTTTCCTTCTGGATTTAACTTATCTTATGTTGCAGTCTTGAAACTAGCTGTTTCAAACTGGATTTTGATCAAAATTTCAATACTTCTCTCACCTCATCAGTGGCTTTACTCCTAACCACCAACGTAATGCGAGCTCTGGTAAGCAGGGTTGCCGTAAGGTGACTTTCACCTTCAGCAAGCGTCCTGGATGCTACACTCATACCTCTTCTAGCTGGCAGGCTTAAGCTGCTGAAATATGATCAACCCACAGTTACTTTGACAGTTTTTCAGTGAGGGGGATGTGTTCGGCTGAGCACATGCACGTGTGTGTGTGGGAGGGGTCCCACACACTCTTTTGTTTTCTTCTGAAAACCTAGAAGTAGGAATGTCTGCCTCCCAGCTGTCGTCAACGGAGACGGTAATGGAAGAGAGAATGGGGCGCTCACTGTTCACCACCTCAGAACATCCTCCCATCTGTTGTGTGAGGGTCGAGAGTGCGTACATGTTTGCATGTCGGGGGGTCACAATGGTTGCACTCCCGCATGCCGTCACCCCGCTTTGGCCTCACATGCATATTTAACCCTTCAAATGCAAAGTTGTCTGTTGTCCTTTTCAGAGGCACGCTGCTTAAATCTGTCACTGTGCCCCATCCATGGTGAGCGAGGACAATGGGGTGCACGGGCGGCACACGTGGCTTGCTAAATGCATCAGAACAGCAGGGGTGGACTGAATAAGGACAGAGAGGATTTTCCTCTGTATTTAGAGACTCCCATCTCTGGGTGTTTGCCTGTGTTTTGCAACCTTGTGTTGCAGCTGCAGGAAGACACGTTTTCTATAAATGCTCTTTTGAGACCTGCAGCTGCTTGACTCATTTTTTGCTGGATGGTTGCCTATGAAGTGTTAAAATGAATCTGGTCACTAATATGGAATACTAATGTTGCAGAATGCATGTAAGTCAATTGTGTCCACAGCTACTGTTTGATATTTAGGTGTGTATTACTCAGTTGACACACAAAACATAGAAAAACAAACCTGCTTAATAAGGAGAAATTGGAAAGTTTAGTCTTGAGTGGTTCTTAAATAATAAAAACAAAAGTTTCTGCAGCTAAAAGCATCAAAATTTAAGTGCCAGCACCTCCCACACGCTCCTTTCTTGTCTTCATCTTTCCCGTTTTTTAAACTTCTTTCTTTATCAGGTTGCTAAATCTTCTCTCAGAAGCTCATTTCTGCAGAACGTCACGCTTTGAGATCTCAGCTTTGTTCTGCATCATTTCCACCCTGCAGATTTCGATGTGTAACACCTACCATTTTGTGGTTATTATGTTCTCATTTTTTTCTCAGCATGTTCTGTTCATACCTTTTCCCTCTTACTGAACACCCTGCCTTTTTTTTTTTTTTTACCCTTTCTGTTTTCTGTGGTGAGGTTTTCCTGAGCTGTTACAAGCTGAAAGAATGAGAGAAGCAGTGAGTAGGGTTTCGTGGATTTATTTATTTTGCAGATATGAAATTTAGAAGTTGTTCCAGAAAAGAAAATGACACCACTAGTATCAATCACACACTGTCTGTTCCTGTAGCAAGTCCATGTGAGTCTCTCAGCTCAAATTGCACCTCTTATTGCTTGAACCATGTCTGACTGCCTGTGATATTTGAGTTGAAGTGAAATGAAAAAAAAAGGATTTAAATTGCATGAGTTGGAAATGCAGACTCTAACGCCACACAATACAGATCTGTGTGGCCATTTTGAGTATTGAGTTTTTCTATATTTATTTCCAGTTGTCAAACTGAAAGACCAGACTTTTCTAGAGCTATTATGATTTAACTGAGTCCTATGAATTTTTGTTAACTTGATGGTTTAATTACTTTCATTACATCAGTATTTTACCATTTCCTTCTTACTCTTTTTTTTTTTATTTTTTATACAAAGTAATGAACATTTGGTGATTTATGATAATAATGTATATCCAGTTAAAAAAAATTTGTCCTACATCACTTCAAAATAAATAGCTGTGTCCATGTTGATATTTAAGAGGGATTAGCTCTGATTTACTTTTATTTCTTTTTAGGGTTTTTTTTGTTTTTCAGTTAATAATTTGTTATAATTACAAAGGAACTTTAAGCAGGTTAAAGGTCCTGCATGTATGTGAAAGAGAGCTTTGCAGCCAAACAAAGTAAAGATAAAAAAAAATAATTGTTGCTGGTATTTAAAACTGTCTTTGGCATCGTATTATTAGTGTTCAGCACATTTATCATAATTAGTGAGGTTAATGCTGGCTGTAGATATGAGTTTTTGTATATTCTTTGTAGAATAAATTGATCCTTCCCTTAACTATTAGATTTCCAGTAGACTTACAACATTTCCTAATCCAACATATCCATAAATGGAAAGACTTGAACTTTTCAGAAGGATGAAATATAACTTTGTTCTAAAGTGTTCATGTTTCTGTGAATTGTTGAAGTCTCGACCCCCTGTTGACAACCTGATGGACCAGCTGACATGATTCTGCAGAAAATAGTCTATTTTTTAGAAGCTGCTTGAAGCTTTGAGCTTCTTTTGACTTTGTTTTTTTTTTTTTTTTTTCCCCCAAATGCTAGAAATGGGGGACACCGGTGTCCTCATGACAGTTAAAGGGTTAAGTTAAATATAAAAGTTATTTTCTGTGCAGCTTTTGTTTGACAAATCTTTATTTTATTTTAATCTAACTGAGTTACACCATATAGACACACAAGCTAAACTTATTCAGACATTTTTTAAAATGTTTCTAACCAAATATGAGAATAACAACATGCACCCCAGCTTTAATCCCCTTTTAATATTTACGACAGAGCTTATCTTTTAGTGGCAGAAATTAGTGTAAGTGCTGTTATTTTTCTGACACTACCAGACCGCAGGCTTTGTTTCACTGTACTACACTCTAATAACAACAGCTTGGTTTAAAAATCCCATGGATTAGCTGCAGAGACAGGAGAACATGGAAAAAACAAAAACATCCTGGCCTCCAGAATGATTGCAGTATCATCAAAAACCAACAACAAAGGGATTGGGTTGAAGCCAACTAATGGACAAAACATATTTATCAGGAAAAACGGACCACATCGTCATCTCTTCAGTTTGTAGCTTAATCCAACGTGCAGCCCCCCCAGTAGTATATTCATGTACACAAATTCCCCCACTCTGCACACATTGAAACCCACACAGAGGAAAACACACCTGCTTTTATGGGCTATTGTATAAAGCAACATAGCAGCTGACTGTTTAAGTAATCAGTATCTGATCTGCTGTAATGCGCTCCAAGCTTGTAATCGAGAACAATTAGAAATTTAATTTGCCTGGGCAATGATTGTTGAAGCCCACATCTTTCTCTCCCCCTGCTTTTTTTTTTTTTTTTGTTTTTTTTTTTTTTTTTTTTTTTCATCAGTCCACCCCCCTCTTGCACTTACCAGACGTGTGCCATTAGCGACAGATGGGAAAGGAGAGATATTCACAGGCAGTCCGGCACCTCAGGGCTTGGAAGGGGATTTTGATGCCCCCCCACCCGTGGGCTGCGTGTCCTCCAGCACAGCTTTAAGGCTCTAGCTGTTGGGATTAGGAATCAGATTCACGGATGGTGTGTCCAGGCAGAGTCCCACTTCGACGTGAAGTTATTCTCTGATCTTTAAGCAACTAAGCGCTTTGATCATCTTACAATTGTGTGCTCAAATGGACTCGAATAGTTTAACCTTTTTAAATGTCTGCTTCATTTGCTTCATTATAGTGATTTTCAGAGCCTGAAAGCTTAGATTTCTATCTTCTTTTTTTTTTCTTTCAGTAGCTTTCCCTGAGCACACACAACTCTGTTTTAGTCATTATTTTTTTTGCCATTTCTTAAATTAATTTTCTCTCGCAAGACTGAGACAACAGCTTGTGTTTTACTAAGACTCATTCCTTCCCTCAAAACCACAGAACATGGTGTACCAAAGTTTGATTCGGCAATGCAAAGCAAACCGGTTGATTGTTTTCATCTTTTTGTTTCGATATTGACTTTTGGCTAATCGAAAGTGAGAAACGCAGGTTATATCGTAACTATTGGACAATTTCTGGGCACCTGGTCTGTGTTCATTCTTTTAGCTCATAGAATCTCTCAGTTTGTACAGTCAGTAAGTGCTAGGGTGGATTTCAGCCTCATATTCAGACTATTATAATAGTCATACATCCAGAAGTATTGGTTCATCCTAACCTGCCAAAACATGTTTCCTTGTTGCTTGTAATTGCTCATGATGTTGTCATATTTCTCTTCCCTCCTCATGTCTCTGCCTGTTTGCTGTGATGAGCATATTTTATGGCATCATCTTTCCATTTATTCTCCTTTTTATCTCACTTTTATGTAGCAGCAGTGTAAACATTTTAAGTCTCATTATTTATTTATTTCATATGTGTGTGTGTGTGTGTGTGTGTATACATACATACATACATACATACATACGTACATACATACATACGTACGTACGTACGTACGTACGTATGTATATGTATTTATGTGTATATGTATGTATGTATGTATGTGTATGTATATGGATGGATGGAGATTTTTTTTTTTTTTTTTTTTTTTTTTTTTTTTTTTTTTTTTTTTTTTTTTTTTTTTTTTTTTTTTTTTTTTTTTTAATTAAACCACATGTTCAGTGACAAACTTAGATTTCCCATCCAGTTTTCTCATTTTTCTAAAAAAAAAAAAAAAATTCAGATAACCTGGGTTACGGTTTTTCTAAAAAAAAACTGTGTGGGAGAGGGATAGTTTTATTTTTAGCTCGATTATATTTAGATCCTTTGTTTTTTGTGCCTATTGTTATGCAAGATGTGGTGTTCTAGCTCTGACGGTGATTAATTCACACTAAAACCATTTAGTTTCATAGGGCGGTTTAATTGTGCTCTCAGCAATGTATTTGTTTACATTTCATGTATGAGGCTGCAAAACCTTCAATGTTGCAACATGTTACAATTCAGAAATAATTCGAGAAACATTTACTTTGCAAGTTCTCATTAATGCTAGGCCTGCAAGTGCTGCCCTCAGGATTTTGATTCTCATCGTAGAGATCCATTTACCTAAAACTAACTTGAGATGGTATATACAGTAATTACTACACATTTGGTCAACTTCATTTTCTCATTAACCTCCAATTTCCCAGTTACTTCAGTTGTTCCCCCCGCCTGATTGTTATGAAGCTGTTAATTTGAATACGCTATTCGCAATGAACTACTTATTAGAATCAGGAATGTTGTGGAGGAAGAAAGTGTCTTTAGGCTAATAATTGTAGTTATGCAGGAAATGTACATTTTTCTTATAACAATCGTGGATGCCATAAATTTTTAGGGTAAAAAAAATTTGTATTTAGTTAGAAATGGGTGGAGTTGTGATGTTATTAAAGTTGGAACTAAATTGCTCGTCACTTCAGCTTTTACCTTCAGCTCGTTCTTATGAAGCTGTTTCTATACAGTATTTTTTTTGAACAAATTATTGACAAATCAGTTGTGGGATAAGCATTTCTTCTTGCTAAGTTCTGTGTAATTCACCGTCTCATTTTTATGCAAGGGTTGAATATTATGAGGCTTAATATACCCTTTTCATCTATCTTTAAGCAACCATTCATAAAGGTGCCCATGCATTTCTAATTCTGAAGATATCCCTCAAATAAAAGCTTTTCAAAGGGAGAAAAAAAAAAAGATAAGAACCATTACATCTCATCAGTCCACATCAGCTTTATTGACTGCCTTGTGGGTCACCACAAAGGATAACAACAGGGGTTAAAGCTGCTGCCCTAAACTGCCCCCTAAGGCCTCTTTTTTTTTTGTTCCCTCCTCCCTCTCAGTCAGGGGTAATCAATTCATCACCTTTACCACCTCCATTACCTCCATCCTCTCCTTGGAGAGCATTTACTCTCCCTGAAGCCTTCCAGGAAACAACTGCTCTGCTCATGGTATCAAATAACATCCTGAAATGTGGATGTGCAGACGGTGTTAGAGTGTGTAAGTCAAAAGGAAGGATGTTGGCGTGCAAAGTAAAAGAGACAACCTTAATATGTATACTTTGGTATTGTTTTATCATATAAAGCACACTTTAGGGTCATATTGAAGATCAACCTATCACTGGAAATTGTATTTCAGAAAGGATCATTTTCCAAGTGATAACATTTTATATATAAATGAGTTAATAATCGATGTATCTGCTTACCAATAAATTTGGTGAGCTTTAAAGTATAAAATCTCCAAAGTATGCAGCATGTTTTTATTTCTAAAGCAGTATGAAACTAGATTTTTATGATGTAGCTGTAATAACCCCATGGTAACTGAATGTTTTGTTCATCTTAGAACCTCTTGAGTAAACACATCCAATCTTTCCGCCGCACAGTTCAGTAACACACCCACTGGTGTCAGTCTTGTCACCCCTGGGTGTGCCTTTGTTTATGGGTGTTGACTTTGTTTCCCTGCACGCACGTGTGTGTGTGTGTGTGTGTGTGTGTGTGTGTGTGAGAGAGAGAGAGAGAGAGAGAGAGAGAGAAAGCTTCACACATTTGAGTGTTTGTATTTAATCTTCTGGTGCCAGCTTAAAGCATCGTTTCTTTCTGGAGATTAGAGAACGTCTGAGGCTCTACTGTGGAAATAGTCGTTTTTTGATCTCTAAATACACACTGAAGTGGGGCAATGTGGCTGTTTGCTCTGCTCCTGTTTGTTTATGGCAGGCAAGCTGTCAAAGGTTTTAACGGTATGATTAATATGATTTTTATCAGCTCAAATCAAGAACTGAATAAGGAAAGTAGTTTTTTTTCTTTTTGTTTGTTTTTTTTTTAGCATTTTGATTAAAAAAAGATTACGTTGTTTAACTTTATCAAACAAATTAAAGACATAAAACAAAGAGTTACAACGCTAACCTCAACCTATTATTGGAAGATTATTGTATTTATGCAGTTGTAATAGACCTAAGGCTCCTTCTCTGAATAAGCTCCAATTCTTATACCCTTGTTTCACTGTTGTGTATCTGTTTTACTTTTACAGATGTGAAGGAAGACGTGAAGCCACAGGAAATTAAGTCTGTGGGGACGCCTTTGTATGCATTTGACACTGTAACAAACAGGCCTGAACAATATATCACAAATCTATGGTTTTCGCAGTAACAGTATGGAATACTGCGATTTCTAAATTATATATACTTTTTTATTCTTTGGGGCATATGGATTACTCTCTTACTTACGGTAATAACAGACGCCGCTCACGGAAAAATTTTTTTAATGCCGTTTCTCATGATACACACAAACTCCTTCCAGCTGCAAGCAAAGCTTTTGTGCAGCAGCGATTTATATACTCAAATTTGGAACAATAAAGCAGAATCCCATGTTCAGAAACTCAGAAAATAAATAGATTTTAAATAATAACCGCGATGGTGGGATGGAAACAAGAGCAAACACAGACTGGCTTTCCTCCCAGTTTAATCATTACAGGCCGTTCCACTGTTTATGTTTTACGGATTCGACTATGAAACAGCAAAAACAAAATTAAGCTAAAATAAAAATAGTTTCTAGCGAATGTGGGTTCTTCCGTTAAAAAAAAAAAAAAAAAAGTCTTTTAAGTTTTAAGTCTTTTTGGGCTATTTGGCACATTGTAAATTAATACATGATGGAAACATCCAAAAACTACACGTAATTAGAACAAGGGGAAAAAAAAAGGGAAAATAGGCTATTTCTTCTGGATAAAGCTTAGATATGCTTTGGCAGGTTTTTTTTTTTTTGTTTTGTTTGTTTGTTTTTGTCCCCCAATCACTGTACTGTGTTGTATGACTCCAGTAGCCCTAACTGTACCGTACTATTGTCCTATGAACCAGGAATGGGCCGGTACGTGTCGGTTGTTTTGGCTACTTTTCCAGTGGAAACAGAGAAAATAGCGTTGCGTACTGAACCACACAACCCTTGCCATACCGCTCAGTGGAAACGAGGAATATGCCTCTAATATTTTTATGGCTTGTTTATTGCAGCAAAGGTGGTGAAGTTCATTAAAAAACCACATAGTTTCTTAATGAAACTGCATAGGTGGACTCCTCATTATCAGTAAATTGCATTTGTGATATTATTATTGAATATTGTGATGAGGATATCAATAGCAGCTGAGGTAGATTTCACTCACTGTAGCATCATAATGATGGAAAAACAGTGAAGACACTGTTTTTCCATCATTATGATGCTACAGTGGAATTTGGCATGTGTGGCCGTGAAATCTGCATCTCATGTGGACACGCGTGAGGAAAGCCCTGTTATATCTGTTTAACAAGATATATGCAATGCATAAACGCTTGGCCCTTAAAACATTATCGTCTACCAAAAATAGCATCCAAGCAGTCCCTTTGCGATGGCTTGTTGATATTACGATGACTGATTTGCTTTAACATGTTGTGCAGGTCTACTAGATGGTCAGATGATCCTTCTGTATGGGGAAAAAAATTAAATGACAATCTCAAGGTGTGAATACAGCGAAACACTGAATTCCACACTCTTGATCCTTGTACATATGCACTGTTCAGAAGGGGGTGCACATACTTTAAAGATATGACGGGACATGTTTCAGAAGATCCCCTTCATTTCCCCATGTTTAGACCTTCGTAATAAACCGTTTTCAACACACTGGCGTACATGTCAAGATAGGAAACAGTGTGACAGCTGCTCTCCATTACCTTCCATCAGGTGGCGCCACACTAGATTTACTCAGATTATTGTTTGGGCCTGAGTTTCGCTGAACTTGGTGTTTATTTATGTCTCAGTTTACCCAGGTGCTGCAATGTTGTCAGATGAGCTGGAGTTAGATGCTTTCCCTCACCAGATTGTAGCTTTAAATGTGTGGGGGAGCATTATGAGGAGCTGTTGGCACACATTTGGATGATTTTCTCTCACCGCAATAAAACACAGACCCCACCAGTAGCTGGCATGGCGCTGTCGTGCTGTAGATGAAGCCTGGGAAGGTGGATCAAAACATGATTAACTCTAGGCTACCGCCTCATCCTGTGTTTTCTTGGCTGGCTCAGATATCGAAGTCTGCCATTAACACAAAATAAATGAACCCAGAGTAGGATCCAGACCTTCTGCCAGATAGAACCATTACTAGTTTAGGAAGAGGACAGTTTAATGAGCAGGAGCTAATCTAGAGGAACTGGATCTATACGAAGCTCACTGTGACATTTTAATCCTCCACACAGTAGCGTGGCTTCCTCCATCCAGCTCAGCATCTTCATCCGGTGTTCCTCTTCTTCTGGTGTGAGATGCAGCAGAGTTTTAATTACAATACCGCTGAGCTTTAATTATCAGCTCTACTTGTCAACATAGTTTCCCTTTTTGAAAGGTTGTTTAACCCCAGAGCAGCTGCCTTTCGGGTAGACCAGGCCAAGGTTTATGTCCACATAATGACACAGCAACATTAATGTAGCACTCAGATGTTAGAGTGATGATAAAGCAATTGTTGTCACCTCCACACTCAGTACATTTTATGTGATATTTAGAAGTAAATATTCAGGGATATGCAAATTAGAAATAGAACAAGGCCTCCAAAGGTAAACAGTTTGTTTCTGCACTTGGCTGGTACACAAAAATCTCTGCCTAAATTAAAAATTAAGATACACATCCTGTCTTGAGGCAAGCTAAACTCTGTTTACTTACATAGTACATAATTACTTTTTTATCTTGCATTATTAAATATGGATCATGATCGCAAATTGGCTGCCAGGCTGCAGCAGGGAGTTGGTTACGTAAGCCAGAGGAACGAGGCTCAAATCCTATTTGTGTCGCATCAAAACCTTCAAGCGGCGAGCCGATAAATATTCCTGTCATTGTGTTCTGTGTTTTTAGGTTGTGGGCCTCCACTCCGAGTGCAGCATGGAAGCCTGCTGAACCAGACCGAATCCAACCAGGCCTCCTACCCTCCTGGCTCCCAGCTTACATTTGGATGTGATCCAGGATATACCCCAGATGGACCAGCTACTATCTTCTGTACCAGCGATGGAGTTTGGTCCCGTTCACCTCCAAGCTGTATCAAAAACTATGGTGAGCAATAACCTTTATCGCCACTTTGAATAAAATGTGATTTCATGTTAATATATTCAAAAATAGTGGCTTGTAATAGTATTCATACCCCTTAAAATCCTTAATATTTCGCCACAGTAGAACCACAGACTTGAATGTATTTATTGCAATTTTCTATGAATAACCAACACAAAGTAGATTGATACAAAATGATACATGGTTTTCTTTCAGACTGTGGTACAGGCTTTTGAAGTTGAGCTTGAGCACATAATACGCATGAGTAAACTGAGACTGATTTTTCACTTCACGGCACAATACGGTACAATAACACTGACTGAAAGATTTGTCCTTGAGAGCTGGCAGGGAGCACTGTGTCATTTTAGGTAAACTCTGAGTTTTGAAGTCTCTCCACAGGTAGAAATAATGACAAACAGATTTTCTGGGCACAGTAGTATCCATCAAACATCTATCTCATCTCGCTCTCTGCAGTGTGTTCGCCACCTACCGAACCAGAGAACGGAGGCTACCGCTGTCACCCGACTCCCTGCCACCGTCTCATCCACAACACCGTCATCGAGTATTTTTGTGACGAGGGATACACGATGAAGGGAGACTACAAGTACCTCACCTGCCTTAATGGCGAGTGGGACAATCCCATGCAGATCAGCTGCAGACTAACACAAGGTATGGGGTTTTTTTTGTTTTTTTGGTTTTTTTTTTGTTTTTGTTTTTTTGTTTTTTTTTTTAAGGCTTAAAAATACATAAAATATTTACATAATATAAGTATGATGTTTATTCTCTTTCTGATTTTCTAAGTCACTCACTCCATTTTTACTAGGTTGCATATTTAAAGTCTTAACTCTGTAGAGATTGCCATACATTCATTGTGAACTTTTCTAATTATTCTTGGAAAATTGGTTAAAAGTCCAAAGACTTGTGGAAATTTAAGTATGAATCAGCAATTATGTTAACTATTTCTATTCCAATCTGTCTTCGTGGGTCATTCAGACAAGGAGCCAAGCTTGCCGTTGGGGATGCCAGCTCTGTCCATCGTGTTGACCACTGCCAGTTCTGTGTTACTCATCCTGCTCTTAGTGGTGCTGTTTGTTCTCGTACAACCAAAACTCAAGTCCTTCCATCACAACAGGTAAGACAGCTACACGTAAAAGTGTTCCCTCGTCGTTTCCTCATACCACACAAATCAGCTGGTTTCGTACAGTAAGAGAGACTATAGCTCCTCATATTTTCTTTGTTTGTTAATTAACCTGTTAGTCACAAGTTTTGGTTGACTCTTGTTATGTAATGTAGCTCATGTATGACTTGTTCTGCAAGCTTTCATTTCTGACATTCCTGACCAATGAAAATAAAAGCATTTTAAATATCACATTTGACAGCTGTGTCTGCTGGGGCTCTGTGACAGAAAAGCCAGGATGATTTGATTTGATGCTCATTGGCAGTCTGGTTGATTGTGTAATAGACCAGATGGCTTCATGCAGCCTGCTAAATAGGGATATACAGTCAACACTAATCACTGAGATTTTGCTGCATCTCGCAACACATTAGACTTTAACCCAGAACTGAGTTTTGTATTTTAATAAACTTTGTCCACATTCATTTTTGCATGAAGCTTTAAATTATTCTGTGTGTCTATTTGGTCATTAGGAGGGAGCAGGGAGTCTCAGGCCAGGCCAGCTCCATCGTGGTGGAGGGCGTCCAGGTGTCGCTGCCCTCCTACGAGGAGGCTGTATATGGAAGTAGCGGACCTTGTGGTATGTCTGGTCCTCCTCCTCCTTCCCCGCCACCACCCGCAGCTTCACCAGAGTCACGAGTCCCCATCGTGCTCTCCGAGGGGCTTCCTCAGGGAGCCACTGGGGGCCAAAGCTCCAGCAGGAGCCGCCAACACAGAGAATTAGACTTCTGTCTCCCATCAACCTCATCCTCCTCCTTCTCCTCCCGCCGTCACGCAGAGACGGTGTTGGTTCATCAGGCCCCCTCATCCTCCTCCTGCTCTTCTTCGACTTCATGGGCCAGAGAGCACCTCGCGGGTGCTTGGGCAGGCCCCCTACCTCTCCGTAGAGACTCTGAGAGCAGCGACCAGCACAGTCTGCTTTCTGTCACTTCTGTAGACGAGTTTGCTGACGGTAAGAGAATGCAGTTTAACAACAACAATCTTTTATAAATATCACTTAATGATACATTGTTTACATTTATTGTTTGAGTAATTCTTTTTTTAATGTACACTGGCTTTTATGTGTATTCACACCCCTTAAACTTCTCCACATTTTGTGATCATCCCCCTTGAGTCAGTACTTTACAGAACCACAGCTGCAGTTTCAGCTGCCCGTCTACTAGCCTTCCACATCTAAAGCCTGAACTTTTTGCCCAGTCTTCTTTGTAAAATAGCTCAAGCTTAGTCCAAGAACTTCAGTTTATTTTATTGGGGTTTTATGTGATCGACCAACACAGGGAGGTACATGTGAAGTGAATAAAAAATACTCGAGCTCAGATTAGATGGAGAGTGTGTGTGAACATCAATCTCCAAATCTTGCCTTACTACATTTAGTGACAGAACCTGCACAGAGGACAGCAAGAACACCATCTCTAATAATAAAAAAAAGCAAAGCTGGGGAAAAAAATGCATAGTGCAGAAACTGATGTAGAGCTTTGCACCAAAGCTGATGGAACAACCATCGCTCTGTTCTCATATGACTCTTCTGTTCCCCTGCAGATATCCCTCTGTTGAAGGAAGCATGAAGCCTGTGGCCCGCTATCAGCAGCAGCAGCAACAGCTCCTTCCCCTATCTGTCGCTGCTGTCCAGAACTGACTGTGGTTGTCTATTTACTTCCCCCCCAACTCCCATTTGTCATCCAAGCAGCCAGCAGAGATGTGACTAGAACAATGCTCAATCTCATCCTGCAACCTCTTCTGCTATTACCATTTTAAAGAAAACCAACAACCAGTACTAATACTGCACCATAAGCAATGATGGAGCCCACAGGACCCAAATAGTGGTTGAAACTGCGGAAAGGCCAGATGCATTAAGTGGAACTTGATTGACATAAATCCTGTAGATCCTGTCAATAAGAGTAAAAATTACTTATTGAGTCAGGATTGTTTATCATCGGTTGCGTATTCCCATGCACTTGCCTCTCGCCCAGTGTAGTTATCTGTATCTCCACTAGAAATAGTTTTGTTTTTTTTTTTTTTTTGTTTTTTTTTTTCTTTCAGCAAAAGCTGTAGACTCATCAGCTCTGATCGGGATCTTTGTTGATACAAAAAAAAAAAAAAAAGTTTGATTGACTTGTGATTTTTGCCTCCTGAAGCTTCGGCACTCAGAACAGTCTTCCCGCTGTACTTGAAAAGTCGTGAGTCACGCCTGACTTTTTCGCGGCCCTCTCTGCGAATGCTGCATGTTGTTTTTCAGTTTAGTGCCATCACGGCGCACTGAACGAAGCATGAAGCCTCCTCTGTTTCTCTCCAGCCCTCTCTCTGTCTCTCTGTTCACCGTTGCTGTCTCGCAAATGGATTAGCAGGAGTGACAACCATGCCACAAAAGCTAAAAGCAGCACGCGGCGTTTCATTAAGCACCATATCACAGCTATAAAAAGACCTGCTTCTTTATTTTCCGCCGCCAGCTGCAACGGTATCTAGAAGCCACTGCTTCTGTTGCATGAGTGGGATTGATTGGTGTTTTGGCTGCACATCTTACACTTTTCGTACAAGGGAGAGGGTGACATTGTTTTCTGCTGAGCTGAAGTGAGACGCCTGTTGTTCAACGTGGTGATCATGCAGTTGGCTAAACTTTTAAGATTCTTCTGGTTTAATTTTCTCCTTACTGTATTTATTGTTTGTGTGTGACTGTTTGCTTTGAGTTGCCGAATCCATGTGTGTATGTGTGTGTATTTCTCGTGTAGCCAGGCAGGAGAGAACATGTCCAGATATGGTAGGCCTTGATGCAGCCCTTTTCCTGGTTTGCTTGTCCTCAGATTGAGGCTGGCTTGACAATGTCCCACTCTTTCACCACAGGAAAACATCCCTCCCAACACTTAAAAAAAGTCAAATGAACAAACGAGCTTCACGTCTGCCATAGAGTTTGCAGCACAATATAGGTATTATTTATCCACTCTCAAGCTAGAATACGTTGAATGGCTGCAAAACGTTACTCTCCTTAAAGGAACTGGCTCACATCCGTTCTCATGCTGAACTAAAGACTCTCTACTGTTGAAAATTGTGGAAACAAACTGCAACTGGTTGCAGTAAAATAAAGAAAAGAAGAAGAAAAGGCTTTGTTAGATAGCAATATACCCCACTCCCAACCCCACCCCACCCCCTCCCTGACTCCCCATCACATACACTCACTCCTCTAACGCCAAGTGCAAATTAAAGAGAAAACATGTCCTTCTGTTCGAAGTCATCATCTGTTTTCATTGCCACTTGAAAAGCTTCGGTGCTTGAGCTGGTCACCGTGGAAACAGCATGGCTCGGACAAACCTTGACAATTACTTTTTGAGCTTTGAAAACACACAGACACACATGGCCTGTCCAAATATCTGTTCTCGTTTTTATTTAGCTTCTTTTGTTTTTATTTTTTATTTTTTTTTTATTTTTTTTTTTTTTTTTTTTTTTTTTTTTTTTTTTTTTTGGGGTGGGGGGGGAGTGGCTGTCATTGTCAGTGGCTACATTATTCATGCAAACAAAATGTTGCCTTAGATTTGTACATTTTATTTTCTTTTAACATGTATAATCTTAAGCCTCCAAATTGATTGCATTACAGTTTTTGCAACTTGTTGTTTTCCCAATTGCCTTACTCTATTCTTTTTCTATTCTATGCATAAAACAGTCTTTATTTATCAATACGTTTTCTTCTGTTCTGGGCACAACTAAGCGAATGTCTGTCCTTCTCTGTCCTTCCCACTGTTTTTCCAGCAACTGTGATGAAAATTACAACAATTATAACAATGAGCCTAAATGCACCTATACTTCATTATCTTTTGGCTTGTTTTGCTGCAAGGCATCATGTTTTAAGATGACTGGAGGGGAAAAAAATTTCTCTAAAGAAGCACTGTTGTACGGTGTTTATTCCCCAGAAATAACAGGTTCAAATTACCCATCTAGATTCTTAATTTCAATGCGTTAAGATTTTTTCTCTTTGAACATGGCAGTGGGTGTGAAGATAGTAATTTAATATTTGTATAAAGTTTAATTTAATTTTACAGTGTGTATATAACTTTCTAATTAAAGCTTTCTTTTAAATGTGGAAAGAAGGTGTGAATTTTGTTCAATGTCTAACTCTTTTCTGTTAATGCTGCACTGAAATGTTAAAGAAATATGCTTGCAAACATTTTAAAATTTTAGACCAGTTTTAACTGAATGCACACATAATTTCTGAAATTACATAGGCAGTGTTGCAGGTATTTATACTTCTAACTTTTTCACATCTTGTCATGCTACAGCTACAATTTTTAATAAGTTGTATGTGTGTTCAATTCAAACGAAAGGAGAATACTACATGATTTACAAACAAAAAATTGAGAAATGCATGCCTGAAAAGTGGGAAAAGTAAGACACAAGTGCAAAAGTACCAAAAAATTGCCATCCATCCACCAAAATTTGACCTTATGGGAACTGTAGAGACCATTAGCTCAGGTGTGAGCATCTGTTAACAGGACTGTACTCTACAAATCTGCCAAGAAGGAAGTCATTTCTGGAACAAAGTCATGAGAAGTTTCATTTGAAGTTGTTAGCTATAGAGGGGACATTTCAAATGAAACCAAGACTAAATATTTTTTGCCTGCATACAAAACTGAATGGGGTGGAAAGATAACACTTCAAATCATTCTGAAGTCAGTTTCTACAGTGAAACACGGTGGTGGCAGCATTATGCTGTGCCCTTTCCTGTTTAGCGATAATGGGGGAAGAAAATGAAGTTAAATACACAGCAATACTGGAGGAAAACTTTAGACCAATAGTGGCTGCAGTGTATTTGGGATGCAGTGGAATGGTTTATATTAAAGGTGTCAAACTCAAAAACTAAAACCAGGAAAAAGGTGGGTTTTTTCACAGTTTAACAATTTTCTTCAATGAAAATTCAACCGTTGAAGTCCATGCCTTGGAGCAGCAAGAAAACATGCATAAAGAAAATGGTCATTGAAACTCAGTTTTCTGCGCTGATCTACTCTGATGCACCAGACACCTGGTATCTCTTCTTCTGAGGTCACTATTGAATGTCAACAAAGGGGGGGGGCTTGTGGTCCTTATTGACATGACAAAACAATAGCAGGGCATTCAGGATTGCAGTGGTGTATGTGCCGTTTACTATGAGCCTGAGTTTGACAAGTATGTTTTTAGATCGAAGCATATTCACTATTAGGGGTTCTTCCATAAAACGAAGAACATAATGGACAACCATCAGCATCATCTTTATGGGACTGTTGTACAAAAGTAGTGTTTTCAATCAGAGGCTTCAACAGAACTGCTGTAAGACAGACTGGTACAGGAAACCCTTCATGTTCATATTCATCACAATCTACATCAACTATAAGAAGAAACTTGGATATTATGAGTTGCAACAACATTTAGTTTCCCTTTGAGGTTATCTAAGTGTTTTCTCAATTGAACTGAACTGAATGTTTGAGAATGGCCCAGTCCTAAATCCAATTGAGAATCTGTAGCAAGACTTAAAAACTGATGTTCACTTAACCTCTCTACACTCAAGCAAAAGGGAATGGGTGGCAAAAATAAAAATGTATGATACATTTTTCAGGTTGTAAATTTAAAAACAGTGTTGGAAATCATGTATAATTTTTCATACACTTTAGAAAATTTAGCTTTCACATAAATCCCAATGAACAATGTAATGAATAACTGAATGTGTTTGATAAATCCAAGTACCTTCAAGCAGCTAAGGATACTTCAAAACATGTTTCCTTCAATAAATTCATAACTCATTTACGAATTTATCGTTGAAGACGTGGCCATAATGTCCTGATTAAAGAGTTATTATATATAAATGCCCCTAAATTTTTTTTGTGAGTCTAAGTAACACAACTCACTGACATTTTTTAACCTATTGTTGAGGTTTGTAGTGCTGTTTATCACGTCTTTTGTTGAAAACGGCAGCAGCCATTGTTTAATTAAACACTGTAGTGTCTTAATGACACCTATTGGTCAAAAATATAACTACATCAATGAAAAAGTGACGTATTTCTGACGTCATATTCGGAACAGTTCGGAATACGTTTCGGGTTTGTTCGTGTTCTGCAGTCTGTGTTTCGCCACAGGTCACGTGGGGTTTTTTTTTTTCTTTAAATGATTCCGCCCTGAAACAGCAGCGGCACCATTTTGTTTCATCCTGCATTACAGTCGACGGTTGAAGGGATAGCTAGAGAGAGAGAGAAAAAAGGAAAGAATAGGTCTGCAGTCCTCTTGCGGTAGGTACATAAAGTTAAAATAGTCCTGTTTTCACGACAACAAATCTGCATAGTTAGGAGAGGCGCTGTAAATAGTTTTAATTGATATCTTAATGCATTAGCTTGTAACACAGTGAAGGCCCCGCCGTTGACGAGCATATGTGGGGCATTTGCTAACGGGAAAAATGCTAATAATATCTTCTGGTTGCAGCTAATTAAACTAAAACTATCGACATGAGCGGATGTCGTATCTTCATCGGCCGCCTGAGCCCGTCGGCCAGAGAGAAGGATGTGGAGAGGTTTTTTAAAGGATACGGCCGCATTCGGGACATTGACCTAAAGAGAGGCTTCGGCTTCGTGGTGAGTCACCGCAGTGGAAAGTAGGTCACGGTGAAATCACCGTTTTTGTGAGCTGGCGAAATCTAATCAAAGTGGGAATAAACTATTCCAGAAACTTTTAATGCATCCCACCACGTAAACCAAATGGTTGAATGCAGAGGAAGTGATGTATATTTTTTGCACCGCTTATTGAATTTTCAATGAGAAAGGGACCCACTCCCGCCCCCCTTCAAAAAGGAAAAAGGCTCACCATGCTTCTCTGCTAGCCTGAGCAAGCTCCAACCCGAAATTTCGCTTGATTCTGAAGCAGCATTCATGTACGCCCTGGGGGCAGGTTGAGCAACAAAAAACTTCAGTTTTGCAAGCAATGATGAACTCAAACAAACATGTGGTAGAATATCAATTTTGAAAGAATATGTTACATCAAGTTTGCGTAGCTATTTTATGAATGCGTGTATGTATTTTAGGAGTTTGATGATCCTAGAGATGCCGAAGATGCTGTGTATGAACTCGATGGCAAAGAGCTTTGCAATGAAAGGTAAGAGTTTCCTGTGTAAGTTAACTTATTGAACCTGATTTTTGTTTACACACTCTGCTTTCAGACCATATGAGCCCTTTGTTTCTGTACATCTGGGAAGGATGCTTAAGTAAAGTATTCATTAGCCTTGAACTTTTTCTACATTTAGTGATAACCTCATACTTGGATGTATATTTTGTAGCGTTTTGTGTAAAGAAAGGCAAGCAATATATAGAAAGTGGGAGGAAATTGATGTGTGTATTAAGTTACTTTTACAAAAAAATCTGGAAGCTATTGTTTGTATTGGCCCCCATTTGCTCTAACATCAATAAATAAATTCTCATGCCACCAGCTCCCTTCAGATGTCAGCCTATTGTTAAATACAGTCCACTTGTTTTGATTTGAGGTGTATGAAGGTTAGATTTTGTGAGTTTGTCAAGCCACTGTAAGCTAAGTGTCCAATATGACTGCCACACACGTAAAATGTTAGAGGTTGCAGGTATATTATAATGCAAATAAAACAAACAACAAATCCGACTATTTCCTCAACTTATTTTGAGAAGGCTTCTGTCTTTGAAGGAGCTGTAGAGATCAGATGGAGGGGGGAATTTGTGGACAGAAGAAGCATTAATCACAAACCTGACCTGTATGGGGCTGTGGCAAAACGAACACAGTTGCTGAAAGAAATCTATAAGTCCAGCAGTTATTTCATAAGCCAAGTGCAACAGTTTGTAGATGTGCAAAGCATTATCGAGACTCACTTGTTGTAGGTTTTTTGTTTTTGTGTTTTTCTTTCATGACGGTCTGAACAACACAGATCCGATTTTTACAAATGCGACCCAGGCTGCTTGGATATGTGGTCCTAAATCCGATACGTATCTGATTTTTTTCGAATGTGACCTGTGTCTGTACAGCCAGGTGGCGTTCATCCGACCTGTATGTCATTTATACTCGACAAGCGGCACTATTCTGCGTCCTGATTCGCGGAAACAGGAAGACAAACAACAACCACGGTGGACAATAGTGCGGAAAGCAGTCGATGGAAAGAGTTGTTAATGTGCTGCCTCTGACTGGACGACGACTTTAAAATTGGAAGATATGCTCCATCCATGTTTACTTCCACAAACACCGAGGGCGCTCACTGCTTGTGACGTTATGGCGTCCTCTACTGCGCATGCGGGGCACTTTTAGGTTTTTGTAGTTCACACAGGAGATCACATATAAGTTGCATATATTTGGAAATGTGAACGACTACACTAAAAAAAAAATAAAAAATCAGGCATTGAACATTAAGACCTGCAGCGTGAACGTCGCCTCAGTCATGGCTGTCAATCGAGTTTTCTTGTTTGTATGATTATGGAGTTTCTTTTTAAAATCCCAAATCTTCCCTTCTTAACTGCAGGGTCACCATTGAGCATGCTCGTGTGCGTCTGCGGGGTGGCCGCGGGCGAGGGGGTGGCGGCGGAGGGGGACGTTTCTCTGACCGCTACGGCAGAGGTTCCCAGAACAGTCGGAGGTAAAGAAATGGGTTTTATTTGCCTGTCATTGTTTTCTTTTTGGCCTCCCAGCATTTGACTAAAGCATGCTTTTTATCTTTTTCCTCCCAGCCGAAACCCTCCTCCGATGCGCACTGAGAACCGTCTGATTGTGGAGAACTTGTCCTCCCGCGTCAGCTGGCAGGTTGGTATTGCTTTTAAATGTCGCAGCTTTCACAAATGTCACCACCAACATTTGTCTGCTTCCAACAATATACATACCATTTTAGAATTGGCTGCTAAAAACCAACTTAAAAATTCAGTTGTATTATCAGACTTAGCTGGGTGAGTTGGTTTCAGTAATTTTGTAATTTAAGCCCATGATAATTCAGAATGGAAAAACTATATATTTTGTTCATATTTTTATGCAGTTTAGCAAAACACAGAGATAAAAAAAAAACACCAAATTTGTTCTTGTTTTCAAATTTTAACCAATTCTCCACCCCTTTATTTGCCAGCTTGACTGTTGTGTCATGTGGAAGAGCTCGCTTATGGTGGAGTTAACCCCTTCTGGGTCCTTCTGTCTGGGTTGAGCCTGTGCTGTCAGCCAGTGTGTCCTACTCCTAGTTGATGCCTGCTGGTCATGTGAGCGCTCGCTCCACACTAGAGGCGCTGGCGGCCCTTCGCTCGCTCGCAACGCCTGCTGTGTGGTTGAGGGCGAGAGAGAGGAAACAGAGTTGGCAGAGAGAAAGCAGAGGAGAGAGCGAGAGTCGATGGTGGTGGCGTATTGATCGATGGTTCGTTAATTTGAGGGGCTTCGATCGATCGATATCCCCCCTTCCTTCCTTCCCCCTGTGGTGTCCCCGCACATCGTGAGAGAGAGAGGGTGTGAATTCCTCCCAGGTGCCCGTGGATATAATCTGCTGTTATCCTGGTAATGGTGGGCTCGGAGAGCCTGCGGCCCACCCCAAAGGGTATCGCTCTCAGGTAGTAGTTTCCTCTCTTCCACCCTGTTCACTCTCTTTGCTGAGGTGGGGTGCCGAGATGGGGCGGTCCCGGCGCCCAGCACCTGTGTCCTCCTTGTCGGGGAAAATGGGGCTCTTGGTGCCAGATGCTGCCCAGTTGACGAAGATGGTGATCATCTCTGTAGTTTAAAGGAGCGATGAGTTCACAGATCTCAATGCTGTTGGAATAAACTGACCTTGTGCTCCAGTGATCCCTGGCAGAAAGGGGTTTACATCAAAGCAAACACATTATTATTTTTTCTTTTTCTTTTTTCTAAAACCAATCCTGTTAGAAGCACCGGGTCAGTGAACAGCCATTTAGTTTCTTGGACTCATCCTCTTTAATTGCAATAGCCTGTGTAGTTCTGAGACTCTAACCATCTCTCCCTTTGGGTAAATCAGTCCAGTTAATATCTCAACCTGTTTATTGCTCACCGCACCCCTCCGAACACTCACCTGAGTTTGCATGTGTAGGACCTGAAGGATTTCATGAGACAAGCTGGAGAGGTGACATTTGCAGATGCACATCGACCAAAACTCAACGAAGGGTAAGACCAGATTTGTGTCTCTGAGATGAGAAATGTCACCGCTGAAGAGTTTTATCTGTATCTTGTACAAGATTAGCTTCCGTTTCCACTTACATTCGCTTCTTTTTCCCCTTTTCAGGGTGGTTGAGTTTGCCTCTCACAGTGATCTGAAAAATGCCCTTGAGAAACTGTCTGGAAAGGAAATCAATGGAAGGAAAATCAAACTTATTGAAGCTGCTAAAAAGAGGTAAGTTTCCTGTTTGGAGCGTCACTAAAAACAGCAGACTTTATAGTCCTTTTTGTTGTTGTTTTTCTCCACTTAATTTAAAATTCTGTATTGCAAAGTAATGGTTTGAACAAGGAAAATAATAAGGAAATAATTCCTTGAAATATGAGCAGTAATTCTTTTAGAAACATGGGTAACGTCACCATTTTTTTCCATCCTAATCCTCGTAACTCTGCTTTTTATTTTTGTATAGGTCGAGAAGCCGTTCACGCTCCGACAGCTCATCTCGCTCGCGCTCTCGTTCCCGCGGGCGCTCCCAGTCGCGCTCTCCCAGACGTTCCAGAAGCCCCGCCAAGGCCCACCACCGTTCTCGCTCCCGCAGCGGCACGCCTGCGCGCGGCGCCTCCTCGCCCAGCCCCAAATCAAAGGACCCCAACAAGCGCTCGTCCAAGACCAGCAAATCAGTAACTCCGTCCTCGCCTCTGCCGGCTCAGAGGGCCTCCAGATCCCGCTCTCGTTCAAGATCCCGTTCGCGCTCCCGTTCGCGCTCCAGATCTCCCCGATCCCGCTCTCCTTCTACCGACAGTCAACGCTAAGTTGGTTTTAAATAAAACCCAAAAACAACATCAGTGGTAGAAGCAACTAGGAGGGGTTGGTTACTAGAGCTCCCGTTGCCTCCTTTGGAAGCGGAGAGACAAGATTTTCTTTAAGCAGGTTTTTGTTTTTCTTTTTGGATTGTTCTTGTGACTGTCCTCAAGGGTTTTTTTTTTTTTTTTTTTTTCCCCCCCCAACACACAAACCAGATTCATCTGAAGTGATTAGCTGTTGCGTTTCCATTATTAATTGGCAGGATTTTTCCAGAATGTTCCTGGAATCGGAGTGATGCCTCACCTCTAATCTATCCATTCATGTGTTATAATACAGCAGTACAGTTGAGATTATAAAGTGCAAAAGGGCGCCACCTTAACATCACTGTTGCACAGCTTTAAAATAAGAAAACAACTTTAAACAGGGGCTGTGTTTGTTAAGGGTGATTCTGATGAATTATGGGAGCCGGTTATTGTTTTTTGTTTTCAGTGGGGTATTCATGTCCCGCTCCTTCGTTTGTCAGGATTTTCCTCCTTTCCCATCCAGCTGCACTCATCCAAGCTTGCATATAATATGCTTGTATGTGCTTCTGTTTGATGGCAGTTGGACATCTTCATTTGTGTTAACGCTAAAATACAAAACACCAAAAAACCCTGCATTGGCAGCTTCTTTACCAGGCTCACAACTGTACAGCTGCACATTATTCCACTGATGTGAAACCTGTATATTAACTTCATTTATGCTACAGTGTTTTTTTTTTTTTGGTTTTTTTTTTTTTTGGTACAGAGGCAAAACTCTTGAGATTGAAGCTAATCCTTCAATTGCTCTGTGTGAGCAATAATGTTGCTTATTGGAGTGATATTTCTTAAATTAGGGATTTATGTACATACTGCAGCCTTCTGTTAAGTGTTGAAATGTATACATGTTACCGCTAGGGTACTTTGTACTTTGACAGATGTTATTGTGGATGATATGAACATATAGACATGAATCTGAGGGGAGAAGTGGGTTTTTTGTTTTTTTTTTTTTTTTTTTTTTTTTTTTTTTTTGTACATGAGGATTTTTATTTTCAGTGAAGATAGCTGTTTGTATGGTGTATTAAAAAATAGACTTGATGAATAAATCAATTTTAATAAACCATGAATTTTGTCTTTATTAATGTGGTATTATGAACATTTCTTCTTGTTTCAAGTGACTCTTGACGGTACAGGTGTTTGTGATCAAGCTTTCCCTTCAGAGTTCTCCTTCCGCTTCTCCTCTGTCGACGTCAGCTGGTATGTCGTTGATCAGAGAAGTAAATTTAAAAGTAAAGATCAGATTTGTGTTGGGTTTTTTGTTTTGTTTTTTTTGTTTACCTTTTTTATTACAAGAGATTTAAAAAAAACATTTTTAAATCTCTTAATCAAAATGTCAATAACTCCAGAAATGAAAATGTGAAGCAAATGGTGGTTTCCTAATTCAGATTCAAGAAAGTAGAAGGCTCCCCTTAAGTCTAGAATATCCAGCTTTTTCTAAATTATTAAAGCTGACCTTCCTTGTCTAAGGAGCAAAAGGATGCTTTCAGTTCTGGACATCTAACAGGAAATCATTTAAACAACCAGCTAAAAATAACCCCATCCAGTCGCCTGACTCATTCTTCATGTAACTGTGCATTACTCTGCTGCTTTTTTTTTTTTTTTTTTTTTTTTTTTTTTTTTTTTTTTTTTGTTGTTGTTGTTGTTGACTGTTGATCATCAAAACCATTTAACTATCAACCTAAGTAGATGCAAAACAAATTTCTTAAGGGAACACAGCTATTGGTACCAACCCGGATCTATGTGGGAAAGTAATCCAAGGTATAAATGAGAAATTGACTGTTAACCAAATGTTTTGGAAAGCGGAGTTTAATTTCATCTGCTTCATCGAGAGGTGTAGAATTAGAAATGAATTAGGGGGAAACCTTTAACATGTAGGGTTAAAAATTTTTTTCCTGATCTAAAGAAATTCAAGAACAGATGAGTCACAAACATCTAGTGGTGTAAAAGGAGCACATTTCTCAGGCTGTGGGGCTGCAGTGATCCCCAGTGAAAGCCATTATCCAAAACAGAAAACCTGTAGCAGTGGAGAAGTTTCCCAGGAGTGGCTGATCTACCAAAATTACTCCGAGTGCATAAATAACTCATCCAGCAATTTACAAAGATCTAAGGGGTTGCAGGCCTCGCTTGACTCAGTTGATTTGTTTTTTTTTTTAAATTTAAGCCAACATGGCTTAATTAAAATAATTAATCGAGGAAGACTTTCCTCCTTTGGTAAAACTAGCAGTTTTAGAAGAAATTACTTTTCCACATAAGACTAGGTTGGTTTGAATAATTTATTTCCCTTGAGTGAAATCATTTGAAAACTACTTTTCTTATTTACTCTGGTTATTTTTTCCTGACATTTAAGTTTGTATGAGAATCCTACATTTTTTAAATGTGACAAAACAATAACAGCAAAAAACTGTATAGGGATGTCTTATATATTTTTTTTAATCTGTGCCAATGTTATTTTTTTTTTCTGTCTTTCAGCAACTTTAAATATGGATGGGACATATCTGGTGCTGTTTTCTTTAGATAGCGACTAAAATTGAACCTCTGTCCTAACCCAAGCTCCGCTCAGAAGTTGGCAACCTTGTATGAAGGCACTTTGGGAGCTTTAATTAAATTATTTTAGTAGCGATTATATTTTTAGATAGAAATATATGATTTTGCCAGATCAGCAACTCCACTTTTTGACTGTTGTAATTATAAACATGTAAAGAAACAGAAAAATAATCAAATCAGGTTGCTGTTCCCTTCTTCAGAAGGTTTATCCTCTGTGATAAATTAAAGATAAAACTCAGAACTACTATGAAAGCTTTTTTTTTTTTTTTTTTTTTTTTTTTAAATAATCTTGTGCAGTGCAGGCTTTCTAACATCTGCAGTCAGCCTCACCTTTTCCTTTTCTCGTGAACCATTGGTAACACCTAAACAGAACGATGATCAACGCTGCCTCGGTCAGCTGGAAGAACCCGAAGACAAGGGGGAACAGGTACATGGGTCCGATCACAGCTGGGGGGAAGGCTACCTTCACTATGGTGGCGCACAGTTGGATGTTCTGACAGCCAGTTTCCATAGCAACGGTCCTTCGCTCTCTGAGGGTTGAGGGCAGATTTATACATAAGTCATGAATGTATGTATGTAGAGAAAGGCTGATGGTTCGATGCTCAGCTGACACAGAATCAGTGTTTACACCCTGTGAACCTTTCCACATTTCCTTACGTTGCAACCACAAACCTAAAGCTGTTATATTTGGGGTTTTCTGTGATAGATTGCAAGGAAGTGCATAATTGTAAAGTGGAGAAGAAAGGATATACTGTTTTCATAAGTTTTTACAAATAAGAATCTGCAGAAGGCGGTGTGCATTGGTATTCAGCCCCACATGAGTCAATACCTGTGACAGCCTCCTTTCACTGGACTCAGAGCTGCAGGTCTTTTGAGGCTTTGTACCAGCTTTGCACATGTAGAGACTGACATTTTTTCCCTGTGCTTCTTTGGAAAATAGCCCAAACTCATTTAGATTTGTTGGGTAGCATCTCTGAACATCAGTTTTTAAATCTTGCTACAGAGTCTCAATTGGTTCTAGGTCTGGACTTCAACTGGGCCATTCAAACACATGAACATGCTTTGACGTAAACCGTTTGTAGCGCTGGCTGCATGTTTCAGATGGTTGTCCTGCTGGAAGTTGCACCTCCATTGCCCATCTAAAAACATTTGCAGTGTCTCACAGGTTTTCCTCCAGGATTGCCCTGCATTTAGCTACAACTTCCCTCTTCCTCCTGAAGGACAGCATCTCCACTACATGATACTGCTAACACACTTTTCCCATCGTTATTTGCAAAGACGTTTGATCCATGTGTCATGTTCCTCCTACTTCATAATTATGTGCTTTTTTTGTATTGGTACAATAAAGTTTGTGCGTATAACATAAAGGCATTGTAAAATGCTGTGGAGGACTTACGGCTGGGTGAGCCTGAAGATAGATGAGATTATGTAACCAAAGCTGTAGCCAATCAGGGGCATGAGGGTGGCGATGGCCATGAGAGGAGGCGAGAGCATATTAAGGAGGGAGCCTCCAATTTCAACGATGGAAATGATGCAGATGACAATAATGGAAATCATCAAAACACTGAGGCCCACCTGAAAACAGAAAAACAAGAAATGAGTCACAAATCTGATGATGAAGTAGTTTGCGCAAGTCTCCAATAATTTCCATCTCTTCTGAAGCAGAAGACCACATTGATTTGACTGACCTTTGTGATTATCTTTGAATACTGCGGCCGGAAGTAGTTGATGAGGATCCCGGCACCACAAGGCACCAGGATCACAGCTAGGGATACAATAATGTCCACATATGGCACTGCTTTATGCAGGTCATCAAAGCCCTGACAGTACAGGTACAGCAGCAGAGGCATCATGGCCAGAGCCAGCAGCGTGGAGCAGGAAGTCATCATGATGCTGAAGGGACAAGCAACACAATTTCAATGACTGGAATGACTTTATGTCTTCAATATGCAAGCTAATATGCTATGTAACATTCATATGTAAAAACTTGTGTTGTCCATGTGGTTTATGACATGTAGTTCTATCAATCCTTATATTTAACCACAATTTTATTAAATTCAGGTCAATTAATCGCAGAGTGATAAGATAAAAAAGTTAATGAGTTGTGTCAACGTTTATTTCAGCAAAGTAAGAAAATAGAATATTGGTCCTTTTTTCACAAATAACCCTAAACAGCCTTTTATAAAACTGAAAAAAGAGAAAAACAATACATAAATATAAATGCATAAATAAATATAAGCATATATTTATATATTCAACAACATAAATACACTCCTTTTGAAAGTTTTATAGCTTGTTGTGCCTGCTTAATTTTGTTGCTACTTGTAATGAAGAATAAATCCTCTAGGGGTCGCCAGTGAGGCTTATATATTCCAGGTTTTGTTTTCTCAGATTAACCAAGTGAACTTTCAGCCTGGTAATTGTCAGAGGGTTTATAGCCACCATAATATTGCACAGTAGATGCAGTAGTTGTTTTTATTCCCACTTCTATTCACAGTTAGACAGTAAGTTCTCTTTGAAAGTAAAAAATAAAAATAAAAAATTAGCAAATGTTTGATGTTTCTTATCTGCATATAGACTCTTAATCAGCACAGAGGTTATATCAAAACTGCTCAGAAGGAGCACAGCAGTTTAAGCAAACTGCCTTGACTTTAACATATCATTTCCAGTTTATTCTCAATATTTTTGACTTATTCAAAGTTTTTTTCCCTACAGTTTTGATTTTATTCTTGAAATTAAATTTCTCCTTTTGTATTTTCCATTGAGTGATCCTCAATACTCTTTCCTTCACACTTCAGTGAAAAAGCTTGATGCAAATAGTTTTATTTAGAGGACATGTTTTCAAAACATTTACAAATCTCACTTTATGTTGTGAAATCATATTTTTCCAAATTTATAGTCTGAATAAAAAAGTTTCAAGGAAACATCTTGACGCTGATTACCTTTTTAAATTGTATTTTTATATATATTACACTAAATTTAAGAAAGAAAGTGAATGGGGATTTATTTTATGAAAGAAAGTTAAGATATTTTGTAAAACGTCAGTGAAATTTTAACATAAAATATGTTTCCTCCACAGAACGTAGTTATGTCCAGAAACTGCTGCAACAGAAATATTTTTTAAGTGACCTTCCTGGATAATTTTATTGCATTTGAACAATTTATTAAATCCAGAATCCAGGATCGTTCAAGATGTCTTTAAGAGGATTCTAAATAAATATGGAAAAGTTTGTAGACTAAGCTCTTTCAAGAAGATAATAACTAACTTGTGAATGGAAATTAAAGTAGCATTTTACAAATGAATTGTTTTTTCTGAGCAAATATGACCACCTTTTGTTCTTATGGTTCAAAAATAATAATTTCATTTCTAAATTTCTACTAAGAACAATAATATCTGATGCTTTTTTTGTAATTTTGTGGGGTGAATGTGGACGTTTGAGCAAATTTTATTGTGTATGCGCTATGGCTGGAGACCACAGTTGAATCTTTGTGTTTTCGAACACTCGAGTAGCAGTGCACCATAAAAAGACTTCTCTGGTCTAGAATGATGATCTGTCATTAATAATTGTTGACTTTTCTTGCCTCAGTACTTTCCCTGTAATTAATCGTCGACATTTTCAGGTCACACAAGATCACCAGACGTCACCTAGAGCGGGAATGTCCTGAACTAGATACCACTATAAAGTTCATCCCTGGAACAAGCATATCAGGGTGAAAGATGCAGCTGATGACTGTAAAGGGGTTTGTTGTCATCAGATTATGGCCCGGCTGGGGATGCCCTGTAAGTCATTCAACTCTAATAACATATTTCACAGGATGTACACTGATTATCAGTTATAGAGCTCTGAAAACAACCGTTTGAACATCTGAGGCGGTTATTGAACTCTGATATTAAAATGTTAGTTCACACATAAACCTAAATCCCTACTTGTTATTAAAAGCAGATTAAATGGAATAATTTTTTAGATTAGCAAAACCAGTGTCCAGTCATGGAAACAGACGTGAGTATTGTTTCTAACGTTCAAAAGAAGAAAGTTTTTTTTTTATTTTTTTTGTAAAAACAGCAGCATGTCTCCATGAACAAATTGCTAGTGAGCTCCAAAAAAGGGGGAAAAAAAGCTCAGTTCCAACAGTCATGCAACCACACGTTAGATGTTCTCCTGCAGGTTTAGAGTTCCTCACAAGTGTTGACAGATCCGAGTACCTGAGGTTCATGTCTCCCTTCAGAGCCAAAGCCAGGATGTTGGAGAGGGCCCCTCCAGGACAGCAGCCGCAGATCAGAATCACCACAGCTGTGGTTTCAGGCAGCTGGAAGCTCTGCAACACAACAACACAGGATATCTGAAGAATATATCAGGATGAGTCGCGTTAATAACAAAAATAAGTGGCTTAATGACCAGGCAAGTGATGTCCAGCAGGTCATTCAACTCAATATATCAATAATCAAGATAATAGCTATCAGTTCTTCAGTCTGTCTATGAAAGACTCAAAAATAACAAGGAAGAAAATTAGGCCTAATGATTATGAGAAGATATCAGTCGAGATGTAAATCATTAGAGCTGAATAACCTGCAGAGCATCACCTGCTTGATTACAAAGTGATTATTTTAGCTTATCAACACAGTTAATCCTCAAAAATATTTGAGTAATGATATTACTCAATGTAAAATAGCAAAGAAAGACTTATTTTCAAAGACCTTGAAATAAGTCAAGGTCTCAAAAAAAATAATTGAGATTTGGCAGCCAGAAATATGTGCAAAAGTTTAAAGCAGAGCAAGGTTTAAAAAACAATAGCAGAAGCTGAATGTCTTACATTCACTCTATCACCCAATAAAAAAGGGGGGCACAACTCCAAACCTACACGACTGTCTTTGAGAACGTCAAGTGGTATATTTATTTTTGCACTGTACATTGATTTTAAATGGTCGTTGAAGGAAGTTCATTGGAAACAAAAATGTGGTGTAGCCCTGCAACAAGATTTCTCCCATGAATAGTTTAACATGATCTAAAATATAGGGAAAATAATAGTTTTGTCACAAGAGAGCTGTATTAAATTCATTAATTTTACCTAAATAAGACCATTAAACAGCTTATTTTGATCAGATCTATCATGTTGCTTCGAACATTGCTCTTTTCACCAAATGATATTTCAGTTTTCAAGTTTAATCTTCAAACTTATCCCTTTTAAGCATTTGAGTAAAGTGTACCAATGGCTTTAAAATTCCTGTTCTATCTATTTTAAACATATTTTGCTTTTATTCTCCTTAATTCATTTTTTTCTTTATGTGTTATATATAAATTTTACAAATAGTGTTGTAATTTTTACCCCTTAACTGTCACCCCCAAAATGCTTACATGTCAGACGATGTTTATATGAGGACACTGGTGTCCTCATGACAGTTAAAAGGTGAAACTCTTGCGGTACCTTATTTTTTAGCACCTATAAATGTGGTATTTTTTAACCTTCGGTAAACTTATGGTTTTGAGGCATGCACACAAAAATGTTAAACAGAAATTTCTAACATGCTGCCTGTGTTTTCTGTGACAGAAAGCATTTCTAAATAGCTAAATTTGTCTTGTGCTCTTTCAGCCAGCTGACCGACAGAGTGCAGCAGGTGCAACAGGTAGGGGTTGAGGCAGCCCGCATGCTTTACCCGTACAACCAGAGAAAACTTCATTTCCTGTTTTACTTTCTCCAATTGCTTGTAAGCTGCCAAATAAAGTAGAGTTGAGTTGAATAACGTTGCCTGCCTTTCAGACCCCACAATCAAAAAAAATGTCACTGTGGTCTGAAAAATCCAGTTTCTTAAATCTACACATAGCTCAAAACATTGTACATTAGTATTAAAAAACCCAATTTCAACACCAATTGTCCCCATGATTTTCCTACTCAGCTAAAGCAAAAAGATGCTGCATGTATTTTTTCAGTATTAAAATAGTCAGGGAAAGCATTTGGTTTGTTTGAACCCAAAAGTACTTTAAAGGAGGTGCTGAAGTTCTTGTAAATAGCGAAAATAGAAAAATTTTAGCTGTTTTTTTTCTTCCTTTATATTTTTAGAAATATATTAACAGCCTCAAATTCAAATCTGCATTTAGTACTACTTTATAAAATGAAAAAATAGCTATTTTTGCTATTTGTGATGGGTTATGATACATTCTCAGCTGATGCAGGCTTGGATAAACTCCACAAATGTTGAAGCCTGTAAAACCTGTTACTTTGTAAATGAACAGATTTTATTCCTTTTTTGTGACTGAAACTGCAGTACAAACCTTAGTCAAGCAAAAAGCTGTGAGAGGCATGATGCCATACTGGGAAAGAACTGCAATGGCCACACCTTTAGGTTTCAGTATGTGATCCTGGAAAGCAGCAGAGTGTAGAAATGTTAATGCGATCATAAACGTCCGTTTTAATGTACAGGCAGAGATTGCTTTAAAACAGATGGATTATGTGGATGAGTTGCTTACTTTGATCTTGGTCACCTCCATGGTGCATCCCAGTGAAACCATGGTGATGAACATCACGGCAGTCATTATTATGTTGATGGTTTTGTCCATCACTGGTGACAGTAGAGATGGGTAAAGCAAGCTGGTGTTGGCAGCTGTCAGATTGGATGTGAAGTCATCATGTTGCAGAACATCTGAGCCAGAAAACAGATTCTCTGTGCTGTTCATGTTGAGTTCAGCGCTAATGAGCCAGGCCTGAATCCTAAAAAGAAAAACCGAGATTGAGCTGATGACACCAAAATTTAGTTCCATTCAGAGGTTTTCATGTAACTATCATCTACATAGATATTAATTTTGAGGTTTTAATGATTCGTTTAATTTATTTGAACTTTTTTCCCCGAGGTGGCCTGCTAATATGAGATTCAACTGCAGCTATTTTTTAGATAGAACATTTTTTGTTTTATTTCGGATTTTCTACTCAGAGTCAAAATGATACATACCAATGATGATACATACATTAAAAAATAAATGAGTAATTAAAGAAAACATAGACAACAGATGAATAAACAGACGACATTTAAAAAAAGATATACACAGACTCATATATATGCATACACCCCCCATGATATTTAGCAAAGTGTCCTTTGGTAAACTGCAGAGAAACCGCACAGTATTTGTTGCCATCAACAAGCTTCTGACATCGTTTTTGGCTGGTTCTTAGACCACTCTTCTGTCTGAACACCAGTGTGAGTCTTTACAGCTTACAGTCTAAAAGCAGCATGAGCTGACAGGGTGCCAACCAAGGAAAAAGCCCCTGCTCCTAATGTGACACCTTCAGCCAAGTTGAAAATTTGCACCTCCCCACATGGACAGGCCAAGCGACTTCTGGAGAAATGTTTTATTGTCAGACAAGATGAAAATCAAGCTATTTGACAACAGTAGCAAGAAAAAAAAAAATTGGACTAGTCAATAGTTATGCCTTGACACAGTACCAACAGTCATGCATGGTGATGACATCATACTGAGGGTCTGGTAGTAAAGCGGGGGAGGTCTCCTTGCGAATACATTTTGGAATGGGTAATGCAGGCTAACATTCTGCTGAAATGGCTTTTCCAAAATCTGGACCTCAATGTTGCTTATAGATCTGTGGCAGAAAACAAATTTCAAATAACTCAATCAGTTCTAAAAAGAAGAGTAATCTGATTTTCTATGGTAGAGCCTTGTTGATGGCTACAAAATGTACATGTTTTAGGTGCAAATTGCTAAGGAAGATTTAATCAAATATTAGCAGGCGTGTATGGTTATATTTGAGTCCATATGTATATTTGCCTCAATCTAGAGTGCCTCATTCTTGTTTAAAAAAATATTGAAGCTGTATGTTGTAAAATCAATCTGCCCTGAAACAGTCCAACTGAATCATGAAAAGCGCCAAAGTAATATCACATTCATACCAATTATGAGAGTGTGTAAAATGTCCAAATGACCAAAACCTGCAAATAAGCTTCAAGATGCATTGTTTTCTCATTTCTTTATCAGAATAAAACTTTCAAAAAACTAGAACTTCCTCAGTTCCCCATTTACCGATGCAAGCATAATTATCAGAGTGCAGATTTTCCTAAATGTGAAAAGGTGAAGTCAAATTAAGAGACAAAAAAAACTTTGTATGATGCTTTTTTCTGCATCACAGTTAGACAGTTCAGACATGTTGGTTTTAGACAGACAGGCAGGACTTTTTCTTTAGCTAAGATCAGTGAGTAAAAAGCACTTCGTACAGTAGTTCAGAGTACAAGTTTTATACTCCTGGAGCCTTTGAACTTATATTACATGAGTTGTGCAGCAACAGATTCTGAAGCTGATTTTTTTTTTCATTATTTAAGCTAGCACAGATGGATTATAGCATTTTGGGTGACGATCAAGAAATCCATACAGGTATGAAAGTTCATTTTCTCCTTGTGTTGTTGGAACTGAGCTGGACTTTATTTTGGACCTTCCTAACTAATTATTAGCGAAGCCATTTAAACAAACTAATAGCATGAGTATGAAATTAGACAGAATTCATGTTCAAACTGGTTCAAGTTGGAATTAGATGAATCCAGCCAAAAATATAGAATTCAATCAGTTTTATTCAGCCTTTTTTAACATGAATAATAAACTAAAAACACACAAAGAACATACATACTAAAAACCAAGAACTTGCCAAATCTGATAAATATATTTATTATCAACAAAAACTATGCACTATATGGTGTTTCTATTTATATCTGTTTCTGCCTCCATCTCCAGAACTGACAACCACATCCTCCCTACAGACATACATGCATGCTGTGTGCAAACAAATGACTTTCACAGGATTTCTGCTTCTCACTCCTGAAATCAAACATATGAATGAAAAAAACTACCAACGCAAGAGTGTTGTCAAAAGACTTACTATACGAGGCTGAAGGTGAAAATTGCACACCTGTTTGAGGAGGTTAGATTGTAGGAAGACTGTGATTTCCCCAGACACAATCACATCTCAGATGGAAGATGTGTTTGCAGCTTCTTTTATACTTTTGTTACCTGTTGGGTAAAAGGCTTCCTCTTATCTTCTCTCCTCCTACTTTACTCCTCTCCAGGACAAAAACAAGTCACTAACTGAACAGTTCTGCAGTGTTATCAGTCACAAATCATCCACTAAAGGACAAGCTGTGCAGAAGTGCCCTCTGGTACACATTTAGGTTGTGTGCTTCCATGAAAGAGAGAAGCTTCAAGCATATACCAGATAAATCATCACACTCAGTGGAACAGAGAGGACATTACACCACCCATTATTTTTATTTATTTCAGAAACAAATATGTGGCCAAAAGGGAAAAATTACGTGGACTAATTATAGCCTATCATGGCTCAGTAGTTTGTAGAACCACATTTAGCTGCAAGAATTACAATATCTGCTTTCTGTATGACTCAGTTTGTCGCACATCATTGCTTGCATGACTTATTTTGAGCCAAGTTTTAGCTAGAATACAGGGAGTTTCTGTTATTGCAAAACAATCTCATATCATCAGCCCTCCTCCACTGTGCTTTACAGCTGAAATGAGGTGTTTGTGCAGACATGCATTATAGCTAAAAAGCAACTTTGGTCTCAACTGTCCAAAGGATATTGATGGAGAAATCTTGTGGTTTATTAAGAAAGGGTTTTTGCAAACCAAAGCTGTGCTACAGTTTTGTTTTTAGAAGAGAAGCCAGACTTGTTTAGTCTTTTTCTGACTGTACAGCCATGAACCTTAACATTTAACAAACTGACCGAAGCCTGCAGAGTTTGACCTGTAGCTCCTGTAATATTTTGCAGTTTTTCTTACCTTGGGTGGAATTTGTTGGAGCATCCATTTCCTGAGAAGACTAGCAGCTCTCCTCAACCACTCGTGAATATTCATAATTGCTGCAGAATGGTGGCCTTCAGACCATTTTTTGAAATTGCCTTATAACCCTTCCCAGGTTGATAAGCAGGGACAGTTGCTTCAATGATGTAACTGCTGATGTCTTTCATCATTTGGTGCTGTGTTAATGCACACACCCACATGCTCCAGCGCAGCATTGTGGTTTTAAAGATCTGTTTACAGTTGTTGATTATAAGTTAACCATTAGATTCCCTCTCAGATTCCCAACTGGGTCGATGTGAACTGAAATTTGATAAAATTAAATTATTTAAAGTTGTTTATAACTTGAACCTATTTATCTTTTAAAGTATGCTGAGATGACATTTGTTGTGAACTATCATTATTTAAATAAAGTGAATTTTACAATTAGAATTATTTTTTACACCATCACAGTTGGAAAACAAATCACATGCTTCTTGGATTTAGAGAAAAAGGAGAATTTATGCCCATAACACATAAACATATCTGAAAAAGGAATTTAATAATAATTTTCTTCCAAAATGCTACAGACAATCACACATCCAGAAACAAGACTATATAAAAAAAAACAAAAACTCAATAATATCACCAGAACTCAGAAAAAAACCCATACCATCACAGAAATTAGTGAAACATATAAAACATCATATTTTGTTGATTGATAACTTGTGTTAAGTGTTAAGTGTTGAATGTCACTTTTGTAATATATTTTAATGTGTTTTAAATATGTTTTATAGGTTCCTCTTTTTGGTGATTGTTAAAATACTTTTGCATTTATGGCACAACTTGTCCCTTTAACAGATACACTTACATTGCATGGAGTAGAGATCTTGAGTTGTATTATTACCTGTGGTAGTTGAGCTCAATATGAAGGAAACAACAAATTTAACATGAAAGGAAGTCTCTCTCTCTCTTTTTTTTTTTTTTAAAGTCCAAATACAGTTCTTTTATTATTCTAATCCTTTGTTTTGTGTTTTTTAAGTAATCTGTGTTGGAGACTTGATGATTCTAATCAACATCACTCAATTTACAGTAACTATCCCATTATTTTCCATCCCCTTTAGATCGTGCACTTATAACAACAAAAGAAGAAAAAGTGACTATATATTTATTTTTAAATCATGCTCTGTTTTATATTTCTATATGATAAACCACAGAGATTAGGCATTTCTAATCCCAGTCAGACTTTAGATGTCTACATTTTTACAGTTGTGCTTCCTCTTTCAGTTCTTACCTCTATAATCGGTGACCTTCCATCAGACCAAACCCTAGGATCTGAAATGGAGCTGAAACTGTTCATTAGTAAGCTCAGACCAGAGGGAAATAGCATGGACTGTGAGCTAAGGGTGAAGAAATATTTTCATTTTAATTAACACATTTTTCTGCAACATTATCCATTACTTTGGGAAATAAGAATGTAATTGTGGTGCACAGTTATAGCTGGATGGTTTGTTGTTGTCGTCTGTGAAGATGAAGAGGCTTCTATGCATCAGATGTATTATTAAAGCCTGGCCTTATTATGGTTTCATGTTTTAGGCCACGCTGTCACATGTAATATTTCATGGTAAACCTTTCTTGGGTTTCCATTGCATGGCCTTCTGTGTAATTCATTCCAACAGCGATTTAGAAGCAAGTAAGCAATTTAGTGGGATGATGTGCAGTCTTTGAGGTTAAGGAAGCGATGATAAGATGGAGGTCAGGAGAGATCTGAAGTTGCGTCTCTGCAGGAAAAGGAATGGAGAGCATGGAGTCTCCTGAAGCTGTTGTGGCCTCCTGACCTCCTGGTGAAAAATGAGAGAAGCTGTTTCCAGTTTTTTTTAAAACACACATTTTCTGATCCACTATTGCAGTACCACATAATCCACAATATAAGCTCCTTATCTACAGTGTAGTTTGGGGGAAAAGGAAGCATGAAAGCAGATTATTGGAAATCTGCATTGAAATCCCCCCCCCAATGCAAACATATTACATATGATATGCTCGAAGTAATTTTGGCAGAAAAATAAAAACTGTGTTACACTGAGTATTAGTTAGATGTTTGTTTGAATACATAAGGGAGGTGACTGTACCCCACACAAGACAATCCACAAATGGATAATTTAGGAAGAGAGCAGGAGCTGGAGAGAGGGGCTGGACCCTCATCTGCAGTAATATTGAGGCTTCTCCAGCCCAAAAGGCCAAGATATGGGTAACGACGAAAGGAGCTTGAGGTGGGTGGCTAAGCTTTACAGATAAGGTGAGGAGCTCCTTTATCTGGGGGGCCTTCTGAGTAGAGCTGCTACTCCTCTCCACTGAAAGGAGGCGGTTCAGGTATTTTAGGCATCTGATCAGGATGACTCCTGGCCTCCTCCCACTGGGAGGAAATAATAATAGAAAAACATTCCTTACACTATCAGTGTTTTTCTTTGAGGAAATGGTAATTAAACTCCACTCATTCTCCCATCAACCCTGACTAGCTTTCCTGTTCCTTGGTGACGAAAAGCTTCAGCGCATCATGATGCTGCCACCACCACCACATTTCACCCTGGGGATGATGTCTTCATAGTAATGTGCAGAATTAGTTTCCAGTGCCACAGAGCATCTGTTCATTTTCGGGTAATTTGGTGAGAATTTTAAAGCTTAAGATGACTTTTTTTTTTTACCCTAACCTCACATTAAACTTCACCACAACTTTATTCATAACTTGTCTGAGGTGTCACATGGTCTCCGCGATGCTTTTTGCTCTCTAATGTTCTCCAACCAACTTCTGAAGCCTTCACAGAACAGTTGTTTTTATATTGAGATTGAATTACACACAGGTAGACTCTGTTTACTAATTAGGTGTCTTATGAAGACAATAGGTTGCACTTGATTTTATTTATGGGTGTCACAGTAAAGGAGCATGAATGCAAAACATTATTTTGAGATTTTTAATTATCAGTTTTTTAAAACAGTGTATTTTCCTTTCACATCCTAGTTATGGGCTCATTTGTGATGATCTTGCACACAAAATCCTTTGTATATTCATTAAAGTTGGCAGTTGTAATGCGACAATGTATGAAAACGTTCAAGGAGCATGAATTCCATCCTCAAGCCTTGGAATACCCTTGAAGGAGCTGAGAAGATGCATGTCAGGGTTCTCCCTCTTGGACTTGTTACCAATTTGACCCAATTTCAGAACAGAGGAAGGATGGATGGATGGATGGATGGATGGATGGAAGTCAGTGTAAAAATCAATTATTATGAAGATACATGACTCTTTAAACTTTAAACTTACCATTTATTTCTAACCTGACTATTCATCAAGCCATCTGTGGAGATTTTGCAATGCCAATACCATTTTTAAGAACTATAACAAGGGAAATAAAAATAACACAGCCACAATATTGTTGTATAGTATATTCATGTTTGGGGAAAAAAATAATGCAGATTTTCATTTTTCAAGTTCGATTTATTTACTTTGCAGCCAGCAAGCCTAAGTAAACTCAGACAATTGCCTCGGTAATATTCTCATGCTGTAGTCTATTCTTTAAATCCACGTGTCTCAGCCATGGCCTTTTTCAGCTGCTTTGACATACAAATATGACTCAAACTACCACTCCCGTAGAGCAACACGAAAAAGTGAATGATGTGACGTAAAAGGCAGACAGAAGGAATTTGGGCATTGTAGTTTTAAAAATAACGATCGCTTTTTACATAAAACATTTGGAGCCTTCTATGCTAATTATTATAACACTAATAATTGTAAAATTGTATTTAATGTCATATTAGTTTGTTTAAATACTTGAAGAAACCGTATGTTTTTGATTATTTTAAAAGACGACGTCGGCTGACTTCAACTCCCACATAAATGTCGCGCATGCGTGCAGCGCAGCAACAGTCGTGCGTGTGTAGTATAATCACGTGGAGACGGTTCTGTCCAAACAGAAGGTGAGCTGCTGCTAGCTGCGCCGCTCGGTGCTTAACTGATCCATGCTGTTTTTGTAGCTACACGTCCCTTTAAACAAGACTATTTCAGCGAAGAATGAGTGATAACGATGACATCGAAGTCGATAGTGACGTGAGTATTCTCGCTTCTTCGCTTTTTAGGGACGTTATGCCCGGCTAGCTGGCGATTTAGCATTCAGCTAGCTGCCCAGCTAGCTGACTAGCTGCTCTTTTCTGAGTAATTTGTCTACAGGTTTTTGGTTAATTCACGAAACCCCTTAGCCTGCCTTGTTGCTAATATGCTGAATTGTGTTACTTTTTAGCTGCTTCAGCGAAATAGTTAAGATTTGCGGAACAGTTATGGCTACAATTGTACTTTTTGTTCTGTTTCTTTGCAGGAAGAATCACCGAGATATCACTCTGTGGTGCGTAAAGCTGTGGGGGGATTTGTCCACTGTCGAGAAACTGTTTTTACTGTTGTTCAGTTATTTTTATTCATGAAATTTGTCCTTTTTTTGGTATTTAATGTTACTTCATGGACATGACTGTAATGTTACAGAACTATGAAGTATTGATTAATTTGGCAAATATTTAAAAAAATTCAGATTCGTGCTTAATACATCGAGAATTGAACTAATGATGCGTTTCTACTACTGAAGCGACTGTGGCTCGTTCTGTGCGTTGCAGGGTGTTCCCCATACTGAGTACACTCGTACACGACGTCTATATTTAGGGAAAAGCTTTATCCCGCTACAAAGGCTGGTTTTGTTTTACGTTTGTTATTTTTTCCGGTAAACACAAAGCTGTCTGTTCTCCGTAGCAGCAGCCTTCCTCCTCCTCCCCCTCCTATCAGCGCTTGACTTCACACCACGGGGATTCCGCTTATGATCAGGGGTTTCTAACAGTTCATGTAGGCCATCATCTCGGTAAAAGCAGTCGGTTTAGGGTGAGGATGTAAAGGGGTCGGAGAGGAAATGGGCTTGTTTTTGTTTTTTTTGTTGTTTTTTTTTTTTTTTTTGGCGTGGTGAAGCCGCGCCTGCATCTCGGACTGCGGCGGGATGTTTTTTCCTGTATTGCAGCCAGAGATTAGAGCCATCTTCTCCCTACAGGCAGCTAAATGAATGACGTATAGCTGCATCTCAAACCGGGAAGAGATGCAGCCAGTGCAGAACTTAGGCGATGCACAAAACGAGGTCCATTATTTTCTTTTGGGGTCTGAATTAAAAATGTTTTTAAAATAAACAACTTTGAAAGACGTGTTGGAAGATTTGCGAACTGACATTCGGATTTAAATGATACTTTTGTTTTATTTGCACAGTAAAAACACTACAGAATAGGAAACAAGCAACATGTGAAAGATTAGGGTTTATAATGGCTTTCTCCATATCTTATAAAACAAAGAATAGAAGTAAATCTTCTCAGTCCCACTCCTAAAGCATTGGGCAAAAGGAGTAAGTCATAAATTGAGACCATCTCAGGAACAGTTTTTCCCCACCAGGAACAGAAAGGCTGTTTGAGTTGGTGTGAAGATTAATGCATGCCACACTCTTCAGCTTTTTATTTGCTAAAATATTTGGAAACCTACGTAACTGCAAAGCTGCCATCCACTTTAACTGACAGGTTGGTGGTCTGTTATTTGGAAAACTAACACCCTGCCCTACTTCAAATAACTATGACTATGGTGAAACATGTTGGTGGCAGCATTGCGTTGTGGGGATGTTTTTTTTGTTGTTTTTAGCAGGAAAAAGGAACAAGTCAGATTTTAGTCTTGTAAGAAAACCTAGAGGCTGCTGAAGGCTTGAAATTCAGTCAGGGGTTCACCTTCCAGCAGGACCACAACCCTAAACATGGAGCGGGAGCTAAAGTCCTACGGTTTAACTCAGAGCATGTTAATATGTTTGAACGGCCCAGACTGATATCCAGTTAAGAAGTTTTGGCATTGCTTAGACTTTCTCAATGTAATCCTTCTGAACTTGAGCTATTTTTCAAAAAGAATGGGTAAAAAAAAAAAAATCAGTCTTAAGGTAAGCACAGCTTGTAGAGACAGAATACAAATGCATGCCACACTTTTCAGATTCTTTGTGAAAACAGTTCAGTAAAATAAAAAGAGAAGAAAAAATGTAAATGCACTTAAGTTTCTATGAATATTTGCACTTAAATAAATATATAAGGTCTTCCTCCAATCTTTAAAAATGTTTAACGGATTTTCGAATAACTGCTCCATAATGAAAAACTGACAGTGCAGTGAATTTAAATGTCTTGCAATATATTTTTGTACTTCTGGAAACCGTGTTTATAGAGAGCAAGCGATAAAACTAGAAGTTAAAGATTATGTACACGAGAAGTTGAATATTTATGTTGAAAAAAACAGTAAAAAAAAAAAAAAAAAAAATTTATAGCAGACATCAGGCCAGATCTTATAAGGCATGCAACAATGCTTAAAATAGAAATCTTAGACAAGCTTTCAAATTTTTTCTGAGAGAGCAATAAAAGGATGTTCAGCTGATGCCAAAATCATGTGTGCAGGTTATAAATTACTGCCTCAAGTGGTAATTTTGGGCTTTTTAAAACCTGTGATAAATTGTTGACCAAAAGAAACTCACTGGGTTTAAGGTATCAAAACAAGAACTGATGTTTCCCAGATTCCTCATGGACACGTCCTGTCATGAGCACTGATTGCTCCAGGTCAGCGATATGAGGTCCGAAGTCAGTTTTTACACCATGACTGTCTGGTTTATGCAGCTGTAAAACATTGGGTGTTTACCTCTTTTAACTGGAAGAATTGCATATATTTATTGCTTCTTTTTGACTTAAAATGTAACTTTGTAGCAGTACATGGAATTACCTATAAAGCAGCAAACTTTTTCATTAGTTTAAATATAAAATTAGGAGCAGTTATTATGGGTTCATGTTGGGAACATGTCACATTCTAGTTTTATTCTTCTGCTTTATTTGTGACATAAGGAGCTGTAGAGAGGAGCACAGGTTTCCGTACGCAAATGGTAAAGCCAGGAAGCTTCGGGCTGGGCACCCAGAGCTGTTTTGTAATTCTTTGTGGTGAAGTATGTAAAGAATGGAGGAGCAGCTGAGTTGATGCGTCCTCGTAGGTGTCTGGAAAGACGTTCCTTTTGTGTGATGAGTAAATAATTGCCGCTGCGTTCCATCAACAAACACTAGATAACTTCAGGAATTTTTCATAGTGAGATGGCCTTTTAAAGTTTTATGCAACTGTGAAATGTAAAAAGATAAAAAGTTAGAATCATGGAAATGTTTATTTTGAATAGCTCAAACTGATGTGGTTTATTAAAAAAGAAGCAACTATTTGTCATTTTCAATATAAAACATGTCTAGTTAACTGTTTTTATTTATAGTCATTTTAATGATGCCATGCATAAATGTTTGATTTTCTGTCACAGATGTCTTAAATAATACAAGGCTCTCCACGGTTGTAGTTTGCATCAATGAAATAAGGTTTTAAACACAAAGTTGGACATCATCACACACCTCTGATCTGAAGCTAACAGACTGGTGTGTGAGTTCTTAACCAGAAGGCCATCCTGCTGCATCTGAAAGCTGACTTCCTGCCGTAGAGTAGGGCACATTCCTAGATCTCAGTCACCGTTTAAAGAAACACCAGCCACCTCGTTTGGAGATGATGCTTGCACATTTGGCAAATGCTTTGCTCGCCTCTCGATGTGCGGAAAATGAGCTGTTGGCTTCTGTCAGCGCGGTTAAACACATGCAAGCTAACAATGTGTGCCTGTTTCTGCTGAAACCGTCCCCGTGAGAGCGGCTGCCAGACTTGTAAATGCACATACCTACAGAGGTTAGTCATGCGATTGTTTATGGCAGGGTTGATGCAGGGAGTGGAGTGCATGATGCCAGGAGGCACGTGGATTTCAGCAGCAGCATTGAGACGCTATGGTCGCCCAGACCAAGTGATCACGAGACACTGGGATGTGGTGGGTGCAGGCGAAATATTTCTGGTTTTTATTGCAGTTTTAGTTTCATATGAGTGACATTAAGGCTCTTTATTGGATGCTTTCCCTCCTCCTACAGTATTTTTCAAACTTTTGGATGATGTTGATAACTCTACTGTAGGGCTTCAAACGTTCACCGTCGTTCCTCCTGAAACTGAACTTGTTTCAGCCTGCTTTGTGTCTCACTTGTGGCCACTTTGGTTGTCATTGTGATCCTTGACAGCATGAGTCACATGTCTCCTACCTCGCCTTTAACTCGTCTGCAGAAATCTCGTGACAAAGCGCAAAGTTAGCGCCACTTCATCTCTGTTTTGTTGAAGACGCTCGGTCTGGCTTTGTCCCGCCTCTGGTTTCGGTGTTGGGCTTAATGTCTGTGCCCTGAGAGCATGGATTAGTCCAGAAGCACGTTTGATTGGAGGATTTGATGGTTTGGCCTAAAAATGGAGAAGTGAGCTGATCTCCAGCTTGGCTCTGGTCATGTAACCGTGGCAGCCATGTTGTGCCTTTACAGGACAATTATAATGGAAATCTGTGTTTTTGTGTCTGTTTCAGGCTGGTGTTTAAATGAATGTACAAGAAGTGAGAATTGCAATATTTAGAAGCTTGAATTTATTTGAAAGTTTGACAAAAAGAATGGCAGAATTATGTCTGTTCAGTTGGAAAAGGAAATTAAATGTTGCAGAAAGAAAGTCTTCGCACAGTATCAAGCCTTTTGGCCTTTGTGTTCAGAAACAGGAACCAGAAATGGTTAAATCTCCAGGGATACTTTTAAATGTATCCATTCAGTTAGATTTTGTTACAGATTCTTGCTTTTTTCTCCTCTGGTTTGGTATTCATGGCGCATTTCCTGGCAGATCTGAGCGACAGCTGTTGATTTGACCTGGGTTTGAACACGCTGTGTGGGTTTTCAGCAGGATGAGGGACTGATGTGTGGTTATGGGCCAGGGTCACGGTGATAGTGACAGGATGGTGACCAGGTCATGTGGCAAAGAAGTATTTATTCTTTGAACAGACAACTAAAGCTTAGAAGGTTTGCTCTTTGGATTGTTGTTTGGTAAACCTCAGACGATTTGTGATTTTTGTTGTTTTTATTATTCTATCAGTTATTAAAAAATCCTTTCAGTCAGATTGGCATAAAATCTGGGTTGAAATATTTGATATATCTGAGATAAATTAGAAGATGATGCACATTTATGATTTAAAGACAATAAGTGTTCGAGTTTAATGTTAAAAACATGTTTCATGATTGAGATTCCTGTTCATCCACTTTCCAGTCCATTTTCATCCCTGACTGCAACCAGTCATTTAAGATTTGGTCCCAATCTGATTCTACGTTAAAGTTTGAAAAAGAATAGCGACTCGGTAGCTTTAAAGAGTAGCAAAGAAACACAAAAGTTCATCAGTGAACGTTGTTACACCTAACTCACTCACCACTGCAGTTTCTATTTTTTGCTCGTATTTTTTGTCCCCTTCCCTGTTTTTGCAGGACAGATTCAATATGCTTGCCTAATGAGGGGTAAACGTGGTTAAGGAGCAATGTAGGCTAACGCCTACACATTTACTGTTTCGCTGTGAGTCATTGGTGGTTAGGCTTCTGGCATATTTCTGTACAGTTTTGACTAACTTTGTGTGAAAAACATTTACTGAAAAACCTGTCCTGTGTCATAAATCAACTGCTTTGTTTTATTTTTGCATCTTTGTTCACGTCACCAGCAGAAGCTGCGTTTTATTGAGTTTTTATATGGCAAGCCTACACATGGTTGAGCATAATTGTGACGTGGAAAGAAAATGATCTGAGTCTGTGCAGCCTGCGAAAGGACAGATCAGGGATAATGGTGTGAAAACGTTTAAAGCGTGGTTGGGTTATAAAACAATATCTCAGCCTTTAAGCATCTCCCACTTTTTAACCATAGAACAGCTGTAGAAACATGGTAGTGGAAGCATCATGCTGTGGGGAGGCAATTCAAGGGAGGAGGTCCACCTTTGAGCAGGACGACAACCCTAAAGATTCAGCCTCGGGCTAAACCGGAATGGCTTAAATCAAAGCTTATTCATCTGTTAGAGTGGTCTAGTCAAAGCCCAGGCCAAAATCTAATTGGAAATCTGTGGCAATACTTTAAAAATTGACATTCTGGGATGCTCTCCATTCCATCTCACTGAGCTGGAGCTACTTTGCAAAGAAGACTAGGAAAAAAAAAATCTCAGGATCGAAATCAGCAAAGCTGGTAGAGATGTAACTCCAAAAGGCCTGCAGCTGTAATTACAGCTACAATCTGTTTACTCTAAATACAAACGGTTGCCACACTTTCAGGTTTCATTCATGAATAAAATAAAAAATCATTTTTATCGTTTCCCTTCCATTCCACAACTATAAACCTTTTTTCTTTTCTATTGCACAGAATCCAAATAACATACACTGCAGTTTGTGGTTGTAATTTGACAAAAAAAAAAAAAGGCATATGAATATGCAAGTCGCTGTACCACAGACAGCAGCAAATACAATCTCTCTTTCACTGCAGACTTCATTGTAAGGGATGGAAAACACTTGGGTTGTTGAGGGAAAACCCAGATCCGTAGCGATCCAGTCCAGACTGATCATTTAAAAAACCCAAAAAACGCCTGAGTTTTTGGCATCCTCAGTATAGACGTCAAATTCAGTTTTTGTGGCTTGTTTTTCTTCTGCAACAAGGTCCATACTTCTCTCGTTCATGTTTTGTAAAAGTCCTAATTTTTGGACATTTGTGAGATATACATTTTAATCCACTGTACATTTTAGAAGTGGTATGAATTTTGACTATGTGCTCGGCATATTCAAGAACACTTCCGTCTATTTTTGTCATTTGTGTGGTTTTCTGAATATTCAAACTAATGGTCTTCTGTTCATCAGTCTGATTATTTTATGATAGTAATTTCAAACAAACTAATTCATCATTATATGAAATATTTCGTTATCGTTTGTGTTGTTTGATGTGAAATTACTTCAAGTGAATAATTCCGCCGTGTCTCTAGCAGATAATAGCAGCTGTGTGAGGCTCTGCAGCAGAGCAGCTTGTGTAGGTGTGAGCGGGGACGGCTAGCTGGACACCCGCCGTCCTTCTACCCATGCTGCTCTGCTGCCAGGCTGAAGGCCCTGTGACTTCTCATTGCAGGCAGACAAACGGGCACACCACAATGCACTGGAGCGCAAACGTAGGGACCACATCAAAGACAGCTTTCACAGCCTGCGGGACTCGGTACCCTCCCTGCAGGGAGAAAAGGTTGGTAAAGCTCAGCACGCAAGTAACATCCAGACACACACGTAGGAGAACCGTTTCATCCTGTTTTTGCTCAGAAATGCTGTTTCTTAATGTGCGTCAGGGAAATACTTGCAATGACTGGGAAAGGAGCAGATGGTGGGAGAGTGTAGATTGGCAGCTCCAAGGCAATGAGGCAGCCTAAATACTTGGACCAGTGTCAGGAAGTTCTTATGAGAACATTTTGCTGCTCTCTTCCTGTTTTCACATCAGTATCATTGAGAAGATTTGGACTGGGTTCACTTATTGGGCCCAGAATTTGTCATTACACCACAAAAAGCCCATTCAGGGATCTGAGGCAGTGGGGGGAGCAGCAGATCTTATGATTGGAGGGAGACTTAGCATTAGAAAGGTTACTCAGCATGAATCATCTCTCGATCTTTACTCTTCTCCCAAGATTTTGTGCCTTTTACTTCATTTGGGCAACTGAAACTGTTCCTTGGGACTTTAACAAGCCTAAGATTAAAGTTAGGTGTTATTCATGATTTAGTTTAAAGTTTTCAATCCCTCTATGTCAAAGTCTTTCAGTTTAAAGGTCTTTAAAGTGAGAGTTCAATTAGGACTAGCTATAAATGAGGTCCCGAACTATGATGCTACCAACACCATGTTTTATTATGAATTTAAAATTATTTTTCTGGTTGTTACTGTAACCACAAAACATGCGTTTCTATACAAGATTACAACCAGCAGCACAATCCCCCCTCAGAAAACTAGTTTCAGTTTTAAAATGACATAATCGACTAATGTCTGTCCAGTTTTTGCCAAAGACACATCAGAGACGGCACACCTGATCGCTAACGGTGATACTCTCATCAGTTTAGCTCACAATGAGATTTTTATTTCCCTATGCTCAGATCTTCCTCCTGCCTTTGATGCTGTTGGTCTGGTGGTTTATCACCTGCTTAACAATGTGTGTGACGATTTGTGACACCAGCTCAGACCCGTGGTGTTCCTCAGGGGTCAGTTCTTGGACCTGTATCAACTCATGAAGAAATTCAGTTGTTTCTTATCAATATTGTGCTGAAGACGCACAGGTCTTCATATCTCTGAGGCCTGACAGTTTTACTAATCTTACTGCTTACATCACTGCCTAGAAAAGATGAGTAACTGGAGGCTCTGCCACTATTTATTTTTTTAAATTGCTATGAAGTTTTTCTTGACCTCAAAAGATGCTTCATTTATTGACATCTAGTTTTTACAGTTTTCCATTTTGCATGTATTGCTGTCTAAAGTTTAAATTATATGTATAAATTATCACCTCCAGCATGACAAGATTAAAAATCAGCTATTATTTATTCACCAATAAAAGTTTTGCATATCCAATGTTAAATATGATAAAACTACACTATAAATATAAGTAAAAATTATGGCTTAGGTCAGAGTGCCACTCCAAAATGTTAGCCATGAGACTAACTTTGAATTATCTAGTTATAAATCGTATGAATTACTTTGTAGTTTTGGTTTTTAAAATTTCATAAATTTGGATTATTTACACATTATTTACATAAATGTAATTAAAACTGGATGCAGATAAAAATTTTTTGAGCTTCAGCATAATGTCTGCGTATTATTTTAAATCACATTTAATCACTTCTATCTTTTCCACATATTTCTCTGGTGAATCAACTTTTATTTATAGCCTCTTTTGTTTCTCACTGTATTTTATCTTTGGATGTTTTTGGTGCTTGTGTTTTATGTGAAGCAGATTAGAAGTTGGGTTTGAAAAGTGCTTTACAAATAAATCTATATTTACTTGTCTGCTAACCTTATGCAGAAATATAATAATTCAGGAAACATGTTCATGGTCATTTACAGCAATATTTCAGTGTTTTTAGGTATCAGATGTCATACCTTTGCATGAGCTGGGCTATGAGGTGTAGTCATTCTGAAACCTGGAGCTGGGTGTTTTACTTTCTGTTTGGTTACTAATTAACTGGAGCCTCGTCCAACCGGCCTAAAACGCTGACATCCTGAAGAAGTTCTGCTTATTGGCCTCCCTGGTAAACGTGTTCAAAGCTAATCTTTTATTGTGGTAGCGTAATCCCACACTGATCATTTTAATAAATGATAAACCCCATATGAAACAATTACCACCCCTGCTGTCCTGTTTAAGCGCTAAACGGGGTTTAGTCCTCCCCAATGATAGATTTTTAGTTCTGATATTCTGGTGTTTCAGAGACCATGAAGCGATGCGCTGTACCAAGGGTCTCAGGGCTTTTGGAACAGAAGCAGGCCCGCAGCATTACAGATCCTCTACCATACTTATCAGAGAGTGTGCTTTTCCACATCTTCACCCACTGTTTCACTCCAGAGCCACCTGGAGCGTTGGCTCCCAAAGCCGGGTAGTCTGGGAAAAGCTCACATTTCCAGTTAAATTCCCAGTTGAGGATTCTGGCAGAAAAGGCTTTCTAAACAGCTGGTCGATCTTGAGACGCCTTCTGATGGCTGTCAGACAGCGAGGTTCGGAGATTATCCTCCCCGCTCTCCCTAAACTCGGGTCTAATCCAGGCTTGTCCAGTCAGTCTAAACTGTTTACCTCTGACTGTAGATGAAGGAAGGTAAGTTGAGGTTAGCCATTTTCTTTTCTTCCTGTGCTCCTTTCATCACTTGTGAAAACCATTTTTTTTCCTATTTGAATAACCTGGCAGTCATGGATTACTGAAGTTTCTAGATACTTTGAACAAATTAAAGAATGGAGTCATAAATTATAGAAATGCTTTTTCTGTGTTTCTTTGTTGTAAAAATATCAGTTTGTGATTTAGCTGTTGCTAATAAAAAGGCATTTTACACATGTTCACTAAGGGGGCTGACTATTCAAAAATGTCGTACACTTAAAATATGCAGCAGCTCAGAAAGCAAAGCGTTCCCTGCAGACTCCTGCAGCGGTTTTAGTCATGACAGAAGCAGGGAAACACTGTGAAATGTGATGAATTCTCTGTGATGTGTGTGTCATTGCTTCACTTTCTGCATGTGTCACTAACAGCAGTCTACCAAACAGGCGTCTCGAGCTCAAATCCTAGACAAAGCCACAGAGTACATCCAATACATGAGGCGAAAAAACCACACGCACCAGCAGGACATCGACGACCTGAAGAAGCAGAACGCTCTGCTGGAGCAGCAAGGTAACCACTGCTGGAAGTCCCACACTGCAGACTCATTAGTGTTGGTCTGAGCAGCTGCAAGGGTAAAATCACCCTTGCTTTACTGCTGGACATCAGTACTGTCCAGCAGTACTGCTGGCGAGAGCGCGGCTTTAGCAGGTTTGCTTGGTCGCGGAGATTTCCTGCAACTAAGGGAAAAATGTGAGGAAGTTGATCTTAAAAAGTTGATCCACAGCAAGTTGATCTTGCTGTGGAAAATGGAAAGGCTCCTCTTTTTAACAGAAAATATGTTAATGTGTGTAATTGGGGATTTAATATGATAGACCAACACAAAGCGGTGGATAATAGCGAAGTGGAAAGAGAAGAACTCCTAGTTAGGGCTGGGCGATAAATCAGTTTATTGGATTTTTGAAGATTTAATTTTTGGAAAATCTGGATTTTTCTTCACCATTACATCCCTTGGGTTTCCACAGTTCAGAGCGAAGTTAGCAAGGCCGGGGCGGCCATCTTGTTACAGGTTCTATTTATTTGGGCTTTGAGTTCAGGTCAACTACATACATAGAGTATTTGGGCCAGGCTACGGTATTTTTTTTTTTTTATTTTTATTATTTTTTTTAATTGCCATTATAAAGTTATAATATTAGGAGGATAAAGTAGTCATTTTATGAGAACTCTAACGCGATACTTTTGTATGAGCTTTACAAATAAGGATATACTAAACCTTTTAACACAGCATCAGATTACCAGCAGCAGGAAATGATGGCGAATCTGTTTTGAAGACAGAACCACACGGACTGACGTGGTCATGTCAGATCTCAACTCTGTCGAAGCTTTTTTTTTTTTTCTGGTAAAATTGTCTTTATTCTCCTAATATTATGACTGTTCCCGTAATTAACCAAATATTCTCGTCACGTTGTCTTAAAACTCTGTAATACAACTTGCAGAAGGGATGATGGAAGTAAAAGCCACTTTTTGATCATATTTTCTGTTTGTAATTTATTAGAAATCGAGAAAAAAAAAATCAGATCTGGTCTGAAAAACTCAGATTTAATTCTCAAGCCATATCACCCAGCTCTACTGACAATTTTCAGAAATTATGAAAAATTTTTTATGTGGATTTAGCCCCCCTCCCTGAGTCGGTTCTTGGTGGGACCACGGTTTGCAGCCGAAGCTCACTCAAAGGGTGCTGCTCTGGACAGCAGTCTCCACCTATTGCACCCAAATTATCAAATGGATTTAGGCCCGGACTTTGACTGAGCCCTTCTAGCACATGAAAATGTGTTTATATCTGAACTTCAAACTCCAAAGTTGTCCTGCAGCTTTAAGATGGTTCAGGAATCAGATGTCGGAATGACCTCATCAGCACGCAGTCAGGTTCTAGTGTCGTCCTGTTGACCCGGTTATTTGATCTAAAAGTTTCTCCTGGAGGACTGGAGTCTTAAACCCCGGATCTAAACTCATTTATTTACGTGTTGTTTTTGTGTGTTTTCAGTCCGCGCCCTGGAGAAAGTAAAAGGCTCCACGCAGATCCAGACCAACTACTCCTCGCCTGACAGCAGCCTGTACACCAACCCCAAAGGCAGCGCCGTGTCGGCGTTCGACGGCGGCTCCGACTCCAGCTCCGAGTCGGAGGCGGAGGAGCCGCCCACCAGGAAGAAGCTGCGAGTGGAGGCCAGCTAGAGAGTCAATAAGCTGAAAACTGGCTAAGGGCGGGGGCGCGAGGACGGGTGAGAGGAATTAAGCCTTCATAGCTCTCGATAAGCCCCTCACCCCCTTTGTGCGTTGACTCGCTGCCCCCCCCCTCCAGCCCCTCTCGTCGTTCTCGCTCCTCCATCTCTCGTCGGGCTGGCGCTGGAGACGAACATCCCCTGAAATGCCCCACCCCCACCCCCTAACCCCCACCGCAGTCGTTTGTCCTTCCAGCAGAGAGGAGGGAGCAAACAGGGCGGAGGACGACCGCTTCAGTCCATCCAGAGAGCTTCAGGTTCCCCCCACCCCCCGTTTGTCTTAGTTTTTCCTCCATCATCGGTGCCCACCCTGACCTGTTTCTTAGCAACAACAATCCAAAACTCAAAAAAAAAAAAAAAAAAGGCAGCTTGGCAACTCAAAGACTTGATGCTTTTTGTACCCCACCTCCTTCTTTTCTCCTCAAGAAGATTTTTTATTTTTTTTTTTTTTTTTTTTTTTTTTTTTTGTAGGGGGGGGAATAAGGGGGGAGGGAAGGGGGGGCGCAGGTGTACTCTTCCAAGCACTGCTTTATTGTATTTTGTTTATTTTTATGCTTGATTAATGAAAAAATAAACTCAGTTTTTACACACACCGATATCTGTTGTCCTGGGAAGAAAAATCCCCTTTTTAAAAATGTAAAAACATTTCTAGTTTTTATTCCCCCCCACAGACCCCCACTCAAGAATGTGAAGATGCTTTGAGCAAACGGCCCCCTCAGGCCCACTGAAGTGCAGACGTTTTCTGCCCGTCACATTTACCACAAAATATATATATATATATATAAAAACGCAAAGTCCTTTTGTTGAAATTGATGTTTTGAAGGAGAATATTCCTAAACTTTGTATTGTATTTTGTCCTTTTAGCTTGAAGTAGTGAATGACTTTAGGTGGCTGGATTCGTTAGGCATCTCATTTATATATTCTACAAAGCATTGATTGGATGTCTTCAAAACCATGTTACGCTTTTTTCTCTTTTTCTTTTTTTTTCCCCCCCCCGTGGTAACCCCACGAGTCACGGAGAAAAGAGCGATTTGTCGCACGTAGTGTTGTTAAAGGGTTTGAACTAGGTATTGAATGTCCAGGTAAACGGAGGCCAGATGAGTCGCTGTCGATGTGTTGTGCTTCACACAGTAAAAATGTTGCCGAGTCCCCGCCCCACCCGAGGAAAATTAATCTCTAGGAGACGTGTGTGTATGTATGTATGTATATTGTTTTCATTTTATTTCCACTTAGGAGGATATTAGTGTGGTAGGTCTTTGATTCCATTCCATGGAAATTACAAGTATGTTGTACATACTGCCAACAATTGTCTTGCAAGTTGAGGCCTACCTTTACTATGAAACTATAAAATAAACTATTTTATCCTTTAACAGGCTTCCTGTGGTTCCTGACGTCACAATATAATATGCGGTAATGTTTGCTGTTTGGAGAAGAGAAGCAAGTTTCCCACTGAATGGTTGAGCATTGCTTTGTTAAAATCTCTGTTGCATGTTGTCATTCCTATAATTAAAAAGTTTAGAGCTGAAACAATTGTAGACTAATTTAGTAATCGATTAATCAATAACTGGAGTACACAGACTCAATAAAAGGCCGTTTACTGACAGAACAACACTGTCAGACCAGTAATTAAGCCGACGATGAACAAAAATATATACGTTTTGCATTTAAGATTAAAGGGACAGTGTTTGTTTTCCAGCCACATACATTTTCTAGCACAATCAACTGTTACCTTCAGGAATTATAAAAATGTCATACAGGGGGTGCAGAGGGGGTGTTCTGTGAGTCGGAAGCTTAGAAACTGCAGCTCTGAGCTGCAGAATGTGGCAACTTTCCAATTATAATAATTAGTTGCAGCCCTAATTATAACATTATGTAAAACTCAGTCGATTTTACATGATACTGCCCCTTAAAAAAAAAAAAAAAAAAAAAAAAAAAAAAATCTTTGTCCGTAAATATGTTCTACGCCAAACGGCAGTTTTAGCTTTAGCCGGTTTAGCCGACTTAATTTTGTGCCCATGCTTGGAATAAGGAGTTCCTATCCTGTGGTCTCGTGTCCAGCCCCTTCCATTTTTTTCTTCCTCTCTTTTTTTTAATCTTTCCTGTCTCCAGGTTTTGCAGCTTTCATATTTATTCCCTGACATCAATAAAAATGTCTGCCATCTTTTATGTGTACTTTAAAAATTTAGACATTTAAGAAGTGCTCGAGGGGAGAACACAACTCAGTCTGCAGCTTTTATTTGTGGAAAACTTAAAGTTGACAGGAAAGGCTTTAACTCTGGTATATTGATGTTTTTCAGAATTTAGACACGACAGTATTCTTATGAAAACTGCTGTATAAATCTTTATTTAGACTTACAAAGTTACAATTTCCTTTCATAGGAATAAAACCATTTGCGATATGAGCAGGAGTTCCTCAGACTGTTAAACTGTCCAGACAATACCGTTGGCCAGTATGCAGGTATAAATGCTTCTAAACTCCGGCCCTCATCTACCGAGGGCCCGTCGTCCTGTCTGCTCCCTTTATAAATCCATGCCAGTCCCTACTTGGATCCAATTCAGTACCCAGAGTTTCACGACCTATGACTGAGGCCCGGCAGAAGCGGAGGCTGGTTCTGATGGTTCGGGATTAGCAGAAGGTCCCGCCTGCCTGCTGATGTCAGGAACGGACATCCGGCGGAAGTGCTGCACAGCCTGAGCCACCTTGTCAGGACAAATGTTGTAAACTGGATGAGTGGGAGCCTAAAAAAAAAAAAAAAAGGATGGGAAACAAGAAGTCATATTCTGAAAACATCTGCAGCCATTTACCATTATTGGCTTTTGATTTCTTTGCATGGCGAAACTGCATTGTTTTTTCCCCTCATGCTTTTGTGCCACTTCCGGAATCCTCCATGTATTTATGTCGTTTTAAACTCCTCCTTGATGATGATTTAGTATGCAGAGAGCAGGCTCACTGGAACCAAACGGAAAACTAAAAACACCACAAGCAATTTGTCAGATTCCAGCACCATATCCTTCAGAACCGCTCCATCCTAGTGCATCTAAAAGGTGCAAACGCCCCCTTGAAACGGCAGCTTTTTGTGGCATAAACAGAGGAGACCCTAATTCACCATTTACCCTGCAAAATTCCACCCTCCCCGTCGTTGCTGCACACTCACCAGCCGGTTCTCCTCCTTTCCGAGGATCACCTCGTGGTAATGCTCCATATTCCCGAAGTGCTGTGCTATGGAGAGGCCGCTGAGGCAGTAACACGTGTGGTAAAAGTCTCTGGATCTGGACACATGAAGAAATGCAAGACGGTAGCGTATGAATAATGAATCCCATCCGATTGTGCTGTGTGTGTGTGTGACAGATGGTTGGGGTACTGACTTGCCAGGCTTATCCAGAAGGCCCCCTGTTGGACTCTGACAGCACAGGAGGATGTACTCCTGCAGGGCCTGCTGGTCGAACATCCACCGCTGCCGACTGAGCTCCACCTCTCCTGCACACAAGCGATGGATCACTCCACCACAAGAAAAACGCTCAAACGCAACTCTGTTCAATGAAGCCCCTCCCTTAAAGCTATCCAAACAACCATGACAGACTTCCTTGTTTTCCAGTCTTTGTTACACTTAACATGAAGTTTAGCACTGGACTTTAAAAAAAAAAAAAAACAAAACAAAACAAAAAACAAGTGGGTAGATGAAATAATCTGCTTTTATAGTACTCCAGTTAGAATCGCTCAATGAAACTGAAAGAGTTTCTAACATGCTCACATTAAGACACAACACTGCAGCACGAAACAGAAATATCGATCTAAAGTGAAAGCAAGTGCATTTGTTTCATGTCAAGTTTCATATTTTTCCTAATTCAACCTTCCAGAGCTCCGTTTGCTTTTCAGCAAGTTTTTTTAACGTCATATATATATATATATATATATATATATATATATATATATATATATATATATATATATATATATATATAGAGAGAGAGAGAGAGAGAGAGAGAGAGAGAGAGAGAGAGAGAGAGGGGGCAGGCTTTAAAAATGATGGACTGATGAAAGTCTCAAAACTAAATAGTTTTTCCATTATTAACTGAAACATACTTGAATCAAATCACATATTTTCCAGACTGTGTAGGAATCTTGTGTTTATTCCATATGAAATATGAAACCTTTTAAACTTTGCGAGAATTCAAACAACCTTTTTTTTTTTTTCCCTTTTCTCACCAAAGCATGACGTCGAACTCACGACTATATATCAGTGGAACTGGTCTTAAAGCGACCCGATCTGCCGGACCGCTTAGTTTGCAGACCCTGATCGTCGTGGCCAAACTCGCCGTTCGTGAGTCCACGTGAAAACGTACCGTCGTTGAACAAGGCTCTGTGGAGTAGAGGCAGGAGTCCAGCTTGCCAGAAGGAGTAACAGCCGTCCACCAGTTTGTTACAGCGACCCTGGAAGCCTCCCTCAAACCGCATCTGTCTGCTGATCACCCAGCGCTGGGGTTGGGGGGGGGGGGGCGAAACGAACACATTTAAATCAAAAACAGAACGCTAACGCAGGTCCGAGTAAAGACAACCCCTTTTAGAACCTAATGTAAACTCTCAGACCTGAACATTACTCCACGTTACCTTCAGAGAGCTCTTATGTTTGGAATAAATATATATTTGTATATTTCACAGGAGGTGGAGCTCGAATCATGTGTCCAAGGCATGTAAATAAAAACTGAAAATTGTCTTCAAACTCCATCCTGTCCTCGTCTCACTTTGCAAAGAGTCCAAAGCAGAGGGAGTTTTTAACAAGCGAGCAAAAACATAAAAAAGTTGAACCGTTTATGACCAACTGGTGATCATTCTGTTCTGTTTTTAAATGGAAAACACAAAACAGGTTTTACATGAACAGAACGGTGCTGTGGTTTTTTTTTTTTTTTTTCCCTTCCCCTTTTAAAAACAACAGAAGCCGTCCTGCGTCACCACTTCTACTTCCAGTGAGGCAGGGGGTAGAGGGAAAACTCAACGCTAAAATAAATACGTCGCATTTCCTTATAAGGTTATGACTCGGCAGGAAATGTTTATAGTTTTGATTTTTAACTGAGGTTATACAAAATTAAAAGGCATCTAAAGATTAAGACTCCTGAGCTTCAGTGAGACATCGAGGCTGAGCCCCATGTTTGGTGAAGTTCAATCAAACACTTGGAGCACAAACGGCTCACAGCAACTGTCAAGCAAAGTGGTGGAGGCATCATGATATGGACTATTTTTTTTTTTTTTTTTAAACACCCTCGGGACCTTTGATTTCTTACCATCTTAAAAAAAAAAGTGTAAAAAGTGTCACGAAACAGAGCGACGATCATAAAAGCAGCAGCAAGAATGGCTCGACTGGAGGACGACCAAAGCGTCACGGTCTAAACTTGAACCTGAACGGAGCGATGCGGAAACGACTGGCTGAAGGCCTCAGTTTCACTGCAGCAAAAATATTAAACAGTTGACTAAATGTGGAAGAGACCGTCTGACCGCTTCAGCTTATTTCAGCTAAACACTAAAAGACACTAGAAGTGAAAGATGAAGGACTTCAACAAGTGTCAAAACTAACAGAATGGACCTTTATGACTTCATGCTTTAAATCTTTCTTTTAACATAAGGATGAGAAGTACCTTTTTATGTTTTCTGACCGATTTCTTGTGACAATATGACCAAAAGTCTGGAAAGGACTTGATGCTTTTAATCTTTAATCAAAAATATCGTCATACAGGGATATTAAAGGGACATTCAGCAATATTTCACATTTTATGGCTGCTGAAACAATGAGCCCCAATTTTAGCAGAGAGCTCATCACATGCACACTTGAATTATACCTGCTTTGCATTTGAATAGGTGCTCTAGCAGGGGAGCATTTGAAGGGTGATATTTTAACATACTCACTCTATTAAAAAAAAAAAAAAAAAAAAAAAAGCAGCAAACGTCTCTGTTGCTGCAGGATGCAACATCCGAGCCCCAACGGTGGAAACGCTCAGCTAATGTCGGTTTCATTCATTCCTGATCCGTTTTATTTCATCACAGCTGGATTTCTGCTTCTGTCTACAAGAACACGCACAATACTGAAGTCCACAGGCTTTGTTTTGATCCAGAGTGACTGACGGCGGGAAGATGGGGGGGGGGGGCACTCACCAGCAAGGCCTTTAGATCCAGCATGTGTTCTTTGCCCAGGATGACGAGGGCAGCCATCCCACAGAAAGTGTAACCGCCGTGCGCCTCCAAGCCTGGAACGCCGCTCAGACCCCCCTCCCAGTTCTGACAGCTGCAACCACGACAAAAACAGAGAGAAAGCTGCAATCAGAACAAGAACTGGCAGCGACGCAGAAAAAAACGCTCCTGTGGTGACGTTGTGGCTGTACCTCAGGATCCAGTTGGTTGTGTCTTCAAACAGCTTCGGCGCCAGGATGTTTGTGAGCGACGCTACAGAAGCTGCACAGTAAGCGCTCCTGGTAGAGGAAATAAAAACCGGATTCAGATCAACACGGAGATGTGCTGCTCACATGGCAACTTTAAAATGAAAACAAATAGATCGCGGTAAGGTTTTGCTTTTAATGGCAGACGTTTGCTTAAACTCTGATTCTTCAGCTTGTTTTCTGTTCAGAGTTTTTATATAAAGTAAAGCTGCAGTCAAAATACAGCGATGTATCGCCAGTTTTATTAGTGCATCAGAATATAAATGCTATGAAACATTTTCAGAAAATGATGCCATCCTTTCTTACCAGCTAACAACAAGGTAAAACTGGAGCACTATTACTGGACAAAAACAAATCCTAAGACCAGTTCTGCAGACATTTACCATCTAAAGATTGTTCACCTAGAGAAGACGATACATCGCAATAATTCCCTCCATCCAAAATACAAGATATTCAAATCTGAAGTTGCAGACCATTAAATCAGTAAACAGTTCAATGTGCAGGAGCTAACAACAGCTGCAGGTTAATAAAAAAAAAAAAAAAAAAAAAAAAGCAAAACTCTAAAGCTACTTCCTCTTCCACCCCCAATAAAAAAAAAAAGACAAATTCCTAATTTTACAAGATTGTAGGCGTACTAAGCTGCAGTTTTATTCAACATAGTGTCCTAATGTACTAATCAAGTACAGCTGCACACCAGAGGGGTTGTTCCAGATGTTGCAGAACAGCTTACTTAGATTGAAAGGTAGCAAATAAAGCAATGCAGACAATGATTTGCTGCTCTACTAAAATGAACTCACGTGCTTCAAAATGGAAACCAAAACAAAAACAGATGGAAGCCATCATAGGAATGGATGGGATAATGAAAAATGGTCAAGCAAACGATCGAAGACTGTCTGAGAAGCCACACAACCCCCAAACGCCACAGTCAAACTGCGATACATTAAGGCGTCACAACATGGGGAGATTTCTCATACTGTGGCGTTGGGCTGGTTTAAGCCATACCAGCCATCAATTTGAATACATCCAAACAACCAAAGAATGAAATATACACATGAGAAAAGAAATCAGAAGGAAGAGTTTGCCAATTATTCAGCGCTCTTACCTGACATCCACCTCCCCTCCGACGTGCATCTCAAAGGAGCCATCTGGCCGCTTCAAGGACCATAGGAAGTCTAAAAGCTTCTCCCTTAGGAAGGGGGAAGATACAGATGATGAAAGTTAGGAAACAAGAGTTTAAAAACAGGATGCTAATTGCAAAGAAAATATAAAGGAATTCATTTTAAAAGAATGTAATCGCCATCTTTTAACATGAAAACATGACAGGGGAAATGATGATTTAAGCTGATCGAATAAGAATCGTGCTCCGTGTACAGATCTGCTTTCAGCTGTACGGCACTGAAATCTCACAAAATGTAAACAAAACCGAGAATCTAATTTAAAACTTTAAATTTACGTTTCAAATCTAACTCTATGCCTTTTACAAGCTCAACGTTAAATGATGGAGGATCGTACCTGTTTATCACACTATAGGCCTCTTCTGTGCCGATGATGCACAGGGCGTTGACGGCAGCGTAGGTGGGCGCGAGGTGGGCGTGCTGGCCCGGCCCCCCCGCAAACCCCCCCGTCGGGCTCTGGCAGTGAGCCAGAAACTGACACACTCTGAGGAGAGAGGACGTTTGGAGCTACTTTTATCTTTTCTATTTTTTTAAACAAAGCATTTTCACCTATAATCAGCGCTCAGAAGAAGTATTCGATCCTTTTTTGTTCGCTTACATCGCCCTTAAATGTTTCAGATAATCCAGCTAATTCTAATATCAGATTTAAGGTTACCCGAGCAAATTCAAAAAGCAGTTTTCAGATTATGAATAAACCTTTCAAAGGACTTCTAAATACTTTTTTGTGAATATTTTCCTCGAGGTTTCAGAGATCATCAAGATGGGTTATTCTTCCACAAATGGGAGCCGGGCCTTTGGGTTCTTTTTGGTCCGCAGTGGTTTTATTCTGAAGGTCTGGCCTGGGAGCAGCTAGTGAAATTCAACTAAACTTTCAAAAAATGTGAACAACTACAGTTAATTTCAGATTTAACAAGCGATGCAGGTACATTTTCACATAGTGCCAGGCTGATTTGGATAGCTTTCTCCCAAATGAAATCCTTATCAGCAGAGAAAACAGCTTTTTTGTTTATTCTAGTTGTCTTTATCTGATATGAAAATTAACTCGATGTGAAACATTTAAATGACAAAACAAAAACAGAAGTAATCTGTAAGGGGGTTAATACTTTTTTGCAGCACTGTGAATATATAAAGAGCTTTTAAATTGAAATAATCAGAAAGGATGAAATGTTTTTAAAGTCTATGTCTTGATCGCATTATTATCATTTAAACAAAACATTGAAAAAATGTTTTTAATCAGGAAGACTTAGTGATATTTTACAGATCATTATAATCTCCATTCTATCTTTTTCCAGAAATTATAAACGAGGTGACAACGATTCTGATTTGATAAATGAACACAGAAAGCCATAAAGCAAGACAATCTCATATAAAGCTTCCAGTAAGACTTTAAAATACTCATTTTAGAGCTGCAAGAACAAAGCAAAGTTCAAAACGCATCACTTCTGCTGACGTGTCATAGAGGAGACTCCTTCCAGCTCCTGCACCCAGCTAACTCTCCCTCAAATGTTCTTTCCAGCCTCCGCTGTGGAGAGGAATCACAAAACTGCAAGGATCCCAGGAGCCAAATGAGTTGGAAGAGACGCCTTCATTAACTCGGACCAAGCAGGCAGGCTGGTGCCAGTTCTGACCTGAGCCCAGTCACAGGACAGAGGAAGCAATCTGTCGTTGGACTGCCATTGTTAGAAACCCTCAAGCTGGGCCAGTGTGCAGGGCGCGCGGCGCGCACGGGGCCGTACCAGCCGCTCGAGCTGGCACACCTCGCGGTCATAATGCGAGCGTAGGCTGGCGGCCTGGCATCATTGAGGTTTGCAAAGCGTCACATCTGAAAGGCAGTAATTTTAGCGAAAAGCTGTTTCTGTGTTTAACTCCTGACTGCTTGGAAACTTGTACAAAACAAACCTTCTCACCGTTGTTATTAGAGCGCAAGAATGATAATTACAGTAAAATCATCCAATCGTCAAGCTTCTAAGATTTTTTTTATTGTGAAAACAAAAAAGGCTAAAATTACAAACAAGGTTCTGATTACTATGGATACTGACGCTTCAAAGGAAACAAAAGGCATGATTAAACATGACCTATGCTTTATTCTAAACAACAAACCCATTATGTGGTCAAAAACAACACAAATGCTAATTTTTCATAGAATGATAAAGAAATAATGCTGCTGTTCAGCTACCGCTGCGCATAAGAAGCTTTAATTTTATTCCAGCAAATATGGAAAAATTTTGATTTTGTAATTAGGGAAAAAAAAACTATTTTATTTCTTGAATGATTATTTCTACTGCAGTTTATATTTATAAATATTCTTTTAAGAAGTTTATTTACAATTTTGGATTTGTTTGCACTGGTATAAAAACTTTCTAGGATTGCGTAGGACGACATGTGGTTGTTGTTGCTGCCAATCTGACTGAAACTGAAATCCAAAGTTTATTTTGTGGCTTTAACATGGCAAGTGAATTTATTTCCCATTGTTATACAATCAATGTGGTATTTTTCAACACTTTACCATAACAAATAAGAATTCAGGTGATAGGCTCTGTTGTGTTTTACTGTTTCTCTTGCTGTGAGCTGTATTTCTGTGTGTATTTGTGGGAGACTCACTCGGAGGCGACAGCAGGAGGAATGGGCTCCTCCAGTAACTCCAGACTGTGAAGAATCCAGAAGCAAAGCCACGGTCTGCTCGCATCCAGACACTACATTTACCCCAAAACACGCAACACGTGATCAAAGGGGCATCAAATGAGCAAAGAAAGCCACAAACATGGAAGTGGGAACATTCAAAACAAGTCTGAATCACAAGTATGCATGCTAAAATAGTTAGCATGCAAAAAAAAAAAAAACAAAAACCTGGTACTATATATCCATCATAAGCGCTATAAAACAATACACGCAGCAATATAAATGTATGGACATGGAAGAGAGCTTCCTGTACCTCATAAGCATCCGATAGGTGACGTAAACCTTTCTTGAGATATTGGTAATGTTGCTCCCGCAACAATATTGGCCTGGAGAAACAACATTGGACAGAGAGATGTATCAAAAATGGGTACAACATAACTTGAAAATGTAGCCACACTAAATGTGTATGATTTTAAGTTACATTACAAAAGACATGGGTTCAAAATCAACTTGTCCAGTTCTTACATCTTTTTAAAGTACAAAATAATTCAGTATGTTCAATAAAGTTATTTTTTTCTACAATGCTTAGACTTCAAACATGGAACCTGTTAAAAAAATAAAAAATACAATAAAAGGCTGCAAAAATTACGAATGAGAATTGAAAAAAACTGTGTAAATGGAACCTGCATAAATAAATACAAAAATAAAACATCGTTTTCCCAATTGGAAAGGAATTGTTTTTGTCCAATATGCTTTTTTATTTTGAACAATATTTTATACCTGATCCCATCCATCCCAGAAACGCTTAATCATCAGGTCCTTCATGTCTTGATTTAACATCTCTAACTCTGAATACCCTGTGTAGAAGAGCAAGTGAGTGATGCATTCAGGAGCAATAAGAAAAACTAAGTTCTCAGTGAACTATGCAAAATAGGGCTGCACCGATTTAAGTTTTCTGGCCGATCACCGATCTTTAAAAAGCCTGACCTGCCGATTACAATTTTGGCCGATACAGATTTTTTTAAACACCCAACACTGTCAGGTGTTATAAGGTCACAATACACCTTTAACGTTCCAATCTTATTTTATTGAAAAACATTGAACAATATCAAGGGAAAAAAGACAAACTTTTTGTTTTTTAACTCCACATGAGGTAGTGCTCTCAAATATAAATGAAAAGTTTAAGAGCACTGCTGTCCAAACTGCTAAAGTAACTGAACTAAACTAAATCAGTTCCTTTAGTCTTTCATTTTTAACATTTTAAAAACAAATAAAACTTGAACAACACGTCAGACTACAGACCTGTTTTGAGCATCTTACCAAAAAGTGCACAGCAGTATTTTGCTTTTATAAAATCACAAGGTTTGAGGTCAGTTGAGGACAAACTAAAAACAAACAAAAACAAAAAACTTAAACCACTAATAAAGTGTCCTGAGTCTTAACTTTACCTGTAGCGCAAAAAGAAAATGCCCAAATGTTAGATTTGTCGCTAGTCGCTTAAAAATAAATAAATAAAAACAATATTCGCTAGAGCCGGTGGCCGGGTCTGTCAGTCAGCGCTCGCTCCCAGCAGAGCAAAAGGGGGCAGTGGCCAATTTTCAGACCTTTGTGGAGATTTCTGCATGATCCATCTGAAGCCACAATGAAACCCACAATGAATCTGAAAACCCCCCAGAACACTTGCTGCCGACGTCCAGAGGTTAACGCTAGGGGTTGAACATCCACGTGTCACAGCTGCCTTTAAAAACAACTTCTAAAATTTGCCCTTGATATATTATAGATGGTACCCCCTCAGATCACTGCAGCAAATGAATCGAACAAAAAATAAAAACATGGCAAATAAAAAGAGAAAAATACTAAATTCTGACTAAAATTTCAAAATATAAAGCATATAGCAAATTAAAGAAGACACCCACATTTAAAATGCATTTACAATGTTAGAGTACATGACATTGACACAGATGCAATTATTTAGATGTGATGCCTGCAAATTTGATGATAAGCTTGCAAGACATCTCCCAGTCTTTCTGTACAAATTAATATGCAAACTTGATGCAAAACAAAATTAAACAAATCGGGTCAAAAAGTCTGAGAACACATTGGTCCCTGGATTGTTTTTGTGTCAAGGTGCGTGTGTGCACCATCAGGAAGGCCTGCAACCTTCATGCGCGTCCCTGTTTTGTTGCAAACAAGCGTACGGCTGCATATATGTTGAATGAGTCAACCAACAACCCCGTCCTCCTCGTCACCCACTTAATCTTGATCTCTGTCTGCCCTCTTAATTCATTGTTTGCTACCATGCTGTAATCATGCTCTTCCTACACAGGGTTAGTCACAGGCTGTTATCTGAAGTTTTGTCACAGCAAATATGCAACACAACAACAACCAGTCGCCCCACTGCATCAGATAAGGATTCACCACGGCATTTCAAATCTTGAGGGCAGACAATGGCTCGGATGGCAGGATGAAAAATTGCACGAAATCTCTGGATAATGTTGATAAGCCCCTCCATCTAGAATATGAATGCTATAATTGATCCAGTTCACTGTTAAAAAGAAAAAAGATTCTCTGTTTCAAATAGGGCTGCACCGATTAATTGAATGAATTGTGATTAATCGTGATCGCGATTCGATTAATTAAAAATCACAATCATCAACTAATTTCGTAATCGATCGTTTACAGACTCTAAAAAAGGCCATTTGCTGAAAAAAACGACACACCCAGAAGTAGTAATTAAGCCAAAACTTTACAAAATATATCCACATTTTGCATGTAAGATTAAAAAAAAATCTTTGTCTGTAAATATGTTCAACCCAAAACTCCTCAAGCGGCAGTTTTAGCTTCACCTGGTTCAAATTCACTAAAGGAAAGCTAAATTATTGCATTTTAGGCAACAAAATGTTTATTTTCCTATTTAAAAAAGACATTTAATTATTTGTTTATTTGCCTCTTTTAATGTATTTCTAATATTGTATAAAAAAGCCGAAGAGGTTAAATTAAAATCTGCAGAATGTTCCCATTTTTAAAAATCCAATTAATCAATTAATCGATCAGAATAATCGATTACTAAAACAGTCGTTAGTAGCAGCCCTAATTTCAAATAATAAAAAGCGGGGAGACAAAACAATACATTTACTCAACATGGAAAACATTATTTCGCACTTGTTTTATTTACACTGCAAGCTGAAGCCCACATTAAGTCTGCTAATCATTGAGGAAACATTAAATATCATGTTCCACATCAAATAAGCTTGGAACGTTCTCATAATTCACCCACAGACACAAGGTTCTCCCAAATTCATATTAAAATTCCACGTTTTTCCAGGCTCAGATTTCCAGAGTTCTTTGTCCTTTTTCTTAGTTTGGATGTATAAGAACAAACGTTCATGATTCTTTTACAATGAATATTTCTACAGCGGACAAGTGTTAAGGTAAAAACACTGGATGGATGAATGGATGGACAAATTCATGAATAATGCATTCTACGCTTTTCCAGAACACACAATACACTGAATATAAATGAAGAGCATTAAAAAACGTAGACAAATGTTCTTTCATGTTAAAACAAATAAGCTCAAAAGTATAGCTTTTAACATACTCGACCCTCTGAATTACTGCCATGAAAGCACAGAACAGACGCTCTCTAATAAATGTACACCCTCTTCTGACTAAGATTAATTTTCCTGATAGAACCAAATGTACTTCCACATAGGCTGTGGTGTCGGAGATCAGCAGATCCAGCAGTTGTCATAGAAATGAAATGAGTCACCCACACGGAGAAGGGATGACAGCTGATAGCAACACCAAAGCATGTAGGCTGATCAGCACAGCGTTTTAGATAACAGCCATCGTACATCACAGCCGGTGAGCTTTGTTCTTCGGGGGACTGGGAATGCAGGCAAGGATGTGACAGCTCAATGAACAGATGCCTATCACCGCTGAAGCTTCGCAACATCTGCCCTGTTTGTCATGAAACTGTCTATATCCTACTTTTAGAACAGACGATACACCCATTAGGCCATACAGACTCCACCCTTTAAACTAACACGCAATTTAGAAATGAACACTTTATAAGAAAGTGATCATTTGCTCTATGATTATTGGAGAAACCCACAAAACTCCCAAAACATACCAATACTTAAGTTTCTCAGTTGTCATGTAGATGCGTCGGCAGGAACTTACTGCGGTAAGCTGTGCATCTGCTTGTAAACATTGATGGCCTCTTCGATGGTCTGTTCCACTTTTTTCTAGACAAAATAAAGAGAAGACTTTGAACAGCAACTGTGATATTTACAGTGAGATAAAAGCCCAGCGTGGAAATACTCGAAGACAGAGCAGACGTGTGGGCTGCTCACATGGCAACAAAAAAAAATAAATTAGACAATTTATTCCAACTTAAAATTACATAGAAGTGAATTTCATCGGCCGAACATGTTGAGAACAATGTTACTGGGCGTTTTGAAGAAAGGTTGCTTTGTTTAAAGCTCAAGACATTTAGTTTGGTGTGCCCCTGACTCTTGAAGTGAGAGTAAACACGACAGTGAGGTCGAAAGAGGTGGAGGACATTCAAAACAACATGCCCAGATTCCAAGATGCTAAAAGAAATGTCCAAGACCCTAAACAGTCATTATGGGGCCTACAGCACCTTCTTGGTACTGTTGATATGAAAAATGCCTTCTTGTACATTTAGAACAAGCATTTAGCATTTTGTTGCTTTAAGTTACTGAATCAAACTACAACTTTTGTTGTTTAAGTGCAATTAAATTATTCTTTTCCAGAAAAAAATATGATACCTGAACATTTCTTAATAAAGAACTGAATATTTTAAAAGGGGTGTATGTATTTATTTTTTCACATGAATATAGCTGACATGTTAGCTTGTCTTTCCAGTTTTGAGGAGTCACATAGAAATGGGTCTGAGTTTGATATTGAGACTCCAAGGAAGCAGGACGTCATGGATTATTAAAATGATTTTCAACACTTTAATAAGAATAAATAAAAAAATAAATAAAAAAAACCTTCAGCTACATTTACAGGTTGTAAAGGGTGCCAGTCAGCGTGCCAGAAAATTTTTGAGAGAGATTATGCTGCTGCAGTAAAAGTTTAATATAATTAAAGAGATGCCAATAAGTGAGGAGGTTGCTATATGTAAGCAGTACTGAAATCTTTTACAATACACGTTTATAACATAGATATAAGAACATCTTAGACTAAAACATAGAATAAAAGAGTTGACATAAGTTTTATATTTCCTTTATGTGTTACTTTATATTTCCTTTATATTTTTTGGAACCCAACACAAGTTTTAGTTAGAGGGCTTTGGTGTTTTTATTAACTTTTTTTTTTTTTTTTGCTACTTTATGTACAACATTTTGGTCAACAGGACATGATTTTAATGTACTTTCTTAAAAAAAAAAAAAATAAAAAAAAAATAATATATATATATATATATATATATATATATATATATATATATATATATATATATATATATATATATATATATATATATTTATTTATTTTTTTTAATTTATTTATTTATTTATTTTTAAATTCTGTGAGCTAATTAGTGAATGTTCAATTTATCTTCACTATACATAATTCTGATTTCTTTAATAGCACTGCAGGCAATTCATTTAAGTCATTTTGACCTTCACTTGATTGCTTACTTGACATTTTGACTTTTTTTTTTTTATTTATTTATTTTTTAATAGTTACTTTAGAGAGATTTTTTGTCTAAAATAATGTGAGGAAAATACATGTACTTAGTAAATTAATCACACTTTGTTTTCATCTGCTGCTTTTTGCTCTGTCACTGACTGATGTATATTTTGGAGGAAACTGTAGAAAGATTCCTAAATAATATACATTTTTAAGAAAACATATGCACATCTTTGCCTTGTGCAGTTATATGACAGGGTTCTTTAAATATAACCAACAGGTGGTGCCAATTCTCCATTTAGAAGAAGCCATAAGTTTAGTATGAAACTGCTAACATTTCAGCAGATAAGATAAAAAGTTATGAGCAGCAGGGTAAATATTGAAAATGTATATTTTTTAACAGCTAGTATTGAAACTAGGTACTTATGTAAGAATCTTGGTAGTTTTGTTTTGCTAATGCTGCATTGTCTTTAGTTTTTGCATTTAAGTTCTTAGGTATTTATTTATTTTAAGCCATTTTAATTCCCATCAATTCTTGCATGTGTATGGAGGATGCTGCTGTAGATTCTATACAATCAGTGAACTAATTTAATTAGTTAAAATATACAAAAGACAACATTTAGAAATGCTTCAGAGAGGTCTAGATTCTGATTTTAACCAGTTGTTCATCATATGGTTATCCTGCAGTCAGACTGAGTCCTTAAACTGCATTTACAAACCGTCAGTGAAAAAATAAATTGGTCTCACACTTAATTATTCCAGGCAAGTTCCAGAATCCATCAGAAATTGTAAATAATTTATAGCTTGTTTTCAAGACCTAAATGTAATGTTTCAATATCGTTAATATAGCGTTTCAGTATCTAAATATCTCAAACTTCTGAAAAATGTTGAATTTTGAAGATTAAATGTGATTTGGGGTCACAGAATTTCACTGGTTTCAATGAAAATTATGGGACATATCTCAGAACTTTAACACACTTTATTGTTGTAGATTTAGACCTATACACATAATATATGCAAGAACTGAAACTTCCTTTAATACTTTATTAAACTAAACTATTATTTTTTTTGAGCTACAACTGCTGGAAATGTCGCCAACCAAGGTGTAAAAGTGCTGATTAATCAGAAATATAAAAACACATTGAGTCATTGAGAACAAAGTCTGAAACAATTTATCATGGTCTCCTTTGCAGACATCAAAAAAAGAGAAAAAAAAAAAACCTTGACATTTTAACACAGGTTTATAGAAACACACTATCCACTGTAGTATACATAATAAACAGTGGCTATTGAAAGTGTACACATCCCTTTTAATGAATGGCTTTGTCAGGAATATCCCTCTAGGACAGTTTAACTTTAATTCAGGTAAATTAGATTCAATATTACTAATGACGTGTGTGAGCTCCATCCATCATCTTCTGCTTAATCAAGGGGCGGGTTGTGGAGGCAACAGCAGAAAGGCTCAGACTTCCCCCTCCCTAGATCCTCCTGGGGAATCCCAAGGTGCTCCCAGCCCAATAAGAGGCATAGTCCCTCCAGGAGGTCCTGGGTCTTCCTCTGGGTCTCCTCCAGGTGGGATGAGCCCGGAAATCCTCACCAGGGAGGCGTCCTCTCCAGATGCCCGAACCACCTCAACTAGTGTGAACTCAAGAGGACTGAACACTGCAACTAAATCAAAAGGTGCTTATATGGAGTAATAGTTGAATTGTACAGATTATGTACCAAAATATGTGGAAACAATTTTAAAATTATTTTAAATACACACAAAAGCTGTTATTTTAACAAGGGTGCGCCAACTTTTAAGACCTACAGTAACAGTAAATTTATACGTTGGACTTGCTGTACACCCAGAAATAATTAGTTTGGTTTTCCTTATGTTTTTGTTTGGGGTTTTTTTTTACCCGAATATCACTCCAGCTTTAACAAAAAGTTGTAAAATATCAGAGAGACACTTGCTTTGTTGCTAAAAGTCTTTAAACAAAGCCTAGCACCCGTTGAAGTGGCGCACAGTGAGGTCCCAAGCATAAAAAAAACTTAATCTCATTATGAGTCCATTGTTAGCTAACAACAGGCTAAAGTTTGCGAACTAAAGAGGGATAAAACAGAGAGTTTACAACCGGGAAAAAAAACTACTGCAACGCCTGTCATTAACAGAATGAAAATAAAACGTCTTGTGAGGAAGAATCTAATCACTTTCTTTTCCACTTTCACCTCCTGCTCCGAGCACAGAACCGTTAGCTCCAAAGTAGCCAATGTAGCTAATCTGCGCGTTAGCTCACCTGCTCCACCGAAGTCACCGTTTCCACCCCGTCATCCACGAACATTTCTGCCGAGTGCTGCTCACCGAAGCACCGCAAAGGAGTCGGAACGCCGTCCATGGTGGAGGAAAAAAGACTCACTGCCAGCAGAGATTCAGGAACGGAACGGGAATGTCTAGATTCTCACGTTGTTTTAATAGTTTTTTGATTTCTTGCTGAAGTGGGCGTAAAAAGCTGCGTGAACAGCCAACTACGGTGCGTCAGAGGGAACAAACCTTCTCAATTTCGCTTCATTCACCGAAACGTGAAAACAAATGCGTCGCACCTGAGAGATTTTTTATTTTTATTTTTATCAGTAGTACGTCAGGGATAATAATTGAAAGATATTGGATGGCACTACATATTTCAACGCAGCATCAAAAGAGAAACTCAGACTATGAGGAAGGTATGTAAAAGAGCCGCATAATATTATTTCTTAACACAAATTTAGAGGAAATGATGTAATTTACCCTTCAAAATATTAGTTTAACATTTTGATGGCTTAATGACAAAATTCCCATTTCGTGCTAAAAGGACTACTGATTCACAGAAAACACTTTTTAAATTAAAAATTTTATTTAAATACTCTTACAACTACACAAATCAAATTTTGAGCAAGGAAATTTAGAGAAAATCAAGATAATGAAATTAAAACTGGGGTTGGGTAGAAATTTGACTGAGATAGGTAGGTATGTCCCTCATGCCAGCTGTCAAGCACAGTAGTGGAGGAGTGATAGTTACAAATACCAAAGTACAGATGGCTTTGATAAAGACCAAGCAAAACATCAGCACAAAGTCTTTGTACCAAGTGTAAAGCACAACGGGGGAGGAGTGATGATTTGGGATTATTTTGCAGCCACGGAACCTGGACTCTTTGGACTCATTGAGTCAGCCATAGACACTTCTGTGTACCAAAGGATTCTAGAGTCAAATGTTAGGCCAATAGGCCAATGATCCCAAAATATAGCAGCAAATTTTAAAAGAAAAAGAAAAAAAGGCATTGCAATAGGACAGTCAAAGCCCAGACTGTTGGGATTTAGAAAGGATGTATAAATATGTATGTCTGCAAATGTTAATAAACTGAGACATCCATAGTGATATCTAAAATAATTAGGACTTTTTTTAAAATCACAAACAGCTTTTTTATGTTTCCTTCATGTTTCTTTAATAACCTGATATGGTGAAGTCCTTTGTTTTTTTGTAAATTTAAGATGAAACTGACAAAATTTTAAATTTGAACAGATCATTACTAACATGTCTGAAGACATGAAATCCTTGAACTGAAGGAGGTTTACTTATTATTTTTTTTTTTTACCATGACAATTGCACAACTGTAATTCTTTTAGAGAGAGGAGACTTTCTCCTGACCAGCCTGTTAAACAAAACACACCTGTTTAGTCTGTTCCTAAATGTACGACCAAGGACTGTAACATTTTAACATGGCAATTGAAGCTTTTAGAGTCTGAAATTTAACTACTGGGTAGACCTGCTCCATTAATGTGTAAAAGCTGTGGTACAAATTGCCAGTCCATAAAATAACACCCAGCTATCATCCATGAAAATGTTGATGTGAAAACACCAACTATTTTTTTGTTTATTACATTGTTTTTGATATAGCTTACAGCCATAATTGAAATACACAACGATTAATTGGACACTCTGCTCTTGAGATGTTTTAGAATTTCTCTTAGCATCACATTCCTTGGATCCTGAGGTTGTCTGATCAAATCTTGTTGATTGACTTCACACAGGCTAAGAAGTTAAGTCTAGCACTTGCTCCATCTTAGCTGCAGATTTGATGGTCTCTTTAAAAGAGAAAACCAAAACTCCTCTTTTTTAACTTGCTTTTAGTAAGGTTTTGTTCTGTTGCTGGCTTTTAAGTCTTCTGTTTTGTTGAAAAGCACTGTGTGACGTACATTTTTAAAAAGCTTCATTCACTTTACCTTCTATGGATGGAAAAATAACTGAGAGAAAATAAAAAGTTAACAGTTGAAATAACAGCAAATGATGCAAACTGGAGAGTAGGAAGAGAAGAAAGTGAGAAAAAGTGGTCAGTTTGTCCTCCAGTAGCCCAAGCCTATGGCAGCATAAGATAGTTCAGGATAACCTAAGTCAGTCTAACTACAAACTTTATCAAAAAGGAAAGTTTTAAGCCTAGTCTTAAAAGTAGACAGGGTGTCTGCCTCACGGACTAAAACTGGGAGCTGGTTCCGCAGGAGAGGAGCCTGATGACTAAAGAATCTGCCTCCCACTCTACTTTTAGAAATCCTAGGGACCACCAGTAACCTTGTATGCTCCAGACCAGCAAACTGCAAAACAATTGATGTGAGGTGCCTGTCTACATATGTGAGTTAGATTTTTAACCCACCAAGTTGAAATTACATAACAATACCTTGATTTTATTCTCATTTATCTAAAATTTAAGGAAGTGTTTCAAAAAAAAACCCCACATTTTTAATTCGTTAAAGACTGAGTAATGTTAGTAATTAATCATGGTCTAATGCATGAATTCCCTCATCCCTCTTTTTTTCCCTCGAGTTTCAAAGTTAACGATTTTATTTTGAAAGTCATGACAGGAAGTGTGTTTTTCTAACAGAGACTAGTTTGACAGAGGTCCACCGCACCCACTGGAAGCTGGAGGCTGCCTGGGAAGCCGGAGCATCCCAGTTCTATTGTCACTAGTGAACAAAAACACGCACAGCCATAGCCTTAGGTGGTCCTGCTGAACCGACATGGGATCCAGGCGGGGAGAGAGTGACCATTTATCGCTGAGTTAGCTGACTCTGGTCTCAATTTTATTTTATTTTGTTTTTTTCATTCAACAGCCCATGAAACACCATGGCTAAGCAGTACGATGTGCTCTTCCGACTCCTGCTCCTCGGGGACTCGGGGGTTGGAAAAACATGTTTGTTATGCAGATTCACGGACAACGAATTTCACCCCTCTCACATCTCCACCATCGGTAAGACTCATGTTTTCTTATTAACATCAACCGCCTTTGCTGTTTATTTGAAATAAAATGCTTTTTATGATTTTACCATGAAGAAATTTGCTGCACATTCCTTTTTCCTCATCATATATTAATCCCACAAATTCGACTGTAAAGAAAATGTAAAACTGTGATTTAATTCGAGCAGTGAATTAATGTGGAGCTAAGAAAATGAAATAAAACAGGCAGTGTTACTGAACTAATCACATGCCCCTTTTAGAGTGAAGAACAAACCCCTGGGAGGGATAAAATTGAGTTTACAAAGTATGAGCACCTTGCAATACCGGTGCAACACTTTGCAAAACCACACATGACAGAATTTCCTATACAGTAAAACATGCAGATCATGTTTCTGTACCAAAAAAGAGTAGTGAGTTGAGCATTTGTTCTTTATTGCTTTATTCTTGTTTTAATATAGCAGTATGCAACAAACAATATTATTTCTGCTGCAACATAACATGCAGGATAACGGAATCCTCCAAAACTTTATTAGGTTTCTCGGTAATTATAACTGTTTATGGCTTCTTCAGTTCCTTCTCTAATTGCAGAGAAGTTTTCCTACTGGTAAATTTACCACTTCCCTGCTGATAACTATTTTTCCTTTTCTTTGGTTTAATTTGAGCTTGCAGAATATCCGAGTTAAGACCATTACTTAGCTTCATTTTGACAACCCCCTACATGGCTGCAGCTGAGTCTCTTATCTTTTTCTTTCAGCGCCTGTTTCTTCTGTGTGCATGCATATTCAGGTAATAGACTGATTTCCTCCCCTGCTAAGCTTCTTTTTGTGAGACTCTGCAGATCCTTCTTTCTGACATTGTTTGCAGTAATTGGGCACAGTCTGGAGAAGCCAAAATCCAGTCAACACTGTAGATGGAGGGCAGAAAGCCAGGAAGTTTTTTTTTTTTTTTTTTGAACTTTTTAAAGCAAAAACGAGCGCATTTAAAAAATATTGTTTAGGAAAGACAATTAGGAAATCGTTTTAATAGTTTAGTTTTGAGACAGAAACTGCCTGAGAAATGAACAATATGCAATACAGATATTTTTAAATAACCATTTTAGAGCCATTAAATGAAAAAAATTAATGTCTTGAAAACATTTTGAATGCTTGTTCATTAAACTATTCCAAAAATAAAGTCACGTCTAAAACATTTAGAAATACATCATAACATACCTAATTCACTGTGTGTGTTTTAAATGATTTACATTCTTATTGAAAAAAATAAAATCCAAATTGTTATTACAAACCATATGGACAGTACTTCTTATAGGGAAAATATGCAGAGTTCTTTGCAAATCTATTAATTCTCCTTGAACTCTCTCATTTTGCCAAGTTACAACAAGAAACAAGTGTGGAGTCCATTTACAATCAGCCCCTCGAGTCAACGCTTTTTAGAACCAGCTTTTGCCGCAATTACAGCTGCATGTATTTCACAGTATGTCCCGCTTTTCACATAAATTTTTATGCTTATAGCTTTTTCTAAGGTGAACCTTAACGTAAATCCTCTGCAGCCTCTTAAAGATTTTCCTTCCTGATTACCATGTATCCATGGTATCCAGCTTCACTGTCCCTCCAGAAGAAAAGAGATCCCACATCTTGATGCTGCCACTGCTATGTGTTACTTTGAGGATAGGGTGTTGTGTGAAAGCTATTCACTTCACATAGCTCTTTGAATTTAGGGCCAAAAGTGACATCTTCGTCTCTTCTGAGGAAAGTATTTTCTTTCACATGGTTTTTGTGTCTCCTTCACCTACGGGAAGAAGAAATTGCATACGGTTTACTCCATTTATTATCTCGGAAATTCTGATAGCAAATGGTTGCACAGTTTTTTTTTTTGTTTTTTTTTTTTTTTTTTTTAAGAATATCAGAGGTAAAGAAACTAAATGCAAATCCATGGTATGTATGCATTTCTTGTCACTTTACAATTATATGCTATTTTGTGTTGCTCTCCCACAACATCCCCATAATATACAATAAAGATTATTTTTCTAAACACTGTATGAAAATTAGCAACTCAGTTATTTTTTTCTCACATACAGTCCTCCTTAGTTTTTCTTTTTTTATAGCCTCCAAAATGTTTCTGATGTTATCCGGTTCTGGCCAAGAAATTAACTCTAAGTATGAATTTTTCATGACTGGAGCTAAATCACCCCCCACAAGCTTTGTGGTTATGACTCTGTGGTCAGCTGAAGCTTTTGCCGGGGAAGCAGCAGAGGGGATTTTGTGCTGCAGATTTCTTATTTTAGCTGAAAAAGGCCAGTGGATTTGATGGATTTGTCCTCAAATGAAAGAAGTCCGATCTTGTTATTGTATACATCTTTAACAGTAACTCACACCTGTCTGTAAACCCTTTCAAAACTCTTTAGGTTCCTGTTGTAATTTCATATGTTAGATGAATAACTGGTCCTTGGCTTCACATTGATTTTTTTTTTGTTACCATTTAATTAGCTCTTTTTTTTTCTGCGTCCAACCCAACTTTAATATTACCTGGAGTTGCCTGCACATATAATTAATGATTTGAGCACCAGATCCAACTACCTTAGCCAGTTATGATATATGCTCACATTTGCAATGTCTGCAGTGTGCTATTTTAAGTCCTAGTCCTACAATGCTCTAAGGGAAGCCTCCACCCAGTAATGAGATGCTTACTCTGAACATTTCCAGACTCATTTTTCTCATTTCAGAAGTTCACTTTGCCAGTAATTATTTAATAAGATGAATGACATGAGATTTTTATTTATTTATTTATTTTTGCGGTGAACTTTTCACTTTTCCTGTCCTGCAAAGGATCAGTATATAATCTTCCAACCTTGACAGTGACAAAGAGATATAAATTATCTTCCATGTGGACCCTCATCTTTCATCAGCTCCAATGACACACCAATCAATTGTGTTCTGGTCTCGTTATCTCAAAATCTGCCCCCTCTCAAAATCTGTCTTAACCCTCAGTTTTCGTTCTCTCATACCCTATAATAATTCCAAAAACATGAAGCAAAGAAGGATGTTTATTTGCCAATGAGGCATGTCTTGTTTAATCCCCTAAACACTTCTGTTTTGCCTTTCGATGTCAGTAAGTACTTTGCCATATACCTGATCATTACACTATTGTTTACTTGTAATAGTTGTGATGCATCTGTTTTTTCAGATTTTGTCATAAAAAAGCTAAGTTGTTGTTTTTGTAGTTTGGATTTGTCCAAAAGATTAAAAAAAAAACTTTTTGTATTCATAAAGAAAGTCTGAAGAACTATTGATAAGGAGTAGGAAATTCCCAGGAATTTTTAAAGTTGAAAGCAATTCCATGGGAATTAGCAGGAATCTTTGAGAGTAAAGCTGGAGTTTTTGTTGATGTAGATTTTTTGTCATTCAGCACAAGACAGTCCTAAATTCTTGAACAGAAGGAAACTTAGACTGCAACTGTTGTTTCTTGAATATGTTTCACCTCTCATCCAAAAGATTTCTTCAGTTCTGAAACATAGTTGAAAGTACCAGGTTTAAAATTTTTAGTCAGAATAATCACACAAATAGGGCTCTTAAAATCACTATTGGGGAACCAAAGATGTCCCCTAATGATGCCAAAATACTGTATGTGTTGCTTAAGTAACATGTCTGAAACATATATATATATATATATATATATATATATATATATATATATATATATATATATATATATATATATATATATATATATATATATATATATATATATATATATATATATATTAGCATAATCTAGACTATCGTAACTAAGTTTATCTTAACTAAGATATCTATGCTATTCTTTAGTCACATAACACTTTGTTTACTTCAAGGGTGTTGAGGCTAGAACCTCTACATGCACTGTGCACTTCTCAGTCTCATGCACAGACTATTTCTACAGCCCTGGACCACTAAGGCCACATTTTTGAGCCCAAAGCACGAGAGATTTTAAGCCACACATTAGAGCCCTTGGGCTACATTAAGTGTAGACAGTTTTTATGATGTTATTGGGTAAATATATGTCATGTGTGGTACTGTTTAAATCTCAAATATCCTATTGATGCTATTGCCTATGACAAAACAAAATGTTTGTAGTTATGTTAAGATATAGTTTGTTTAAAATACTACACATTTTCTGTTAATTCACATAAATTCCCATTATTTCCCACAATTCCTATTGAAAATTTCCAATGCACAGGTTATTTCAAAAGATTTTACAGGAAAATAAGGAACACAGATAAACAAAAAAAAACTCCACACATGGACAAAATATGCATATCACTTTATCTGGGCTTTAGCTGTTTTCATTCACTCACTGGTTGACATCCAGAGACTTGGTATAGAACTTTCTGGAAACATCCATAAGTCTGTGATTAACTAAGAAGTTTTCATCTCAGAGTTAATGTTGAAGTCTTTTAAAATCACCGACTGCATGCTTTCCCTAAACGTCTGTCTGTCATACCACACCTTACAGCTGGTTCTCCTACTGTGATAATTAGCATCAAACAGCTCTTTGATTTGTCCAGATTGCAGCAACCTAAAATGCCTACGTCTATGACTGGTAGTGTTGGACCTATTTTCCTTTCAGGCAACAAAACCCTTTCCTTTGCAGTTCTGTTACGTTTAAGAGTGATGCATGTTGGCACCAACAAGTGCATAAACTAGATTAAGAAACTGCAATGAAATGTTGATTCTTGCAGACTTACACGTTCTGTATTTTGGTTGAATTTGCACCAATGTGTACTAAATCTTTGGACTTACGGCAGTATCTTTGTCTTGTCTATACACACAAATAAATTCAATGAATCTGTAGTCATTTAGTCATTAAAATGTGTGTATGAGTTGTTTTTAAGCCCCTTGGTAGACTCGGGCATCCACACACTGTTTTATTTTTACATTACCTGGGAGAGCTCTATGCATCTTTGAGTGATGAAAGCACCGCACCTCAACAGGAAAGAAAACTGGCCCTTGATGTGAGTGGTTTAAATAGGACATATTCCACCTATTTCATCTCTCTCTTCTGGGAGATTATATGCATGATTTTTAAGCCAGGTTGATGGGATTTGCCTTCGTTAAAAGGCTTGTTGTCTCAGAGGTGTCATCTTATCTTTGCATGCTAAATTCATGAGTTGTACCTGAGGAATGTAGCTTGTTTTTAAGATAATCTGTGAATAACATAGAAATAGACCCTCACTGATAAAGATGTCTTGTTTTATTTTCACAAAGCATAGTCCTCTGGTCTTCAGAGTGCACATTTCTCTGGCAAAAAGCTAGTCTTGAGATGATTTCGTGTTGGTATTCAGTCACACTGCTCAGTTTCATCTTTCATCTTGGTGGTCCCATCCTAGACTCCCTCTGGAGCCAATGGCTATGAAATCAGCCATAAAACATCACCTCTACCCGTCTCTGTATCACCTCTCACTAAGCTGCTGCCCTTATGTTGGAGTCTTTGTGGTGTTTGGGTCACGGCCTTGTCATACACACTCAGCTGACCCTTGCTCATCACTCCGAGGGTTATGGCATAGATCATGGCCACCGCAGACGGTCATTGTGTTGCAAAGAAAGTAACAACGAATAATATTTTTGCATAGATTTAGCCTTTGTCAGGAATACTTAGAGTGTGAAAGTAAAAATATTTCTGTGAATTAAGGTTTAGATGTAGCCCTTCTTGTTTCTTATCCTTGAGCAGAAAATCTCAAGAATTATTTATAACACTTTCATTGTCTAATTTTTGAAGTTTTTTGTGATTAAAAACTAACTGTAAACTGTAAATTGCCTGAAAATAGTATTTATACACCCTGAACACCAGATTTTTTAATAGAATGACACAACGTAGCGCATAATTGTGAAATGGAAAGGAAATGGAGAAAGCCATAAGGGACTCAGCAAACATATTGAAGATGCTATGGTCAAATGAGACTAAAGCTGAAATATGGTGGTGGCAGCATCATGCTGAGGGGATGCTTTTCCTCAGCAGGGACAAGGAAGCTGATAGGGATCTAGATGGAACTAGATACAGGGCAATCCTGAAAGAAAAGTTTGTTATAGACAGCAAAGTACTTGATACAAGGGCAGATGTTCAGCTTCCAGCAGGACAATGACTCTAAACATTCAGCTAGAGCCACAATGGAATAGTTTAGATCAAGCTTCGGTACAAGGGTACTCTTGGTACTTGGGATGCCTTGGGTGTCATATACTGGAGTATGGCAAACCAGGTGTTAATGGTTGCCAGTATCATGTTCCATTTACCTCTGAAATTGGAACTTGGATCTGAGAATATTAAATAACCCAACTTAACTGTTAGATTTAATAAATTGTTGTGCTTATTGACCATGCTTATGACTTACAGCAGTACAAGCAAAAACGATGTATTGCTCTGATTTTTAAACCCTTCTGCAACATGTTAAGCAAAGACGATTGTATAGTATGACTATATAATACATTTATCAAGATAGAAATTGTAAGAAAAGCAAATAAATTATGATTTTTACTACCACAAAGTTCTAGATGCAAGGTAGCCATATTGGATTTTGAGGTTAGCGTTGGTTAGAACCTCCAACTTTCCCACTCAAGATTCCAGTATTTAGGGTTTCAATATGTCCATAAGTGTTTTGGTACTCAGAAACTTTAGTAAGGTGGGAAGGTGGGACTTGGTATAAAAAGTTTGAGAACCAGTAGATTTGATCAAAGCATATTTATGTTTTGCAATGGCCCAGCCTAAATTCAGACCTAAATCCAACAGAGAATCTGTGGCAAGATTTATAATTTGCTTCTTACAGATGCTCTCCATCCAGTCTGACTGAGCTTGAAAAATTTCAGTCTCTAGATCCCCAAAAAAGATCTGCAGCTGTAATTGGAGCAAAAGGTGGCTAAATACAAAAACATTCCACACTTTTCAGATTTCTGTCAGCAAAAAAATCTTGAAAAACATTTGCCCTTTTCCTTCGATTTCAAAAGTTCAAAGTGGGAAAGAATGCTTTTGCATGGCATTATAAGTATGAATCCAGAATAGCTATTTACCACTGGTAATTTCTCAATGTGCAGACCCAAAGAAGCTGGTCTGTTTCTGGACCTTAGAGAAAAATGCTTGGTGGAGTATTAACATGCATGGATGCATTGATGAGGTGTGTTTTTCAGATATGTTTCTTAACAAATTCAGTGTTTTCAGGTGCAGCATTGTCTCATTTTTTTTTTTATCCTAGTGTCGTCTAAGAAGCAGAAGATTATGGCTATTTTATGTTGCTTTCCAGCATTTTCATTATGCAGCTTTTATCTAAAATTTTCAGTGTTCTGCTTCTGATAATTTGGTCTATATAATTTCACTCTCTGAATATTTTAAAGCTGAATTTTCTGTCATAGTCTGTCATAGAGAAGTGGGGGGCTCCTCCTGTCTTGCTATGGTAAAAACAGGCTTACCTCCTTGCATGGTTTGTTTCAGAGACAGTCTCTTCACTGTGATATTGTCACGGTTGCTTTGTTTGAGTCTGAGCCTGAACGTTTTCACTTATGCTTTTGTAGTTCATTGCTAGGCTTTTAATCTTTTTATTTCAGTGCTGCTATTTCTTAGTTGGTTTCGCATCGCTCTTCACACCAGGTGTTCCTTTATAGATAACACCTGCCTTTGTTTATTCATTACCTCTATAAGTATTTAAACTTCGTAAAGGTTTTAAGCCATCTGCAATTATGTATATTTCACTTCCAAGGAGCCATGCTTTGTTATGATTTACCAAAGTTGTCTTGAGCAGCAGTTCTTCAGGCTGTCTGAAGAGTTTTCTCTGGATTTCTTTGTATGTTTTCTTCCATTTCTGTTCAGTTTTTGTTAAACAATTGAGGAAAGTGGTCAATTGTTGGAAAAAAGAAATAATACCAGGGATAAGACACTATCCATAGCAGGTATGGAACATCTGACTATAATGCCTTTTAAAAAAAAAAGCCAGAAATACCCGAGAAATGTGTCACCTTTAAGTGAATTAGATCATCATTGAAAAGCTGACTTCTTTCAGTAATTCAGGTCAAAATGTGAAACTCACATATATAGATAGTCTGATTTGCATACAGACTGATATATTTTAGGTATATAGAATGTTATAAAAGATGAAGAAGAAGAAGTATTTCTTTGCCATGGAAATTTTATGTGAAAGTCTATATATGAAGGAAAAGACAGTTGACTTGACCGTTGTTTTTCAGGCAGTCACTGACACGCTCCCCAAGAAGGATAATCCAAAAGAGGTCATTGATAAATATTTTTGGATGATATTCTAATTAATTGAGATACACCTATATTTGAAGCAGCATGTTAAAAGATTACAAGAAAATAATAAATAGAAGTAGAGCAAGATGCAGGATTTCAGTCATCATTGCAACATTAGTGTGTGCATTACTGCAACCACAAAAGGATGCTTGGATGCAATGCATCAAAACGCTATTTTCTGCAAATGTGTCATAATTAAATACTTTATTGAAGCTATGATTTAGACTTTTTTTTTTTTATTGGACCGTCTCAGTTTATCCTTTGTCAGACAGGTTTTTGCCATGCTCTGACTTTCATTCTTAGTATTAAGTTGCTGGACTTCCTCTATCTCCAGCAGCTTTCAATTTATTTAATAAAACATATTCATAACAGTATCCAGCTGCTTCCGCAGGCCTGCCTACATTTGCATTTTCTCCAACAAAAAAACACACACAGCCCTGCATGACACTTGCTGCCATTTATCTGTTGTTTACAACACATTTGACTTCTCTCTTTGTCTCTCTTTTATGCAATACTTTGATCTCAACCACAAAATCTTAAAAAGAAAGTTCTCCTATATTATCGTTTTTATTTTTGAACTGCCATTTGGTAAATGTTCAATTTTATGTAGGTTTTAAATGATTGGCAAATTGCTCCATTTTGTTTTTACTTCTCACTTCACATTGTAATTGATTGAAGCGCTTAGAGTATTTCAACAATCTGATTTTATGCTTTTAAAAGAATAATACATCATCAAATCTGCATTCTTAATGACAAAAAACAAAGTATTTTGTTTGTGTGCCAGAAAAATAAGGCAGTGTTACAAACAAAGAGAAAGAAATGCCTTGTAAATGTGCAACGTAGAGTAAAATACCGCGATTTCCAGCAGTAAAAGCAGGCAGTTGCTTCAATTCAAACTCCTGTACGTATATTATGAGTGATGGAATTACTCAGTTCAGCTCTGGAGCTGAGGTGTTTCCTTTAAAGTAGAGAAAAATTGAAAAATCTTCTTGTTCAGCCTAAAACTGATTCACCTGAAATCAAAAGAAGGCATTCATAGTTTTAAATAAATCCCACTGAAGGTCTTACTTTGTACAGATGTACTTCAAAATATTCTGAAACACTCTGATGATGTTCTTTGGTGGAGATTTTTTTATATTGTATTATATCCTTCTTAAATTATATTATTTAACCTGCTCATATCATATCTAGTTGGGTCAAGAAGTACAGATACCGGCTTGTATGGTAGACAGCACCCCTTTTCACAAGATCTTGATAAAGGAACTAAAAGAAACCTTCAGATAAATGTATTCAATTTATTGCAATAAGGATTATATCACCAGAAAAATGTAGAAAAACTGTACCTTTAGTGTGTGTGTGGATGGGGGTGGGATGGGTCACATGTCAGGAAAACACTGATTTTAACAAAAGCCCTGGTCTCACAATTGTTGATTCAGCTGCTGTTAAAATTTGTACAATGCCCATAGGGTGGGATTTATTCTTCCCACTATAACATTTCACAAGGATGAAGCACACAAAGATGAAGATCTTTGACCATTTCCAGATGGACAATAATCCTTTAACTTTAAACTTTACAGGTTTTCTGTAGAAGTTAGACTTGAAGGCTGAGATGTGAGAAGATTAATTTTGTTTCTGGTGAACCATTTCTCTGTTGAATTGGCCACATTTTTTGGATCATTGCCGTGCTGAAAGACCCAATGATGAACCATTTCAGTTTTCTAGCAGCAGTTCCCAGATTTTTATTCAAGATGTCCTGGGATGTCAAAGAGTGGATGAAGCCATGCACTCTAAGGTTCCCAAGACCTCTGGAAGTAAGACAGACCCACAGCATCACAGATCCTCCACCGTACTTAACAGTGGGTGTATATATAATATATTCATCTTTTTTTTTTTTTTTTTTTTTACCAAACCCACCTGTGTTGCTGAAAAGCTCAGTCTTAGTCTCAACCTTACCAAAACACATGGTTCTATCTGAGTAGCATTTAGCAAAATCCAAACTTACATTTATCGTAGGACAGAAAAGGCTTTTTACTGTCATCACTCCTGATCAACTAGGAAGTGCGTTGATAGCGTCTAATTGTTGTTATGGAGACTCGGTGACCCCAAGATGTAACTCTCTTCTGCAGTTCTCTAACAGTGAGGCCTGGAGAACTTCATAGACTCCCTTACTGTCCTTAATAGGAAGATAAACATGGATGCTCTTCCAGCTTTGTTTGTCACTGTTCCAGTTGTTTTTAAGATACAGTGGACCCCCACCTAACCACTGTTGAGTATTCACACATTAACCTATTCACAGATTTATCTGTGGAAGGGAGCTCTAAATTGTTCATGGAGAATTCACATTTTGCAGATTTTTTTGTAGAACATGTCTAAAATATTTGAAAAAAAAAAAAAAAAAAATGCAGGAAGCTGGAATACTATTGGCCGGCGTTTGCAAAGCAGCCAATCCAGGAGGCCCATTTGTTTTCCTTGGCACTGATTGGCTATACCCCCAAGAACAGAGATAAGGAAGACTGGATATTAGCTTCTGTGGTAGCACCAAGATGGTTTTCACTGTGTGTATTAATGCACATTAAGGTATATTTCATGCTTAAACTATTAAAGTAGGCAGTTATAAACATTTTTATGGGGATCTCAAATGTTTGGATTTTACCTGTTTGCAGACGGTTGGGGTCCCTTACCCCCGCAAAAATTGGGGGTCCACTGTATCAGCATGTTTACCCAAGTTGCTATTATCTGCCTCACTCAAACGACATGTTCTCTTATCTTTCCCATTTTGAGGAGTAGCTCGGAAAACTGCTTTCCGTCTCACTTCATAATTAATCTTCATGGAAACAGAAAGTTATGGATTGCTAAATAGTTCAAGACCATATTTAACTGTGTTCAACATAAGATTTTATTTCTGTTTTATTTACTGAATAAATGTATTTGTCTTAAAGGTTGGATTTTTATACATTTCTTATCAGTGTGAGATCATGGAACTGTGAAAAAAGGTGAACTTATTTGTTGCCACATATTTACCAGAAAAGCTAGTAAGTGGAGAGAGTGGTGTAGGTGTGTGTTGTTTCATTATTTGAAGCGGTTCAGGGCAGATCAATGACAAGCTAGTAAAAAAAAAAAAAAAAAATTAAATTGTTTTGGCCCTTGATCTCCAGCGCCCAAATGGCGATGGGGCATGACAGCTGTCGTCTGTCCTCTGCTGGTTATGACAGTCACAGATGATAAAACCCATCCTCCACTGAATAAAAGTCATCCACCCATTCATCCATCCATTACTGGGGCTATTGCCATCACCGGTGCTCACTGACATGCGTTAATCCACAATCCATCTTACAATATCAAATATAGTCAATTAGTTCAGTCAGTTTTGGGGAGTGTACACATTAATTTTTACATGGCTCTCACTCTGCCAACTTCATTTAAGTGCTGTCTCTTACACTGGAAATTTCATGCCATTGTTATAATTACCAGTAAGGGAAAAGTGGAAGCTAAATTCATACTTTTTAAAGCTGCTCTTTGAGGTTTTATATTTTGAAAAGCTACAATGATTATTATATTTACAGGAAACCTCAGGCTTCCAAATTAAATTAGTAGAAAACCTAATAGTCTTGAGTGTTATTTACTTAAAGACATACATACACTATATAAAAACACAAGCTTCTTTTCTCATGGTCTGACTTTAAATCAAACAACATTTTTTCTGGGGGTGGCACAGTTGTTAGCACTGCTGTTTTACAGCAAGACAGTCTTGAGTTTAAAGATATTTTACAGTGCTGGGATTAGTTACTGATTTATTAAAATGTAAACTTTCTGAAGTGGAAATAAATACTTTGCTTTTGCAGCTATTGCTAGGATTTATGTGCAAGGAAGACATATAAGGTTTTAAGGTTCCAATTGAACTTTCTGCCTTTGAATTCATCTTATTTTTACAAAAACAATTAGAGTGGCATCAATTTCTAATGTTACGAGAAAAACAATCTCATGTGAACCTGCATAATGTATGGAATCACAGTCATAATGTCAGTGTGTACTATATCACACTTTGGTTGGCTTTTGTATTCAACATCTCTTCACACTCTGCATGCCTTTCATACAGCTTTTCACTGAAGCCCACACTTGATACAGGTTTTGATGTCTGAGATGCTACAGCTCACAGAAAGGTATGGAGACAATGTGACAAAGGAAAAAGAAGAGCGAGCAGTATATGTTGTTAATTGGAACCAATATCTTTGTTGCAATATTCAAAAATAATGTTATATTTGCATTTTTTTTCTGGATATCATGCAGCCCTAAAAGTTCACCTGCAAGCAAGATCAAAATGGGGCTCAATCTGAATCCTAAAGCAATGGAGAATTTTTTACTTATGCAGTTATGTACCTGCTCTCCAAATCAGACACTGATGCGAACAGATAGTGTTTATTTGATTACTGTGTGATACGCTCCTTAGCTTGGTTTCCTTAACTTTTTTTCAAAATGACAAAGGTGTTCAGATCCTAAATATTTTCCAAAAGGCATACTGTGTGGTTTGATGTCCTTAAGAGTTAGCTCAGATATTTCTATAATGCTTTGGGCTGATTTACATCATGCTGTTTAGTTTTGTTTGTGTAGTTAACCTTGTTCATTTGAATTTGAATTTTCCGGTAAAACCAAAAAAAAAAAAAAAAAAAAAAAAAAAATCATTACTTCTTCAGTTTATTAAATCTAAAGATTTTGTGCATACCTTCAAATTAATACAAATAATGTTCAATGCAGGAAGCTTCCTCTTCAGTAGTCTCCCCTGCTGCCCCTGCCATGTCAAGATACTCATTGCTGTGCTGACCTTTCAGTTGGCCTGAGTCCTCTATAGCTTAAAGTAAACGCTATATTTCTTCTTCAATGAGGTCTCATGGTGTCAGTTCAGTGCACTCCAGCCTCTGTAGAGCCCTCGCTTGACTCGAGCTTGTTTTAAGCAAGCAAAACTTTGGCAGGATGTTGTGCATCTGTCAGCTGTTTTTTGCGTGTCAGTTTCTCAAGTTATGCAGAATCTACCAGAAAGGCAACCATAAACTAAAATCACACACATACTGCAGCTCTCTCACTCATGTGAATCGATTGGAGTCGGTTTATTTCTCTCCCATCACGATGCCAGCTGTGACACAGAGGTGCTGCTGACTATCAGGTTAATTGGGTTGAGTTGCTAATTGATTTCTCTGGGATGGAAGTCGGAGGGTTTGTTTTTTTTAATTAACTTAAAGGCACCAGTCAGAGAAGATCGATGGAGAAAAATAATCCAATTAATTTAGAAAAATTTTATTCTATATAAATATATATTTATCAAAGACTGTATTAATATGGTATACATGGTTTGTCTTTTACTCAGTTACAACTCTCAGTGTAACTCCCTCTCCTGTAGTACAAGAACACCTGCATTGGCTTGTTAGTGAAACCATTATCAATATACAGTCATATTTTACAAATTACAATATGTGTTCCAACTAGGCTCATTTGTCAGATTAAAAGTACATTTTGAAAATAGCAGGCAGATATTAAACATACTTTTCATTGAGCCCTCATTTCTGTATTAAAATGTATTTTTATTGGTCTGATGTAATATTTTAATCTTAAATGTATTGTTTTCATTAGCTGTAAGCAGAAAATCTGCAAAATTAACTGGAATAAAGGCTTAAAAACACCAGCCTGTGGAACCAGCTTGCCGGGGAGTATCCAAAATTAAAACTGCAGATCTTTGTAAAAGTAATCTTAATATTAGATTTTGAAAGAGCAAGTTTAGCAAATTAATAATGTATATTTAAAGGGTTTAAATGTGTTTTTATGTGTTATTTTAAATAATTGTATTTGTCTTATATTATTTCACTAATTAATCAGTTCACTTTATTTATTGCCTGTATTTCTTGATTGGTTTTGTTTCATAAAGAACTTGCAAATGTCCAATCCCTGGAACGGTGCTGTGCAGATAGAGTTTAACTTCAAGTCAAAGTAATGAATTTCTTGTCATATTGCATCGATGGATTAGACAAACTAAAGCATCTCAGTGTTTGATTTAGGCTCCAGAAGCAATAACACACTCAGCTCTCTGAAAAAGATCCCTGAGATCCAGTTTTTTTTTCTCTCAATTTGTCCCCTTTCAGTCTTCTTTTAGTTTTTCTCCTCTGTACTGTTATTATTTCAACTTTTTTATTATTTTTTTTTTATCGATGCAGAAAACTGAACTTAACGGTTCACTTCGTCGTTGCCTTGATCTCCTAACAGGCTGATTACGCTGTGATACTGGGACTCATTATGTCGATGCTGTCTGTGATGTTTACAAAGCAGTAGCAGAAAACTGGTGATCTGTAAAACACGTCTTCCTTTAGTCACATTGCTGAAAGAAAGAAAATGGCCATCAAACTGCTTTAAACCACTGATGTTCTCACAGGGAGAACATTAAATAAACCTAGAACTCTCTTGTGACTGCAATATTGTATTTTCTAACCATATCTTCTCTCCTGTAGGAGTGGACTTCAAAATGAAGACGCTAGTAATAGATGGTATCAAAGTTCGAATACAGATATGGTAAGATATTGGAATGAGGCATAAAGTCAGATGGGTTTGTGCTGGAGATAGTGTGAATGCAGTGATCTGTTTGATAGGATATGAGTTAGTTTTCAACATGTTTGAAAAGTTTAGCAATTTCTGCTGCTCACAATTAGGCAAGTAGCAATCATACAGCACCGTTAGATTCAATGTCGTTTTATTGTTATGGGAAATTATGCAATTTGGCAATGAGTCTATCTTCAGCAGTTATATGTTTTAGTAGTTATGAACAAGTTTGTTGAAATTTAGTGAGATTATTTTAAAAAATAACAAATTATGGAATAAGATGTGTTTGCTTGTGGTTAAATAATCAAACACATTTTATTTTGCTGTAGACTTAAATCTAATGTGACAAATAGGCTTGATTTGATGTGAGGAGCAAGAGACATTTTTTTTAAACTGTCTGAAAAACAATAAATAAATATCTGAGTACATTTTTCTTTTACATATTGTTAAACTCATTAATATTTTATTGACGCTCTCAGCATTTACTGTCCCTCTCAAAAGTGTACACACCCCTGTGGACATTAGGAAATGACATGATAAATCACTTCAAAACTTTTCCCTCCTTTGATGTGATGCATAAGATGCAATTCAAGTCAAAAATAAACAAATCTGTGAGGGAAGAAAAGGCGGCTATGGACCAGATACATCCTCACAATCTGATAGAATTTGAGTACTTCTGCAATGCATAATGGAAAGATAAGGGTGTGCACGCTGATGCAACCATATTATTGCATCATTTGTTTTTGGGTATTTTTAGTTCTTCTATTCATTTGAATTGTAAAGAATATGTGCACTGTGGAACAGTGATTAACACTGTTTCCTTGCAACAAGAAGGTTCCATGTAAGAATCCCAGCTTGGACTCTTTCTACAATTAGTTTGTATGTTCTCCCATTGCATGACTGGGTTCTTTCCGGGTGCTCTCACTTCCTCCCACAGTCCAAAAAACATGACTGTTGTGTGTATCCTGCTATCTATAAATTGCCCTTAGGTATGAGTGTATGTGTGTGTGTGTACATGGTTGCCCTGTGATGGACTGGTGACCTGTCCGGGTTGGCAATGACCACTGGAGATAGGCACCAGCGCCTCTGCAATCCTGCAAAGATAAGTGGGTTCAGATGGATGAATAGATGGGTGGATGGATGTTACAATAAAGGTGGAAAACATTTTGAAATGATTAGCCTAATTTCTTATATCACAAAAACTGGGCATTCTAAGAGGGGAGTGTACACTTTTAAGACCTGTTATATGTAACGGCATACACCCAACATGATCATCTGTATTTTTTATGACGTTGATTAGAGCTGTATCTTTGAAATTCTGGTTCAGTGTTGTGCTCAGATGACAAGATGTTGAATTATTCCTGTGGTTCCTGTCTACCAACACCAGCTGTAAAAATAGAGTAAAAAGAGCTCATCTTTTTGAAAACACACACACATATTTTACAATCTTAAAATGCAGTAATGGTCTGTATGTTTGTTTCCATGCAGGGATACAGCAGGCCAGGAAAGGTATCAGACCATTACCAAGCAGTACTACAGACGAGCACAGGTAATGCTATTTTTTGCAATATCTGGTTTATCAGATATGGCGTTCAATAATATTTCCAAAAGCAAAAACTTCTGTTTCTGCTTAGAAATGAGCCCCATCTGTAATATAAGTCATGCCTATTCCTAGTAGCATCTATACAGGCAGCAAAAGCACCTTGAAACTGCTCTGTTGCTTTTCTTTAGCCTTGGGCTGATATGAAGTTGGAAGGGACCAAACTAAATTGTCTTTGTACCAGAAACTGGTAATGAAATTGAAGTCAAATCGTCTTGTTCCTGTTCAGTGTTAAAGCACTTTAGTGGATTATTCACCATCCAGATGGCTTACAACTTCTGCAAAAGCTTCCAATGTCCCAGACAGCATTCCAGTTTATTGAAACTAATCATATCACTTTAGCTTATCTTAACTTAAACAAATTAGGCAGCCACAACTGAAAATCTTTGAGATTTTATTGGGGCGCTAAAATTTATTTGGTTCAAGAAAAAACAAAAAAAAACAAAGAGAAATAAAGTTCACTGTCTGAGGTGCTTCAGCTCTCTCTTTTCTTTTTACAGGGAATCTTTTTGGTGTATGACATCACGAGTGAGCGATCTTTCCAGCACATCATGAAGTGGGCCAGTGATGTGGACGAAGTGAGTCATGCTCTGTGCTTTTAAGAGCTCCATAAATCAGGCACATTAAAGAATCAGAAAACAGGCTTTCCACATTTTAGAAAGAGCTACTTTAACTGATCTTCTGAGGGTTCAGAGAGCCAATTTGGAGGGAAAACATGGTGAGATGGAAACCACGTTATGTGAGATTTCATCTTTAATTTCCAGTGTCTGCCAAATTTTTAATAATGTTTCTATAAACAAAGGAAATTACATTTTTCCAGGTTTTTGTCTTTCACAAGCTCTCTCCCATGCCCTACTTTCCACTGTCATTTCCTTCATTCTTATTTTTTCTATTAATTGAGTCATTATGGGCCTAATTTCCTCTGTGGATCTGTCTGAATATAGTCTCTATTGATCTAGGCATGCTTCATACCTCGGATCATGCTCTCAATTCCTGCATGCTGTCACTCCTGTGTTTTCTCTCCCCCCAGCTTCTCCTGCCATTTGAATTTACCCTTCCTGTGTCTGTATCGCTGTTTTAAATATCCATTTATGTTCCCAATGACAAACATGTGCAGTATGCTCCAGAGAAGGTCCAGAAGATTCTTGTTGGAAACAAGTCAGATGATGTGGAGAAGAGGCAGGTGGCCACAGAGCAAGGTGTCAAGGTGAGTCAGCTACAGTCTGTCTGCATTTGATTTGCAGAGGATTCTTGTGCTAGTAATCTTAATATATTCAACACAACTTTTGATTTTGGCTAAAATTGGGACTGATGTGCCCAAACCTACAGTTTTAGTTGAAATATTAGGCAAAATAATACAGTTCTGTATTATATTTCAGTTATACGGAGCTGAAATTAGGGGAAAATGGGCACCGACTAGATGCAGTTTGAAAATTTACCACAAGAGGGAGCTGCTACCACAGGTTTTGAATTTACTTTGTCATTAGGGATGTAGAGCCCACATGTAGTCTTCTACCAATAAAAAACACTGTATAGTTTACCTGTTTGTGTTTAGGTTCTTGATCCAAAAAAACTGGACTCTTTAGTCCTCTTTAACCAAGGCATAGGTCTTAACAAATAATTTATGTGCACAGATGAGGCAAAGTAACCTGAGCTGATTGAAAACCCAAAGAATAAATGCTGCTGGATCTCCTTTTACCTCAAATTTTCCATGAGAGGTAGAATTTCTAAAAAGTTTTTGTTCAAAACACTCCAGTAAAACCTATCAAGACACAGATTCATCTTTTTTATGAGTCAGCTCTTTATCGTTCCACATAGATTTTTTTAAAGCACAAACTGAGACAATGTTTAGCTCTCTTGGCTTAGATGTAAGGGAACCTTAAGCAAACAGAGAATATGCATCTCCAATTTATAAACATTAATGTAAAATCTGCTTGACAGAGGATTTCTATGGTCCAAGGATGCAGATGTGATGCAGACATTAACCCTTTGGTGTCCCTTCATTTTGTACTTCACCTGGAAGTATTTTAGACACATAACAAAGGCTATTTTAAAGATTGCAATAAAAATATTATGTCTTAAAATTATTTCAAAATTTCTTTCGGAATGCCATAGAGGCAAGTTCTTCATATGAAGCATTTTGGTCACAGATGAATGCATTTGACTGAAATGTTGCATAATAAAAGTTTGCAAGTTTAGCAGTGTGGGGGAGATTCTCCTACACACCCGTTTCAGCTAGAGATGTGTAAAGTTTGTTTGAATTGCCAGGAATGCCACATTAACTTTAGACCATAAAAATATTTTGTACCTTTTTAATGCTTTTTAAGGATTAAAGTTTCTTACTCAGGTTCAAGAGGAACAGTGTGGTTTTTGTTCTGGTTGTGGAGCACTGAACCAGCTCTACACTCTCAGTAGGGTCCTGGAGGGTGCATGGAAGTTCGCTCAACCAGTCTACATGTTTTTGTGGACTAGGAAACGGCATTCAACCACCTTGGGAAGTCCTGTGAGGGATACTCAGGGAGCAGAGGGTTCCAGGCACCTTGATACAGGCCAGGTCCCTTTACGACCAGTGCCAGAACTTGGTCCACATTGCTGACAGTGATCACAATTGTTTCTGGTGAGAGTTGGAGTCTGTCCAGGTTGCTCTTTGTCACCGATTCTGTTCATAACCTTCATGGACAGAATTTCTAGGCACAGCCAAGGTGTTGAGGGAATCCATTTTGGTGGCATCAGGATTGGGTCTCTGCTTTTTGCAGATGATGTGTAGTTCGCTGGAGTAGTTTGTAGATGAGTGTGAAGCTGCCGGGATGAGAATCACAACCTCCAAATCTTGAGCTGGAAAAAGGTAGATAGCCTTCTTCAGGTCAGGGACAAAGTCCTGCCCCAAGTGGAGTTTCAGTGTCTTGAGGTCTTGTTCATGAATGAGGGGAAAATGGACCGGGAGATTGATAGGCATGGTGTGGCATCTGCAGTGATGCGAGCGGTGTAGTGGTCTGTCACGGTGAAGAGAGAGCTGAGCCAAACAGCGGAGCTCTTGATTTACGGGTCGATCTACGTTCCTACTCTAATCTAAGGTCAGGAGCTTTGGGTCGTCACCGAAGAAACGAGATCGTGGATACAAGCAGCCGAAATTACTTTTCACCATAAGGTGTCTGGGCTCTCCCTTAGAGATGGGGTGAGAGGCTCGGTCATCGGTAGGGACTCAGAGTAGAGCTCCTCCACATCGAGAGGACCCAGTTGAGGTGGCTCGGGCATCTGGTTAGGATGCCTTCTGGACGCCTCCCTGTTGTGAGTTGTTCCGGGCACGTCCCATCAGGAGGGGACTCAGTGAAAGATGCAGGACATGCTGGAGGGACTGTGTTTCTCAGCTGGCCTGGGAATGGCTTGGGATTCCCCCAGAGGTGCTGGCCAAAGTGGCTGGGGAAAGGGACGTCTGGGCCTCTCAGCTTAGGTTGCTGCCCTGCAACCCGACTCTGGGTTAGGCAGAAGATAATGGATAGATGGAGTCTCTCTCACTCTGTTTTATATTTATATATATGTGCACACAAACATGTGCTATCAATTATTGAAATCAAACTTTTTATTCAAACAAAATTCTTCTTCACTATAGTTAACAGTAAATAAAATAAATAAAAAAGTTAAATTAAAATATAGTTTTTCTGCCTTTAAATACTTTCTGCCTAAAATCTATATTTTTCTGCCTTTTAGCTTGCCAAAGCCTATGGAATGGACTTCTTTGAGACAAGTGCCTTCACCAACCACAACATAACAGAGGTGAGATGATCTGAAAGACACCTGAAGTTTCACAATCAAGATCAAGTTGTCATATTACCCCAATTGTTTTTCTTTTTCTTTTGTGTTTTGATGCAAAGACTTTTACACGACTGGCTGAGCAGGTACTGGCGGCCAACAAAAAGGACCTGGATCTTCTCCGGATATCCCTCAACGACGAGTTGAACCTCACTGCTCTGGAGGAAGAGGAGGGACTGTGCGACAGTGCAAGTGGCGACCAGCAGAAAGCCTGCTGGTGTTAAGGAACGGCATAGACTGTGAACATCTGTCTCCAAACACCGTTGGAAAAATCTGCTTGATTTTGGTTTTAATCTAAAATAAAAGAGACCAACTTTAAATCAGATTTGGAGGGTCACCAAATGGACAAACTTTTCAAGGGTATATAGAGAGACAGTTTGCCTTAATGCACTAGGTGTATGACAAAGTTTAATGCAAAGTTCAGAGTCGCTTTAATGAAATGCAGTCCCCATCCAACAATTTGGCACAAATTCAGGACAGGTGTAAATGTAGATTTGAACCTTTTTTTTTTTTTTTTTTTTTTTTTTTTTTTTTGCCATTTTTGTAATATTTTCATCTCTAGATGGTTGGGTGTGACTGATATAAATCATTTCACCATATTAGTTTTCACATCAACTACACTTAATTGTCTCTGATATTGATCATGGGGCCGGCTACCGCCCAAAAATGGTGCAAGCACATCAGCTGCATCCATGTACAGATCATGACTGCTTGGACAGTTGTGTGAAATTTACCACAAGAGGGTGCTAGGTGACTTGGAAAAGCAGCAAACACAGGAGATTATGCATGTTTAATTATAATACATGATCAAAGGCTTTTCTTTTTAAATCCCTCCACTGCATTCTTTATCACACTTGCAAGAGCTACCTTTAATGGACATGAAAAAATAATATATGCAGCCATTTTTTAGATTTCCTTGCTTTGTTTTCTTGTAAAATAACCTGTTTAGGTCAGATCTGCCTTCTTAATGTGTTTGATGAGAGTAGATTTGAGAACAAAATTTCAAAATTCTTATTTCCCTGTAGCAAAACAGAATGTATTTTTCTATGTTCTCTATTTGTTTAATTAGCATGAAAGAGGCTGTACTTAAAACAGGTTGACAACAGCTCCTTGCATTGTACATAACAGTTTTAAAACTGATAAGTCATTCATAAACTTTACCACAATACTGTTAGAAACTGGTACAAAGAGTCCTCAGAAAGATTCCAGATGGTCTGAAACATTTACTTTGTTGAGAAAATGTCTTGGTTATTTGTGTGTTTGTACAGACTTTTGGATGCAATTTCCTTTTTTTCCCTCCATTTCAGACGGAACAAGTGAAATGTTTGCATGTAGGTCACTTTTCTTTCCTTTTTTACTGCAACTTCAGTGAAGTTAATCATCAGTTACACATAACACAAGCAGAGCATTTGACCAGAGTTGCCTCTTAGAAGGTCACACAGAGTATTTATCATGTAAAAGAGAGCTTAACCTACTACAATTTTGCAACTTAGAATGACTAAATGCTACTAAAAGCAAATGTTAATGTGTGCCATGTGTGATATGATAGTATGTGGTACTGGGTGATGTACGCTGTAGATACACAAAGTATTATTGTGTTGTTTTTCAGGAACTTTTTTTTTTCTTGTAAACTACATAAGTGGTTATTGTGGAACTATATTAAATGAAAACACGTAAAATGCAACTTGTTATTCTTAGAGAACATATGCCAAATGTGTATGAGTAAATATTTGAAGATTTGTGACTGCGTTGGTGGTGTCTTTCTTGGTAAAGTTTAGATTAAAACATTTCTGCTCATGAAACAGTGGGTGCATAAATACATCGTTCAGTGAGTTCTTCTAATGATCACAGCTTAGCAGAGAAAACACCACAGTCATGGTGCAAAGAGAGACACTAAACACGTAAAAAACAAACAAACAATATTTAGACCTTTTTATTTGCAGATGTTTCAACATTTATTTAAAAGTCAATTCCATTTGCTGTAGACAGTGAGACTGAAAACAAAACTTTACTGTTCAGAAATTCACATGTGAGAGTGATGCTCTCTTAAAACCGGACTTGTTGCTTCATCCCTACAATATCTCTTTTGAGGAATGGCCTCTAACTGCCCAGGAATTTCTGAGAGTTTAATTATAAGTGCAAGGTGAGAAGTGAATCTGAATCACATCTCTGTGAGATTTGGGTTTTCTGAAAGGTACAGGGTTATTTAGCATTTACTAATTACTTCCAGGAATTTAATGGTTACTTTCCAGATTACTTTCCTGAATTTACAGATTACTTTTTTAAAACTACAGGTTACTTTCTGGAAGCTACAGGGTATTTTTCAGGACCAACAGTTACTTGCAGGAACCAACATGTTATGACTTTTGAATTAATGGAAAATTTCACCAAATCCACAAGCTACTTTTTGGAACCTAAATGTTATTTGAACTTTTAGAATGCATTGCTGAATTTACAGGACATGTCCTGAAAGGTGCAGGGTGCTGTCTGCCAATTACAAGGTATCTTCTGATTTTAAAAATTATTGTACAAAATTGACCAATTATTGTCTGAACTTTCTGAAATTTACAGATTATTTATAGAACTTGCAGGGGAACTTTCCAGGTTACAGTCCTGAATGTACAGGTTATTTCCCTGAACTTGCAGGGTACTTTTCAGGTTATTTTCCTGAATTTATTCATGCTTTATATGTTACGTTGGTAGTTTTAAAGGTTACTTTCCAGACATTAAGGGTTGCTTTCTAAGTTTCAGGAAAACCACCTGTAATTACCAAAAACTATAAAATGAAAAAGAAGGAATGAACTAATATGGCAGCAGCTGAGTAACAATAATGAACACAGAGCAATGAACTGAAAATGGAAAGATCTATAGAGCATAAATAAACTTGACAGAAATTATCAAAACACACAAAAAACAAAGTCCAAACACCCAATTTTATAATATTTTAGTTACTTCATTCATATATTTTTGAATATTTTTGTATAGCAAATTTATAGAAAAAATAGCAAAGCAGGATTTTGCTATCAAAATACATTGGCTTGCAAAAGTATTCATACCCCTTCAACTTTTTCATGTTTTGTCACATTGCAACCACAAACATAAATATATTTCATTGGAATTTTATGTGAAAGACCAACACAAAGTGGTATACGATTGTGAAGTAGAAAGAAAATTATACATTATTCAAAAACATTTTTTACAACTAAAAAACTGAAAAGTGTTGTGTGCAAAAGTATTCAGCCCCCTTTTCTTTGAGTGCAACCAATTGCCTTCAGAAGTTTCCTGATGAATTGCAAATGACTAAATCGAGTCCACCTGTGTGTAATCTAATCTCAGTACAAATACAGCTGCTCTGTGACAGCCTGAGAGGTTGGTTAAGAGAATATTTGGGAGCAAACAGCATCATGAAGTCCAAGGAGCACACCAGACAGGTCAGGGATAAAGTTGTGGAAAAGTTTAAAGCAGGCTTAGGCAATAAAAAGATTTCCAAAGCTTTGAACATATCACAGAGCTCTGTTCAATCCATCATCCAGAAATGCAAAAAGTATAGCACAACTGTAAACCCACCAAGACAAGGCCGTCCACCTACACTTGCAGGCTGAACCAGGAGAGCACTGATCAGAGATGCAGCCAAGAGGCCCATGGTGACTCTAGACGAAGTGCAGAGATCCACAGCTCAGGTGGGAGAATCTGTCTACAGGACAACTATTAGAGGTGCACTGTACAAATGTGGTCTTTATGGAAGAGTGGCCAGAAGAAAGCCATTGTTAAAAGAAAACCATAAAAGGTCTCATTTGCAGTTTGCCAGAAGCCATGTTGGGGACACAGTAAACATGTGGAAGAAGGTGCTTTGGCCAGATGAGACCGAACTTTTTGGCCAAAATGCAAAACGCTATGTGTGGCGGAGAACTAACACTGCACATCACTCTGAACACACCATCCCCACTGTCAAATATGGTGGTGGTAGCATCATGCTCTGGGGGTGCTTCTCTTCTGCAGGGACAGGGAAGATGGTCAGAGTTGATGGGAAGATGGAAGAAAACCTGTTGGAAAAGCAATTCTTAAATACTAATTAAATCACTCTGAGGACAGGATATAGTTAACTCACTGACCCTTTAGCTTGGAAATAGTAACTATGTCCTGCTGTTGGTGAGAATAGCAAATGTGATTGTGTTTTCTAAAGAAAGCAAGGGTATTTGTATCTTTAAGTGTTTTCTTTAGCAGGCAAATGAGCTAAATGTTTTGAAATTTCAAAAGATTGTAGATTTTTGCCCTACTCAGACTGCATCTTGCGCTCATTGTTTTTAACTTAACTTTCCGGAATTGTATCTGTTTATACATAATTCAGTATTTGTGTCACATGCAACATTTTTTCTGTTTCTAACATCCATCTCACCTTGAAATGCTGACAGCAAACATTTTACTAAATAGGGGTGTTAAGTACCTCATTACATTTGAGGTATGTTCTCTGAGTACGTCTTTCAAATTTTTCTGTCATGCCTTAAACTAACCACTAGGTGACAGATTCATCCCATTAGCTCTTTCTTTTCCTTGTCAATGGCTGTTTTTTTATTGCATCCACTGAAAACATGACATAGCCTGAATTTTATCAGATGTATAAGAGTTTACATAGCATAATATGCTACCCTATATGTTACTATCATTTAGTGATCACATTGTTCTCAAAACATTGCTGGTGAAATGCAATAAAATGTGCAGAGGAGATTTTTAATATATAAAATGATGTAATATTAATTTATATTGTGTAGCGGCAGGATTTTCTTAAGTATGTGAGCAGGGAAAAAAAACTGCAATGCATTTGTTCATCACCTCATTTGAGCTGTTAATGTTGTAAACTCATTAAGGCTTTTTGGGATAATTTTACCACAACAATGAATATTCAAAGGGGACTGTTGTCTGGTGGAAAGACGTGACAGCTGAGTATCTCTCACAACAGTAAGCGACACACAGACACACGTACAAAATGACAAGTCGCTGTGCACGCGCTGACACGTCGCACCCACATGCACACATCCTCTGCCCATACATGCAAACGGGGAGCCCATTGTTGCTGTTGCTAGCAATTATAATCATCAGCCACGTCGTTTTCTGCAACACCATCCCAACCACATTCCTTCAGGTCTTGCAGCAGCTGTCTGACATTCAACCATATGGTGTGTCTGCGTGTGTGTGTGTATGAGAGAGAGAGAGAGAGAGAGAGCGAGAGAGCATATGTGTGAGGAAATGGGGGAATGTTTCAGTTACAGTGATATAACTGAATCTGTGTGGGGAAGTGTGGGATGGAAGAAGACAGACAAAAAAGATCCCAAATATTCCCACAGATATCCACATACCCATGATGTTTTGCACAGCGATGCTGAAGTAGAAGGATTGTGTTGGTGTTTTAACAACAATTATATCCCCAAGCATTACATCAAGATCTGTATGTTACTTGCTTTTTAATGCAGTAATCTCTGGTGTGTCACAGGTCCAAAATGAAGAATGTCTTCACTTTGCAATGAAACACATTTATTGTATTATTTAAGATGACATCAATTAAATGTTTCCAAAATCTATACCTAACCTGTCTGCTTGACAGTCTAATTTTCATTGCTCATCCCTTACCAGCCGACCTCCATATTGGATCTATTGACTTTTTACACTCTAAATGATATGCTGTTATATTCCTTTGCTATTTGTGCAGTTGGTGAATCAATTATCAGAGCAGATTTTTTTTTGTCAATATGCAGCTGTGGTGCACTTTCCTGGGAGTTGGAAAATGTTGAGAAGGTATTCAGACCATTCTGATCCATCCAATTTCCTGCTTTCCTCTAAAACGGAGAGCAGCTTCTGTAGCCAAAAGTGAGAAGATTGAGAAATTGAGATTTTTAACAAGCATAATTGTTTGTGAATTTAAACTGAGTGGTCAGCGCCTTAAAGAGTCAAAGAAGAAAACATCTGCTTCTGTTGCTTGCTTGTTTTCATGGTTACAATTATGTCATGTGTTCTATTTATGTTCAAAAATAACAAATTAGTAAATATTTCTTGATGGTTTAAGATTCTACAATAGTTTCCTGAATGAGATGTTTATTTACTGTCTAACATGACATCATTACAGCATATTTATGAGATGTCGTACTTGTAAATATGACTAGTCCAATAAAGTGCCAGTCATAACAAAGCAATGAACTACATCAAACAAATTCCATGGAGACCAGCACATTCAGAGACACATTCAGCATAATCACATGCTCACAGTCAGTATTGCTCATGAGATGACGACTTCATGCAAAGGCCAACAGAGGGCCTTTTAACACGCCCACTCCTAATCCTGAAATACCTGCTCAGCAGCTTTAATTAACTACCCCAGCATCATGCCATGCCAGACCAAGACCCCCCCTCCCTCTAAACACTCAACCTACCCCATCCTCATCAATTTCTTCATTCCTAACAGAGCTGTAGCTGTATAGTCACAGTGCAACAGAATATGTGAGGAGAAAATAGACTCTAAATCACACATTCAGATGGAGTGGTGTGGGCGGATGCTGTTTTGTGCAGCCAGATCTTACACTGAATCAATTTGTCCTCCATTTTCTGATGCCACCTGTACTTGCCTGGTGCTTTTTAAAGTGACTCGTGTTGTTGAAAAGCAACTCCATTTAGCTTTCTTTGCCGTATAAAAAAGGCTGAGCAAGTGTCACAACTGGTGAGTAGGTTGAAGGACTCAAATGCAGATACGAGGTCAGCAGACGGATAAATGCAAAGCAAAAGAATTTTTATGGAACCAAAATCAAATATGACTGGAAGACGGTGGAAATGTCAGAAATAGTCATCTTGAAATACTCATAGCAGCATAAGGCAGAAGATAAATTTGACCTGACTGGTACTAAAAAAAAAAAAAAAAAAAAAAAAAAAAAAAAAAAAAAAAAAAAAAAAAAAAAAAAAAAAAAAACACACACACACACACACACACACACACACACACACACACCAACAGAAAAGCTGGCAAAGAATCTGTTCAATCAATTGCACCGTTTCAAAGGCAGAACTGCATATATACTGTATGTAGCTAACCCGTCCGCTGCCCAACCCTCACTCTCATTAGATTTTACAAAGAAATGAACTGATGCAATGTGATTTAGAAGAAAATTTTTTGCATGAATCAATGAAATTAACATAAAAACAGTTCGGATCAGAAAGTACGTGTGTTACAAGCTCCAAAATGTTCTGTAGTGGTGTTTTAGTTGACCTCTGTTTTATGGATTTAAATCTGAGTGTGAATATACAGGCTCGGTACAATTGAGTTTAGCAGTTTGCGCTTAAAAAATCAGAGTAACATAATTTATGTTATTTTCTAATCTTTAACAGCTAACAGGATCAGTTTAAAATAAATTGGCTTCCTTTTCTGGCTACATGGGAATTCAGTTCAGATTAGATGTATCTCATTAAAATGATTCAAAGCAGTTTAACCCTTAAGATAAACATGAACAAATCAGACTCACTACTCCACAACAGTGCTATGTTTCTGATTTTTATATATGCACTTTTTGCATGTGTGGATTTATTTTCAGCATAATTGCAACTGGGTTTTGTGAGACTGAAAGGTCTTCACTGAACCTGTCTGGTCTAACTTGTCTTACTTTTTACTGCAGGGCAATGATATGAATGAGAATGGAAAACAAAAGTACAAACACTCAGAAATAATGAATCTCTCACTTTAACTGTCTTTATACAGCTTGTTCTATCATTTTTGATGAAGGGTGCTTTATATGTCCTTTGCAATGTGGTTAAAATAAACTTTACCTTTATAAGCAACAACTGCAGTGTATGCATTTAAATATATAAATCAGCTTAAATATGGCAATCCAGGAGCTGTTAAAAAGTATACAATACTTGTGTTGTGGAAACAGGAGTTAGATTTAATTATTAACGCAACAATAATGTGGTTTTATCTGTCTATCTATCTATCTATCTATCTATCTATCTATCTATATATATATATATATATATATATATATATATATATATATATATATATATATATATATATATATATATATATATATATATACCATAACTGAAGAAGAGAAGACTGGGGATCTGAAGCAAAATACAACTTAACAACATCTAGATCATATCAGACAAGCTCCACAAGAACCGTAAAGCATCCAACATCTATGGTTCCATGACTCAAACGTACATTTTTCAGCTTGCATAACTAGTTTTAATCAGTGCTGGTGAAGACAAAAAGCTTGTGTCAAATGTGCAGATGAAGCACTGCATCAGCAACTTGTCACAGATCAAGCTTTAATCCTCATTTCTTCTTTTTAATCCTGTTAGAAGCACAGAGTAAGGGAGTGTTCTTGCATTTTACTTCAGAATATGTGTTGGCTTTTCTTTTTCTGAAAAAAACAGTCACATGTGCCAGCATCATAAACACTGTAGCTGACCCATACAGCATGAACTGAGCACATTGAATACAAGTGGATGCAGGAACACCACATATTAGTAGTGCTCCATGGAAATTGGAGCTGAATGGTACATTTTCCCTTTTTAATATCTATTTTTTCCAACCTCAGCCCCCAAATCCTATCAGAGCACATCCATATCCCGGCCAACCACCAGCCTGCTTCTGCCCACGTTGCCCCCATGTGAAGCTGGAAATCAAAAATGTCTCCTCAGGACAATCAGTGTTATTTCTGGTGAGGAAATGTTCTGTTTGTGTGTGCTGTGCATGCACACACAGCGGGGGTGGCTTGTGTGATTGAGAGGCTCCAGAAGAGGACTGTGTGTACTTATATATGTATAGGCGTGTATGTGTGTGTGTGTGAGTCCCCTTATATGTGTGCTTGAAAAGGGTCCAACTCCAAGGCACTTGTTCTTCTGCAGGGTTTTGTGATGTCATCCTCCCACCTATGCTCTGTGTTTTCACACCAATGTGAGTCAACCTGCTCCAGCGCTCTTTGTGAGGTGATGTATATGTGCAAACAGCACCAACCAGGAGGTATTTTGAACTTCAGACAATGCCTTTGCTTTTTCAAACATATGTTAAAAGAGATTTCTGCTAGTTTGTGCATTGTACAAAGGAAAGGTGGGATTGCAAGGATCACAGTGCTGCACGTTGTTTGACAAAGAGCCTGGATGGTAATCCCCAGTCTCTTTGGAGCATGCAGACAACAAAAAGTGGATATGAAAATGTCTTCTTCCAAGGCAACACATTTTTTTCAGAGTAACAAACTTACTGTCACATGCATAAAAATGACAAAAAATTGCTGTAGAATGTGACTTTTGAAGGCTGCTGCAGTCATGAAAACAGGCTAACAGAAAAACTTTGGAGAAAAAGAAAGATTAGAACTTACATGCATTCAACTGATCATTGAGGAAATGAGAAAAACTGAATTACAACTGCTTGTAAGACTGAAAACAAGATGTATGTCGAAAAATAGCTATGGTACAATAGAAATCCAAGTCTTGAGATGGAGTGGGTGCTGGATGGATTAATAAGGGTCTTGTCTGCATTGACAAGGGTGTTGCTTCCTAGATGCAACGGCAAATTGTATTAACTTGGGTTTATTAAAGAAAAAACAAAGAATATTGATGTTACCTGTTCAACTTGACTTGAGTAGAAATTAAAATGCAAAATTTAAGCTTGCAGGACTAAATATAACTTGATGCATGAGAATGTGCTGTGATTACAGGTTTTTTACATCTTACATAAAGCTATGAAGATAAGAAAGAATAATTTTCAATGAAGTTGCTTGTAGCTGTATTAAATATATGCCCTGTTCTTCTGCAACATCTACATTGCTTAATTTATTTGGCAAAACACAAAAGCTGAAATGAATACAGTGAGTTTGGGCAAAATATTTCTCACCTGTCTGCCTTTGCTTACAGAAAAGTTTTTTAAATTTACGTTCTGCTTCATGTTGCATCTTAAAAATAGTTTATTTTTAGTTTTAGTTTTATTTTTAAGTCATGAATCATCAGTTTAATGACTTAACATGAAAGACTTAGGAAACTAGAATTAGGTGAGTTGATGTCGATGTTCTGAATGGAAAAAGATTAGTTAAAGGATATCCAAGGACGATGGTCGTTGGATGCAAAAGAGATAGAAGCTGGAAACGAGAAACACAACTTGAAAGAACTCATTAGAACCAAAGCTCCAGTGAAAGGAGACGAAACAAAAACAAAGGGTAAGAGCTAAAGAAACATACAAAGGGCTGGAGAACGCCAGTAACCACCTTTAATCTCAGAACGAACCAGAAAAACTGGGGTAGTCTCTTTAAAAAAATATAAATATACATAAAAGGTAAAACATTTACCAGAACATAAGGTTTGTCTCCTCCTGTGGTTTATCACAAAAAAAAAAAAAAAAAAAAAAAAAAAAAAAAAAAAAAAAAATTATTTTGGTAATCTTCTGAAATTTCATTTAAATTTTGGGTTTTTTCTTTGCAACATCAGAGTAATGTTGAATAATTTTGCATTACAGTGGATTGTTTTACCTTACAATGGTTTGAACTCTACACAGTTCTCTCTCAAGTAGTACTGTAACTGCTTCCTGGTTAGTCCATTGCCCATAGAAAGGGCTAAAGTTATTGTTTGTATGAATAACCTCAGAAAATAGCTTACTACTTGCTGAAATCTGCTTCTGAGTAGCATGAAATATGACACCTGTATGGCAACCAGTATCATGAGTTTGTTGATGGAAAATTTTATTACAGGGTAATATCTTATGACGTTATTAATCTGATGCTCATGTCATGTTGTGTTTTTATTTGAATGCCTAAGAACTTTGACCATATAAACCTGTCTGAGCTACACATAGTTCCAAGGTTAGCTGTTTCGGAGATGTTTTTTTCTGCATCTGCAAGGGAGACAGACTGTCTCTCGTGTTTATGATTCTCTGTCCTTGGTATAAAAATGATGTGTTGACTCTGTCTGGCAAAGCTTTCACCCTGACCTGATGTGTTGCAATACACTTTAGAGAGAAGTGGGACAAAAGTAGTTCAAGAAGATTACTGTGTGCACCATCTGAAATGTTTACTGGACACAGGAAGAATATCAATCTAAATATCTGAAATGTTCTCCTTAGTTAAGTATGAATTTCTAAATATCTGGGTTAATGAGCCTCTCTGTCTATTAAATGTTAAAAGAGCTTGCCATATTCTAACGCACAAACAAGAGAAAAGTTTAAATTAAATTCAATTAGCATTGAATTATGAGTTTCTTAACATAACTTTCAAGCAATAAAAATGTTTGTGTGCACATTCGTCAACTTGTTATGTTCAGGTCCTGCTGCTGGAGCTGCACAGCTGAATTGTGCAAAATTCTCTGCAGACTTTCCTCAGTGTTAAACTAAACATTGAGACCCGTAGCATGAAAAATTAGTCAAATTATAAAGAGCTGAAAAACCATCTAAGAATGTTTGTTTTCTTATTTTAGATGCTGTTAAACAATACAACATGAACTGAAGAAACATTCTTCACTCATCCAACGTCACTAGTTTACTCCCACAATGACAATTGCAACAAAGCTCTAATTGCTCACACACTCCAAAGGAGACGCAGTGGTCTCCACTTTTGAAAAACAAGCGCATCAAATTTTGTCTATTTTCAGAGAATACTGTCTGCATTACGCCCCTTTGAAATGAGGACAAAAGAACCAGTGTGTGTGAACACAACTTGTCGCCTTTCGTCGTGTCAATCTCTATTAGTGCAGGAGCACCGTTTGAGTGCAACTTTGTGAATAGGGCTCATTCTTTTCAGTCATCTGCTTCCAGGGGTAACAGAAGCAGGAATTTCACCCCTCTCCCTCTCTGGGTTACCACAGCTATGTGTAGGTGCTTCTAACTTTACCAGTTGACATCTTGTTATAACTCTTACATTGTAATGTCAAGCTGCTGCACACTGTCACAATTAGATATGGACAGCCTGGGCTAGAAGAATTTAGCACAAAAAGACTTAGTTGCAAAACATAAGAAAATATCTTTATCCACTGTTCCTAAGAAGCTCCTAGATAAAAACAAAGCAAAAAAATCAAACCCAAACAAAGCACAACAACACTGACATCATAAAAAAAATAAAGAAAACAATATTTTTGTGAGACACCATTACACAAAACACAGCAACAAAAAACTTAAAAAAAGAAACTCAAATACAACATCAGAAAAACACATCACCAAAGCAAAACAAAGGTGTACAAATACAGACTGCAGCTTCAGGGGCTCTTGGTCTGTACGCCCCTTTCCTCTTCCACATCTTCATTTCATTCTAATGCATTAGTGTTCATAACCATGTACTTTGCTTTGATTGCGTTTTATCATCTGAAAGCTTTCTATATGATCTACATCATTTAATTTTGCTTCTGATTTACATTAGACCAGTTAAGTCTTATAAAATATGATAGATTGTGACCTTTGATTAAACCAAAATCCCTTTGACTGTGGAGAATGAGGACATCGAAAATCAAATTCAACACTTTAAAAAGGTGACAAGTGAGGAAAGCCTAATTTTTAATAGTGAAGTAAAACAATCAGCATGTTAGCTTGACCATAGAGCATACGGCATTGTCTGCAAATCTTCTATTATTGTTTATTTTCTTATATTTTTCCATTCTAGTTTATTCCTCGTGTTAAAGTATTCTCATATTTTCTGTTTTGGATTTATTTTAGATAATTTAGATTAGTGTTTATTTCAAATTACGGTTCGGAGGGCTGTTTCACAAAACCAAGATAGCACCTTAATCTGGTCTAATCTGAATATTTCATATTATCAGCATTCAGGTAAGAGTGAGTTATGGTAAGACCTAACATCAACTACATAAATGTGTTATGTGCATTAAATTATCTTAACACATCTTTTTGTTTCAGATGATCTGTGACGCTTACTGCATCTTGAGTAACATCGACGCAAAGTGGCCTGACCCAATCCATAACTCCTTGTACTAGATACATGAGCCTTTTTTTAATGGCTAAAATAAATACGAGAATGAAATATGTGCACAAGCACTTTCTAAGACATTGGTACAAGTCATTTGTATATTGTAGTCAACATTTTATCCAGTTACTTACCAGTTTTCAGAATGTTTTCATATTTAATCATGACCTGTTCCCAGGTCCTCTTTGGTCCAGTCATGTTTGTTCTGTATAAATATTGATAAGGTGTGTAACAAAAAAAGAGTAACATGAATTAATCCGCTGTCAGATTTACATGCTACAATATTGACTTCCACCATTCATTTTTAAGTTTAAAGTTGTTAATTTGAGCAAATGGCACGTAACTCTTCGTATGGTATGATTATGACATTTCTTGTTAAGAGTAGTGGTTAGCTGTTAATCATTTCCTCGTTTGTCCTGACCTGCTCCTTCTCAAGCTACATCCATTCACCTGTAATTTGCTCTTCTGGTTCTTGTCATTTCCACTCCCTCCTCAGGACACATAAACTCTGTGTTTTTTCTGATGTTACCAGTTTTCCGTTCCAAGCCCATGCCTTAGTATTCTAACAAGCGTTATAAGTTTTCTTTGTTTATTATTTATTAAAGACTTTAAGGGGGGGCATTGCGCAGTGGTTGGAGCGAGTGTCCTGTGTACAAGAGGCTGCAGACCTCGATGTGGCTGTCCCAAGTTCAAGTCCTGTCCTCTGTACCTTCGCCATGTGTCGATACCCCCTTCTCTCTGGTTCTTTCCTATCAGATTACTTGTGAATAAATGCCACTAGAGCCAAAAAAATTCTTTAAAAAAAGAAAAAAGACTTCGCTTAGCTGCATAGCTCTCTGCAGTTGGGTTCTTCCTTACTCCACCATTACACCTTGATGTGAAAGTGAACTATACTTTTATAACCATGGCAGGATGAATTGCTGGTATTATATGTCATGATAGTTTAAAAGATAGAGATTCAGCAGAGCAATATACAGTGCAGTATTTTTGATAAATGCTGGCTCAGTGAAGGAACATATGCGGGGGCTACAGTCCTCAATGCTGTTGTCCCTGGTTTGATCCCGGGCCATTTTCTGCGTGTCTTCCCATTCCCGTCTGCCTTTCTTCTTGTCCAGCTTTGGCAAAATAAGGGGCATTAGTGCAACAAAAATACCTTCTAAAAAAATCTAAAATTTGTAAGACATATTATTACCTCCAAGAAAACACAGAACCTGGCATCAAAATAGAAACATGCTAATTAATATTTTGTACATCATAAAGTGTCTCAGTCACATTGTTACAAAACAGTAATGTGATAGACAAAACACACAAACAAAACAGATTTCCTTGAAGCAGATGTCCTCTACATGCACTCACTCATTAAAACCAGAGCAGAGGATTATTGCATCAATCTTGTTACTTAGGTTTGTGTAGAATCCAGTAATTATGCATGGTTCTTCTGAAAATCTTTTTTTTTTATACATATATTTTTATCTATACAAAAATATTTTCATGTAGGAACACAGAGAGTTTCATTGTAAGACTGCAAAGAAAGCTGAGACATTCTGGCTAAACTGATAAAAATGCTGCATGTGGAGCTTTAGCATTGCAGTTTACATCGGTTTATGCATATCTTTTGGAAAACATCATGGCTTCAATTAAAAAACTAACATAACAGCCTGAAAACCTTTTCTTTTTTTTTTGTCTAATAAATCTCAGTACCCATTCCCTCTGCTAAAGACAAATACATGCTACCAATGAAAAGCATCACTACATTTAATTAGACATTAGTACGGAATTAGCACATGCCAGAGTTTTGACAAGAACTTACCCCTAGTTTTTGATGTCAAAGTATGTGCTAGTCATTCTATGTTTATGCAGGACTACAGATAACATCTTTGAACAACTGAAATCATGGAGCTTTTGTTCATTATAGTTGAGATTTCATAAATATCAACAGTGTACTGTTAGAGTTTTCTTAAATTTCATTAGCTAACGTGTATCTTTTGGTCTTTCACTTAAGCAGGGTTGCACAATGGCAGAATTGGTAAAACTGTTGCTTTTATGTGCAAAGGTTAGTACTGGGTTCAAATGCATGTTCTCTCTGTGCATGCATGGGCCCTCTCTGGGTACACCAGCTTCCTTCTAAAGGCTAAAATATGACTCTTAGTTTCATTAGTCTCTCTAAATTGTCGTTAGGTATGAGTGTGTGTGTGTGTGTGTGTGTGTGTGTGTGTGTGTGTGTGTGTGTGTGTGTGTGTGTGTGTGTGTGTGCATGGCTGTTTTGTCCTGTGAGTTTCTATGTTGACCTGTGATGGACTGGTAACCTGTCCAGGGTGTACTGGGATCCCCCCTGCGACCTTGCAAGGATAAGTAGGTATAAAAAATGGATAGATTGATGGATAGAGAAAACTCTTAAGTTCTATAAAACCACTTTCAAATGAGTTGAAGCTCATGAATTTAATTTTATGCTTCCCAAACAAAGTTTCTAAAATTTCATTTATACTTACGAAATATCAAATATCTTTTTAGTTTACTGGCATAAGCAAGACTGAAATCTTTCTTTCAGTTAATATGTCTCTGTAATTCTTTAATCTACATTGAATTACATTATGTGGCTAACCCAATTAGACTCCGAAAGCTAATCCTCAGTGGGTGGGGGGAATCTCCAGAGAACAATACAAACCGCCCACACAAATATCTGCCACATGACAGACTGTGGTAGCGTCAGGACTCATATAGCTACAGGACTGGTTTTAATGACAGTAATCTGTTTTTGTTTTTTTTTTTGTTTTTTTTTGGGGGGGGGGTGTTTATTAGATTGTTATGCAATCCTGAATGACATTTTACAATAATGGATGGCTTGATGACAAGTGGAAATCAGAGATTGGTGGTGTGAATGAAGAAAATATTAAGTATTGTCACTGGAAACAAAATGTTATCCACTGAAAAGAAAGACCAGACTGAATCTGAAGAAAGTTGCAACTACTCAGCAGAGACAATGTATGAGAGAGAACAAGAGATGAATTCCCATGGCTCTCATAATATTCGCCTACTCTTCATGTGGGTACCTGCTGAGCAGCTTTAATTAGTCCAATGTTCTTTCTCTTATCTAATTAAAAATGTATGATTCTATAATTAATGTATGTGAGGAAAGCAAGCAGGTAGGATTTGAAAAGGGCATGTGTGGTGTAAAGACCTAATCAATCCCTTTGCATGCATTTATAATGTGCTGTTATTTATTGTAAAATGATGGAATACAAAATAACATACAGGGTTTTGCAAATGTATTCATACACCTTGAATGTTTCACATCAACCGCTGAATTTAATGTATGTTACTGAGATTTTACATAACAGATGCCACATAGCATTAAGTAGTGCATGGTTTGGAGGTGGCCAGAAAAGAATACATGATTTTCAAACTAAACAATGAAAAATCTGAAAAGCCTGGTATGCATTTGAATTAAATCCCCTTTACTCTGACATTCCCAAATCATATCCAGTGTAACCAAACTGTTTTAGAAGTCACCTGTTTAGTGCAACATCCACCTGTGTGCAATTTAGTCTCAGAATAAATACAACTGTTCTGTGAAGACATCAAAACAATTTTAGACTAAACGAACTAATTAATTTAAGATTATTTAAAAAAACAGCATTATGAGGACCAAGGGACACAGCAGACAAGTTAGGAATAAAGTTGCAGAAAGGTTTAAAGCAGAGTTAGGTTATCAAAATAATATCAAAAGCTTTGAAAATTTTACTAAGCACTGTTCAACACATTATCTATAAAAGGAAATAATAAAGCACAACTGCAAACATCCCAAGCTAGGAACTGGCAGGTGGAGAGCATTAATCAGAGGTCAGCCAAGAAGACCACTGTATCTTTGCAGCTCAGGTTAGAGAAACTGTTGACAGGGAAGCTATTAGTTTTGTACTCTACAAATCTGAGCTTTACAGAAAGTGGCATGAAAAAAGCCATTGCAGAACGAAAGCCATAAGAACGTCAGTTTAAATGTTGCCATAAAAGATGTAAGGGCATACTGCAAATGTGTGGAAGAAGATACTATGGTCAAATAAGAGCAAATTTCTGTTGCTGTTGGGATAGTTTCCTTTAGATGGGATGTCAAGCTTTTTGCAGGACAACAACTGAAAACATACAGTCAGAGCTACAATGGAATGGTTTAGATCATAGAGTATTTATGGTTTAGAATGGTCCAGTCAAAGTCCAGTCCAAAATCCAAATAAAACTTCAGAGAGACTTGAAAATAGCTGTTTTTAGAGACACACATCAGCTAATCTGACTGAGCCTCAGCTATTTTACAAACAAAAATTGGTAAAAGAAGGAAAGAAAGAAAGAAAGAAAGAAAGAAAGAAAGAAAGAAAGAAAGAAAGAAAGAAAGAACATGACTCTCTGGATGTGGGTAAAGTCATACCCAAAAATTCATAACCCCTTCCTTATGAAACTGCAGGAAAAGGAAGTTCTACATAATATTGACTGAGAGGGCTGAGTACAAATGCATACCATGTTTTAGATTTTTATTTGTGGACATTTTTTAAAAGTCAGGTATCATCTTTCTTCCACTTCACAATTTTGAAATACTTTGTTGTTGGTCTTTCAAATAAACTCATAATAAAAAAGATATGACTTTTTCATTGTTCTATGAAGAAACTGAAAAAGGTTCACAGGATGTAAATAGTTCTATAATGTGGCTGAATTATACAATATACAATACTATAAAATACTCCGTGTGTGAATGTGAGCGTGAATGGAAATGACTGACTTCCTTATAAAGAGTCTTTGAGTGTCCTAATAAAGTGCTATATATGTCTGATGTGATTTCATTGCACTATAGAGTTTCAGATGTTTTGTTGATTTAAAAAAAAAAACATTATGAGTCACAAATAGGAACGATAGAATAATAGTTGTTGTTGTTTTTTTTTTGTTTTTTTTTACCAGACTATGATGCATAGAATCATAGAATAAACCTTCATAATCCTAACTGACCGAAAACAGGAAGTGTGTGTAAGCATCTGATTTCAACTGTAGTTTCATGTGCAAGAAACATTTAGTACTAACAGATATCTTGTTATTTCAATTAGTGCCACTATTCAGATGAATTTTACTTACTCTTTAAATTCCAATTCTTTTTAGTGCCATGTGTTTTCACATCATGTATCCATGAGTTTATGTGCGTAAGCATGCCCATATTCTACTCTGCATTCATCCTATTGTTCATAACAAAGGGCTTAATTGTTCCTCTTGTTCAGAGTATTCAAGTTGAGAAACAAATAATTTTGTCAGGAATGGCATTGAAAATTACACAAGAGATTCAACTGCACTGTTAAACAATAGTGATCTGAACGGTGAAAACAAGGACAGCTTTTTCTTTTCACTGTCAACATGTCATGCAGAGTAAGATGTATATGTATGCACAAATGTATATGGGTTTCTGGATGATGTATGGGTTAAACACTGTCAAACTTTTTATATGGTCCTCAATTGGCCTTTGTTGTGTCATCACTCCTAACATCATGTCCAATTACTAAGTAGCTGATATCAGAAGAAAAATCAGATGCATATCATATGGGCTGTCATCAAATGGCAAACGAGATTCAGTTGGTTCCAAACTTGTAGGAGAATAAGCTGAACAAACTGGACCAAATTTAAGGAAAAGCATTGAGTTATACAAATTTAATGATCATGATGCATTGTGCTTTACAATATGAATAACAAAAACACACTTTACTCTTACAGTAGTCAGATTCATTTTTTGTTTGTTTTGCTTAAACCATATAACCTAGATATTGAAAAGTGGACAGTTCTAAGAATTAAAGATGAATATCATACAGTTCATTCATATGATATATTTCATTGGTGAAGAAGTTAAACATATGGCTTACACAATGCAAAAAAATGAATCAGTTAAAAACTCAACAGGTTAAAAATATTGTCTCAACATGTTTTATTCAACACTGCATTAGAAATTTGAGTTTTCCATTTTTAAGGCAGAAAATTTTAAAAATATAATTTAGAGATTATATAACTCATTGACTTAAGCAACTGAAAGACCTCCCTCACTTTACTCAAATCTGAAATAAACTTGATTATAATTGCAGAGTAAATTGAGTGATACAATATAATTACTTGTACTTGAAAATATCAACCCTATTAGGTAAGTTATAGGTAAGATTCACAATGAACTACTTTAGGCACAGTTCCAGAAAAACATCCATCCATTTTCCATACCTACTCATCCTGTGAGAGGGAGGGCTGGTGCCTATCTTCAGATGATTATTGGGAGAGGCAGGGTACACCAGGGTGGAGGTGGGTAGTAACTAGTTACATTTATGCAGTTACATTTACTTGGGTAACCTTTTGGAAAAATACTTTTGGGAGTAATTTTACTGCACCCCACTTTTTAATTTTACTTGAGTAATATTATAAGGAAGTCTCATGACTCTTACTTGAGTAAAATTTCTGGATACTCTACCCACTGTGAGTAACTGTACTGAGTGAAGAACAAAGATATTTTAACCAAAATGCAACAGAATGTATCAAAATGTTATTTGTATTAACTTTTTCAATTTAGTCTTTAAAATACCAGAGTCTGTGCATAACTATACATTTTTAGTCTATCTGATGACATTGTTTAATATTGAATCTGATTTTACAGTCAAGTACTCAGTAGTGCTACTCTTACTTGAGTACAATTTTTGGGTACTCGACCCACCTTTGCACCTTGGACAGGTCTGCCCAGGGTATACACCTGTCTATTGCAGGGCAACATAGAGACACACAGGACAAACCACCAGGCACACACTCATACCTAAGGATAATTTTGAGATCTCAGTTAATTTGTAAGTCATGTTTTTGGACTGTGGGAGGAAGCCGGAGTACCTGGACAGAACCAATGCATGCACAGGGAGAACATGAAATTTTTATGCAGAAAGACTCTGGGTCACAATTCGAACCCAGGACCTTCTTGCTGCGAGTCTACAGTGCTACCAATTGCACAATGTTGCACAAAAAACATTGTTTGAGTGTTCATTTGCATGTACTTATGCGTTTGCCATTTAAATACAACAAATACATTACAAAAAAAACATATAGTTTTTATTTTTGTGTATATAATAGGTTTTGGCCCTCTCTCTCTGTACAAAGTGTGATACTGATCGGCGCTGAAACCAACCACAAAAACCGCTGAGAGCTGCATCCGAATCTGTTGCTAGAGCAACGGTCTCCCTCGATCCCATCTTTTACCCAGCGGTTTGCCCATTTGTCCTTTATCTTCCATTGACAGTCCTATCGCGAGAGCACAAATGCCTTCAACATGAAGCCACTGATGCGCATCGCGAGACTGCAAGAGGGGGAGAGGCGGTGACCTCATCGTCGTGGCGAGGCGGAGCGAACCGCTGCAACTTTGGATGAACTTCTGATTTGAACAAACCGAGAGGCGGTTGGGGAAGCACACGGAGCGGTAGATAAAGAGGTGCAGAATTCCCACAGGATTTCTGCTCTTCTGTTAAACATATCAGACATTGCAGACACGGTTTATTAATTCCCGTTATTGACCAGCGAGAGCGGCGTTTTTTCTTCTTCCCTAGGAGGCAGACAAGGTGGAAATGAATAAAGGTAAGCGTACGTTCACGGCTCTGTTGGGTCTTCACGTTGACACACAAGCGCCACAGAAAGCCTTATGCTGTCAGTGTTTCTGTGTGTTTAGAATCGATTCGTGTCTCAAATTAAGGTGACAATTAGGTGATAAAACTAAACAGAAAAGTTGAGCTAACGGCCAGGTAACTCCGTTTGTCTGTGGTCGTGCATGTTAGCTAAGGTCCAAATCAATTAGCTTTATTTCTTATATTAATTGTGCCATTTATGCGGTTAGAAGCTTTCAGTCCCCTTCCAGGTACATCAACCTAACGCACAGCACTTATGAAAATGAAGACGATTCACCCTTGCTCTTAAAGAAACAGGAAATCGTGCTAAACGGATAAAGATAATGATAATTGTTTGTTTAAGTCATTCCATGACTGCAGCATAATTTGCGACGGAAAACCGCTGCCGTGGGTTTCCTGTCTGTCTCTGATCGCTCTGTCGCTGATTGTCTCATTCTTTAGGACTTTGAGCAATGCTTGTGCAAAGGTATACATCAAGGCTCTCAGGTTAACGTAAGGGGACATTGATAGAGTCCTGTAAGGTGTTAAACTACGTTGCAGTCTCTGATAAGGATGCTAATACGAGTTCTTGCAGGGGGAAATGAATTGAGCTTCCTTCCAGGAAACTGTAATTAGCCGTGCATAATCCGTCAGGAATTTGCATGAAAATTAACCATCAAGTTGTTTCAGTGTTGGTCACTGTCAAGACCTATATCATTAATCAAAATGGCGGTCTGTTTAGACAGATTTGAAAGGTGCTATAATAAATGCCACTGTAGAGGGTTGAGTAAATGCTTTCACCATGCAGTGATTTGATAGAAGTGAACTATATGTGTTTTTCAGACAGTAGCTTTTAAGTTTACTTTACACATGTTTTGGATTTGCAGAAGTTTGCTTGTCTCAGAGCTTCCTCTCTGGCTTGATGGCATCCTGGGAGGAATGTTCATTGTAAATGGACCCCCATAGATGCTCTTTCTTTTGTTATTATTGCCCTGTTCACCTGTGGAGTCGTCCCTCAGGCTACCAGCTCCAGCCCTTCAGGGGGCCAGCATGCACAGCAGAAGCATTCTGCTTCCCTCTTTTGACAAGTCCTAAATGAGCATGTCAAAAAAAAAAAAAAAAAAAAAAAAAAAAAAAAAAAAAAAAAAAAAAAAAAAAAAGACATCTCTATTCTGCGAGTAACTGGAAAGGGACTCATTTTCAACTTGAAGCACAACTGCAGCATTATCAAAGCCTTTTGTCCTGGAATGCATTTGTATTGTGATTCTGATCATTGCAGAATTTTCTGAGTCAGATCGACAAACTTTTAGATTTTAGACGTTAAACATCTCATGCCATCAGTTCTGCCTCGCGAGAGCCGGTGAATACCGAGGCAGAGCCGATCTGCGGGCTGTGTCGCATTTACAATATTAAGTAGGCTGCTGAAATTGCTTGTGTAGGTGGAGGCGCGCATGTTCTGTCACACATGGAGCTGGTGAATAAAGGAGGAGGTGGGAAAACAGAAAAGAGAAAAGTATCAGGGCTTTTGATGGACAGCTTAAAGATTATTTAAAGGCCTGATGATGTAGAATATCTGAATTATCTGCTAATGTACCTTGATTAGGCTGCTGGAGATGGCTGAACCCTTTCTTTAAAAGGGTTTGAGCTCTCTTTATTTTAAGCACAGAAGAGGATTTTGTTTTAATCTCCTGGGACCTTGGTTATTTCTCGAAAGCCAAATCTTTCAGTTTAGTTTCAGATGCCGTATGCTTCTGATTTCTAGCTGGAGAAGCCAAGGTATTTGGCTGTGCATGTGGAGAATGTTACAAATGTTTCTTGAGGAAAAGAGGACCTTTCAATAACCCAACTCTTCAGCTGAAGCGTTTATTACACACATGCAGTGCATCACTAACAGTGGCTGGTAATGGGGTTTCACCTGTTTATGACCTCCCACGCGGTTACTGTTTTAGTTCTGTTGCTCTTTCCTCCATCTGTACCACCTACGATCCCTCCTTCTCTTTTTCCATCTCTGCCAGTGTCTTTTTCTCAAGTCTCACTTTCTTCCTCTTAGGGAAGGTATGCCAGGACTCTGACATTCTCATCATTTCTGCCCACAACTTTCACCTTATTTCACTCCCCTTTTCTCTCCATTTCATAAACTTGTTCATCAGTCTTTTTGTGGAGGCAACACTTATCTTGTGGGTTCATGTTGTTTATTAACCTTTGAACTTCCCACTCGTTCTCCTTACTCTGGATTGTGATGACAGCAAATGGTAAAAGAATTTCTACTTGGTTCAAACAACGTCTTAGCCCAGAAGTATGGAGAAACCATTGAGGTAAAGTTTGTGTTTAGTAATTCCCTGGTCAGGGTTTTCTTGGCCAGTACCAATTTCATGTTTCTTGTGTTCTGATCCACTGATTCTGAATTTTTTATTCTTTCAAGGAACAATACACATAAAAGAAGAAAAAAAAAGTTGTAGTTTTGTATCCAACAACAAAAAAGAAAGAATTACACAGTTATCCCTATTTTTGCATCAACTATATGTCTCTAACTTTGGTGAAATGAGCTTAATTTTAAAAAGTGCATCAGTGCACTTACTGTTGAATGATGCATTTATAGACTGGTGGGATTTAAAAAAAATATATATATTTAACAAATAATAATAAAAAATCAGTCAATAAATTTGACCTGTCCAAAATTTATCAGAACCCGTCTAAGTAAAATCATCTGATTCCAGTATCTGGGTATCCATTTATACATTCCTGTTGATGGATGGTGTATACTAGGAATGGTCGTGAAGGAGAGGAATTTATTTTTCAAATATGAAGGAGGTGGCTGGTTTTAATAAAGTAGTATATTAAGTGGCCCTACACTGCACAAATATGAAAATATATTGCTATCCAGGCTTTTCATCAGAATGGGAGTCACAGTAAAACGACAAGGTTAAGCTGCTTTTGGTCAGATTGCAAATTCCAACATAATGTCAAAGGTTTCAAATAGTAAATAAAGAAGGAGTTTATATAAAAATGTGGATGTAGCTTTGCTTGAGTCACTTTATCTGTTTGCTCTTTTGAAGTGTAAGCCAGCTTTTTGTTTTCTCCTTGCAAACAGCCCTTGCAGTGTTTTCTCTGACATGTGAAATTGCATATCTCTTTGATCCATAGTGTTTTGGAAAGGATGGCACTGAAGCCCTGTTGAGGCTTTGACAGGGGCTTTCATTGCTGCTAGAAAAAGAGAAGCTGGGCACAAGGGTAAGCACTTACTTGCATCTAATTCACCTGAGATGTGAGCTCATAAAAGCAAAATTTATCTGATGTTGGACCTGTTTCTCCAGTTCCATTTTGTTATATGTCTAGCGAAATAACTCCCTAATTACTATTGTAAGTGGATTATAGTGCATAGAAGTGATGGATTATAAAACAACTGCCGGTTTCAGTTGTGATAGATGAAGAACAACTCTTAAGAGCATCATGAAACAATGAAAGCGCAGGCTAATCCATGCAGAAGTAAACAGAGGGAACATATTGTGCAGATGAAGGGAGCTGAGAACAAGAATAGCCTACATGTACAGCAAAACAGCACTTTAATATTTAGTTATTACAAGTGAGACTGGAGAGTTAACTCTGCATAGCTATGGCATGCTAAAATCTAATTAACCATATCAAGAAAGATTGGAAGAAAAGCTTCTTTTTCAGTTAAGTGTAGATTAACTGGTTGTCAAAGTTTCCCTCTGTTGCTCCAGGCTGTTTCTTTTAGACATCAATAGTTTAATAATGCTTTCTACTGTAAACTAATTCTGGGGATCTAACTTCAGATTAGTGCTGAATTTTAAAAGCAGGTGTTTTAGGAAATTTTACTCAAAGTCATGCATAATATTGAAGCTCCTCTAAAAATATTGCTCTAAGAATATCTGCAATGTGTTGAATGCATTGTAAGAACAGTCAAGGTTTGAGGTTTATTTTTATATTTCAGTGATTTAGTGGCACCAATTGTTTTCTTGGGATCTCCCCAGCTCCTCTCTGACTCGGTTATGACATGGGAAGAACACAACTGAGGGCCAGAACTGTAAATCTGAACTTCTAGCAAGCTAGGGAACGTTGCTGAAATTCCTACCAACTGTCTTGCCATCTGTTTCCAAGCGGAGAGCTTCAGATTTCTGTCATGCTGTATGACTAAAAGGATGTTGCTACTGTTGGCTGCATGTGATGGTATTTGTGAAAGAAGCGCTGTTCTCACCCATTTGGGCTTGTTAATTGCTAATGTCTCTCTAGAAGGGCTGGGAATCATTAGGGCATTTTTTTATTTTAAATATCAGTATTAGTACAGATGGGGCTTATCAGCAGCAATATTTTATATGACTCTGTTTGATAGCACTTTGCCTTTAATTTAAAGCCTAATATTAAGAAACATAATATCTGAAAGTGCATTTGTTAGATTTGTTCTGTTTTGGTTAAAAAATTAAATGTAACATTATTTAATCTTGTTTTTGTTCATCAAAAGTTTGTTTATTTAATTCTCAGGCCTGCTGAGAACCCGGTTTTATTTTGTTGTTGTCTAATGTTAGATTTCAAAGCTGAAAGAGGGTGCACTTACTTTATTTTTATACTTTCATTGTTTTATACTGCACAGACAAATGGATTTGGGCTCATGAAACCATCTTCAAGAGTAACGTTAATAATAAGCATCGTCCAGTATCATCAATCAGTCAACCAGTGATTGAATTTTCCTGTAATTAGCCCTTTCCAGGTCAAGTGCAAAAAATACAACTTTTTTTCCCCTGGTCATGACATTTATCGTGCTGCGTTCGGACTGAATGCGGTTTGAGCATCAGGCGTGTCTGGTTATATGGAAAGTCTATGGTGGACGCGCGTCCAGGGGCATCGAGAAGTCTCGTGGCACGTTTATCGCATCTAGCGCCGCGCGTTTTAAGCGTTTGACGTGTTTCACGTGTGTCCAGCGCGGCAGACGCTGGAGTTGCGTCAACCAATCAGAGAGACTCCGCTATGTGACGTAGTGGCGCATTTTCCGATGGGAGGGAAGTTATCAAGCGTCCAGGAAGTAAAAATAACGGAGGACAAGGTTAACAGTATCAATTGCTAAGCTTCCTGAATGATGCCCGCTAACCTGAGACAGATAGACAGACGCTCTTCAGCTGAAATCGAGTGCCTCTTGTAGTTGGTGTTGTGGCAGGAGATGCGGGCACCGATGCAGGCCGTTAAACTGGGTTTCGGTGAGATGAAAATAGCGCTGAAAGCGACCCCCGTGATGTTGATGAAACTTACCAAACTCAGAACGCCTCTGAATTATTAGGTGGATCCAGACATGGCGCAGAGGTGCCCGACGTCGATGTTCTCTTGCTTTTTTTTTTAGTAGATAAAGCCAAGCTTCGTCCGCCATTGTATAAAGAGAGCGGCAGAGGAAAACAGCCACAAGTCAAGAGGCTCCTCCCAAAGTCCATTCAAGCGTCTGACTTTAAAGTGCACAAGTGTTCATCTTGAGGCGGTGGATGCTGTTTTGATGCGTGAAACGCATTTGGTCTGAACGCAGCATTAGAACTGAAAATCATCCTTTTTCAGATTGTAAATGTATTAACAAACATGTTTTTTGATGCACTTTCTCTTGAGTGTAGTATAAATCAGATCAAGGTTTGAGACGTGTGCTGTGATGCAACCAAAGGTCAGCGTTGTAATTCATTCATTTGTTTTCATTACTTTCATCAAGGAACCTGCAGAGATTTTTTTTTTCTTTTTGTCCTATATGCTCAGTGTTGCACTGGATTGCTAGAAACAAATTAAGTTTGCGTAAATTAATTTATGTAGTTCTCTGAAACAAAACCAAAATTGACCAAAAACAGTATCAGGCAGTGAAAGCCTGATCAGGGCATCTCTGTCCAGTATATAATAGTCTCAATTGTAAATTGTAAATGTACAGTGAACCCCTTCCTGTTCGTGGGTCAGTATTCTCAGATTTTTCTGTGGAGCGTCACTCTAAATTAACAGAAAATTCACCTATTCATGGATTTTTCTTTGTTTTCTTTCAATATGTAAGATGCGCTGGATGGAATTTGGGAAGCAGTGCTACCTGACATGCTACTGGCTGGCATTTGCAAAGCAGCCAATCCAAGAGGACCATTCATTTTCCTTGCCACTGATTGGCTGTACCCCCAAGAGCTGAGATAATAAAGACTGTCGATGTTACCTTCTGTAGTAGTGCAAAGATGGTTTCCACTGTACGTATTAATGCATAATAAGATATATTAGGTGTTTGAACTATTAAAATAGGGAGTTATAAGCATTTTTAGAGGGGGTGTCAAGTATAAGCAGATTTCAGGTATTTGTGAACGACTTTGTCTCTAACCTCTGTGAAAATCAGGAAAAGGTTACTTGAAGTTAAGACTTAACACTTAGCTGTTTAGAACTGAAATATCCTTTATTGTCCCACGATGGGGAAATTTCTGTGCAACAGCAGCAAAGTGGCAGTGACGGGCAATAACAGAAAACTCACACAAGAAGACAACAAGACTCACACAAAGAATATAAAATGTATATAAAAACAGAATAAAGAAGCTTAAAAGAAGTTTATTACCAAGTGTTTGCTGCTGTCTAAGGACTAAGTAGTTCAGTTATCCTTCATTACTCAAAGCTGTATAAAGTAACTGACTAATAATTTGGTAGCATAAAGCAAACCAGTTCTGCATCAGTAATTTTTATGCATGTGAATATATACAAAATTGGTGCACTGATGACTTTGATTTACCTGGTTTGATTAGATGACACTGTGCTTGAATATGGACTGCTTTTAAGACTTTTATTATTTTTCCTTTTTTTTAATTTTTTTTATTTTTTTATTTTTTTTAGGAGAAACTGAAAATTTATGAATAGCAGCAGACTTATTTGCAATCCCTTCGCTATTATTATACAATATGAACATACAATGTTATCAAACAGTATTTTTCCTCAAAGAATGGTGTGAATTTGGTTGCTGTAATGAACTTGCAATCCAGTGAATGTTTATAATTTTTTTTTTTAAACCTACATTCTTTTTGTAGGTTGGCAACTCTTTACTTGGCTTGGTTGATTCCCTGCATGTGTCCTCAGGTCACTGTACTAGTTTATATATTGATGATTTTGGGGGGGGGGATGGGTAGTTGCTGCTAAAGTTAGGTCTATTAGTATGTTGTTTAATTTTTAAAGCAAGCAAACACACATGCAGATAAAATTAGCCCATCCTCTGCACAAAAACTGAATGAAAGTGCATCTATTTCTGGGAAATATTGCAGTTTGCTAACACTTCTGTTGCTAGATCAAAATCTTTTCACACTTTTTTTTTTTCTTTTTGTTTTTTACTTTAAGCATACCTTAAAGTCTTTCTGTGGGTTAAAGTTTCTCCAGCTGGCACTCTAAGCACCCAAGGAGGACATCACACCCATGCTTCAAGATCAAAATACAGGGAGCTACACCAAGAAAATGTGGCAGCTGACTTTAGCAGTTTGTCTACTGAGTGGCAGAGGGGACAAGGAGCAGCGCGGCAGCTGACAGGGACATGAATGTGACTGAAAGGGGAAAAAGCATCCCTTAAAATGTCCCTGGGCTGCCATGAAGAAATATAAGATTTTGTGGGAAATATTGCAGAATCTGAGTTGGAAAAAACGACAGCTAAAACAAACCAGCAGAAAATACAGCTTGTCTTGTTCTATCATGCCACACAGTGCAGATGTCTTGTGACTCACGGAGTTGTTAACTTTATCCCAGCGGTAAAACTGATTGATTACATATCTAGTAATTGACATCAAATGTAACTCTCAAGTTGGCTGTTCTCCCTGCCTCACTAAGTCTCAACAAACCAAACAGATAATCTTGTGGCTGGTTGAGGTTTCTGGTAATGTCGCTTGGGGAGGGTTAGGAGACTGGATCAAAGATTTTACACAGGAGTGTGGGTTGTTGCTTTATACATCTGTCAAAACAAGAACTCGCCGCTGCTGGCAAATGCTCACCATCCGAGAACAGCTTTGAAGTAAACCTTTACTTTCATGCTTCAGTCTACTAGCTTTATTTAATTACTTTAGTCGGCACACATTTTTTAACCTTTTCCTGTAATCTCAACAGGAAACTATCACCTCCACGTTGGTCTAGATTCCCAGACATCCTTTTTTACTTGATGAAACGTCAGCTGGACTTGTTTTCTTGTCTCTTGAAAGAACGAAAAAAGAAACAGAAAAGTTTAGTTGACCTTTGACAAAACACTTTTGACTATCTTGAAAACATGCTTTCAAATCAAATTTTTCGTGATGTTTAGTGTATGCCTAGATAAGAGGTTCCAGATTTTTTAACTTTAAGAAAAGAGTCCTTATGTAAACTAATTTGTCCAGGAATGTTCAGTAAAGACTCCACTCTTATTCATCTGTGGACTTAAAGGCTGCCTGCATTTTACCAAATCACATGTGGCAGGTATTATTTTCAGAATGCCTGCTGAAAGATGCGGCTGGATGCATATAGAAGGCATCTTTTTGTGAGCAGAACATCATTCAAGGACGAAGGAACCTAATAATTGAAGACATCTTGCTTGGATTTGCCAGTTCCAAGGAGGTCCTGCTTTGTGCCATGGTTCGTAAAATGCATAAATCCCTTTTTGATTTACTGAGAGCAGCAGCAGCTTTTGGCTGAACCTTCACCAGTCTTCCTGCTTTGCAGATCCACGAGCACACTGAAAGATCCTGCTGAGAGTGGTGAATCTGTCTCTCACTACTTTTATGGCACTTGGATTCCAAGGTTGCAGGAAACCAGAAATGTTATTATGTTGGTCAGAATACTTCAATCTTTATCAGGTGAAAAATGAAAACATTTAAACTGAATTGAAGAAAAATTTGTCTATGAGTGACCTTTGTGAGAAGGAGCAAGGATTATTTTCATTTTGGGAAACTTTCCATGACCGTTCACCTCAAATGATGTTTGATAATGATTAAAAAAAAAAAAAAAAAAATCCCACTTATTTCACATTTCAAAAAAAGAAAATCTGATTTGGAGGTGCCCCAGAAAAAAAATCGCCGAGCTGTTCTGTCATCTATTGATCAATTACTTTGTAGCTGTGCTTTGAAAAATTAAGACAGTGACGTTATCAAATTTGAAATTGCACATAATTCTCAACAGGCTTAACAAGATTTTGTTTCACGTATGATTTTAAGCAGAAACAGGCAAACCTACTTTAGGCTATATAATAGAACTGGATTGGATTGTCCTGTTGACAAACTCGGGATAAAAAAAAAAAAAATGAAGTTTAAACATCTGGCTTGCAGGTGATGTAAACAGAAACTAAGACAGGAAAAAGACCAGTATTAACAGTCATGCTCTCTGTATAATATTTCGCATTTGCTGCAACCCTTCTGCTATCTTTCCAAGAGAGAGAGTATTTTGGCTTTGACAGAAATGGCCTTGGTTGCTACTATTGAGTTTCAAATTTCAGGGCTTTTTAAAGTGCAAATTTTATGTAGTATCATTCGTTTACTAGATTCATTTGATTTCATTTTTAGCTGAGCCACAGGTCTGCATTCACACACAGAGGAATGTGTGATAGTGTTGTGTGTACACAATGGGGATGACCTCATCGTTTTCATCTTTGTTGAAGCTCAGCATGCTGAAAAACAATGAAATCTGTGTGCCCCACTTCCCACCCCGCTTCTCCTTCTTATAGGATACATCCCCCCATCACAGAGTTGTACATTTACTTCCTGGTTTAGAAAGGTTCCTAAAATATTTACTCAGGACTGAGGTAGTTAATGATTATTTGAACAAATGGGATTGGAAGTGTTGGGCTTCCAAGACTGAGGCATGCTGCAGCAGAGAAACAACCTGCTCAGAGCTTTATTCCTGCCGTCCTAACACTATTGACCTTCGAGTAGGTGAGAACATGAATTTCTGCTTTGATTGTAAAAACCTGAAAGCATCCAGTTCCTTAATATGTATGTTAACGGGCAAAATCAAAGGGCAGCCCTTTTTGGATAGCTGAGGACCTGAGAAACCCCAGGGCTATATTTGAGGTACATTAGGGGAACAGCACTCATTTTGGCCGAGTTTTGCTTCTGCTTGGTTTCCTGGTTAGAAAAACAACTAAGTTGTAGCTACAACACCTACTACTGCTCATAAATTCACATCCAGTTATAGAAACTGCAGTAATATGTGGGCACGTTCGGTTTTTTTTTTTATTTTATTTTATTTAGAATAAATCTCACATTTACACAGATAAGTAGTTTCTTGTGGTTGTATCAAACAAATGTAGATAAGTTTATTATTAAATTGCTAGTAAGATGGCAGTTTATTCTATTTCAGTGTTATTTCATTAGCGGTCCTGCTCATTTTGCTTTTTTTGTGCAATCAATGTGCTGCGTGTTGATTGACAGGAACATTCACTTTTAAAATGACACATATAGCAATTCCCTTCGCAGAACATAAACTAGAAGTGCATACTAGAATAACAGACGAAGTCTGTTAGTAGTAGCAGTTGTAGTAAATATTGTAATGATTACATTACTTGCAATAAATCAACATTTTACTCTCCTCTCTTATCTGCCAGTTGCAAGTCAGTGCTGTTTGACACAGTTTTGGGTGGTGTTTGCAAAGAAAGCCAATCAAGGGGTGCCATGAATTTTCCTTGCAGCCGATTGGCTGTACCTCCCAAGAGCGGTTGTGGTTCCTAACCCCTGCGAATACCAGGGGTCCACTGTATCAGATGCACTGCAGTGACTCCATCATACAGGTTGAATATTTTATTTGCATGCAAATTGTGAATTCCTGACAGTCCTTTGCAATATTAATACTACAGGTATTGATAGTACAATGGCGATATATTTGGGATATATCCCAACCTTTACATTACATGTGACTATAATATATGCACAGCATACCTTTGCTTACATTTAAGACAAATTCCTTATCCTTAAACCCTGCTGCTTAAAAATACCCAGTACATAGGTAGAACTGTTGCCAGATTTGAGATTTTCTTGCTACTGTGAGAAAATAAGGTGCACAGATTGTGATTAGGGGTTACCTATCATAGCAGTTTGTCGCACCTTTTTATTAACATAATCCTCTCAACAAAACTATTTTGAGTTGTTCCAGTCTCGTATGGTGTGTTTTGCTGCCGTTTTGTGCCCCCTTACTAGCTACAGTCAAGGTTGTAGAAAGAAACAGGTTTGTTTTGTATTCATGATGTTAGATTGTTATGACTGCATTGAATAGCATTCTTTCTAAACATTTGTTTGGGCAGTCAGAAATGTGAAGCAGTCACATTGGACTCAAAGTTTTTGACACTGTCTTCTGTTTTCTTTGTCATGAAACATTGTTTTATATTTAAAGTGGACACCGGTCATTTTCTTAGTTAATCCGAAGCTGTTTCAGTGTATTCCAAAAAGCTTTCCTCCTTGCTGCACCTGCCTCCTATAGATCTCACCCTGTCATCAGGAGATGATCTTGGTACGTTACTTAATCACCCAGACTGAGTGGGCCGCTCTGTGCTGTTGATGCTGCAAACAGTCATTGGAGCAGATTTACTTCATAGCGCTTTGATCCATTTTAGTAGCCTTCTGACAGCTTCCAGCTAATGCCTCCGTCGGGTCTCATCGGCGGTGGAGAGAAAGGCTTGATGAGTGGTTTGTGGATGTTGATGGTTTTCATTAACTGCCTCATCAGAGGAGAGTTTTGTTGCCCTGGTGGTACTTTCTAATGACAGCAAACTTTTGTAGAAGGGAAAGCTTATTCGTTGAGGTCCCACCGGGTAGTTTTTAATGAAATGACTGTCAGGAGCCCTTTAACATCTCTGCATGCACTTGATCATAAAATACTGCTTTTGAAGTGATGTAACAATGAAAGTACTCACTTCAACCCAAATTTCATAATATCTGTGTTTTGTAGTCTTACCTCTGACATGCAAGGTGCAAAGAATAGCTTTTCTTCAATAGAGAAATGTACTGAAGTCCCTAACACATTATAGCTTTATAAATTAAGTTTTTGCCTGTGTTAGAGATCACACTGATCATTTGAGAAGTGTCTGGTGAAGCTATAATAGGGTCCAAGATGACTTGAATAGCATGATTGTAGTTGAACATCACAGTCTGCACCAGCGATGAGAAAAGTATCTAGAGGGTAGTAGCTCAAAGCACCATTGCTTCCTGACATGAGATTCAATAAGGAAATGTTGCCAGGCAACTGGTGCTATTCTACTTTTGGATACTATTGCTTGGTAACAAAATAGTTTTTTAGAACAATGGCAGAATCAGTATTTGAAATAATAATCGATACAGCTCTTTAATCTACTTATCACTTGTGTGCAGAGTTTAAAGCTGCAAATGTATTGTCATATAATTAGAACCTAATAATGTGTAATTGTGGGAAATAAGAAGGCACTTTCCTGATCTTGTTGTACATGATTTTTAGAAAGTGTTCTCTTTGTGCTCAAGCATCATTTTGAAGTTTTCTTTTTAAAATATTCTGTTCACATCTCCATAAGTTTTTAGCTATTTGAACACACTTGTCTCTCAATGCACCTATCCTTTCAAATAGCCAATGGTGCACAAGAGGGAGGTGGAGTAGGAGGAGAGAGATGGTGTGAACAAGGCCTGCGGGGGTGGTGCTGGGTTACATAATATCAGATGAACCCAGCTGCGTTCTGTTGTTTAGCCCATGGGTGAAGGAGTGCCAGCCAAGCTGACTGATGTGTCCACCTGTGCTCGTCAGAATATGATCTGGATTAGAGTATAGGTCAGCGAACGGATTTGCATCGACCACGCCGATCACGTGGAGTCAGCAAAACGAGCAAAGCATGAAACCGCAGTACCGACATTGCTTCTCCAGCACTCTGTTGCTATGGTGGCACAGTTGTTGTGTTGTCAAAAACCTTGGGGTTTAATGATAATGCAGGATTCTAACAACAGTAATTAGGAGCTGTTTTTCCTTTCCTTCTTTCTTTTTAACATAATAAATGGAGCTCTCTCCTGCGGGACATTCTTGTGCACACAGCTACAAATAAAGTGGAGCAATGCACCAACAAGAAATCTCTTTTCATACTGTTCTTTAGAAAAGTACCATTTATATATGTTGCTGCCATTACACACAATTTACGTTTGCATCATTCAGTAATGCTGGACAGAAGACTGTTGCAACCAGGAGAGAGATTAAAAGAAATGCAAATGGTGTCTTTCTAAGATGGAATCATTATGTTTAAAAATTTTTTAAGGCTGGGTTTACCATCTTAGATAAATTGTTTTTTTTCATGATGCAACAATCACAGGGGCGAAGTCTAATAAATACAAACCGTAGCTGTTTCAGATGTAACCACAGTGGCTTTTTTCTGATGAAGTGCTTTTCTTATGTTGGATTCAATGTTTTTAGTTTCTGAAAATGCTCAGTAAATGACTTCATGGTTAGTAGAACTGTTTCTATGTAAATGTCTGACTGGATTGTCTCTGCTTTGGCCGTCCCCACAATACAATCTAAAGGAAAGACAGAGGACCTATTAGAGAGTCCTCTGGCACTGCTGTGAAAGTCCCAACAGGAACTCCTTTCCTTTGTTTTGCTTTCATTGACATTATCCCATTTTTAATCATCTTTGGTTTTAACTAAAAAAAGGTCAGCAGGAATTTGTTGGAAAGCAGCAGGTGCTTTCCCTCTTTGCTGTGCACAATATGCTGTATTTTCCATCTGATACTAAGTTCAAACACTCTTTACTTTGAAAATAGTAAAACACTGGAAAATAAAAAAAGACAGCTTTAATACTAAGAGTGGTGATTGTGTGGGAGGGTGGGAAAGGTGAAGCCCAAGAATATCCAGCCCTCGCACTTAATTGTTTTGATTTTGCCAAGAAAAGCCCCAAATGCCGGTAGTCAAGCAACAGCCTGACCCTTTCTTTGGGCTTGAGCTCTGGGGCTGAGGGCACTGCTCAGAAACCATAGCAGTAACCCTTTTATTCAAAGAGGCTTTCACTTTGGGAGGTGCACACCATCACATCTGTCAAAGTGTCATGCGGCTTGCTGTCTGGAGCATTAATCCTACTACCCTCTCATCTTTTAAAAGCTGCGTTTATCAAGGAACCCCTCCATACTCTTTCTCACGACCATTAAGCATGCACATGTCAATCTTCCTCAACATCTTTTGCTCAGATGGTTTATATAGCATTTTGCCACTCGACTAGCAAGGCCTAAATAATTCAAGCATCCACTTATATTTAGTTATAGAGCTACTATTTATACAAAATGCAGGTATCACTGTTTTTTTCCCACACTTTTCACACAAGCCTTGATTTACAAATGACTAAAAATTATAGAGGTTTTTTTTTTTTTCCTGCAGCTAATACTGAACTGATGGGGAAACATAGTTGGTGACTGCAATAATATTTTGAGTAGCTTGGTGTCACGAGACACAGAAATTTGACATTTGAAATAACAAATTAGCAACGCTCCTGTTTGAATTTAGTGACCGACCGTTTGTTGTTTTTGGTTTTTTACCTGTCAATAGTGATTTTATCCAATATTGATTTCCTTTTAAGACTTAAGAACAATATTGTTAATTATGATTATTTTTTAATTTTTATTTTTTACAATTATCTTAAAATGATTATAGAGTCGAGATTTTAAACTCGCCTTAGGATTTTTTTACTTTAGCAAGTAACGCATTCAGCGTGGCTAGTTTGAGGAAAACAGCAATTTCCCTTTGGTAGGTCTTTACCTGAACTTAATTTAACTTTGAAATTTCTGAAATGTTGCCATTACAAATCCACAATGTTTCTTTGAAAGCTCAAAACGGAACTTTGGTGTATTCTGTTTAGCATTCCTTTTTTCTGCATAAAGTGTAATGTTTCCTTGCACATACAGCCTGAAAGAACCTCAGACATGTCCGACATTTACAAATCATTAGCTTTTTTAAAAAATGTTTTTAATTTTAAATTAGGTTCTTACCTCTCTTCATTTTCTTTGATTTCACTTTTAAACACCTTAAAGGAAGTAAAAAAAAAAAAAAAAAAAAAAAAAAAAAAAAAAAAAATTCTCTTAGTAGCAACTTCTACACCAAAGAGTGGTGTTGTAACTGCAAGCTTGTAGAGCCAAAAAAAAGAACAAGTTTTTGAATGTCTTACCAGGTAGGGGGGCCAGTCGAGATGAAATTCAGCCAATTTTCAGAGTTACAAAAGTATCAGATTTTAAATAAATAAAGATCAACCAATTAAAATTTTTTTTTTTTTTTTTTTTGTTGCCGGAAACATTAGCCAACCAGCCTTTGCTGTTTGTTAGACAATGAAAACTTGTGCTTGCTTTTATTTACAGTTGTCACCTCACCCCCTTTTTTAAATTGTTTAGTTAACTCAGACAGTCCTCGTGCAAAACTTGTCATGCTTTGTTTTTGTCTCAGCCTGTAATGATGCTACTGAGTACTTTGTTGTGCTGACACTCTAAACTGTTTGAAAGCACCAGACAAAGAGAAGGGAGAGTGAGAACAAGACACTGGGCTAATTGCTATAAGTATAGGGATTGTGTTTTCAGATGTCAGGTTTAAAAGCGTTTGTGCACACATTCCTCACACATGCCTCTTTTATTTACCTTGAGCTGAAAGCATTTCGTCTTGGCTTTGAGAACTGTTGTTGTTTGTAGATTGTAAAACTGTATATTTCTAGCTAACACTGTATGCCAGAAATACCAGTTATGTGCAGGATCCTGTACTTGAGGTGCAGCTAGAAATTAGATTATTGCAGAGATTACGTTGCATTTGCAGAAACTTGCTCTTGTCAGAGTATTTCAGATTCATTAAGAGCTGCGAAATATATCAAATCACAGGGGTCATTGCAAAATTCTTGTATACAATATTCAAGTTGCAAAGGATAATATGTTTCAATTATAATGCATGCCAATTTTTTCATTCCAATCATATATTTAGCTTGTTGGATGAACTTTCCTTGCCTCTGTGCTCACATTTAATGTATATTTTTAGTGAGTGAGATGATAAAAAATTTACAAAGTGTGGTGCTGACATGAGAAAGAAAAATAATTTTCCTGATATAGTCCAGCAGTTGACTAATTATAGAACTCACAAAGCTTGCAGGGTGACTGATAAAATATTGCAAAATATGTATTGTGCATTATGTGAATGTTGGCACAAATGTATGTATAGTGGTGGTGGGACTGGATTTAATCTTTTAATTGAGTTAATTGCAGGGTCTGACTTTAAAAAAAAAAAAAAAAAAAAAAAAGTAGTTAATCACATTTTAATTGAAAACCATTTATCAGCAAAAATAAGCAACATTTTCAATTCAAAAAGCCTTTTTGCTGCTAAATTATTTAATAAATAAGCGTTTGAGCTCAACAACTAAGATTTTTATTGTTTTTAATCTGTTATTTAGATTATTCAGCCATCAGATTGGTGCAAAGTGCTATTATACCTATTCAGAGTTCAAGTATTTCAGGAAACCCTGGTGATACAGGTAACTTTTCTGAAAAATGCTTCTATAGAAATTTTGGACTGTGGATGCTGACATTAGCATTGAGAACATTTGTGCTTGCTGCTGTGTTTGCTGCTGATATTTTCCATTGAGATGGTATCTTAGGCTCCTTTTTGCATAACGTGCACACAACAGCAGTCTTTTCCAGTGTCCCATCAGATAGTTTTTTTTTGAAGCAAAGTTAAACCCCAGTGGGCCAAGAAAAGCGACTTTGTCGTCAATCAGTGTTGCTTGCGTTTGTCGGTTGTGTGTCAGATTTATGGGCGTGCCAGAAATGCAATACAAAGGTTCTGGCTTAGGACTTTACTATGTTAAAAAAAGCAAAACAAAAAACAAATAAATAATCTGACAAATTGCATTAAAATCTGTGTAATTAGTTAATTGAAATTAACATGTTAAAATCCCAGCCCTAGTGTATAGGTAGAGAAGTTTAAAGTTAAAATTTGCAAGGTGTTTTAATTATTATTATTTTTTTTTTATAGAAGAGAAAAAAAAAAAAAAAACTTTATTAGATTACTGTTCTACTCAAAATCACCTTGGAGATCTCGTCCCTGGCCAGACAAGAGCCAAGAACCCTTATTGCAACTTGGCAATGCCATAGCTACCTCTCTTACTGCTGTGGTTTATGGTGTGAACTGTTGTAAAGAAAATAAAATGGAAAGCTGCTATTTCTTTAGCTTTTTTTTCCTTCTTTTTTTTGGTATAAGACTGTTGTGGACCTCCGTTTTATTAGCTCTGAGGCCTGATATGTGGGAACTGTGATTTATAGCTTTCATTATCAAGATTTTACCACACAGTTGGATCCCAGCAGGCTCTCCACAGACCAGATGACTCTCAAAATAGCAGTTGAGGTTTTCACTTTAACAAACTGTGGTTAGACAGAGGTGCTGAAAAGCAGAGATTCTTCTGTGGTGAAGCTTTGATCACAAAGACTAAATGGTAATGCTTTGAAATGTCTACATCAGGTGCAGGTAGCTTATGGAAATCAGCCTTTATGGACAGGCACTTGGCACATGGAGGCACGCACACACTTCACAGAAAGCTGTAATCTTTGATATTTGTGCCGTTTGCCTCCTCGGTGGAACCGGCACATGCTGTACATCTTAGAGTTGAGATGAGGGAAGTAGTGAGAAGGGAAAAGGGTTTCTAGATGAACTTGTGAACTCCAATTAGGACTTATTTATATCTTTAACATTTACTTTTTCTCACATTCCATCTTGGTGTCTATCTGTAGCAGTTTCTTTAAAAAAAATATTTTATCTGTTGTATTGTTGTTTAGCTTAGATATATATGTTTTTATCCTCTTACTTATCCACAAATTGTGTTAATTTAAATTGGATCTAGTGTTGATACCGCTGATAAAGTCTCTATCCGATTTGATAGACATTTTTAAATGACTCCTTTTGGAGTTCCTGACTAAGCTCAACTGCTTTGCTAGGCTCATTTATCAAAAGCCACAGCCTATTTCAAGACTACGGTTTGGAAAACTTCATTACAGGCTGTGAAACTGCATTTTCCCTATTTACTTGGTTTTGACTTCCTCTGTATCTTTCGTGACCTGCACTGCGCGCTCTGTCTAGACAGCTGTTGGTGTGCTGGGAAACTGCACAGAGTCCAATTTAAGGATTGATTACATTTTTTGATTTTTAATGGAAAGTATGAAGTAGAACAACTTTGTAGTGTTGTCCACATAGAATCCGTTGAAATGGTGTTGAAATACTTTGGAAGATAATGCGTCATATCAAAACATGGAAACATGCTAGTTTTTAGCCTTGCATTTAGCAAAACAATCTGCATGTAAACAGCATGAACAGAAGCAGGATGTAAGGTTTTTGAACCCAAAGCTGTACATCTATTCCTAAACGACTTGCAGCTGTAGAAGGAATCAAGAAAAATCCTGATTAAGACATCCCTACTGTCAAATGTTAAACATTATTTTTTAAATGTCCGGTTGTTTAAGCTGCAGTGATAAGACACCAAGTTGAGGTGCACTAATAGACCCTACATGAACATATTAACGGTGGCCTTGAATGTTGCTCTAATCTGAAACTGGAAGTTCCTAACACGTTGGTTCCTCCTTTCTGTTTCTCATTGTTCTCTCTCTCTCCTGCTTGTAGATTTCAGCACTAGTGTGATTTACAGTCATAGCAGATGATCTGCTACTTGGTCATGCTTTTCCTACTTGCCACATTTTCTCAATTCCCCTCTGTGCAGATGATTCCCAGGCTTCTCTGCAACCGACACATTTGCTTTTTATTAATATTTGTCGTCTTTTTCTTGTTTTTTTTAAATAATATTTGACAACATCACCAGTTTACACCTTTTTAATTTTTGAAAGATTGTATTATTCTCATTTTTTTTTTTTTTTTTTTTTTTTGTGAGACGACAGGTTCAGTGGTTACATATGTACTCTGACATTTAAATTTCTGACATGTCCTTTGGGTGAACTTCTCCTGCCAGATGAAGAACTTTAAAATATTCTTTGGCTCGTCAATTTTTCGTGGACGCCAGTTCAAGCAAGAGTTGGTCTGGATTTTTTGAACAGCACCAGCAGTTAAAACATGTCAAATCCAGGCTCCAATTTGAAAAGGTTTAACCAACAAACGGATTTGATACAGTGACTCCAGAATGAGAGGGAAGAAAACTGAGACTTATGGTTGAGGAATGTGAAGAGCAGACAGCTGAGACTTGGCAGAGATAGGGAGCCGTGCCTGAAATGGTGAATTCAGGCCGAAAATGGGCAGAAAGTGAGGATAGATGGCAGAGCAACAAAGGCTTTGAAAAGGGGATCTGCAGCGATTTTGATGCACCGTGAGTTTTTGCACGCACCCTCCATGCATGTCGCCCCCATAAACCTTCACGGGGCTTTCCACATTATACTCTCTTCCTCCCTCTGTGTGGTGACGCCTTCCTCCCTGTTTATTGAGTTGCTTCTGTAATGTGGTTCATTCTTTAAGTATAGGTTATTAGGTTGGGATTTTTATGAGCTATTTAATAAAAGGTGTTGATTTTACACCTGTGGACTGGAACTTTTCTTTTCACAGTCTTGGCATTTGTAAATCATTGACAGCTGAGCTTTAGAGTTCAAGCAAAGGTTGAGTGGGTAACATGGGAATCTCTTGAAAGGTGATAATTACTCCTTTTTGCTTAAATGTTTCTCATGTAGACAGGAAGTGAGAACCTAATCACACACATAGCAAGAATTATGTGTGTGTGTTTTAACAGATACGAGAAGGATTGTAAGAGGAATTCTGGGCAAATGTATTTTGGTTGAGCTTAATTCTTTTTATAAGGTTTCTTTTTACCAAAAATGTAAAAACCAGTAGTCTGGACCAGCAATAGTCCATTGTTTGATTCACAGCAGGCATTATTGCCCTTTATGATTATGCCAGAACAGGAAAGACTGTTTATGCTAGAAAAGCATTTGATACATTGTCTGTTTTCTACTAGGTATTTGGCAGTCTGTATTTAAGAAGTTGGTATAATCAATAAATTTCTCATCCAGCCATTGACACAGCTTGTCATTGCGTGCTAAAGAAATCTTTTAAAATCATTAGAAGCAAATATTCCCTGCCACTGCTTTGTACATGTTTTTCTTTCTGCAACAGTGGATGGTCCCGTGAATTTCAGTCGTAAACTGGGAGGAAAACTATTTTAATTCTCTTCTGCTTTCTTGTGTATCCTGCCAGACATCTGGACATTGTCTGTTTTATGACCTTTTTTTTTTACAAGCCAAGGCTTTATATGAATCCAAAAAAAGAGATGATTTGTGTCAAGCTGCTTCCTAAATAATTGCTTATAACAGTGATCTCTGTACATAAAGAATAACTTTTGAAATGCTTTTCATTTGTAAAGGAAAATTAGCTTCTCAAACCAACTTTGCAAATTTGTACAAATATAATCTTTTTGAATGGATGTTTACATCCGGGATTTTCTTATGCACCCTTAACATACGTTCAAAATTTTTCTTTTTAACCCTACGATATTAGGTGAATAACTCAACCAGAATTAGTGCTTCATGTCTGTAGTTTTGACTCCAGTTATGATCACATTTTCTTTCGAGCTCACTAGCTAATAGTTATTATTACTTAATATTTATATCCATCTCTGCCAAGCTACGGCTGGATGAAGCTGGCACAGTGAAAATAATGTTCATATTGTGTACATTGCAATGGGAATATCAAAGCAAAAGAAATCACACAAACATACTAATCCAGAGAGAAATTGTAAAGTAAAAAAGAAAAATTAAGTACAAATAATATGATTAGTCATAGATCTTTAAGGTATACTTGGCCCAGATTTATGTTATCCTCATACTCTTATTAACCAAGGAACCTTAGACTGTTGTAGATGGTATATATGCTTACCAGAGATGCATATCTGCTCCAGTTTGAACAGTTTGCTTCCTTTCAGGCAGACATGAAAGGACTATTAGCAAGCCTCATTAAGCTAAATGCCAAACTGCAGAAATGAAACAAGGTCCAAGGTCCAGGTCAGCAGTGTTCACTAACAGTGTGATGAGTTTAGAGATAAAGAAGATAACTGGTTTTTACCCAGAACCCTGTAAAAAGCACTGCAGAGTTAATGTAATAAAGCTTATATGCTGGGATGCAAATATGCCAAGCAGGAGTGTATTTTTTTTCCGCTTGTTTTAAACTGCATCTAAACCCTTCAGTTTTTGGAATAAATATTTTGAAAATTCAACACTGACCCTGCCTTTTCTCCTTGCAACATATAATGATTTGAATAGGAAACGGTTGACCTCTGGGTTGAGGATGAAAGTTACAATACCGCATGGTGAAGTGGATTTACTGTCTTATTAAACGTGAGGATGTAGAAACTGTTCCTCTTTTAGTGACTGATCAGAAGATAAAATGTATCTGTTATTCTGGTTAGGCTTATCAGACAACACTAATTAAATACCACCTCTGCAGAAATCCTTTGCTGGTATCTGAATGAGTCAACAACACATCTGAATGAGCTGCCTTGTGTAGTCTCATTACAAATTGAAGTCTCAGTCTCTCTGCATCAGACACTTTCTACATCACTGTAAAGTAACAACAAACATCTTCACTATTTGTAGTTTCATTTTCATAAAAGGGAAAAGCGCTGGTTTAAATATAGTCTGTACCAAAGTTTTGTTTGGATTTTTTTGTCAATAGTATGTGCATACGTTTGCAACACTGCATTAGCTAAATTAAAAGAGACCTAATCTAAGAGAGGATTTAAACTTCCTATAGGTAGTAGGTACACTAAATGTAATACATTTCTAGTGTTGATATGAATACAATTTAACCTTTCAAAATTAGAAATGAGGTCCATGTTTAATATGCATAAAATCCCCCAAAATGTTAAGTATGAATGTGTCAGTATTTGTTTATCAAAGTAAAAATAGTTTGGTTTCCATTACTTTAAAGCTGCAGTATGTAACTTTTACAACAATATGTTGTTTTTATTTTGCATATTTGTTAAAACTGTCACCGTGTTGTGACAGTATGGTATGAAAAAGATAATCCGTGAAAACATCAAGCTCCTCCACCTCCTCCATGAGCTACTATTGCCATTTAAAGAAATGCACCTCTCCTGACCTAAAACAACCAATCAGAGCCAGGAGGAAGGTCTTGACGCTGTCAATCACCCTCGGGTACGCGCTGCTAAATGTGCTAACGGCAGAAAAACAATTTGCCTTGAAAACCGTTTATCTGCCATCATCGGTGGCCATGCTAATTAGCCTTAGCATTGATGGCAGGCTATGTTGTAGTGAACCAGCTATAGTGCACCATAGAGCAAAAGGGAATGTGTGAGCGACATGTACATGATGATGATTGACAGCGCTAAGACCCTCCTGGCTCTTATTGGTTGTTTCTGACTGTTTTTTGCAGTTAGTAGTGGGAGCACTGGGAGAAGACAGAGGAGCTTGAATTTTCTGGGGTTTTTTTTGTTTGTTTGTTTGTTTTTTTCACAGATTATCTGTTTTATGTTATACTGTCACAACATAATGATAATTTTAACAAATTTGTAAAAAAATATATTTTTCATAAAAGTTGCATACTGCAGCTTTAATAGCTTCAATTTTACCCATCTCATCTCTTTTCTCAGAAGAGGTTGGAATTTAATTATGGACTAATTTGATTATTTCTGATTTGATTTTTTTTTTTAAATTCAAACTCTCAGATACAATCTTTAAACGTAACATTTGGTTACTCTTATCACTAAGATTTTCTACAGGATAAAATTAAGGTCACAACTTTTGTGTTTATAAAACCACAGTGGCGTGAGAATACTGTAACTAAATAATTTTTATCTATAAGGAAGCAGATTTCTAAACACTAATCGCATTTAAAGTCACGTCAAGTGGATTCACAACACCACACAGATGGAACTCATGACAAGTTTTTCTGCAGTGTGTAGAGCTGGCAGCTTCTGTTGCCTTGGTCCATCAGGAAATCCAGCCAGAGTGGAGAGGAAATTAAATATGTGTGTGTCGGTGTGAATGCGTATGCCTGAAAGTACGTGCCAGAGGATTGATTTGAGCTGTCGATGCTACACTCTTTATAGCCTTTAACTATCTGTACCATTTGTTTTAGGATTTTACTTGTCACCCACATTTCTGACACCCATCTGTAAGTGCTTGCAATGAGAATTATGCATGTAGATCACTTCTGTAGCTACTCCAATGGATGTAATTCATTAGGCTAAGTCAATTAAAGCTTGTGCTTCATTACAGACATGATGATTTTTAAGGTCTTGTTAGTGTCTGTGATGGTCCTTGAACTAGGATTATTACCATGTTGAGAGAGACTATTAAAAATAGCACTGTCATTTTCCCAGAGGCTTTTAGAGCTCATTATAATGAAGAGGTTTTCGTAACACCTTTAAAAATGGGGGAAAAAAAAAAAAAAGATGAAAACTGTATCCTGTTAATTCCAACTGGTTGGGAATGAATATCAAATCTTAGTTTAAAATGGTGCATAAAATTTTCACAGAAAGATGGCCAAACCTGCTGAGTTTTCACTTTCTACCTGGTTTCTCATTAAGCTATTTTTTTTTCCTAAGATAACTGAAAATGCATTGACAATCTGCAAGCAGTTGAAATGTGTAATAACTGATATTGAACAGAATCCAATTTTGACCCAGTCTTTGTGATGAGATCTTTCAAAAAATCAAATACACGCTCCAATCACAAATGTACATAGTATTCATTCTGGCTGGAAACATGTTTTTATTATTATTATTATTTTTAAATCTGCGACCTCAAATTGTTTATGTAGTCCTATAGTATAACATTTGCAATTTCATTCATACTAGTACGTTTTTTTTGCCATGTCATTCATATAGGGTTGTTTAATTTTTCAAGTTTTGTTTACTGAATGAATGGCCTTTATTTGCAGTTATAGTTCAATTTACATAGTATTACTACACATTGTTTACAGTTTGTCTCTTTTTATTTCAGGTTTGCCTTAGAACTTTGAGATATTCAGTGTGAATTCCTGGCTGTGGTGATAAACTGAGTTGGTGAGTATTTAACTTACTTCACTGGAGTTGATGGTGTGCTGTCCAAAAGCTGGCTTTGTGTTTTTGAGGTTGATCTCATCATGCGCTGATCTATTCCAAAGATGGGAGATTATTCTGTTGAGATCAGTGTTTACTAGTCTTAACCAATACCCCCCTCCAGGATGGTGTCATAACTAAACAGAATGCCAAACCAGATGTAGCTTCTATGACGACAAAAATAAATAAATAAATAAATAAAAAAAAAACTGAGGCAAAACATGAAGTTAAAGTTAAAATAACAGCAAATAATGCACAATTGGAGAGTAGTAGGAGAATGTAGCAGTGTGAGGAAAAGTGGTCAGTATGTCTTCCAGTAGTCTAAGCCTATGGCAGCATAGTTGCAGAAATGGCTCATGATAACCTAAGCCAGTCTAAGTATAAGCTTTATCAAAAAGGAAAGTTTTACCCTCGTCTTAAAAGTAGACAGGGTGTCTGCCTCACAGACTAAAACTGGGAGCTGGTTCCACAGGAGAGGAGCCTGATGACTAAAGAATCTGCCTCCCATTCTACTTTTAGAAATTCTTGGAACCATCAGTAAACCTGCAGTCTCAGAGCAAAGTGCTCTGTTATAAACGTATGCAACTGTCAGATCTCTGATGTATGATGGAGCTTGATTATTAAGAGGTTTATATGTGAGAAGGAGAATTTTAAATTCTATTCTGGATTTAACAGGGAGCCAATGAAGGGAAGCTAAAATAGGAGAAAAGTGATTTCTCTCTTTAATTTTCATCAGAACTCTTTCTGCAGCGTTTTGTTCACTGTAGTCCAATCCAGTTCCCAACCAAAATCTCTGAGGGATTTACCAGACATCTTGTTGAATTTATGGCACAAAGCAAATCGAGACCCAATTCGGTTCTAGAAAACTATGTAATAAAATGGCAGGTGTGTGTATATTTACCTATAGTAATTGCATAAAAGTCTATCTACTGACAAAGTTCTTTCAAATCTTTCTCTTCTTCAGAGTCTGGTTGCCTAACCCATAACCCAGGCTTTGATTACGGAAATGATCATAAAGTGTTTTTCAACTACAAGAAACAGTACTGTATATCTAAATAAGCAGCTCACAATTTTAGGAAGTTGTTTTTAGCTTTTGTATTTCTGTATGACATGCAGGGTCACAAAGACAGCAGAATATCCTGATTTAATTTAATAATAATAAAAAAAGAAAAAGTTCTGGAGAAATCCCATCCCAGTTGTTTGCAAATTATGGGGGAGATCTATGACCCGAAGTTCCCCGTCTAATGAAGACATTCAGAAAATGTCACAGAAGTATTTTTTGACTGCATTATCTAAAATTCCTCTGTTTTGCTAAACAGCAGTGGTAATATACTGTAGTTGTTGAAAATTTTTGCACTGCAGTATGAATGTGTCCAATATTAATATTGGAAAGGATTGTTTAGTTTATAAAGGCAAACAAATATGACATTTCAAAGTGTTATAAATTCATTTTTTTTGCATGGCAATAACATATGTCATCAGTTGGATTGAGTCTCACTGCAGTAGATGCCCCCACCTGACACAGATGATGGCAACTGAGATGCAACAGGTGTCACTGAGAGGGTTGGAAGCATCATAATGTCAGATGAGAAAATGAAGAAGGAAATAAATATTTTTATTGTGACTGATATTGTCACCTTAATAATTAAGAATATTGCATGTGGATAATCTAATAACCTAATATCTTGTAGCCATATTAAACAGGACATGCATTTTCTGAGAACAGATTTTTTTTGCTTGTTTTCTCAAGACTGCACACAGTCACTTCAATGGACACAAAAGGCACTACTATTTGGGTTATGTTAGATTTTATTGCTTTTTATCTGAGACCAAAAATCCACATTCAATGATTTTAAAAAACAAACAAAACCATTCCAAAGCTTTTTACAACTATTTCTTTTCTTACATTTTGGTACGTTGTCTGAGTACATTTGGAACAAATGTCTGAGATTGCAAGGATACATTTAAATAAATAGTAATCACGCTGTAAACTTTTTGCATTAGCAGAAAAAAACCCACTTTGCATTGCCTGATTTTAAGTGTCTTCTAAAAATCCAGTATTTGCGTTTTCCGTGATGAGTTACCTACCTGAAATTGAGTTGCTTTCATAAAGCTTTATAGATGAAAGTGAGGTTATTGCTGTGTTGCTCCATAGAGGCTAAAAATAATATAAAAAACTAATAGTAATAACTAAATACCAGTGACAATATATCATATAAAACAAAAACACAGACTAATCTGCTTTGAAGTGAAACTAGTGAGGAGGCGGCTCTTATCTATGAGTTTGAAACAGCATGTTTTGTTCCAGTAAATTCTTTGGTTCCCTCTCCCTCCGTATTTCTCTCGCTTCTTTTTCTTTCTCTCTCACCTCCTCCTCCAGCCAGCAATGCTGTTCACCTCCCACACAGACTGACACACACACAGATACAAAAACTGCTATCTTCACACATGTATAAGGGGGGATAAGGGAGGAGAAAAAAATGAAAACTCTAAGAAGGGTTAAAGAAAAACACTAGGGAGGAGAAGATGACGATAATGGGAGAATGGCTTATAATTAGACAAAGATGAAACTGAAAGACAGTGGGAACAAATTAGCTGCTAAAGAGGGGTGGATAGAATATAAAGATATATTTTTTTAAAACCACTGAAGTCATTTGAGCTTTGAAAGCAAATGTACAAGCTGTTTCTGCATGTAGATATCCTGCAAATGTTACACACAGATCATTTTTCGTCAAATGCAAACAAACATTTTGTTTATTTAGCTTTTTGATATTAAAATAATAAAAAAATAAATAAAGCCTGCTCTCATGGATCAAGTCCACTGGCATAGTGAGAAACTCATTGGGTTTTTTATCATTTGAAATTACAGGTAACAGGAAGAACATGGAGGTTTAAGAAAATGTTTTACACAAGGAAGAACTTAACACCAATACATTAACCATGCTATTTTTCTTAGCATTATCTATAATACTAACAGCTATATACAAGATGATGTCATTTAATTTTTTTTTTTTTTTTTTGATATTTGCTTTTAAATTGACATGTGAAAATTTGTTATTCACTTCGACGCACATAGTCAGTACCATACTCCACCTATACACCAGTATGTGCATTGGGTTTAAACTACACATGCACGACACCAGACTCAGCATCTTATCTAGGAACTGAACAGTCAAGAGGAGAGAGAGCGAACATATGATGAGCTGCTGTAGGTAAACACCGAGCTGAACATGTGTTGAGCAGTACCCAGTGTCTGTGTCCACATCTGTTCATGCAGTGAAGGTGTACGACCTAGTAAGCAAATTACTCAGGCCGTCATAGTGTTCTGTACACTCTTGGGGCTGAAATATTCCCATGCAGTCCAGGTCTATCCATCCCCTATGAACAAAGCAATCACACAGCAGGCTTTTGATCTTTTCTAGGCAAGCATCCCAGGTCAAAGACACAAACAAAAAACAAGCCTTGACATATTAAGTGATTAATAGTGGTGTCCAAACTTTATTTCTTTATTGTGCCGAGAATAATTAGCTACAGCACATTGTCGTTTATTTTGCTTAGTATCTAAGCTGACTAACAGTAAATGTGCTGTGGTACAGCAGCAAGTATACATTTTAGATCAATTGGACTGGCAACTTGGATCTTTTTTTTTTCTGACAGATTAATAACAAAAGAGATATTTGCTTACAGTTTCAGCATTTTAACAGCTTGCATCATCTGTTGTCATCAATTATATTGCAATTGTTAGCTTGAGATAAAAAATGTAAGCGCTCCACAACAGCGTGACTCAGGTGTTCTTTAATTTTTACTGATATTGCAGCGTCTTATCTGACCCACATTGGTGATGGTGTCCTGAGTTGAAGTAAAATACCTGTAAAGTACAATATACTCTGTCACCTGCATCTGCTCATGATGCTGTACCCTGATGAAAATACTGAGAACCTTTTAGTGCAGAAGTAATTCCAATGCCGACAGCAATGTGGTACGATGGGAAATTCTAAGATCACAGTGGAGTTATACATTTTTCCAGTGTAATGAGGTTTTCAAAATTTGCTACAATCCAGCAATGTTTGAATAGTGATGGAGTGATGGGAAAGTTGCAGTACAGTTTTAATAAAGGATTAAAGGGCATTCGGCTTTTTTCCTCTTCTAGCTTTTTCACAGCTTCTACTTTGTTGGTCATTGTTAATCTGTCTTGTCAGATGGGTTTGAATTTGTAATGTACCGGTCCTGTAGATCTCTCGGCTAATGCATCCCACACAATATTTGTCCTTCTTTGGATAAATGGCTAAATACACTCAAATTCACTCACTTTATTTGGTTTATGTTGTTATTTTCAGGATGGACCCTTGTTTTGCCTTTATAGCAGCCAGAAAGAGTGGATTCGATAAGGTGTTGGAAATGTTCTCCAGAGGTTTGGTCCATATTGACATGATGGCATCATTCAATTCAATTCAGTAGTACTTTATTTATCCCCGAGGGGAAATTGCAATTCCAGTACAACCCATCCAGGAGACAGGTGACTGTGTCATGCAGTCTGCTGCACATCTTTGATACAAATCTCATGGTTCACCACATCCCTAAGGTGCTCTCCTGAATTGAGATTCGGTTACTGTTGAGGTCGTTGGAGTACAGTGAACTTTTTGTCTTGTTCAAGAGTCCAGTTTGAGATCATTTGAGCTTTGTGGCATCGAGCATGACTGTGGCAGAAGAAAAAATTAAAAGATGGTGGTCCTAAAGGGATGGACGCAGTCAGCAATTGCACTTAGGATTGCTTTAGTAGTTCACTTGGTACTAAGGTGCCCAAGAAAATTCCCACTACATCACAGCACAACCAGGACCAGTCTGAACAATTGAGAAAAGGCTGAATTTATCCAGGTTTTAATTCTATTTACACTAGATTCTGACTCTGCCTTCTAAACAGCGCCACTGAAGCTGAGACCTATGGGACCTGGTAACGTATTTAGAGTCTCTACTTTGTCTTGTTTTGATAAGCCTGGGTAAACTTTTGCCTCAGTTTCCCGTTCTTAACTGACAGAACTGGAACCTGGTATTTCTTCTTCTGCTGTCATCATCTGCTACAAGGTTCAATGTGTTGGTAATTTAGAGAGGATATTCTGCATACCTTGGTTTTAAAAAGTAGTTTGAGCCATTGTTGCCATCTCCCCATCCTGTAGTGATCTCTAACCGCACACCCATGGCTTACTGAATATTTTCTCTCCTTTTGGACCATTCTCTGTAAAATGGAGGTTAAGCTTGTGTGTGACAATCCCAGTTGAGCAGCAGTTTCTGTAATACTGAAACAGCCCGTCTGGCACCAACAACTATCACTTCAAAGTTTCTTAAATCGCTTGTGTTTCCTAGATGTTTAAATATTGTTGCCATGTGTTCATGATATGTATTTCAATAGGGAATTAAGTATACCTAATAAAGTGGGCGTGTATCCTAATCATATGAGCTCTCTACCTGGCTGGAGACTTAACTATCACTACTTTCTTCTTGAGGGGCCATTGGATTATACCTGTGGAGCTCTGATGCTAGAATTTGACATCACTCTTCAACAACTTCCTTGGCTGCCGTGTGCTTCTTTTTTTCATGTTTCTTCATACTAGACATAGAAATATGTTTGCTACAAGCCCAGACAATTAGAAAATATGTATAAAAATCCTGAAATATGCCTTTTAAGCTTGCTTTGCAACTAGAAAATATTGGGACCATGTTTTGGTGACTGAATGCCAGCTAATGAACAAATTGATCCTGCTTTAATTGCTGCTATTTATGATATTGGTAAGGAACTGTTAAGGACCTGCTTGCATTCAAAGTAACTGATCAGAGGCTGGATATTGCATTACACACAGTCCCACTGTTTTGGAAATGGTTAGATGGTTTATATTAGAGTAGAACATGGCTTACTTGATGGAGTGACTTTTGTGCATCCATCTCTTTCCCACTTTTGGTCGCAGCATCTCATATCCTCCCACATACTCTCACATTGAGTGAGGAATCAATCCTTCTCACTTCCATTATCTCTCTCCCTCCCTCCCTCTGTATCTTTGTCACTCGCTCTGCTACTTAATTCTGGCCATTCTGTACCAATCGAATAGCTGTGTTGTGGGCACAATTGAGTCCCATAGCAATCATGCCACGTCCTCATTAGGCTCGATCTAGTGGTTTGCTTTATCCAGCTTCATCCCTTTCTTTGTGTAATTGGGCAAAAACCTTTGCCTACCTGTCAGCAGCAGTCCCAGAGCAAATGATGCAATTTATTCGACTGTGTATAGGAGCTGACAGTGGCCACAGTGTAACCTTGGGTCAATGCTGTCCGGCAGTTTTCTAGCAAATTAGTGTAACATTGTGAATCAGATCTTACTCAGGAGTGTCACCACCTTTGCCAACTCATTGCTAATGAAGGCAGTCACCAGAGAGGGGATGCTTTTGAAAAAATGAAATGTTTCCTGTTTGAGTTAGCTTATTGTCAAAAGGTTTGAAAAATATCTGCTGACTTTTCCTCTGAGAAATAAGACTAATAATAAATATGCAGGAATGCTTCTTTGGCGTAATGCATCAGGTGAGATTTAAAATAACCTTGCCTGATTATTTTGAACACTGTATAATTAGGTGCAACACAGACAGGCCTTTATATGAATAATAAATTCCATCCCTCTTTGCAGTACCTCTGTGAAACAGACAAAAAGATCTGCCTCTTCGACCCTCCCATTTTCAACCTTTAGAACCAAATGTTTTCTGCTCTTCAGTCTTCCTTGTGTGACGATAAATAACATCTTTTTTTTTTGTCAAGACAACAAATTGAAGGTGCTCACTTTTATAGACCTTTAACAAAAGGCAGAAGAAAAATAGTGTATAACATTTGAAAAAAAAAAAAAAAAACAAAAAAAAAACCTAAAGTTGAAAGAAAAGATGAACATTGAATCAGTGCGCACACGTTTCTCAGTGTAAACAGGATGTGTTAGGAAAACAGAAGAGTAGTGCTAAAATACCTTAACACTTAAGCTGATTATTTTATCGGTCTTGGAAATTCACATTCGCCCAGACTTAAGTCTTTGAGGCTGACTGGCTCACGGGTGCTCTATCCGACTTGTGACTTCCTCAGAGGAAGCAGGAAGTGGCTTAGATGTGTTTCCTGTTGGGATGTGAGACAGCTTCCTTGGCAAAAGTAGATACTGGCACACTACACTTTGTTTCACTTTATGGCTTCCTCCTGGTTGCTGTTTTTTTTCTCCTGACATTATTTATTGCTGTACATAAACTCTATCCCCTTTTTTTATATTTGTCTTCTTAATTTTTTTTATAAAGAAATGCCGACATACTTTAACACCTTTTGCCAGTGATATGATGTATGAGATTTTTTAAATAAGTTACCAGAGAGTAGTACTCAGACTCCTTGAGCTTTTTGACGAACACAATGTATTGCTCTTGGAAAGCCCACCCACAAATGCCTAGATGCAAAACTACCTGACACCCTATTGTCTGGCATTTGTAAAGCAACCAATCCAGCAGTGCCATTTATTTTCCTTGCCACTGATTGGCTGTACCCCCCCCAAGAGCGGAAAAAAAGAAGACCGTAGACGTTAGCTTCTGCGGTTGTGCTAAGACGCTTTCCGCTGTGCATACTAATGTGTATAAAGACATTTTTGGTGTTGGAACTATTTAAATAGGCAGTCATAAGCACTTTTTAGATGGGATCTCAAATATTAGCTGATTTTTTAGCTATTCGTGACAGCATTATGCTTTGAGGATGCCTTTCTTTCTTTTTGGTGAGATATGATGGTAAAACGGATGGCGCTAATTACAGGGCAGACCTTGAAGATTAAATAATAGAAGGTGCAAAAGACGTAATTGAAATGGCCCAATCACACTTCAGATCTAAATCAAATTGAAAATCTGACATAAAATGATCACAGAAACTCTCCATCCAAACTGGGTGAACCTGAGCTGTTTTGTTGAGAACTGTCTCTACATTATTAAAGCTGTTAGTGATAATAGTCTAAATGACTTGAGCTATAATTGTCGCAAAAGGTGGCTCTGTTAACTCTGGGAATCCGAATACAAATTCATATCACACTTTACAGTTTTTTTTTTATCTGTTAAAAAGTTTTGAAAACCATTTGTTCTTTTTCTCTTTTTCTTCCACTTCAGTTAAACACCATTTTCTATTGGTCTTTTAGTTAAAATCCCAACAAAATCCGCTAACTTCTTCTGAACTTCTGTCTATACACCTTGCCCCATGTCATTGATTAGACTTTTTGTAATCACCGAAAGATCGATTTTGTTTATTTTGATTATTTTATTAGTTAAATATTTAGCTTTAAAGAAATGTGTAATTATTCAATTGGTTTCCAGTTACTATGTTTTAGGCCCATCCTGTGTTCAATTAAGGCCACTGCTGGCTGCAAAATGACAATACCCATAGCTTAACTTGAGACTACAAAGTTTTGAATTTTTATTTTATATTTCACCTTGTGCATTTCGCTGCTTATCCTCCTCCTTGCACAGAAGACTCATCTGCTTTTGCTCTCAATCCTTCTCCCTCTGCTCTTACTGCCGCCCTGTTCCAGCTCACTGTTGCCCACGCAGTGCTGCGCCATTTTGGAAATCTGCAGCTCTCTTATAATGGCAATAATCAATGGTTTTCACTCTGCAGTTTAAGCAGTTACATTTGCTTTGAGGATTTGGACTAAAAAACATCCTAAATTGACTATTCGAAATAAATGGGGAAGTAAAGCAATACCGTAGTATTATCAGTATTATAGAGATTTGTATGACAGACATCATTAATTGAGATAGTTTTTTTCACTTGGAAAACAAGTAATTATCATCTATATTTCACTGTGCATCTCTCCTGCTGTCTTGCCTTATTTCTGAGGAGCTATGCAACATTTTGCAGCGTATTAGTGGATTTAGATTTAGAGTCTAAAATGTAAAGTTTTCATACGTCAACATATCTATTTCTACATACTGTTAGATTGCCCTATAAGATCTGTCATTCTTTTTATTTACAATTCTGTATATTTATTATCGAAATGACTGTTTGCAAGTGTAACTCTAACATTTTTTGTTTAGGTGATTAAAGTGTTTTTTTCACAGAATTATTTTCTTTTCTGAATCATGCTTGTCTTTACTTCCTCATCCTTTTTTTTCCTGCACATTTAACATCCCTTTTTAAAAACCTCCCTTCTGTTCTTTTCTTTCGCTCTCTCTTCAGTGCATCAGCCTCCAGCCACCATGTTAATTACACCAGTTCTTTTTCTCTGTTATTCACCACTCTGCTATTTCTGTCACTGTGACTGCTGTGCCTGCTTTTGCTACATCGCCAGCTATTTGCTAAGGTCTACAGTGGTTGTTGAAATGAGGAGGGGGCGTACACTTCTGTCCAATTCATAACAAATGGTTGTTTAGCGTCATCTGATTGGCACAGATTAGAGGGTTCTTAGTGGCGGTGCGGAGGCAGCTTTTGAAGATGATCAGGTGGCTTCAGTGCTGCTGTCTGAGTACAACACTCTGTGCCATTTGTCTATTTCACTATTTTAATGATGCTTGCATTTATTATGAATGGACTGGGTGCAAAGGGGGGTCAAAGTGCATAATTAAAACCAGGTTTTATTTAATAAGTAACTTCATTTTTAACAGGCATAAAAGATTTTATATTTAATATTCTAGCTCTTAGAAACCATAATTCTTATCATAGTGTGGGATTTCATCATGAATCACCTGGATCTCAGATTAGAAGCTTGTGTAGTAATTCACTCTAATGAAAAGTTTTGCAAAGTTGAGATGTTGTGTAATGTTCATGTTGACTTAGGAAATTAGTTTGAATCCCAGGTTTTTTCTCGGCTGTGTTTTAAGGGATGAAAGGATACATTCAGCTCACGAGAGGAGATAATGCCCAGGAATAAGATAAGATAAGGATAAGAGATAAGATTTTAACATTTTTTGCAACTTGAATAGAAAGTTTCATGAATTAAAACGGTGTTTTTGTGAATCTTAAGTAGGCGCACAATAAGAAGGTTAAGGCATTAAATGTCTTGGTACAGCAGTTTTCTATCATGGTCCTGTTCCCTAAAATAGTTTTGAAATCACCCGTTTGTCGTTCTGACAATATGAGTAAAGGTTGCACAGGTCAAGTTCTGGTTTGATCATTTTAAATATCATAGATTTTGAGCTGATGATGAAATGATGTCCAAATACTTTAAGAAAGCCCTTTATTGGAGCTGTACATGATATGTGAACTTTAGTGTTGTGCTAATACAGACCATAAAACCATTAAAAAAAAAAAAAAAAAATAATAATAATAATAATAATTATTTGTTGTTTTTACTACCCCCCACACCCCCTTTCCAGTTACCAGGAAAACATGTAATTGTGATATACGTTGGCTGAATTTTGCGATGATGATATCGATTGTGATGAAGGCCAATTTTAAAAAATTATTTTCTATGTTTTTCTTCATCACAACGTCCCCATCCCTCTTTGTGAGCATCTTGGGCAGTACAAATATACATCATTATTGACATCAAGTCAGTGGACGTCTTTCCAACAAACCATAAATGTTATTGACATGCAGAATTTTACATGCATTGCATTTGAAATATGTTACCAAATACTCAATCTAAACTCTTTTGGGGTTGTAGTCTTACATATATTGATATTGTGATGACAGTTTATTGTTTAAAGTGATGCAGCTCTAGTTTTTAAAATAAATAGAATAAAACTTGTTTGAAAGAAATATGAATAATTAAGTCTAGGGTTGACCAGTATATGTAGTTTAAAGCTTCCTATTTGTTCTTGAAACATTAAAGTAGACTCCCGCTTGAGGTTCATTATCCAGAAATATCTTCAGACAATGCTTGTAAAACATTTTTATCTTTTCTGTCACTTTATTACTGTGTTGGCTTCTTGAATACTAATTCAGCCAGCTGAAGTCATGCTGACTGCAGCCAGATAGTTAAAAAAGCAAAAAAAAAAGGGCTTGCTATAATTGAGACTTAAAATGAGGTCATAATATTACAAGATTTCATGTCATAAAATGTCATTACACTTTTACTTTGTGGACACATTCAGAAAAAGACAGTCCTGGTTACCAATGAATTATTTTAACAGATTGCTTTGACTTTATCAACTATCTTTCTGTTGTCAAAGCTGTCTATTAGGAGAAAAACACAAACTGCATACTTAAGGTTTTCTATTCTCCTAAAACCAAATTGTCTCTTTGATTTAATCCAAATTTCATTATAGTTGATCCCTGCTTTAGCAAGGGTTAGGGACCATAGCCAGCCACGAATGGCTAAAATCCACAAATACCCGAGAGTCCCTCTACAGACATTTATAACTGCCTGTTGTAATAGTTCAAACATCAAAAATACCTTAATATGTATTGATACACACATTGGAAAACTTCTTGGCACAACCACAGAAGTTAACCTCTACAGTCCTTATTTCTGCTCTTGGGGGATACAGCACAGAGCAGTCAATAGCATGTCAAGAAGCATTGCGTCGAGGTATTTCAATTTCTTTCAAATATTTTAGATATGCCCTTAGAAAAAAATTTGATGAATAGGCAAATTTCCTGCGAATAATTTGGAGTTACGTTTCACAGAAAAATCCAAATAAGAGAATCTGCAAATATTGAACCGTGAACAGGCAGGGGTCCACTGTATTTAAGGATGTTCTACTACTTATCATCTATTAACCTAACTGGAACATTCAGTTGCTGTCAACTGCCCATCTCGCCCAGGGATTGTAACAAAACACAAGGACATAAATCTGTGTGGTTAAGGCACAAGGAAGTGCACAAATGGAGGAAAAAAAAAAAAAGCTGAAATCACTCCTTAGTTCAGAATATATCTTAGATTACAACAGCAGACCTAGACAAACTGAGACAGACTGAAACTGGATTTTTCATTGGGGATGTTCGTTGTGACTAAAAACTCCTTTTCATGGAGCACTGATAAATATAGGCTCAACTCGCACATTGTTATGTTGGAGGAGGCATTCTGTTGCCCACAATGAGACCAGAGCAGATAGTGACTCAGTTTACTAATTTCTATGTAGCTGAGCCATACTGTAAATTACCTTTGTGGAAAATAGGAGTATAAAAAACCCTATTGCAACCAGAAATCATGTTGAAAAGATTATTATATATGACTGAAAAATCAGCTATTACAGATACATGATCTAACATCTAAAGCAAATGCCAAAACAACTCACTGTTAGCTAGAGAACTAGACAAGGGTTTAATCAACATATCATAAAATACTTTATGCTGTAATCATCCACTGAATTCAGCGCGCATATTTGGCTAACTTTGTTCTTTATTATCATTTAAATTATGGACGGGGTTTTTTTTTTTTTGTTGTTTTGTTTTTTTTGGATAAATCTGTAAAAGTTAAGAGGGAGTCTCAGATTTGCATAACTCAAACATTAGAAAGCAGTGATAACTGTGAGGTAACACAGTTACATGATAGGCTTGTATTTTTTTATGAGCCAAAACCAGAGGGGGGGGGATCATTGTACCTATCCTCCAACCATCCTTTCCTCTCCCTCCCCAAAATTCCCCTGCTTACATAAATAATTGATCAGCTTGTCACGGGGGCAATTGGCTGTATAGATCTGATTCATCATTACTCAAGCAGCCTAGGTTCTTCTGTCTGAACAGTTTTTTTTTTTTTTTTTTTTTGCTTGGAGCACAAATGTTTAGGGTCTTAAGTTTTAGATATCGATTAACAGCACCTTAACATGAGCTGTGGGAACCACATGAACATAGTCCAACACAGTTGTGCTCGGAGGGGGGGGGGTCTCAGAGTATTCTGTTTGCTTCCTGTAGTTCTAAAACTCCTGGTTACTATTTAAAATTCTGTTATTTTCTTTTCCTCTGTTTTCCTCATAAACTAAACTGCAGATAGATTAAAAGAAGAAACCAAGCTGCCTATCTATTCCTGCAACTGTCTCACAACTAAGGTGCTGGTGGACGTTTGGCATTAGTTTTATCCATCGACACGATAAAATTCGGTAGTGTATGAGCTGGACTGAAGTTCGCACTGCTTCACTTTGGTGTTTGAAGTGTAATCTACTGTAGCGGTGCATTTACTCACCCACACATAAGTGTTGCACATATGTTGTGACTGTGTATTCAATACATTTTAATTTATGACTTGCAAAGTTGACCTTCCATTATGTGTGTAAGCAAGCAATTGGTTTAAATGGGGATTTACTAATTAAAATAAAAAGCAAAATGATTTTTGATTTTACAGTTTGGATATTATCTTAGTAATTAGGATCGTTAGCGTTCCTGAATATTAAGATCAGTTTTAATTTATACTCCCTAGAGAATCTAAAGTTTTACCTGAACTCTGATAGTTTTAAAAGATGGCCAACTTTTCCAGATCCTGCATGCTTTATGATAGACAGAGGCTGAAAGATCAAAATGATAAAATAAAGCAGTGTTAGTCTAAAATTAGGCCTACATGATGATAGAAAATTTTAAATTCCATATCATTGTTGATTATTGTGACGATGTTAATTAATGAATTAATTTTCCTCATCAATCTTTCTTTAATGTACCCACAACTGGGAAAACATGCGATATGCATAATATTAGTGAATGTTACTGTAATGATTTGACTTTCAAAAAAGAAATTATAAATAATACGTGTTAATGTTTTCCTGCTTTGGGTTCAAATAACACATAGACCCTAGATAATGATTTGCATGTTGAGCTTCTGGGGAAAAGACCTGCAATAAAATTAAATATTTTTGATTTGATCACCTTAGCACCTTTTTAAAATTTAATAAGTGTCGACAGATACATCAGTCACAGAGAGCCTGAATGAATAGTACTGAAATATTTAGCTGACACTCCAAGCAGTTCTTCGCGTTATTCATATTGTGTACATATAAGTTACATTGTGCATCTTTTAGTGTGATATGTTCAGCCTTTTTGGTTTCTACTGAAGTTGGCACAAAATTGAAACTTACTCAATGAGTCACATTTATCTTTAAAGGCTAGTTTAGATTTAGGTATAAAGAAACTGACAGTGTGCACCAGCACATTCTAGAGTTGCAGTATCTGATGGCAGCAGAATTTAGTGATGCCTGGTCAACTCATTCCCTCAGTAATTTGACGAAATGTCCCAAAACTGGTACAAAATGACAAGCTGAAGTCTTGCTGTCTCTTGTGTCAGCCTGAATGGACTGGAATAATGTCTACCTTTTTTGGAACATTTGCTAACTTTGACTTTTCTTGCTATAGTAACAACTTTCACATTGAAAGTTATGGTGCATTTACTGACAAGAAAAAAACGTTGGATTTTTTTTTTTTTGAGTTGACATGTGGCACATGAGCAAAAAACTGTTTTATCCTTTCATGTGTAGAAAATAGTGTTGCATGGAGCTCTACCAGTGAGAATTAGATGTAATACTGGAGTTGAAATATGCTGGTTCACTACTGTTATGCTAAATGTTAAGATTTTAGAGGTAAAAATTGATTAATATTCATAATTGTTTTCTTTTTATTTAGGGAAAGAATCCAGACAGTTTTAAATAAAGGAGCACCTCTTTTAAATCTATCAAGGTAAGGTTTTTTTGTTTTTTTTTTGGTACCTCTGCAAGTAATGTGTATATGCCAACATTTTTAACATAATGGAATAGGTTTTAATCCACCACGAGCAACAATAAAAGCAATTCAATTGTAAATTGGACTTTGAAATATGACTCACAAATGGAAATGAGATGTTGCATATTTGTGAGTCAGAGCTTCAAAAACATCTGTTGACTAATGAGACAGTTAAAAGCTGCTGCTGAAATGGAGGTGTGATGCAAAGTGGACATATGGACTGATGGCTCTAGTGCAAAGCAGATCCTGGCCCTAATCACTGCAAGCTGCTGTTTAAAATATGCAAAGAGAAAGCTCACTGCAATGATAATAAATGTTTTAAAACTTGTATAAAGCCTTTCAAGGCCACTGTTTGGACCTGCATACACAGGCGTAAACACACCTCTCTTCTCAGTTGAATTTATATGCTTTATATCTCCTGCCACGACTTCCGTAGCTTCTTTGTATTAGCCGCAGATCAGGAAATATTATAGAAAGCAATATCCACAATTTCACACTTGAAGGGAAAAGGCAACAACTGACTTCAGAGCACTAACCCCCCCCCCCCAACCTCCAACACACACATCTCACTGAGGCATAACGTGGACCCCACCCCACTGTCAAAGTCTGCAGAGGGAAGAAAGAACTGAAAATCACGTTTATCTTTGCAGACAGTTACAGTTTCACTGTGGAAGTCTTTGAGCTGAAACCACAAATCGGACAGCTGGCTGCCTGCCAGTTTTCAGAAGAATTAGGTTTGAGGAGTTTTTTTTTTTTTTTTTTTTTTTTTTTTTTTTTTTCTCTGTACTTGTTCTCCCCTGTTGTGTCTTTGCTCCTTTACGCTCTCAGATGAAAAGTTCTGTGTTTTAAATGACTTTAAATTTAGAAGAATAAGGCCAGAGCTTTTACATTTAAGCACAATAAGAATATGATGTACCTTTTCCCTTCAACATTTTGCACATAGTACCATATATAACTGCTCATAATGTGTAATTGAATCCATATTTCTGAAAACACCTTTATAGTGCTATTTAACTTTTTCAACATATACTAAAGTCTAGCTTTTGTGTTTGTTATAATTTATTTGGACATTTTGTCTTTTGAAATAATAAAATGAAAGGGTTGTCTGCTTCTGGGAAAATTTATAACTGTTCCACATATTTTTACCTAAATGGTCAATTTAGGTAAAAATTCTCAATGTTGCTTTGATCCAACAGTGACCTTTAGAGACAGAAAAAAAAAAAAAAAATCCTCATTCAGCCTCGTTTGTCACAGTTCCGATTCATAGGGGTAAGTTTGGGCAAGTGGTCACTGCACTGTTGCCGTTTGCACACAGTCATATTTAGACGACAGAAATTAAGGGTGATGATATGTGTGGCACTGGTGAGTTTGATAAAAACAGTTTTTAATATTGGATATTTTCCACCTATAGATTTTATTTACCCAAATTATCAGTTGCTTAAAAAAAAAATTAGTTTGATAATGTCAATAAATGGGGTTTTTTTGTAACCATCTTCATTGTGTTGGGCAGCAAAAGTTTCACTGATAAGAAAATTTTGAATTTCTTTCTCTTGAGTTTTGCTTTTACACACCTGAATACTCTAGACTACCAAACTAGCCCTAACATCTGCTTTTCTAGAAGTGATAATACTTAAAGATGATTATTTAATAACGTGCCTTTGATTTGCTGCATGTGGTTGGGTCCTATACTGTGAATTGAAATGGGGGGGAAAAAAAAGGTTTGGCTTTTTGGCCAGATTCTATTTCTCTTAGATTTTGTTTAACAAAAATAAACTCTACGCCTAATATGCTGTGTGTTCATGTTTTGTTGAAAGGGCTGGTATGTACTTTTAAAGTACTAAACTAAGTTTGAAAGTGACTCAAGTATTTGATGCTTCCTCTTCCACACTGACTCATACTTTAAACCAACTGAAACGTGAGAACCACTAATGTTGCAGAGTCTGGGAAAGATGACTTGGTGAGAAACAGTAATGAGATGCAGCATTTGTCATTAACTGGGTCACCTTGTGTTATTGTTGTGTGAGACGGAAAAAGGTATTCACTAAATGCCTGAGTCATATTCTAGATTGTCCTTGTTCTCTTTTTCGAAGTGTATAGTGGCTTTAATACCTTCTTGTGAAAATCTTGCCTATACAGTCACACCTATAACCAGGCACATTTTGACAGCAGTGTTTCCTGTATCCTCCAAGAGTTGGTTGCTTAGGAAGGTCAGGAAATGTTTTTTGTTATGAAATCATGAAAGACATTGAGACATAACATAACATGTTTTGTCAGCATTGACACAAACATGATGTGACTTGACTTGACTCACTGGTCTGTGTGGTAATGTCTGAGTGGAGAAACAGGTGTATAATTGTCATAGATTTAGCAACAAAAACAAATGCCTTCAATTTTCAGTTTTTGTTTTAAACTATCGTTTCTCTTAATTCAGAGATCTCTAGTCCTGCCATTTTGCTGACATTTACTTTTTTATGCTTTGTTCTGTGATTAGAAGGTGGAGATCTTTGTTAAACACAGGTTAGGGTGAACCATCCATTTTGAGCACAATACAGACTGATTAAGCCACAAAGATTCTGTTTTAGTGTCTGTTGTCTGGAAATTTAAAGATAATGCCTTGAGGAAATAGATAATGCTAGGGCTTCAGTCCTTCTGACTTCCTCGTATGTATGTATGGGTGCATGTGTGTGTGTGTGTGTATGTGTGTGTGCATTCTGATCACCTTGTGCTCCATTTTACGTCTTTTCTAAAGCATTTGTGACCGATCCTTTTCAGTGCTCGACTGCAGCACTTAGTCTGTGGTTTTCAGGTGTGCATGACTCACTGTGCGCTGGAGCAGATTTATAGTCATTCAGTGGTGGGCATTGGCACACCTGTTCTGCTTGACAACAAACAGTAGGGCAAGGGTGATTTTAAAAAGAAATCATATTTACTAATACATGTGACTTTAATTTAAATCATAATGTTGACCGTAAAGAGACAACTCTGATTATTAGTTTAAGGGTAAAAGTTTCCATGAGTAGTTGTGGCACTAGATGTCATAATTTAATAAAAGTGGGTTATGTAAAACTGAAACTCGTCAGAGGGGTTACTAGGGTTTGAAAATTAAATAAATTATTTAATACATTAAAGCTTTAAGGCTTTATTACAGGCGACCCTGTCAGATGCATGGAAACAGTAGTGGGCGTACTTCTGTTAATCTGCTAATGTGCTAGTAGTGGAGCTAATTTTTTCATTCACTCTTTAGTGTTTTTGCTAACATTGATATAATTACATGTTGTGTTATTGACACTTGGTGGGTATCAACATGGTTGAATTTAACACTTTAGCATTACCTTTTTGCTAAATACCATGTCAGTATAGCGCTTTACCATTAGTGAAACTAATGATTATAATTAATGCTGCAGGGTTAGTGCACTTAACTTTTTAGTTAGCGGTGCCCACCACTGGAAATATAGAAACCCTAATCATTTTTTTCAACCTATTTTCTTTGCTTTCCTTTGCTTATTTTTCAAGCATTATTTATGAGATCATGGTTGACAAACTGTTACCTAAATATTCAGTTAATTACAATGACTGTCACAGTGAAAACACTCTCTGAATGTACATTGTAAAAGGACTAAAGTTTCAAGTACCAAGCAGTTGTGGCTTCATGTGATCCTTTTGTAAACATATAAGATTTATATATAATAAAATAATTGCATAAAAAACTAATTATGGTTATTGGAGCATATAAAACAATAATGTCAGATCTTCTTCCTAAGTATATAATGTTGTTAAAGAACAATAATCAAATGGCCTGCAAACCTATTTATACATTTTGAAGTCTGTAGTTATAACTTGACAACATTTCAAAAAGTTCAATGTATTTTATTGAAATTTTGTGTAAATGGCCAACACAAGTCATTCATAAGTTTAAGGAAAATATATTTTTAAAGTTGTTTACAAATAAAAATATGAAGTGTGACATGCATTTTTCTATTTATCCACAGTTACTCATTTGCCCATAAATAAAATCCAGTGCAACAATTTTCAGAAGTCACCTAGTTAGTAAATACCTGTGTGTAATTTAATTCCAGTATAAATCCAGCTGTTCTCTGAAGCCTCAGAACAACAAATGAGCAAGAATCACAAACAGGTCAGGGGTGAAGTTGTGGAGAGGTTTAAAGTAGGTTTAGATTCTAAAAAAAATACTAAGCTTTAAACACCTAACAGAACACTGTTCAATCAGTTATTTGAAAATAACACAACTGGAGTCTACCAAGGAAGAGCAGCAGAGATCCACAGCTCAGCTGGGATAATCTTTTGACTAGAAACCAAGCAGTTATGCACTCCACAAATATGGCTTTCATGAAAGGGTGGTGAGAAGAAAGTTATTGCTGAGAGAGAGCCATAGGAAATCCTCCCTGAAGCTTGCCACAGGCCATGTAGAGTCTCCTCTGAGTAGAGGAGACTAACATTGAGAACTTTCCTGCCAACATTTAACACACTGTGTTGCAGAAAACTAACACCGTGACTACATTATGTCCGTTGTGAAACATGATGGTGGCATCATCATGCTGTGGCGATGCTTTGTCTTTCAGCACGGGATGGAGATGCTGGTCAGAGATGAGGGATAAGGATGGATGGAGAAAAAAAAAAAAAAATATGGGCACTATATATATATATATATATATATATATATATATATATATACAATGCAATAACAAAAAGATGACTTTGAACTGTACTGTAATTTGACATTATGTTTATGTCATTTGTCAGAAAAATCACTGTAGAGTTAAAGGATTGATGTGGCAGCGATTTATGATTGAAATTTGTCCATCTGGTGGACAAGCTGAATTCATTTCTGTGAATTTTACTTGGATCGTCACACATTGCACTTTGCTAGTTGTTCCTGCTACTCTTCTTATGTTTAATATACCACAGAGCTACTTTTGGTGAATTATTTATTGTTTGCTTAGCCTTAAAGTTATGAGGATATTGGACATATTTAATGGTATTTTGTCCTTTTTAACTAGCTTCTTAAGATATTTGTTTTCCATTTTTAAACTGGCAACAGAACGCTTATAGAGGCTTCAGCATCATGTCATATGGTAACGGGTCCATGTTTTGACTCCGTTGATGGGTTTTTTCCCCCCCTTTTTTATTTAATGTATTATAGTTAAACCATTTTTTGTCATCTGCAACATCAAATGCTCTCTTGGGTGTGACTGCAACACTTCTATTGGGTTGCAGTCTTTTTTTTTTTTCTCATCCTCTATGCCCTATTATCTGAGAGAAGCATGCAAGTTATTCTGTTGACATTTTACAGTAACAGACACCCTCTGCAGCAGTTCGCTGCATTGAGCAGTGATGCTGCATATTTACCTCATACATCGACCTTATTTAGGCATTGCTAAAGGTTACAGAGTGTCTGTCAGTGTAATTGGCCCTCAGCAGCTGCAGGAAGGGAAGCAATGCCTGACTCGTTTGTTTTAATTCCCAAGTTTCCTTTCCTTACACATAGTATGCTCCACTCTCCACTCACTTTGTTCTTTAACTCTTATTTTTGCCTTGTTTCCTCTTTCTCTCCAACTTTCATTAGAAGTACTAGCCAATCTTCAGTGGGGGGAAAAATCGAGAGGCGGCTCTGCAGGTGTTATTTGGAGCACACTATTTGAGTTTGAGTTCAAACGCATCATTGGCTCTTATTAGATTCTAGCACTGTGCTGCTTCTTGACTTCTAATTCTGTGCTTTTATTGTGTGTTGTGTGGTGAAATCGCATTTTTCTCTCTCTCCAATCTGTATTAGATTTGTGCCATGGTAAACCTGTTTGTTTTGGTTTTTTTTTCCATTTCATTTACTTTAACACCACCAGTCATCAATATCAAAAGACCAAAAGTGAGAGTTGTATTTAAAATCGCAGCTATGGATTCAGTGCAAAAATATTGGCTGGCACCTTTATGCAGCACGTTGACCTACTTCAATTTTATGGCAAGTGATCTCAGAAAAGCAAGACAGTATTGTGGGACAGTTGTTAGCATTGTTGCCTTTCTGTATGGAGTTTCATGTTCTCTCTTGGTTCTGCTCTGGCTTCCTCCCACACTCCAGAAACATGGCTGTTAGCTAAATTGGGAACTCTGAATTGCCCATAGGCAGATATTTAAAATGCGTGTGTGCTTGCTTGTCCTGTTTGTGTCTGTATCGCCCTGTGATGGACAGGTGACCTGTCCAAGATATACTCCAGTGAGATGGATGGATTTCAAAATAAACACCAGGATGCAACATTGAGATTGAGGTGTTCCACTGCTAATCCAAAGCTTTCGACTCTGACAATGTTATCTTAGCTGCATGGTTTTAGGAGGAAAAAAAATTGACCTCGCTTGGTAAGAGTAGTAATCAGTATCAAACTGAGTGGCATTAGCATCACAATAGTTCTTTGCATGAGTCTTTGGATTATTGTGGTTGAGCTTGCCACTCATACAGTAAGGGCTTTGAGACTGTAAGAGAAACTAGGACTCATTACTGCATACTTAGCAGAGCCTCTGCAGCCCAGTTTTGTCTCTTACAGAAGCTGGCTTCTATCTTCACATCACAAAACAAATTATCTTGCACTCAGTCACAGAATAGCAGTTGTTTAAGAACTATATTTTTGTTTCCTGCTTTACCAAAGTTGCAGTAACATGTTTTTTTTCCCCATGTGAGTCTTATTGAAAGTGTAGAGATACCACATTTTTTGCAAATGTTATTTTGTGACCAGCTTGAACCAGGGTCATCTATTCACACAGTAGTTTTTCATAATCCCCTTCAAACCTCAATGGAAATGGTTTATTTATCACCCAAGATAATAGTAGTTTAATTTTACAGTGCAAAAAAACTTACCAGAGTAGAAAACTGTAATTATCTAGAAAAAGCAAGAGACCTTTTTAGGATAAGAAAACTGCCTGGTTATAAGCAGCTCTACAAATAGAAATGACTAATTCCAGCATACCACCTTGTATACACATGGAAATATTTTACATTTGAAATTCTGATAGTTACACTTCACTGTTTTAAAGCTAGACTGACTCAGAGGTTACATGGAGTTCAGATTTTCTTTTTTTGAAAGAGTAAAGGAGATACTAGTATAATGAGCAGTTGGTTTCAAAGCTGAAGGGCAACGTGACAGCTCTTTATTGATTGGATTGCTCACCTTTAATGTAAAAAAAAAAAAAATAAAATAAAAAAAATAAAAAAAAATATATATATATAATAATATATCTGGGCATGGTACAAGGTCTGCAGCAAAATAATAAAGCAACAACAGGCAATATTTTAGATTCTGATTACATTTTTCTAAATGTTTGTGATTTAATTCAGGCAGGTGATTGTCATTTTTAGTTCAGTCTCTCCCTTTTATTGTATTAGACAAGGGGTGCACAACTCTGGTCCTTGAGAGCTACTAAAAGCTCTCAAGGACTGGACTTGGGCACCCCTGTACTAGACTTTACATCAGTTAGGATACACCACAAATATATTTAAGTTCAGACATTCCTTAAACAGTATGTTACATTGCCATAGGAATTAAAACCAAGGTATGTGCACCATAGGAACTGCATTTAAAAAACAAACAAAAAAACAAAAAAAAAAAAAACAAAAAAAAAGCCTGCTTAAAAAATTGTGGTACAGTGGACCCTTGGTGTTTGCATTGGTTAGGGACCACAACTGCCCACGAATAGCTGAAATCCCTGAATACTTGGTGCTCTCTCTAAAAATGCTTAGAACCTCCTCATGCAGTAGTTCAAACACCAAATACACCTTAAAATGCATTAACATGGACAGTGGAAACCTGCTTGGCACTACCGCAGAAGGTAACCTCCATGATCTCCACTCTGGAGGTATAGACAGTCATCGGCATGGCATAAGAATTGCATTGCTGGATTGCCTGCTTTGCAAATACCTTGGTATTTTAGCTTCCCAAGCTGAGTTTTCTTTTGTATATTTTAGATATGCTTTACGACAAAAATCTACGAATAAGCACATTTTCTGTAAATAATTTTGAGCCACGTTTCACAGAAATATCTGGGAATAGGTGAATCCGCAAATAGTGAAAACTGTGAATAGGCGGGGGTCAACTGTAACAGACATCAAAGCCTAATGAGTTTGAGTTCTGTAAAAAAAAAATATGTTAGCTTCTTATTTGATTCGTTTTACTTACAATTTTAAACATACCAGGCTCACTTGAATCTAATAATACCAGCATAATGAAGATTATGGGTGCATGATATATCGGCACCAACATCAGTATCGGTCAATATTGGTCATCTTTTAACATGTCTGTATCGGTCCGATAAACAAAACTCTGGATATATTAACAATTGAAATTTTTTTTTTTTCATCTTGTTGCCATTTGTTTCTGGAGACGGAGGGGAGGAGGTTGATCATGTAGTTTTTCTTTAGTCTTGAGACAGTGATAGACTTGCTGCACAGAACTGTGGGGAGTTCAACTGAAAGAGTGATGAAGTCAGCGGTGTGGTCGTTTTGTTCACGTTGAAAGGGTTTTAAAATATACATAGAAAATATACAATACCGGTTATCGGCCTTATCACCAATATTAATATTGAATATTGATATCAGCCCAAATTTTCATATCAGTGCATCCCTTTTTAAAATATTTGTTGTAGACTTACTAGGACAATGTCACGGAAGAGAGATGTTGCTAATTTAAAAAGAGAAAAAAAAAAAAAAAAAAAAAAGTTAAATTATTATGGTGTTGATTTTCTTCATGTTGTTAGCATGACTAGTGTTATTACAACATCATACTCCGTTTGTATGCCCTAGAGCTGGGGTGTTCAAAGTTGATCCTCAAGGACTGGTAATCCAGCATGTTTTAGTTCTCTCCCTGGTTCAACACCCCTGAATCAAATGATGGCTCGTTAGCAGGCCTCTGCAGAACATTGATATGCTGAGGAGGTAATTACTACCAGGGTGATGAACCAGGGAGAAAACTAAAACATACAGGATACCCACCCTGGAGGACTGACTTTGGACACCCCTGCCCTAGAGAATATCGATCATATTTTAACTGCCTTAAGCAGCTTATCTGCACTCCCTTACTGCTGTCTGCTGAAACTCTTGCTCTATAGTTGCCTGAATAAACCTGATACAAGTCTGGACATGTTGAAAATAAAGTTCCCTTTTAAATAGGTTATGTCTTTGTCCTTCCTCTGACTTAGTTTTTTAAAAACATCACTGATGCAGATAATAGGGTAACTTTGAGACTGTCTTCTGTAGCAACTTTAACACCAAAGAGTTAATGTTCTACTTTGACCTGGTAGCCCATAGACATGGTGTGATCACAAGTTAGAAAAAAGGTTTAATTTTTTTACTTCATGATTGTCCAACCATTGGTCTGGGCCCAACAAACTGAAATAGTGTGGTTTCTTTGTGCTTCCCTAACAGCAGAATGTTTGGACAGACCTGCTGTTTATTTGTTTAACTTCAGCTTGTCAGATTACTGGTAGAAACGGCTTATCTCCTAAGTGAAATGTCACCTTATTTCATGTTGATGTGACTGCAGTCCTACCAAGCAGCATTCCAGCCATCCCTTTTTTCCGATTAATCCTGTTCAGAGTTGTTGGGGGGGGTATGGAGGTTATCCCAGCAGTTAATGGGCAACAGGGAGGTGGGGGAGGAGATACACCCTTAGCAGGTTGCAGGCAAGTTGTCATATCCCAAAGAATCCCCAGCAAACTGATGTTAATGGTTCAGTTATGCTAAGAACATGAGAAAGCTGTTCATGCGTGAAAGATTTTATATTTGTAATTGGGAAACATTCTGTAGATTAATGGTACATTTTGTACCCAACTGTAAGAATGCAACATCTTTTCTAGAGTAATAGTAACACATTAGTGTTATTACGACAAATAAATTCCATCAAATGTGAACTCAATGAGTTCTCTTGTAAGGAAAGAAGTCAGTCGCTCTCATCACCTTTTCTCTTTCACACTCGAGCACGCAACACTGAAAAACATGGACTCTGCAAGACTTCTTATCTCCATGGTGACTCAAAAGATTGTTCTGGAGTAGAGGTGTTGTAACATTAAGGACAAACCAGTTGGAAAAATGGACAGTCTGGCACCCTGAAGCTGCAGCAATGTCTGCGGGAGGAAAAACATGTCGTGTTGTTTTGACTGGCTTAATGAGCTGCACACCTTTTTGCCATGTCCATGAACATACTCCGTATTTCATTCTGCTTCTGCGGCTTTTCAAATATTCGTTAGCAGTGACTTTCTAATTGGTTTATGGTTCAATTTTAACATTGTACAGACCTGGGAAAAATTGGTATTATTAAATGATGATCTGAAGCTTATGTAATTTATTATTGTAATTTGGTCAAATTTAAAAACTTACATGCATCTTTAAAAGAATTAACTAGATGATGAGGCATTTTTTTTCGATGAATCTGCTGAAAATAGGGACTTTTTTTTTGCTATTAAATCACTTTTTTGTAAATGCTAGATTCCATTATATTCCTTTTTTCTTTTTTAAAGATGTTTGCGTTTTTATAGTTTGTGGCAATTCTGTTATATAATTTAACATTGCAGTGTAATATTAACTTGAGTTTTCACTGTTTTGTGCACAGGCTGTCTGCACCTCTGTTCTCAGTCGCTAGGTTCCAGTTTTACCGTTGAGGCGACCTGACTTCTCTTCTCCAGTGAATCCAGTGCAGAAGACTTTTTAAAGACTGCAGCTGTAAAATTCTGCAGTCTTAGTTTCTTCATACTGGATTTTTTTTTTAAGGTAGAAAATCCTGATCATCTTGGAATAAAAAAACAAATTTTCCACCTTTTGAAATTTGTGTTTTGTGAACAAACATTCGCTTGTAGTTTGTTACCGCTAGCAGTTCAGAGTGTTTTGATATCCCGCTGTTGTTTTTGTGAAAATGATATATTTTAAATCTACAATGTCTTTTTACCCCCATTCACTGGCTTGTTCATGTCTATTTATTCTCTTTCTTCAGAACCAGATGTGAATCTCCCTCTGCTCTTCACTCAGTGGGCATTATGTTGACCCAAATCTAACCCCATTCACAACCTATCTTTATCTTTCCCTCCCATCTCCTCTCCCCGTATCCTTCCCCATTCTTCGTCATGACTAGTCTGAAGCGCTCTCAGACAGAGCGGTCAGTCGGGGGCTCGGTGCCGGCTACCGACGAGTTCTATACCCGCCGCCTCCGACTGCCCAATGGAGGAGCACCGCCACCTCGAAGTGAGAGTGCACACATCTCCTCCGCATCAACCACTGGCACCAACCCTGGTGTCCCAAAAATGGGGGTTAGAGCTCGTGTTGCTGACTGGCCCCCAAGGAAAGATGGAGGAGGAGGAGGTGTTTGGCATATTACAGTGGAAACGGATTCCCCTAGCTCTACAAACACCACCAGCTCTTCGGGATCAGGAAGTGGAGACAGAGACAGGATCCTAGGAGGAGGAGGAAGTGGAGGAGGTGGAAGTGGAGGATTGAGCGGTAGTGGTGGTAGTGGAGAAAGAGGAGGTGGGAATGTTTCAGCTGTCACAGCCCACAGCAATCTCTCAGCTAAGTTAGGACACCTGATAAGCCCTCAAGACTCATCGATGCTTCGCAACATCCAGAATACATTAAAGAACAAAATGCATAGCAAAGGAAAGGACAATCGCTTCCTGTCACCTGATGGTTATCTGGGTTCTCCTCGTAAAGGGATGAGACGGATCCGCCAGCGCAGTAACAGTGATATAACTATCAGTGAGCTGGATGGTGAGGGCAATGAGGGCTGGTCCTTCTCTGGATGGACGCCCATGCACCGTGAATATGGCAGCACTTCTTCAATAGACAAACACGGTGTGTCAGGAGAGAGCTTCTTTGACATGCTTAAGGGATACCAGTCCTCCGAGGCCCCTGATCAGAGAAGCCCAGCTCCAGAAAGACTGTCAGAACTCCTTACTGTGGCCCCCATAAAACAGGCTGCCCTGGATCTGCCTGATGGTCCAGCTCGAGGCAGTCCCGCCAGCCGTCTGAAGGAACGGGAGAAACACTTGAAGAGAAGGTCAAAGTCCGAGACGGGCGGAGAGTCTATATTCCGGAAGCTGCGCAGCGTAAAGGTGGAGGGGGACACATCAAGGGCTGGCTCAGATGCTGAAGATGGAGGGAAAGGGGATGAAAGTGGCCCACCTCCTAAACCATGGGTGTGCCAAAAAGGCTTTGCCCATTTTGACATCCAGTCTCTACTATTTGATCTCAATGAGGCAATCCAAAACCGTCAGTGTGGCTCCAAACGCAAGAACACCACTACCGGTGCCTCAGCCGCCGCTGCTGCTTCAGCCTCAGCCACATCCTCTCTTTCCTCCAATCAGAGTGGAACCTATGGCTCTCCTTGTGGCTCCCAGGAAGAACTGAGCAAGGAGGGTACCGGAGGAGGACACGGTACCAACCCCGCATTGGACCCTGGAGATGATAAGAGCAATGATTTAGTTCTCAGTTGCCCCTGTTTCAGGAATGAGATTGGTGGAGAGGGGGAGAGGAACATTTCTCCTGCTAAACAGGTATGTTGAGTTCAAGAAAACATAACAGATAAAACTGATATATAGGATTTATTGAAGAGAAAATTCATTTATGAAGAATTGGTTGCTTGCTTCACTTTTGTTTTGTAATCGGTCTTCCAGCAGGGGAGCATTGGTAGCGGTGGGAGCTCCAGCAGTTCCTCTGGTAGTACAGAGGAAGGACCCCTGGATGCCACTCTTACAACCCATTTTACCAATGCTGGAGTGGCCGTGTTGGAGGCTGCCAAAGACGGGCCAAGTCAACATGCGGACAGGTCTAAAAGATATATTGTGGAACATGTTGACCTTGGTGCCTATTACTACAGAAAGTATTTTTATCTCAGAGGTAAGAGAATTGGACAGCTTAGCCTGTTACAGTGGCAGTCAAATTTACATACACTCATAATGGGATTGAACATTCATTTTCATCTTTTAATTATACACTTTTAAAGCTTTTTGGAGGTGAAATACTGCTTCTTGCAGCTATAAACAAGTTTCTGGCATGTTCTTGTAGAATATTTAGCCACACTTTTGATCAAAAGTGGTGGAGATCATTTAAAATGTATGTTTTCCTGGCATTTAATGGCTTGCTTTTTTTTGACATAGTCCAAACATTTGTAATTGGGTTGAGGTAAGGGCTGGGCGATATAAAGAAGTGGTGATAAGGAAGAAATGGGACTTTTAGTGTGAACTCAGTCTGGATGAGCTTATCTCCATCAAATTTGTTTTTTTTTTTTGTTTTTTTTTTTTTTTTTTTTTTTTTTTTTACAGTTTTGTAGCTAATCTGACAAAAGGATCATGAAACATTATTATCAAAAGCTCAGTAATTTGATCATAAAAATGCTCACCTAGTTAAGCAGCTTTTATTGTGATCTCTGCTGTTTTTTTAGCCAGTCTTTAAGTTCATTTGAAATTATTGTTGGCCTTAAATAGTGATTTTTTTTTTCTCCTTTTAATTTCCCATTCACATCGCACAGTATTTATTATACACCAAAAAGTTCTGTTTAGTATTTAGTAGTTTTTTTGTTTGGTGCGGTTTTTAAAATAGCTTTTATTCTCATCTAGCTTCCGTCAGAGTTCATTTTGAAAAGTCACTCTTTGACTCAAAATGCTATAAATTTTTATTGTTTTAACAGCATTCTCTGTTGTCTTGTACAGTATTTATTTTAAACATAAAAATGAAATGTGATTGCTCCTTAAGTCACTTGTTACTGAACACTGGTTTATCTTAATGTCTCAACTGTTTTTATTTAGCAGTTGGTGTGTGTTTTCCAAATAAATTAGTGGTTTTTAACACTGTTTAGCATCAGTGTGGTCAGAGGGATTTTTATTGGTCTCATGTCATGGGTATGGATTTGTTTTTGATATGGTTTCCTACTATGAAGGAAGTGCCTGCTCCTAATTTGACAAAGCTTGAAGTAATGTGGACTAAAGTTGGTTTTTCCAACAGAACAATTCATAACACATGTCAACAGGGTTTTGGAATAGATAAAGCATTAGGCTCCTGGTCCTAGAAGACAAAGATGAGCTATTGGCTATTTGACAGTGACAAGAAATTAACAAAATTAAATTAACTTTACAAGTTGTGATCACATGATTGGTCAAATTTCCAGCCAGAAACATGCCATAACTTTGTTGATGGCTTCAAAAACCATGTGGTGATCTTGCAGCTATAGGTCATTAATTCTGCAAAGTTTGAAAACATTCATGTCCATAATAAGTGTATGTAAACTTCTTCCCCGACAGTATGACTTGTGTTTTTGAACTTTTTGAAAATCTTCTTTTCCCAATTGTATTTGATGTGGTAATGCCCATTTTACAGGCTGATGCTTTGAAAGTAGCATATTTAACATCTAACTGTCACTTTAGCTTTTTAACTTTTAAAGCTGCTATTTTCATCGAACTGTTTGTAATGGTCTCGTAATTTCTTTAGATTTCAGCCTTTTTTTTTTTTGTCTTGTGATCATTTCATGATCACACCTGTCTCAAATAGATTTATTCTCAATCTAAACCTTAGAGCACTGGAACTATCTGGGGGTGGATGAGAACTTGGGCCCAGTGGCGGTGAGTCTGAGGAAGGAGAAACTGGAGGAACACAAGGAGCACGGCCAGCAGTATAATTACAGGGTCATCTTCAGAACGAGTGAGGTAAAATGACATCAAAATAAAAAATCCTCTTATGTGTTGGACACATTGTATGTTTGTTGCTTATTAAAGTATGTGTTTATATTTGAGCTTTCCATTCATCTAGATTTACTGTATTAGTCGTTATGAATGTTCATGCTTTTAAATGTGTCAATACTTAGTACACTCTGTTCTGAGTGATGTTACAGAGAAGCTATTATGAGTTCAGATTGTGTAGGAGTTAACGCACAGGATCTTCACCCAGCAGGGTTCGATGTAAAAGCTTCAGCTCATGGTTGTCAGCTCAAGATTCCGCCGCCTCTGCTCAACCACCACCTAAAATCCTTGCATGTTTGATCTGATTTTTAATGTTTTCCTCCAGTTGAGTCTTTGTGTTCTCAATCAGCCATTTTCAGTGAGTCTTTTCTGAATCTCTCTAGTTTGTGCACACTACTGCTAAAGATCCTTGTGCTCATCCCCTGAGCTAAACGCCCACCCAGAATCTTTGTCAGACTTTGTCTCTGAAGGACTGAGCTGTGCCATTTTGCAGCCAAAAAGGTTAAATTTAGACCAAAAGAATTAAAGTTTCAAAGGTAAAGTATAGTTCTTGCATTAAAGCATAGCATGAGTAATTGGCTTGGGAGTCCCTTTAGTATGACACATTACCAAGTGTGAAGTTTTTGTCTTTTAACTGTGCATCCCTCTATCCATTATAATTGCTATTTCTTTTTTTTTTTTTTTTTTTAATTTGAGAGCTTTTCAGGTTTAAAAGTACATGTGAATATATGGGGGAGTGAGTGGGATGCACTGGTTTTGAAGACAGTTTTGTGCATCAGGGGCTACTGTCCTTTTACTACTGTCCATTGCTCTTGAGTTAAGAGCATTTCTCTTCTTCGCTTTATATAAAACTGAGTGTGTTTACACCACCACAGGCAGTACCAAACATAAAACAGACACTGTTAAGTGTCTGGAGACAGCTAGAGACTGCCAGCTCTGTTTATTTGCTCATGATGGATACTCAGGCCTTGGACTTTTCTACAGACTTCCTGATTTATTTATGGAAGTCCTCCTTTTGTCTGTCTCACCCCAAAGCCTAAGAGACTTCAGTTAAAACCTACACATGTTCTTTCCCTTTTCCTTTAGCTAATCCATCCCTTTATTTTTCTAAATCACCAGAGTACCTTTACCTGGAATTATAAACTGCACCACATGTTTTAGAGTACCCAAAGGAAGTAAAACCCACTACCAAATGTTGTTCTCTTTTTCCTACTGTCTCCAGCTTACCACCCTGCGTGGTTCCATCCTTGAAGATGCCGTGCCATCGACAGCCAAGCATGGTCTTGCTCGTGGTCTTCCCCTCAAAGAAGTACTGGAATATCTTGTTCCTGAGCTCAATGTGCACTGCTTGCGTCTGGCACTCAACACGCCTAAGGTCACTGATCAGCTGATGAAGTTGGATGAGCAGGGGGTAAGAAGAGACAATGAGCAAATTTATTCTTGGATAAGTCGGGCTGCATTAATGTTCTTGATTACATCTCTTGATTGTGTCCTTTTGATTGCCGCTATCAGTTTCCTCAAATGGAAGGATTCTTTAGATTTGCGGTCCTAATGAAGGTGTTTTGGAAACATCATTCCGACATCATACGTTGAAAAAATGTACTTTCCCAATTTGAAGTAATAGAGATTAATATAAGTAGTTCAATACCCCTAGCTGCACAGACACCAAAGCATCCACAGAACTTAAAATCGCACTCATTTTCAACATGACAGAGTAGTTAATCCTAATACATAATGCTAGAATCATAAATAATTACAATTATTAATTATTTCTATATAATTTCTGTTGAAGGACAAGCTACTTCCACTATGACTTAAGGAAAGCCATTATGTTGTCCATACTGGAACATTCTGTACTGGACTTAAAACTCAACACAACAATGAGAAATTTCTGGTTTGAATTTGATCAAAACACATAGTTTCAGTCTCAGTAGCATTTAGTAAACTCCGCAGGTTCATGTTTGTAGTGGTAGGACAGAGAATGTCTTTCTTTTTTTAACTTGTCATGCCTCCCAAACAACTTGTTGAAATTAAGATGACATCTAAGGGTTGGTATGGAAGCTTGGTGATCCCAAGCTTTAACTTTTGCTGCAGTTTTGGAAGCGTGAGCTTTGGAGATGGTTTTACCTCTCCTAAATCCTTCTTAGTATGCATAGTGGCAAGATAAATGAGTTAGTGCACATCGCAGTGGCTAGTAGTGGGCCTCCATTTTATCTCCATATTTATACTCCTGAGAACAGGTGGTAATTGACTACTAATTAAAAGTTTGTAGGCTCTCTGACCGACCTAAAAAGTATCAGTTGAAACTCTGCATTCACCTTTACTTTTTAGAAATTTTAATATGTAAAGCTCGTGCTTAATGTGGAGTTCTTTTATACTTACTGACTAAATGAAGCTAAGAAAAGTTGATTTTTTTTTTATTTTTATTTTTAAGTGTGATGTTTATGCTACTGCTTTAAAATAAGTGTTAAGGGTGCCATGTATTCACCAGCAGAATATTGTGAACCATCTACACACAGTGTATTATGTGTTGAGCAAACAAATTTTGAGTTCATGAATCATTTCTTGTGCAGGTGATATTTTCCCCCGTCTTACGGAGATGGCTCTTATTTATTATTCCCTCCTTCTAGCTGTATCACTTTTAGGACTTTTAATGTGGAATTTACTCTGTGAAACTATGTGTATGCGTTGCTTGTCATTAACAAACTCGCATCACATTTATCTAAACCTTAAAAAAAAGAAGGAAAACTCAAAACAAGCTCTTTGATGCTCACGATCCTCACCCTCCCTGGTGCAATCATCAGAAGTTGAAATCTCTGAAAATGTCAGCATAATTTCTTGAGAAAATAGCACCACCATCAAAACAGAACAACTCAAGGTTGTTTCTGAAATGCCAACGCAAGTTCTGACTCAAATGTCAACAAGGGGACTTTGACTTGATATCTACAAGGTAATGTTGTGGTCTGTCATCTTTCATTTGTATTCTCTGTGCAGTTGAGTTTCCAGCGGAAGGTGGGGGTGATGTACTGCATGTCAGGCCAGAGCAGTGAGGAAGAAATGTACAATAACGAAGCAGCCGGTCCTGCATTGGAAGAGTTCCTCCATCTTCTGGGCGAGAGGGTTAGGCTCAAAGGGTTCAACAAGTATCGAGCTCAGCTGGACACAAAGAGTATGTATATTTGTGGATATGATTAAAAAAGTAGCTGTTTTGACTGCCTGCCAAGCAAATAATGGATTATGGATGCAGGAACTCAGTTACATCTTTAACATATCTTGTGTGTGCATCGAAAAAGTTATGGGACCTGATAGATAATTTAGAAAATGTAGAAATCTAACCTTTTTCTTCACTTAACAAGTTAAGTTTTTGTCACGGAAAGGCTGTTTAAATGGGTGGAGAAAAACAAAAACTTAATAAGATTGTGCTTTAGGCCCTTTGATTTTGTCACCAACTTACCCTGGGTCAACCTTTTGGGTTAAACAGGATTGCCATTTTCAATTTATTTAACACATGAATTGTTTTTTTTCTGGTCTTTTTAAAACCAGTTCTCAGTCAGCTTGAATAAACTTGGTTCATATTTTTCTTCAAACTTTCTAACTATGTGATACAAAGATTCTAGTTTTTTTAAAAAAAAATTTTTTTAGTTATTTGTGTAAATTTGTTGTAAACACCTTCTTTCTTATGTTTCTTCTTAAAGTGCTTTGCTGATAAAATGTAAAAGGGCTGATCAAAAAGATTTATCCCTGCTTCATTTTCTTTCATGAACATTAATTGAGCTGTTCAATCATTTTCCACTCAGTGCACTTAAAATGATTCTTATATCAATAAGAACATTACTCAGACGCCAGGTTATTATTATATAGATGTTTTGCAAATTTCAGGATACTATATAGTGCAATACATTCTAGGAAGAAATACATTGATCTGGGAATTGTGGGTGATTTGCACTGACAAAATTAAAACTGTCTTTAGCCTCTTATAATGCTTTCTAGTGATTTTTCTGTTATCTTGTAATAGTATTGCTCTCACTCACTGTCTCGCAGCCTGAGTCAGCAGCAGACATGTCATAGAAAAGAGTTACTTTTTAAATCATTTCTTACACCTTTCGATGGGCAAATTGGTCACCAGCCGATTTCTAGCTGATTTGGGAGTTTTAGGAATGTTGGGGAAACTAATAAAACATTGCAAAATAAATGCCTTAAAGTGTTTTGCAGTAATTAACTGAGGTAGCCAACATGGGCTTTTAGCCACTTGATGAATGCGATGCAGCTGGACTAAAGGAAAATCAATAGAATGTGGAGTTGGTTCTTATCGGTTTTTTTTGCAGAGGTTCTTGAAGGAAGGAGTTCTTGAATATTGTCTATCACAATATGGAGTTGTTTCTATATAGTTTTTAATATTTTAACAAATATTTGTTGAAATCTTATAATAATGTAGATTTTTTTTCCACTCTGTATTGCAAACACGAGAAATTAACTTACTCTTGTCTTCCTCAGCTGATTCAACAGGCACCCACTCCTTGTATACCACTTATAAGGATTATGAGATCATGTTCCACGTGTCCACCATGCTGCCCTACACACCCAACAATAAGCAACAGGTATGAAAAAAGAACATTGATAGAAAGTGCTAGATAACAGCTTTGTCTGTATGAAAGATATAAAGATGTACATTTTTAAGAGATTTCCATGATCCTGTGAAATCCTGTAAGATGGTGGATTAAGTAGCAGCTTTCTAGGTGCCCATTGTCTAAAAGATGTCTCTGATTGGTTAGCTTACTGTTTATTTTCTCTTTTTGTCATCGACCTTGCAGTTACTGCGGAAGCGGCACATAGGGAACGACATTGTCACAATTGTGTTCCAGGAACCTGGAGCGCTTCCCTTCACCCCTAAAAACATTCGCTCTCACTTCCAGCACGTCTTTGTGATTGTGCGGGCTCATAACCCCTGCTCTGAAAACAGCTCCTACAGGTGAGCTTCAGAAACAAAGTGTACAGTATATATATAGACGCAGACATGTTAAAATTCTTTTTATTCATTAATCATTTTTAAATTCTAAAATTTTAGGTTTTTTTTTTTTTTTTAAAACTTAAAGTCATATGTAAGATGAAAAAGACCCCTCTTGGTTATAAAAGTATTTATTATACATGATAAATTAGTATCACATCAGATGCACATAATGTCATTTATCCATTTTGAGACTCAGACATTTAGTTCGATGTGCTCCTGAATCTCTAAGTGAAAGTACACTTCATGGTAAGATTGAAAATGCTGTCTGAGGCTTTGAGAAGGAAGATTGTAGCAGCTTATAATGCTGGTCAGGGATTAAAGAGCTCTCAAAAGAATTTGAAATAAGCAGTTTCACTGTACAGAAAATAGCCTGACAAGTGTAACGCATTTGAGACAACTGCAGACATGCCCAAATCTAGTCCTGGAGGAATCGGTTTATGAATAGCAATAAGCAGGTATGATGGATGGATGGATGGATGGAAAAACCTAAAACGGTTGATTAAACAAAAAAAACAACTCTAACAAGATTTTATGGATTTGTTTTATCAGTTAAAATTCTAATCTCTATCAAGATTTTTATTTATTTTTTTATTTTTTTGGTGTGTCAAATCTCTGGTAAGCAAAAAAAAATGTATTTCACATAAACCAGCCTCCATGACAGCTGAATGAATGATGCTCTTATGATGTTGCCCACAGTGTGTTATACTTTCAGCAATCCATCATGAAACTAGCTGCGAGGGTGGCGAGCCCTCTCTGTAGCTCAAGAATTATTACTACTTTGTCAGAAATATATATGATATGAATAGAAAGCACACCACCTAACTTTTTTTAAACAAACACCTATCAGTATACCCTGCTTTAGATTCCTGTTTGGTGTTCAGCTTTGAATGGAATTTTAATCAAGTTTTTGCCTACGTCTTATCATGTTGTTTGCTGTTCTTTTTTTGTTGTCACACTCCGTTTGACTCCAATCATTGCTGTTTTTAATTGCTGTCTGAGCAACTTGTGTGAGGCCTTAATCTTCCCCCATGTGGCTACTTCGTTACAGAGCAACAACACAAATAAACACACGTGAGCAATGAGCCCTGCTGCACAGTGAATATTGAACAAATGCTTTTGTGTCTTTCGTTTGTGATTCATAAATGTGAAAGAGAACTTGACATGATGCGTACATGAGAACTCCATGTTTCACAGGTCAAATATGAATCATAGTCTCCATGGGGAAAAAAGCACATTGACTAAGAAATGGTGCAATAAACAGGGCTTACAATACTTTAGAGACTTTGTTTTACATTAAAAAAAAAAAAAAAAAAACATGGACATAAATGCATGGTGGTACACTTTTGGGAGTGTAGTGTGTATATAGTACTTCACTTGTGCATATATACTCAAGAATACATTGAATTCTTGATATGAATATGTGCAGACATTTATAAAGAAATGGGTTGTGGAGGAGCCCTCTTTTTAATTTTAACATCCTCAATGAAGGCTTTTAAAATTTTATTAAATTTTTCACACACATATATATATATATATATATATATATATATATATATATATATATATATATATATATATATATATATATATATCTTTTTTATTTAAACAGTCACCAATCTAACTTTAAAAAGCTTTTGCTATGTTGACTTGACACAAGAAAAGAGAAACATGGAAAACTTCATGTACCTTCCTCATATTTATCCCCTGAACACGTGTCCACCTTTGAATTCCCCACAGTATAAGGTATTGACGTGGTTTTTTTGTTTTGTTTTTTCTTTTTCTTGGCCTGACTTGGTGGGCAACTGTTTGTGGATGCTGGAAGAGCAGACTGCCCACACACTGGATATTTATAAGCCCACAAATCACTAAAACCACAGGAATTTACCCTTTGATTTCCTCTGCTCAATCTCTAGCCATGAAGATCACCAAGAGTCCAGCATTTCCCATTGAACAGCATTCCTCTCTTTCTTGCCATATCCAGCCTGTCCCATCTCTTTTCCGTCTTTTAATGAATTGCTCTGAATGCAGTCTAGTCCTTTACTTTTCTGCCCCTACCTGTATATCATCATCAATGCGCTCTGTCCTGGATGAGTCACAGGTCCTGGCTCGACTGACTCACAGGTGTTTGAGATCAGAACAAGTGATTTCAGAGCTTCGGTATACATTTAGCAGCATCTGTAGTGACCGAAAAGAATAGAAATAAAAGGTCTCATTCTCATTGTTCTCCTTGCTTGTAGCCACTTTCAGCTCTCCTCTCTAAAATACCCAGTGTGATTCATTACTCATTTGCAGAGTCGCAGGCATATATAGCCACAATACTGTCAATTTCTTGCGTAGGAGTTGTCAACATTTTTCAGATTGCCTATGCATTAATAAAAGTCTCTGTAAGTTAGCCACGTAGCAAAAGTCTTTAACACCCATCAGGCATAACATTATGGCCAGCATTAGCACTGTCTGGTCGGTAGCTATGCAGACCCTTATGCTACAAATGCCACAGTGTAACTACCCTGTAACTTTAGCATGATCTTCTTCACTAATTTAAGGTACAGTACCGTGACTGTTGAGTTGGACCACAGGGGCCAGCCTCTGCTCTCAACATGCATCAATGGCCCCATTGCCAGATCACAGCTGTTGGTTGCTTTTTAACCACCTTTCATAGCTTTTGACAGGGAATTGAAACATTGAACTATCACAAACAGGTTGTCAAAAACATCCTATAGATGCTTTATTTAGGACAGAGATGCACTAGATATTTTAATATCTGTGCTGTGCTGTTAAGAGGAAATCGTATGGACATTACATCAAAATTATGAAGATCTTACATTTAACATTTGAAGGAATCAGGCCAAAGTGGGATAGATGTGGGGGAAAAAGAAAAGGAAAAATCTGTCTACTCTTGTGGTATTGCAAGAAGCTTACTTCTGCGTCATTGTTTCCAGTTCCCATGGACACTGCCCCGGTTCTTAAAAGATGGGTTTTTGTCTCTGTATCTGGACAGGTGGCGCAAACACAGCTGTTCCGCAGAATATTTGTGTTATTGTGGACAGGGCCCAAGACTTGGAAAACACGGAGGCTTAATTTGTTGTCAGGTCTCGGAAACCAAGTAACATTTTTTTTGGTGTTCTGTAATTGAAAAAGCCGACTGCCATTACCTAATTTTATTTTCAAGAAACTGTGTGCTTGGTTTGCAACAGTGTTTCATTTAAACCGAAGTTTTCCAGCAGAACAATGTCACAAGTGTCACACTATCCCTTATAAAGTTTCTCCATTTTGCACAGTGCCATGTCTATCACAAGCTAGAAATGTATAGCCCCATCTTTATTGTCAAGTCTCACTCTTTTTAATGTCTGGTTCAGTTCTAGCAGTTAGGTGTGTTTCCACTGGCAGTGTGTTCCTCACTATGTGAGCGTGAATATGGGCGTGAACATGAACGGGCCGTGATCGTGAAGGAGCTGTGGTCGAGCGACCAGTTTCGCCAAAATCTCGTTATATTTGTTCGTTGCAGGTTGCCCTGTCCAGTTGATGCTGTATGCGCTCTTCTGCCACAATTGATGAAAAGGTTTGGACCTCAAGATCTGACCATGGCGTTATCAATTTGCATCTTGCCATCTCGCCACCTTCTATGGGCATTAAAAAATGGTGGTTGAGATGTTGTTGTCCACGGGCCAATCAACAAATGCAGTCTGCTGACAATCAAATTGGTTGTGCGCAGTACCCAGCTAGATCCAGCTTGTACCTCCACTGAGGTGGTTCCAAAAAAACGGGAAAGAACCTTTTGCAAGTTCAGTATTGTTTTTCTTCCTCGGATCCCTTTCATTGCACTTGACTTTGGGAGACTGGGAATATGCTATAGGTGCTGCAGTCTTTGCTCTGTCCAAGCCCTCAAAACATCAAAGCTGTTAAAGTTCACATCCCTTCGCTTACCTTTTTTATTATTTCAGTTTCAGCATATCGACCTACATGAAAAATGTTCACTTGTGGCTTTATATATCTTACTAAACGACATCTGTTATTAAGAGCGCATATTTTTCACTTGTCAATGATCAGTGTTATGACTGCTGATGTCCATGATTTCCTACTTTGTCTTATTAACTACACTGCAGCAGTTTTATCATTATGGAAATTCAGACAAACCTTTGAGACACTATCTTTTTTCACTGTTTCATTTGTTTACAAAAAAATGTTTGTTCATCCTGTAATGCTATTTAAGCCAGAAAAATGCTTCCTCTTTCATATCATTCTGTCACAAGCAAGTGAAGGTGGGAAATAAGCTGTCAACAATTTGAAGGCTAGTATAATTGAACACCACATGTCTCCAGTGAGGACAGGGTGTCTCTAAGGTATGTTTAGAAATATGTGGGTGACACAGGTATTGCTTATTAGGCAATGTGATTAATCCCAGTGTCAACATGTGTGCTGATGCTTGTCAGCAGGGAATTGTGTGGGATGGGGGCCCCGACTTGCAGTGCTTCTCTTGTCACCTGGCAATTATCACCTGTGATGGGTTTTTGTGATTGAGCTCTTTTGGTTGAGACTATAAAAGTTAAGCCATGTAGGAATACAAGCTCTCCAGGCCAGCATGTTACTATACTTCAGCTTTTTTTTTTTTTTTTAGTGTTTTATTGTCTTTCATTCCCCCACCTGTTTGCATTTTTTCCCCTTTTCGTCATTCTTTTATTCACTCTCTTCTCTTTTTTTTTTTTTTTTCCCTCACTCTTTTCCCTTTTTTCACCTGGGAGTCGCATTTGGCAAGAAGTTCGGAAAAGTAGTCATGGTGCATCCTTCTCTTTTCTTCCTGTCTGTCCATGGCGGCTCAGCTGAATTATTGACATACCAGAAAGGGCAAACTGCCTCAAATGACCCTTCCAGGGTCTTGTTAAAAGGAAAAAAAGCATATAATGCAGTATATACATGGCTTAAAAATAACCTCAAGTAATAAAACCAAAATATGGCAGTTTTGACAGCAGAAGTTTTAAACAAGAATGTATATTTACATGATCTAATTGCTTTTATTAAACTGAAAAGCAGCAATTATTCTATTTATAATATCTATTCTTTTTTTTTTATCTAGTGAACAAACCTGGATTTAGGTGTAATGTTTGAATGATGGTTGTGCAGATTGTTATAACTTTTTAATTTTACTCCTTTTACTGTAACACAGGTTTATCAAGCTAAATGACTGATAATATCAGGTCTGCAGGTAGTTGCTCAACTGCTATAAGCATTTGTTCATAAATAACCTGTTAAATAAAAAAATGAATAAAATTATCTTTTCATTTACCACCAACTCTTTGATTGTTTTAGTTTATGGGTTATTGACAGACAATAATGTGATGTAATAATGTCACAATGGGGGAAAAAAAAGCTTAGATATTAAAGTCTGAAAAAGTGCAGAATTTGGAAATGGAAAAGTTTTAGGAATGTTGAATGGAAAATGTTCATATTTGTAAATGCTGCTTTAGTAAGAAAACATCTTAAAGCTCATCATAAAATATTTTTGTTGTTTAAAAAGTGCTTAGCTGCTGGTAATTGTAACTCTCAGTGCTATAAATAGTTCAAGCTTTCGATGGAAATTCTGTAGTTGAATTGTTCTGTAGCAAAACAATAAACCAAAAGTATATATGATGTCTGCGTTCAAATTGCCTTTTCCAAACTGAGTATACCTACAGATTTGGTAAAAATCTGCTTCTCGCGTCTCTCTACATACCTGCCTGCCTAATTTGTTATTTTGTTTTTTCTTTTGTAGTGTGGCAGTCACCCGTTCCAAAGACATGCCCTCATTCGGCCCCCCTATCCCAGAGGGCGTGACCTTTCCCAAGTCATCAGTTTTCCGGGAGTTCCTGCTGGCCAAAGTGATCAATGCCGAAAATGCTGCTCACAAATCACATAAGTTTCGTGCCATGGCCACCCGAACGCGCCAGGAGTACCTGCGGGACTTGGCAGAGCGCCACACCACCAGCACTCCGATTGATCCCTCTGGAAAGTTTCCTTTCATTTCTTTGGCTCATAAAAAGAAAGAGAAGACCCGGCCGTATGAAGGAGCGGAGCTGCGCAGTCTCGGAGCGGTGACCTGGCCAGTTTATGTTGAAGATCACGGGAACGGAGGGGAAATCGAAGCCCTGTTGGCTATTTCCAATGACTTTCTGATCCTGTTGGACCAGGAGGCCAAAGCTGTGGTGTTCAACTGTGCTACTAAGGATGTGATTGGCTGGACTCTCAGCAGTCCTGCTTCTTTAAAGATTTTCTATGAACGAGGGGAAAGTGTGTCTCTCAGGAGCATCAGTAATAACACTGAGGATTTCAAAGAAGTGGTCAAACGTCTTGAGGTAAGAGGACACACACCGACACAAACCAATACACAAGTTTAATTCAGCCTCAATACCCGAAGGAAAATTAAATGTTGTTGCAGCTCATTATACATGTTTGTTGTAGATGTTTATAACATGCTTGGGGAAAGAGAAAACGGTGCTCATGATGCAACATTGGATCGAACTCATGTTGATTTAAATACCAAAAAAGGTTTTCCCACTTACCTGACCTACTCACAGACTCCCCTACTATTCAATGATGGCATTTTTTATTTTCACATGCCAGCCTGCCGTCTCTTCATGTGTTTCACTTTATTGAGGGGAGTTTCAGAAACACCTCTGGACAACATTCTGCTAATGGCTCATACACCTACACATACAGTGAAGTGATGCTTGTTCGTTCTTGGCTGTTTCCATGGAAACAGGTCCGGGGAAAAAAGGTGTTTTCTTATGTAATCAGTAGAGCTTTAAAAATCATTCAGTGTTGCCTTTGGGTTTTGAAAGGTATAAATGCATGCATGTTTACACATGTGAATTTTTTTTTCTCTCATGCTGTGTTTATGTAAGCTGAATTGTGTGGGAATTCTTTGTATTTTTTTACTCTTGCATAGCAACAAATTTCAATAGGAAATCTAATTATTTGTGGTAATCAAATATTGCTTCGTATGCAACTGGCTTTCGAGAGAAAATGGGAAGTGATCTAGCTTTTTTATTATTATTTTTTTTCCTACTCTTTGTTTCTACCTTTGCAGGTTCGTATTTTTCACTTTTTTTTTCCCTCATAGTCTTCATTGCCTCTGTTCACACAGAAATGTTAGAGTGCAGTTATTGTTTATATCAGCCGCTTTTCAGTGAAGCTTGACTTTTTTACTGAAACAGAAAAATGCAAAGGTGCCCTGAAGTCTGAAGATGAATCATTAAAAGGAAAAAAAAAAAAAAAAATAGGAGATGCGTCGGGAGCAACAATAGCAAGGTGATATTTGTGAATTAGACTTACTTTTACAGATCCATTGTGAGCAAACTCATTGGTGGAGTTTTTTTTTTTTTCTCCAAGTGTTCAGCCCTTGCGAGATGAAGCATAGATGCTTCTCAGCACTCTTCTATCCTCGCCTGAACAATGGGAGTCACATGATAAAACGGAAGTTCAAGAGAGTTTCTCTGTTGTAACACGTCTTTGTCTTCACACAGACTCGAGTTTCACCCAAACAGAGAACTTTCCTTCACGTATGACATTTGTTGACTGCAAATGATTTCAGAAACCTGTATTCGGGATGGGGCTGCATACTTTTTGCCCTAAGCTCTTGGGCCTCACTTATATTCCCTAAAATCTTTCTACTTCAGTAGAATCATGTTTACAGACATGGAAATAAACACAGTTACAGTGATGGTCCTTCAAGTTTTTGCAAACAATTAATTCAATTTGGAAAAAGGAGATCTTGACCTGTGGTCACTTGATGTTTCTGATTCTCTCTCTGGCCTGGATCTGTCCAGTTTCTAACTAAGGGCTGTGAGACATCCGAGATGACGCTTCGGCGAAATGGTCTGGGGCAGCTCGGCTTCCATGTGAACTATGAAGGCATTGTGGCAGAGGTATGGTCTGATATCATAAACGTTTTATCTTTTTAAAAACTATAACAACCTTTGTATATTTGGTAATGGTTTAAGTGTTTTACTAGAGCTTGAGTATTTTTTTTTTCCATATTACTGGCTACAAACTTGGGGTTCTGAAAAATAAGGCAGTTTAGCAAATCAAAGTGTTTAGTGCCATAGTAAGCAGTTTGACACTAACAATCTATTACACTTTACTTAGGAAAAGCAGGTAAATAGGAATGTTTGATCAGGTTATCCAGGTTATTAAAGACACCCTGTTAAATATTTTATATAAGATAAAAATATCAATCCCATGCATGAAAATGCATATTACACTACATTTCATCAATTATTTTACTTATGATGATCCACTATCAATCTTTTCTTAAAAGTGACAGATATTTTGTCTTTACTGGAGTTAAATATATATGAATATGCTGCTAAGACAGAGTTGACAGTACAATGTTCTGACAACCTGTCATATGTTCTGCATATTGCTTTATCATTTCTTTCTCAACACCTACAACTGCAAACCTTAATAAACTCACCTCTTGCTAACGTTAGCATGTGTACGCTCTGTTTTTTTTTTTTTTTTAACTTATTTATAATTTGGTTGACTGCATACTTCAATGTGGTTCCACTTAATTGCTTGGGACCACCCCCAAAAAAGGTTGTTCTGATTCATAAACTTAGGAATTTGCTGTGAACATCATAAAATTTAATGAATGGCGTTTCAGCTGCGCTGTGTGGAGCTCTCTGTTGGTGAATATGTCTTAGAGCAGGTCATATGAGACTGCAACAGTCAATAGTCTCTCTTTCCTAGTAAACAACATTGTAAACAGTGATAAATAGTCAGAGAGTAACAGAATCCATGGATTTTATGATCAGCCTAAAATAAAGTTTTATGAGTCCTGAAAACAAAAATATATTCTTATTGTCGAAAACTAGGCGTGCACCTGAGAATCAAATGATTTTCACCACCAACAGGTATTGGAGGTGGCATTTTGTTTGGGACTGAGATAGCCAGTCAGTTTACAAATGCCATTATTTAAGTATTTTTTTTTTTTTTTTTTTTTTTTTTTTTTTGAGTCGGAGAAATGATTGGACAATTCTTCAAAATTTTTTTCCAATTTAAACCCCCAAAAAAGCCAGTTATCCTATTTAAATAGTATGTGTTTATCTGATAAGAGACAGCTGCAGTTAGTGCAACCAAACCATCGACAGGTGTTGAAGGTGCAGTGAAACATTGTTGTTCGTAGGTGGAGCCATACGGATACGCTTGGCAGGCGGGACTGCGTCAGGGCAGCCGATTGGTCGAAATCTGCAAAGTCGCTGTTGCAACTCTGACCCACGAGCAGATGATTGACCTGCTCAGAAATTCGGTGACGGTGCGTGTTGTCATCATCCCACCACATGATGACGCCACTCCACGCAGGTAAGTGGAAGGGGATATACATAAACAGACTCACTTAGAAACCAGGTTTTCTGTGAACCGTTGTTTTGAGGCTGGAAGTTTAGCATTTGGCATCACCATCTGAGTCCAGTTTTAGGTTGCCATATTTAGAGTAGAAGTGGTCCTTGGGGGGGATAAGTGAAATCTGACTGGACAAAATTAAATGCTTTTCAAGCCTAATCTAAATTTGTTTCAGAATTGCTTCCACATGCCTTAACTTCATGTCTGAAGCCCTCATGTCATGAATGGCTAATAAAGTCAATCTACTTTTATAGGTACAGCTCGAGTGCATAAGGACTCAAATCACTTTAATGCGCAAATTGTAAAAGCTGAGGCTCCAAGGCAATAGAACAAATGTGACCTTTTATTTGTGTCATTCCATAGTCCCAAATCCCAAAGCTATGTGAATACCGAGGAACGTTTTAACTTAACCCTTTGCAGGGGCTGCTCAGAGCTCTATCGAGTGCCGGTGTCTGAATACAAGGGCAGCAGCACCGACAGCGGGTCCTTCGAGTACAAGTTCCCGTTCCGCAGCAACAATAACAAGTGGCAGAGGACGTCCAGCAGCCCTCAGCAGTCCCTGACTGCTTCACCACAGCCCCATACACCCAACCGAGCCATCAGCCTGGGCAGCTCAGTGGGAAAGACTCTGTCTGCTGAGAGGCTGGAGAGAGGCGCTGCCATTCCACGCAGCGTTAGCAGCGATGGTCGACCTCTGGACTCCAAGAGGTCAGAGCTCTTCGGCTTGTTTAATATGGATTGATAAAAGTACACAAATAGTGAAAGAGGGTTGGGAACGTTTTCTGGAAAGTCGGGAATATTTGATTAGAAAGCAGGATGCAGCCCTTTGTATTGGTTGCAATTTGGTGTATTCTGTTTTCACAGCGTATTGCAAACAACAAAACATAAGCAATTATGTACAAGCCCTGGCAAAAATTATGGAATCACCTGTCTCAGAGGATGTTCATTCAGTTGTTTCGTTTTGTTGGGGAAAAAAAAAAAAAAAAAAAAAAGCAGATCACAGACACGACACAAAACTACAGTCATTTTAAGTGGCAACGTTGTGGTTTTAAGAAACACTAAAAGAAATCAAGAAAAAAACATTGTGGTAGTCAGTAACAGTCACTTGTTTAGCTCAAGCACAGGGAATATATTATGGAATCACTCAATTCTGAGGAAAAAAATATGGAATCACCCTGTATATTGTCATTTCCAAAACTAACACCTGCATCAGATTAGATCTGCTCATTAGTCTGCAGTTAAAAAGGAGTGATCTCACCTTGGAGAGCTGTTGCACCAAGTGGACTGACATGAATCATGGCACCAAGACGAGAGGTGTCAATTGAAACAAAGGAGAGGATGATCAAACTAATTAAAGAAGGTAAATCATCCTGCAGTGTTGCTAAAGATGTTGGTCGTTCAGTCAGCTGTATCCAAAATCTGGACCATGTACAAACAACATGGGAAGGTTGTTAAAGGCAATCATACTGGTAGACCAGGGAAGGCATCAAAACGTCAAGACAGAAAACTTAAAGCAATATGTCTTGAAAACAGAAAATGCACAACAAAACAAAGAGGAACAAAAGGCAGGAAGCTGGAGTCAATGTTTGTGGTCGAACTGTTTGAAGCCACCTAAAGGAAATGGGATTTACATACAGAAAAGCTAAATTTAGGCCATCATTAACACCTAAACAGAAAAAAAAAACAAGGTTACAGTGGGCTAAGGAAAAGCAATTGTGAGGTAAAGGCACTGGGGAGATGGTTGTCTTCAATAAATGCACAAGTTTACGTTGACATTTTGGACACTTTTCTTATCCCATCAATTGAAAGGATGTTTGGGTACGATGAAATCTTTTTTTTTTTTCAAGATGATGATGCATCTTGCCATAGAGCAAAAACTGTGAAAACTTTCCTTGAAGAAAGACACATAAGGTCAATGTCATGGCCTGCAAATAGTCCGGATCTCAGTGCGATTGAAAATCTGTGGTGGAAGTTGAAGAAAATGGTCCATGACAAAGTTCCCACCTGCAAAGCTGATCTGGCAGCAGCAATCAGAGAAAGTTGGAGCCAGATTGATGAAGACTACTGTTTGTCTCTCGTTAAGTCCATGTCTCAGAGACTGCAAGCTGTTATAAAAGCCAGAGGTGGTGCAACAAAGTGCTGTACGGTGTGTATTCTTTTATTTCTTTTTTCATGATTCTATCTTTTTTTTTCTCTTTGCTTGAGCTAAACAAGTAACTGTTATTGACTATTACGATGTTTTTTCTTGATTTCTTTTAGTGTTTCTTAAAACCACAACGTTGTCACTTAAAATGACTGTAGCTTTGTGTCATGTCTGTGATCTGCTTTTTTTTTTTTTTTTTTTTTTTTTTCCCAACAAAATAAAACAACTGAATGAACATCATCCGAGACAGGTGATTCCATAATTTTTGCCAGGGGTTATATCATTTAAGCAGAACATTATTTTTAGTTCTTCTGGCTTTGTTGGAAACTGGAGTAACATCCACTGTATTTACTCTTGAATGTTTTTTAGTTTTTCCTGTCACTGATGATGCTGTTTTTTTCAGTTTCCAATGAATACATTAATAAAGCGTATCTCTATTCTGGTTTGTGTTCCAGGATGTCTCCTGGCAGTGAGAGCTACAGCCTGGCTTCCTCCCTGGCTTTAGGTCGTTCTCCTCACAACCGCAGCTCTCCAAGCAACCTGTCCTGTTCTAGTGATGCCTCTGGAAGCTCTGCTCACTGGAGGCAGAAGTCCATGCCTGAGCAGTAAGAAAGATAGGGGAGATAGTTTGTCGCATGTGTCATACCCAAACTCCTCACATTTATATTCTGTAAACTTTTAACTTGCCCTGAGGCACTCATTTTGTCATCATTATTCATCCAGTGTTTATTTTAATGACATAAAAGCGATGGTGCAATCATCAGTTTTCATATTTAGAGGACATAGAATATATAGACTTTGACATTTCAGCCCACAGAAGTAAATTACATTGTCATTTGGTTGAAAATACAGTACATTTGTTAGACATTTGTAATATTTCAAAGTAAGGTGCTCTCACTTTACTTCCACCCACTAAAGCCCCGAGGCAAGTTTTCATTATCTCTTTTTTGTTTTTTTTTTGTCTTTTCTTGCTCTGCATCTTTAATCACTTGTAACACTTTTAAAAAGTATTGCCTCAGATTTTGCGTGCCTTCTGTGTTGACAGGTTTGTGAGCAGCCGACATTCACCCATGTCATCAGAGAGACGAGAGGCGGCCGGAGAGGGTGGATCCAGCGGAAAATCCACTCCCAACTGGTCGAGAATGGAGGAAGGTGGAGGTGAACGAGGGTCAACAGGTAAAGTATTCAATAATGCATGTTACTGAAAATTAGTACACATGCAGTGTGCCTTCCCCCCGCCCCCCCCGGTAAGGCACACTGTTTGCTGTAATATATGTCTGAATGCAAATGTATGCAAATGATAATTTTATACATGCAAAGAGTGGGTGCAGTTGATGTATGCAATGGAGGAGGAGAAGGCACACGAAAGAAATCCTCCATATTTATCTGTGCTTTAAAACCCTTTGAACTGACAGGTACCGTGAGGAGTATGTGAATAGTGCTTGCGTAAGATGTAACTCTGACAGCAGCCTTTCTCAACCCTCCCATCGCCCTCCTTATTCCATCTCGTTTTCCCCTGCAAGCTGCGAATTATATAGCCTTCACAGACGTCTTAATGTCTCTGCAAACAAAAAAAAGGTGGGAATAAAACCAGCAGATAATTTTTTTTTTTTTTTTTTTTTTTTTTTTTTTGTAGTTCAATTGTAAGTAAGAGTGAATGGATTTTCGCCTCATACTTTCCTTTATATTCGGAGGCTTATTAAAGCAAAAGCAGAGGAGAAACGGAAGATACTTTTCTTTCTTGTCAACAAACCATCATTGTGTGGCTTTCCTTCCCTCCCTCCTTCCTGTCTGTTCTTCATTTTCTGTTGCTTCTCATGTTTTCATCTTTTAATTCTCTTACGCCATTTCATGTTGTTGCAAGAATTCTCCCATCCACTTTTTAAAGGCTTTCTCTATGTATTCTAGTTTTGTTTATGCATTCTCCAAAGTCTGCCTTTTTCTTCTGATTCCAAGCAGAATGTTGCTTTGATTGTTGACCAATTTAGTTTCAGCCATGTCCTCAACCTGTTGCTGACCACCACAATCACAGTTGAAGGCCTCAGTCTTTCATTTTGTGGTTGTTTATGGCATTTATGTCATGATTGGTTAGGGAGGAACGAGCCGTACTGGGGCAGCTGAGCTGAAGTCAGCCAAGATTCCAGCCTTCAAAAAGCCCTCTCTGTTGCGGTGTGGTTTAGAGTTCTGTCTTTTCCTTTTCCTCCCTTTTTTACCTCCTGACCCTCTAGCTTTCAGCAAGGATGATGTGGCCAGGCTCCATCCAGAAATATCAGAAGTCACATAAAGTGCACTTCGTTTAGTGTTGGGGATACTGTTTTTTGTTTTTGCCTTGCAAAAGTATTCAGACCCTTTGAACTTTTCCACATTTTGTCTTGCTGCAACTATAAATTTCAAAATATTTATTTTTTTGTGATTTCACGTGATAGATCAACACAAAGTAGAGAGTGGAAGGAAAAGGTGTTTTTTAAGTTGTCTTTAAGCTAAAAATCTGCAAAATGTGGTGTATATTTTATATTCAGCTCCCATGAGACAACCCCTTGTAGAACTACCTGTTGGTCTTTTGAGGTATATTTCTACCAGTTGCGTTGGGCAGTATAACAAATGTATTTTTCGTATCATGCTTTACTTTACGTGCAATGTCTGAAATGACAATTGCAGTATTAATTGAATTTTCTTAGCTCCCTTGAACGCATCATTAAAACCCCTCCCCTTTCCATGCCAAAAATTTGCTCTGATTGTTTACACCCCCCCCCAAAACAAAACAAAAAAAAACCAACAAAAAACCCGATTGTTTACCAGGTGAGTTGAGGACGTAAGGCTGCGCTGATAGAAATATAACCAACCCAGCAAAAGTTCCCAGGTTTCCAGTGTCTAATGTTGGATTAATTGATGACTGCTATGTGTGCAAAGGAAAACAGTTCTGGATCAGAAAATCTCTACTGTATTTCTGTAAAATAACCCTATTTGTTTTTCTTCTTCATTGTTTGTCTTATCTGCTGTGTGTTTGGCGCCACCCTTTGACTGGGACAATTATTGTCCCTGGAGGTCTGAATTAAGCTTTAGATTCCCTCTGAATATGACATTTTGCATGTTTGCCATAAAAGTGCAGATAATAGAGCAGAGCCTCTTCCTCCACACGTTTGCTGTTTCCTCCACATGGGTGGAGACAAACTTTAACTGGGACTTCTTATGGTTTTCTTTTACCAACTGGTTGCACTGGATTTTATTTAGGGGTATCAGAGTAAATGGAATTGAATTTAAATGCGTGTTGTGGTTTTCAGTTTTTATTCCAGTTCACGATTGTGTGCTACTTTGTGTTTGTCTTATCACTATAAAATACCTCGAGAACATGAAGAACTGTGAAACAGTTCCAGCTCTTTTCTAAAGCAAGTTTAAATCAGTCGTGATTTACAGTATGCTAGAAATAAATCCACAGGAACTCTAACAATCTGGCTTACACCCAACTCTAATTAGTGCAGAGAGCCCGTGGGCTGCGGTGCAACCGTACAAAGTAATAAATATTCTAAATGAGATGGAAACTGCGTTTTTAGATTCATCCCGACAGATGTTATGCTTCCACCCCTCTCTCTCGCTCTGTCTCATGCTGCTGTGCTCATTAACTGCCTGCTCTGTATATATTATTGTGTAACAGATAGACAATTACACAATAGTCCCATTTATACTGAGGTTTACTCCAGGACTCTTTCATGCAGCACATCTTGCCCAGAGCAAGCAAAGCCAGCAGGGAGGACATATTTTTGTTTCATGTGCGTTGTTTTTGATGACAACTGATCTGGGATTTTGTTAATAGACGATGAAAAGGCGAAATGAAAACAGAGTGCTGTGTGCTTCCTGGAGGTTTTGTCGCATAAACATCTGTTGAATTATCAGCAGCTTTTCTGTGCTGCAGGGTCTGTCCATGTGTTTGTCACCAGCTCCAGCTTTGTTTAATGTTATTGTAGACACCCCAGCTTCCAAGTCTGGCCAGGGCTACTCTGGAGCTCCTCGCATTCAGAGGCAGGAACAGGTCATCCATCTCTCCCCAAAGAAGGGCAGCCAGGTCAGAATTAACACCCTTCCTTCTTGTGAATCATTCTTCTATCGTAATATCTTCTGATAGTACAGTTTTTTCCATAATACCCTGTTGTTTTATTTCATGGCACTTTTATTTTTATTACAAGTAGTTTAAACCTCAAACTCTTAGTGAATTAAATTACTACTTATGTAACAAAGCAAAATCTTGTCACGATGGGTCACTCGCTTATATAATAGCTCATGTTTTTTTTCTATTAATGGAAACTTAACTGTCCTTTATGTTTTTTGTTTGCCTTGGCAGTCAGATGGCCCTTACTCTGGTCACTCCAGCAGTAACACCCTGTCCAGCACCGCTTCCAGTGGGGGCCATAGCGACAGTGATAAATGGTACGACTTGGGGACAGGTGGAGGCTCCAGTGGCGATCAGGGTGACACAGAACCCAACGGCCTGGGTGGAGGAGGCTACCTCCAGGGGGCCTCAGCTGACAGTGGCATCGACACTGGCTCTTACGGAGCCTCACATCACTCCCACCCCCACTCCCACCATGGCAGCACCACCTCCCTGCTGGCCCCCAGTGGGAGCAGAGAAAGCAGGGAGCGCTCTTCATCTCCATGGCACAGTCCGACTGAGGGAGGGCGTAGGATGCTGGAGAGGTCACCTGCTGCTGCTGAGTCCCCGGGGCCTCCATCAGAAAGGAGCCATGAGTCAGTGGGTCGAAGCCCACCAACTCATCTCCTAGTTAGAGACAGCAGTACTTTCAGCCTGGGTGATGGTGGATCACATTCAAGGTCAGTTTGTGCAAATTAGATGTAAAGGTGCAGCTCTGTCAGAGCATCGTTGAGCAGTTATTTTAATTCAAAAAGTGAGATTCAGACAGTCATGGGAAAAAAAATTGGACACCCTACTACAGCCTGTGTGCTTTTCTAATATATTTGGACGTTTGGCATGCCCAGGTCTGGCTGGCCAAAGTTTACTCTGAGAGCAGATTGCAAGATGCTAAAAGTATGGAGCTAATTTGGGGCCACAAGAGTGTGAAACTGAAAAAAAAACAAAAAAAAAAACAAAAAACAAATATAAACTGAAAAAGAAAGAAAGAAACTGAAAAAAAGTTTTGAAACAGAAAAAAAGGATTTGAAACTGAAAGATTAAGTTTTTGGGTTTTTTTTTTTTCAGTTTTTTTTTTTTTTTTTTTTTTTTTTTTTTTTAAATATCATGGCCCCAATTTAGCTCCATATAAAGACTTCTAAAATATCATCATGTAACCCTACAGCAGGCTTTCATGGCTGATGATATAACAAAGCTTTTGCATATGTCATTCGGTTTAATCATTTAGCGAATGCTTTTATATAACATTGGAAGGAAACGTTGATATTCCAACTGCAGTGTACAAGAAAACTATGGAGTGATCAGTTTAAAGTACTGAGCCAACAAGAATAAGTACTTTTGTGTTTAAAATAATGCATCCTTTTCCTTCCACTTGACAATTATGTGATACTCTGTATAAGTCACATCAAATCACATTGAAAAAAAACAATGAAGTGTTTTTTGACATATAAGATGACAAAATTTGAAAGTGTGTATGAATGCTTTCATAAGGCACTATATGTTTGTTAAAACTACATGCATGCTGTTAAAACTACCATCATGTTCTTTTTTTTTTTTTTTTTTTTTTTTTTTTTTTTGCATTTTATCTTTCTCCATGGTTATTTGACATGACATGGAAATCCATGTTGATCCTCCATCCTCTACACAGATGAAACTGGTCTGAACCTCGGCTTATGTCATCACAATTAGCTCGATCTGTCTCTGTTTGGCTGAGGACTCGCATTCCTCAGATCTCCATTCATGCAGTTTTGAGATGACTCTTCTCTACTTTACAAAGAGTCAAAACAAGAGAATGGCATAATTAAAGCAGTTGGAAAATAAATCCTGTGACTTGGGACTTGGTTATCAAAATTAGACCAACAAAAACCTGTTGGAGAAGAAAGGAATTCAATGTTTGCTTGAACTACTTATAAAATCCAACCAAACTTTTTCATCCTCTGAACAACAATTCTTCCACACGTCTTGGGCCTGGTTATGCTGGTAGACACATGATCCAGCAAGAGGCCGAGGTAACAATCTAAAGCAGATGGCAAAACACAAACTTTGTGTTGTCACAAAGTCATAAAGTCATAAATTTGCTTGGCCTGTTTTGTAGCTTGTTTTTCTTATGTTTTTACCGCTTTTCATTACTTTAATATTTATGGACTTTTAACTGTGTCATCAGTTGACTCCTATCTACTTAAAAGCAGCCAAAGCAAACAATGTGCATAATAACTTTTAGATGCCATTTATACACATCAAAAACAAGATTAAAAAAAGCAACAGCATTTTCATGTATATTTAGTTTTCATGACATTACATGAAAGTTTAATATCTTTTCTTTACCTAAGTTAAGCTTTGGTTTTTGAATTTGACTAATTTATTTTGTAGCTTGTCATCTCAGCACATGTCTCACCATTGCAGCATGATTCCTGTTCTCATTACTTATGCCAAAATTTCTTTACCCAAAAAGATCACATAGCAGACAGCCTCCTTCTCAGCAAGACTTTTCTGGAAACCAAGCATAAAGAGTAATTTTAATTCCTTCTTATCTTTCCACATTAGGCCTCAGGAAATGTGGAACACATGTCCTACTTTTCAAAGCTGAGCTTGTGTCTCGAGCTGAGGAGAGCTCCTATGTCCTGTTGGAGCAAGTTCATTTCAGCAGTCAGACAGAGTTACAGTGAATGAGCTTGGCATCATTTGTCCAGCATTTCGACTACAGTTGTATACTATCACAGTTGTACAGAACAGAGAAAGAGATGGAGTTGGCCAAGACAAATTTGGTTGCTGCTGATATGTTTAACCAATAATAAGTGCATCATGTGCCTCTTCACATTTACTTGTTTACATTTTGTCATGTTACAACTACAGACTTTAATAGATATAGGCATTTTATATAGATTACACGTGATAAATCAACACAAAGTATCACATATGTGACTGGCCACGACAAAACCAGGAACAAGTCTCCCCCAGGGCAATTTGAGCCATTTACAGATTCTGAAAGGGTGGATTCTAAGCTTTCTAATGATGTGAAACACATAGAAATCAAAAATAAAATAAAGAAGATATGGTCATTTGAATGTTGGGGCACGCAAAAGCAGTTGAGCAAGTATCTGCTTTGAGTGTGTGTCCCCCCCCCACCCCGAAACAGCTCAGATTTACCCTGTAAACAAGCTGAATTCAAACACAAAGATTACCATTTTAAAACCTCCAAAACGGCTGTTTAAAGCATGGGGTGGTTTCTCCATAACTTCAGCTAGTATATTTTGCAAAAAAAAAAAAACAAACAAACAAAAAAAAACATAGATCCATTATTTGTCTCATAAATTGGTGGGTTTTTTTTCCTCTGTTTCAGCTTTGCCGACTTGTTCCTACTTTTCGTGTGACGTGACATATTTGTAAAGTGGAGAAATAGGGATACATGGTTTTCAACATTTTTATTTTATAAATACCTTTTGTGGGAGACATTTGTATCTAGCCCCAGTGAGGCTGTTGCAAGTCTAGTTGGGGTCATAGTCTTTGCTACAGAGTTTCATTATCTTTCAGCTTGCAAGAAATTAATCCCAACTGAAGCAATGAGAAGCTTCTAATATCCTAAACAAGCATGTTGACAAATGCATCCCATGGTTGTGGAAAAGTTGTTGGTTTGTTTAAGAAGGGTAAGATGTCGTCATGCATCACGCAGAGAAAACATCTAAGGAGACTGAAGAAACGACTAAAAGAACTGTCTAACTCATGAAAAACTGGAAGAAACAATTGTTTTAAAAGAAGAAATGCGTTTGGGGAAAAAAATGAATCCTGAATGAAAAAAATCTTGATCCTGAATGATCAAGATCAGCGATCACTTAAACGTCTGGTGAAATCAAATCAGAAGAAAAACGGTGGAACTCAGAGCTATGTTTAATGGTGAAAGTAAGTGCATTTCCACAAGCAGAATGCGAAGCAAACTCAAAGGAGCATGAAGATTGGACACTGGACCAATGGAAGAAGATCATGTAATCTGAGGAGTCTAGATTTACCTTCTTCCAGAGAGATGGGCGCATCAGGGTGAGAAGAGAGGCAGATGAACTGATTCACCCATCATGCCTAGTGTCTGCTGTATCAACCTGTGAGGGCATTGCCATAATCTGGGGTTGCTGCAGTTGGTCAGGTCCAGGTTCAGCAACATTATGAGGTCCGCTGACTACTTAAATATACTGAAGGACCAGGTTATTCCATCAATGGATTTATTTATTTATTTATTTTTTATTTTTTTCTTCCCTGTCAGCACGGGCCTATTTCAAGATGACATTGAAAGGATTCATTGTGCTCAAATTATGAAAGAGCGGTTCATAGGCAGGAGACATCATTTTCACACTTGGATGAGCCTCCACAGAGTCTGGAGCGTAACCCCACTGAGGATCTTTGGGATCAAGGCTTTGCGACCATTATCAACACAAGAACTTTGTGAAGAATTAATCTGGCACTGGATGGAAATGAATCTTGTAATGTTTTCTATCAAACCTCGAGGTCTGTCACAGAAGATCAGAACATCTGCATTTATTATACTAAGATGAATTTATACACAAGTGGGATCTGGTTACTAATTATGTGGCTTGTGAAGGCAGTGGGTTAAACTGGATTTTATTTTAGGGTATCTGAGTAAAAGGGGTTGATCATAACCCCACACTCCACTATTTAGATTTTTATTGGTGGAAAATTTTCAAAACTGTGTATGATTTTTCTTCCACTACGAACATGTAGTGCTTTATGCTGGCCTGTCAAACATAACTCCGGAAAAATAAATTGAAGTTTGTGTTTGCAACATGATAAACTTTGGAAAACAGTTTGAACACTTTCCAAGGCACTGCACTTTTTCTGGATCTCTTGCTACTAAGCATTATTATTATTTCCTAATTCGATGGAAGGTTTGATTTTGTGAAAAGGGTAAAACATTTACTCCTTGTTCTCTACATATTGAGATAATTGTAAGACAAAAATTTGCCTCATTAGTATCTCATTTCATTGTTTTCTCTTCAGGCACTCTGGCCACAGCTCACCAAGGGAGGAGTCATCGTCTTCAGCCACCTCCCCTTCATCTCAGTCTTCAGTCTCTCCCGGGCCCAAGACCTTCTATCCTCGTCAGGGAGCTCAATCCAAGTATCTGATTGGCTGGAGGAAGCCTGGCTCCACCATCAACTCTGTGGACTTTGGAGACACACGGAAGTAAGGATGAGCAGAAAATGAACAAACATTTCAGCATATTTTTAACCGGGTTTCCTGACAGTAAATTTTGATGAAAGATTTGGTCGAGTACCGCTTCATCCCACCCAAATCTCATCTACAGCCAATAAAGTTTGTCTTTAGAACATCTGACTCAGCACAACTATTCTGTCTGCTTAGGTTTAAACTTCTTTAGCAGGTTCCTGATAAAAAAGTAAATATTTTGCATATAAACCAGATATAGGTATAGGGTACTCCAGTCCATCATTTACATCCACCTTGAGCTCATCTCTTCAGCTTACGACAATCATACAGCATTTACACAGTAAATGCACATTTTTCTGGTGTATTTTAAATTACCTGCTCAGTGGAGCAGAAATCATGCTCTAAAATGCACAACCTGTCTACAATATTTTATTTAACAAATGCTTCTATCTAAAGCAACTTAAAAGAAAGTATTAATGTTTAAGCTCTGGTGTAGTAAGAAACTCTAGAGAAGGCATTAGATGTGGTTTATCAATTTAAATAATGCAGACAAATAGAAGAGGTACTTTCAAAATGGTCATGTTAATGTTTTAGAGGCATTAGAAAATGAGATGTTAAGAAGACAGAAGTTTCAATGAGATTCTTAAAGGTAGAGAGGAAGGTCCTTGGTGAAATGCATAAAAAAAAAAAAAAAATCATAACAGAATGGCTTGTGTACAAAACTAGCAGGGAAGCTAGGAAGATATTCCTGGGATCTCTGCAGATTATTGATTAGACTTGACTCTTGATTGTAATTGGTCAAACTCTTATAGGCTTACAGGAGTCACCGTATCAAAAAATGATTTCCTCAATCAGAAGTTTATTGATAGAATGAATAGAGTCTAGGTCTATTGTAAAATAATATGTCCAAGAGGATTATGCAAACAGGTTATTGATAATGACTCACAGGTGTATCAATATAATGAAGGAATGAATGAATGAGGTTTACCAGTGTTAATATGACATGACCAAGAGATAGAAACTGACATGGTCAGATGTGTAACAGGTTTTTCATTATTACTTGGATTATTTATGTTTTACCACTTGTTTCATCAATGTGTGTGGTGTACTTTATTTATAATAAAACAACTATATCATATTTACCACATAGTTGAAACATGTTACCTTTTTAGTCTTATCAAACAAATAAAATTCCAATTTGAAATTTTGTTTTTAGATTCTAAAACTTCCTATTATAACTGTACAAATAGTGCAACTAGTAAATCAAAATAACTTTTTATTATTAAAAATCAGTAAGCCATTCAGTTTTTCTGATCCTAAGTATTTTGCATATTTACAGTCTAGGTTATTCTTGTACCTCTTTATTTCAACTGGAGTGACAAAAAGAACATTATTATTTACTAATTTGTCTTTTTTAAATTTTGATAGTTTTATCCTCATTTCATGTAGGTCCTATCACTTGTTTCATTCACCAACTTTTCTGTTGCTTGATTGCCTCCATGTGGCTGAGAGGTGTACAACAAGAGCTTTAATATGTTACATGAATAGTATTTGCTGTGTATTTGAAGCCAGCTGACCACATATGCTTATTGCTGTATACTTTGTCTTGTTTTTTTTTTTTTTAGGAAATCTCCAGGTGAAAGTGGAGGAGAAGTGGCCCCAACCCCGGCAGCAAGACCATCTCTTAGAGACATGCACTCCCCCCAGACTCATGCTAAATCTACTGTGGAGGAAGATATTAAGAGACACCCTGCTCATGACACTCCACCACCACCAAGAAAACACAAGGAAAAGGTAACTTTGTTCAGAAATGGAGAACAAAAGTAAGATTTAAATTAAGTCCTCATCACCCTTCAATCTGATTCAGCATGGCCAGAAGTCGCCTCCAAGCCAGCCGCTCAGCCGGCGCCGCTCGCTACACCGCACCCTGTCGGACGAGAGCATCTATCGTGGTCAGCGGCTCCCGTCCCTGAGCGACTCGGTGACCGAGCCGACGCTCGCCACTGATGTCCTCTTCAGCTGCTCCACCCTTCCTCGCTCTCCGACCACCCGCGGTGTGCCCCTCAGACGGCCTTCCTACAAGCTGGGAGTTAAACTTCACGGTAAGAAGGAGTAGGTTATACTTTATGTCTCTTGATGTGTTTCTCCATTTCTTTTCCTTTCAACAATTTATTCTGTGACAAAATTTTAGTTCATTGAAATGGAAGAATGTCTATATTTACATCGCTGTTCTTAATCTTAACCTTTTCCAAATGTACAGTAATAAGACATTAAAGCTGTTTACATCTAAAAAGAAAAAGAACAGCTTGAAAGCCAGGGAAATGTATATATTATAAATGTGGAAGTGCTGCCCCCTGTTGATTAGAGAAGTAAAGTACTTGTTGATGTGAAAGTTTGTTTCCACATGTGCCCTTTTATACATTAACAGGCGATCTTTCAGCATCTGACACATCATTGGTGGATTTGGTGGAGCGCCATCGGGGACCCCTCCCTCAGGAGCTGATGCCCCTCCCATCTTCAGGTAGAGACAGTCCTCTCGAGTGGACTCACCTGGTGGATGTGGCCAGTACCTTCGAGAATGAGAGAAACACACACTACAGTAAAATAAAAAATATTTGTTCTACACCTTAAAGCTGATCAACACACAGACTTCTGTTAATGCATTTTTTAAAAAGCTTTAGCTTTTTTCTTGTCTCTTTGCAGTCCAGAGAAGTTATGTGTTTGGAGATGCAAACCACCGAACCAGTGGAGCATCCAGTCCTCAGCAGCCACACATAGAGCTGCAGCCTGCTCCACTATCACGACCCTCATCAAGGTTTTTTTGTTTTTTTTTTTTTTAATTTTAATTTTTTATTTTTTAAAGTTTTCAACCACTCAAATGTGACAATGTTTCCTTGTTTCTGTGACAAATTATGAGTTCAACCTCATGAAAATCTACTTTGCTGCTGATTTATGATTTTAAAACCTACTATCTGGGATGTTTTGTATTTCTATAGTGAGGGTCACATAGGGCTGGAGAGGAAGGTGACTAAACTGGAGGCCATGGTGAAGATGCTCCAGGAAGACCTGAAAAAGGTGAGATAAAAATTATATTGCTTATATTTACTTGTATTCTGCATTGAGTCTACCATTTGTCCCACTTGGGTGATAACTTACATTAGTTGGAATAGGAAGCACAGTTTGGGGACCATTTCAAGCAAAATAAAAACAGCCACAGTGTATATAACACCAAATTAGCTAGTATTATTATTCAGGTCTGTCTTCCTGTAATGAAAAATCCTGCTAGAAAGATTCAGAATAAACATTCCATCATCAGTTTATTTGTGTAGAACCAAATATTATGTATTTATAAATCCAGCATCCTTTAATGTTTATAGGCTCATTTAATTTGCCTTACCGCTCCCCTTGTTGGGCTGTTGGGTCCATATTTCTTTGTTTTTATTTCCAAGGGTTAAGTTTTATTATATTGAAGAAAATGTTTTCTTTGAACTTTAAATTAACTTTACTGCACTAATAGATATAGCTTCCTTTAACAAGTGTAAACAGTTTATACCTAGTAAGTTGCTTTTTCTGACAGGATTATCAAAATGTGTTTTTGTTTTCTTTAGTTTGCTTAATATTGTAAGCAGGATTTCTAACCGATCTTGAAAAGTATGGAGTTGGATTTATTTTTCAAGTCTCGATAAGTATGTAAAAAAAGAAAATTGAGTCTTTATTCCTTATTGTTTTACCTTAAAGGTAAAAAAAAAAACAAAAAAACAAACAAACAAAAAAAAAACAAAAAAAAAACAGAATTGAATGAAAAGAACATTTTTATTTTCATTTAGTTTTAAATTATGTGATTCATTATTGATTTTTGTAATAAATCTATAAACCGTGTAAGAAAATCATTCCAGATTTGAAAAGTGTAAGTCTCATATGTTATGAAGGAAAGCTACTCTAAACTAGATTAGATGCCATAAGAGTAGTGAAATAGCCCTATTTCACAATTCTCAATCTGAAGCCAGCTTCAGCTTTTTTCATGAACCTTGTAATTAGATGTAATTGTTTTGGCAAAGTATGAAATTTTAAAACAAGAACTTCTCATCCAATTACTAAGTTGTTTGTATTTAAGCAGCAAAATACTGATTATTACTGCTCAGGTAATAAAATATTTTATTGCACAAGCAACAAATGGCTAGAGCTGCTTGGCAGTGCAAACATATTTGTTTGCTTTTTGGCTAAAATGAGTCTCAGTATTTATGTCCACCCTCCCTCAGCTCTGCAGTTTACTTTTGTTGTGCCTTGTGGAGGCTTTTTCAAATGTCAACTAATAACACCGGCTTACAAAGCTATTCAGTCAAGCTGTGACTCACTGTCTGCAGGCAGGAAATGTTTATATAAACACACAAAAAATGCCTTCTCTGTCTTTAAGTATATGGATTAAGTTAATTTTCTAAAGCCATAAATGAAGCTACATCAAAATTTTGGCATAAATTGCTGTCCATCCACCTCAATCTGAACACGCTCACTATGGTGAAACATGATAGTGGCAGTATAATGCTGTGAGGTTGAATTTCTCAGCAAGACGCCAACCCTAGAACTACAAAGAAATGTTTTAGATTAAGTCATATTCATATGTTGGAATGGCCCAGTCAAAGTCCAGACCTAAATCCAATTCAGGATTTGTGTCAAGACTTAAAAATTGACTTTCACACACTTTCCATTCAGTTTGACTGAGGTTGAGCTACTTTGCAAAGAGAAGTGGCAAAGATTTCAGTCTGTCGATGTGCAAAGCTGGTGCATATATACCCCACAAGACCTGCAACTGTAACTGCTGCAAAAAACGTATTGACTCAGGCAATTAGAATCTAAATGCACACCACACTTTTCAGCTTTTTGTTTTTAAAAAGTTTGTAAAACCATCTATCCTTCTCCTTCTACTTCACAATTTTGTGCTACTTTGTGTTGCTCCAATTAAATACATGAAAGTTTGTGATTATAATGTGACAAAATATACAAGAAAAAAGGGAGGGGTGTCTGAATAGCTCTGTACGTGTTGGTAAACACACATAGATGTCCTTTTCATTGCGTTTGATCCTGTCCTTCAGCTGCTCTGGCTAATTTTAACTCTGTTTTATTCGATTACATGTTGCTCCTCCTCGGAAAACTGCTATAAATTTACTTTCTGACCTTTTCTTCTTGAGCAGGAGCGGGAAGAAAAGTTGCGGCTTCAATCACAGATCAAGAGGCTCTGGGAGGACAACCAGAGACTTCAGGAGGAGTCCCAAACATCTGCTGCCAAGCTCAAGAAGTTCACAGAGTGGGTCTTCAACACTATCGATATGAACTGACCTCATCTAAACCCCTCACGTGCACACATTGCTCATCTGCACACACGGTCTTTGTGAAGAGGCAGAGTGGGATTTACTAGACCCATTTTACAATCTTCAATTGGTTTGTAATCCCCTCAAAATCATGACTTTCTGATTATGTCAGGAGGATGAAATTTGTGGAACTCGTTTCTACTTGTTTGACTCCCAGATTTTCATTCAGTGGCCAAACAGATCTCCTCCTCCTCAGTCTCAAGATATTGACTTTGGCACTTATTCCAGTGGTCAAAATGGAGAATCCTCTCCCCTTTTCAGACCAACATTTGGCCTTTTACACATCGATTTGTTCATTTTCCTGCTCCCTCTTCTTTTAAAACATTCCTCAGCTGCTCTGAAAAAGCAAACACCGTTTGCACCAAATCAAAGACGCCTCAGCACGGGGTCCCTCAGACATCCTGTTGTAAAAGAAGACCACTGAAACGCCACACAAACATGTACGTAACAGCTCTGCTGCTGCAGCAAACAAACACACACATTATAGATCTGAAGCCACAACACAGTGCAAGACAGAGGTTTTAATTGCACATTAAAGGATTCAATCTATTTTTCTTTTTGCATCTAAAATCAGTGGACATCCAGCTTCAGACATGTTTATTTTCCATTTTACTCCTCCTTCATTCTTTCATCCTTTTTGTATACACCCGAAACCTGAAAGAGGAGTGTATTAAAAGCCATTGACAAGCAGTGCCATAAACCAAGACTGATCCTGTGTTAATTGGTCCATCTCAGTTCTACGTGTCTTAAAAGCAATAGGAAGAGGTCCGGACTCCTGGAGTTATCTGAAAAGAAGCTCGTAGGTGAGAAACCGAACTCCTGATATGGAAAAGGGCATATTTGCAAGAATTCAAATCTCAGCTGCAAAAAGAGCCTTCATAATTTTCCTCTAAGAAATAGGAAAATAAGGACTCATCATCCCACTGCCTGAAAATAGAGAGCCGGCTGATTATAAATAACAGAGACAATTATGGGCTGGAACAGTTGAATTCTTTTTAATCCGAGGTTAATTTATTTCCTTGTATTATAATTCCAATAAATGAGTTGTTCTATTCGTACAGTACAACTGACATCAGTGTTTAGTTCTTCAAGACTAATGGTCAATAGTTATATTATTTAAATGGCTTTCTTTCCTAATTCTACCTAAAGCCTGACTATATGCTTTTTATTCTGTATTATGTTGTATTTTGTGGTGCCCAAGCCTGCTGTTGTGTTGCTTACAGTGCCCTCTAGTGGTGACCAGTGAAAAATGTCATGATTTGTAAATGTGCTGCTTATCACCCTGTATATTTTTTTTTTTTTTTTTTTTTTTTTTTTTTATTATTATTTTATTTTATTTCCCCCAAATGTTCTTTGATTCAAGGCCACAAAAACTCTTAGAACAGGAATAAGAATGAGAAGAATAAGCAGCCAGCATTTAGAGACAATCAGAACTGGATTTTTATAAAAAAAAAAAACAAAACAAAACCATAAAAAAAAAAAAAGGAGCAGATTTAGTGTGGATGTTTTGTGTGTGTGGAGGTTTATTTGTGCATTACATCTACAGTTTTCCTCAGGTTTAAGGGGACAGAATATTGTCAGAAAGTAAATTTGCACATGTTAAAGAATATATAACTTTTAAGGATTTGAAATGTGTTGCCATAGTGAGAATGTCCATAAGTCTACCCAGCTGTGCCTACAACACACTCACTACTTTGTGGTCATTTACTACCAGGCAGAGCAGGGATGTGCCTTTGAAACAGCACCTGGGGAGCAGATAAAAAGGGAAAGCCTCTTGATCTTCATCTCGATACACTAACACACTTTTCTTTTTGTTTTAAACCACCTTCACGCTTATTGTAGTTTGCTGTTGTGAGGCACTAAGTGTGTCTGGTGACTGTAAGCAATCAGGTCAGTAATGTGAGACGGAGTCTTCACACAAGCGTGTTTGGATATATGTGTGCCTTTGCATTATTTTTATTTGTGGGAAAATTTGATCAAAAGGACCTTGAAAAGCTAATATTAGAAGATTGTGTTCCCCAAGCAACAAACCCAGTTCATAAAGAGAAATCAAAAGTTTACACACCCCTGTTTAAAATAGATGATTTGTGTGACATAAAATTATGAGACAAAGATAAATAATTTCCAGACTTATTCCTTTCATATAATTCAACTGAAAAAAAAAAAAATAAAAATCTGGAAATAAATATAAAGGCTGCCATAACTTCGTTGCATTAGTGAGCATACCCATATGCTAATAAATTGTTGAAACTGAATGTCAGCATTCTGTCTTTTTTTTAGCAGGATCACCTACATCATTACAAAAGTTCTGTGTGTTTTTGGACTCGCCATGATTCTAAAGAATTAAATCCCTCATCAGCTTTTTAGCAGACACCATAATGATTTGGATTAAACTGAGAAGTAGAATTTTTTTTTTTTTTATAAGTTGTTTTTTTTGTTTGTTTTTTTTGTTTTTTTTCTTTCCCCCCACCTGAAGAAAAGTAATCCCACATCATGATGCATCCACCAGTGGGTTTCACTCTGGGTATGGTGTTTATTTTGGTTACTCTAAGTGTTGAGGACTGTGGCCCAGAAGTTCCAGTTTGGTTTTATCAGACCATGACACATCTTCCCAATGGTTTTAAGAGATTGTTACCACTGCTGGATGTTTCCTATAGAAGAAAAGGCTTCTATCTTGTAACCGTACTCTTGAGTCTAGACATATAAAGAATATAGGAGATTCTTGTCACTTGGAGAACACGACCAGTATTTGTTGGATCTTGTCTTTTCCATCAGTTGTGCCCGCGTCCTGATATCCTTTTACATTTAGATATGTTAGATTATTTGTAACCTTTCAGAAAACTATGGCTTAAGCTAAAGAATTTCAGGAAAATCCCTGTGAGAACAGAAATTTTATTTACATTTATTCCGATTCACTGTGATTTATGGCAGGGGTGAACTCGAGAAGACTGAATGCTGCAACTAAACAAAAAGATATTTTGACAAAGTATTAATCCAATGGTTTGTACACTTAAGCAACAAGGTATTAGCAGCTTTTTAAAAAGTATATTTCCCTCTTACAAATGTATTTTTCATGTCTTAATGTTAAAGGAGTTATGAAATGCCACAAAAAGCTGACGTTTTAACAGTTGTGTGTACACTTTTTAAGAGCTGCTGTGTTTTTCCATCTAAGTGTGTTCTTGAAATGCTTTACACTCTGAAATACAGATGTCAGTTATCATCCCGTTCTTATAAATTCAGAGTGTTTTAAGATGTGTAATTGTTGAGGGGAACACCTTGCAGTGTTTACCACAAATTTACAGAAACGTGAATGTAGAGTGAAGCAAGATGAAAAAATTGTAATGTTTTATTATTATAACTGAAATCTTCGTTCAGCTCTGTTGTTTTGCAGAGAGAAACCAACAGAGTGGACTCTCTCGCCAAGAGTCTCGGTTCTGTTTTAAGAATCTCTTGTTCGTCTTTAACGATAAGTTATACTAGTTAGATAATTACAGTTCCATCTGATTTTAAGAGTTTTTACAAGCATCTGTAGAAATCAGCCCAGTAGATGGTATTGATCCATTAAGACCTGTTTTCTGTTGAATTCAATTCGTTAAGTTTCTGTACATGAGAAGAACTGTGGTTTTGGTTTTTGCAGTGAAGAATGACAAAATGTACCGCGCAAACATTAAAGTGTATCTAGAACACAAACTCATTCTGTAAACCAGTAAAGCTTCTTTTTTTTTTATTTGTAAATGTATTAAGTTACAGTTTACTCATAAATTCTCTGTCTTGTTTTGCTCAACAGACTATCGAAATGTGAATGTAAAGATGTTTAGAAGGTTCATTTTGTAAGATCTGTTTTGGAGATCCTTTGCACAGTGTTCACAAGTTTTGGATATGAGGGTTAATTTACATTCCAGTGCAATTTTGTTCAGATGTTTCTTTGTGGCTCCTACAAAGGAAGATGCTTAAGTTTATTCCCTTCATAAAACAGGAACCCTACTTTTCTTTAATGCACCACTGATCAGGTGGAGGAAAGAGAGAACAGACGGGATGTTGCACGTTTCGTCGGGATGCTTGTCACGCACAGCTTGCGAGGTCAGCGACTGCAGCAGGAGAGGGAGCATACAAAGCTCAGAGACGCAGGCTGCACTGCTGTGTCGTGACGTGCTCCGTTCGCTCCTCTTCGAGAGTAAACTTAGCTGTACGCTGATCAGCTCCCACCGAAAATAAAGCACACAGCATGAAGAGACCACCAGAAGTTTTACAAGATTAAAAAATACTGTTTACATCCCAAATCCATTGTCTTTGTAAGATGTACAAGTATGACCAAGACATTTGCAGTGATCACAGTATTAAAGTTTCTGAAATAAATAAATGCTTTATCAGCTTGATGTGCTGTTATTTGTGCTCCTCATACCTAATACAGTAATAACAGCAGCTGACGTTCAGTCAGAGAGGGAGAGTGAGTCTGTCTTTTGTCTGGTGTGCTGGTCTTGTCTGATTGTACCTTACAGTGAGTAACTACAGAGTGAGGGGAGCTGGGAGAAGCTCCCCTCACTCTGACCAGTGGAGGCCTCAGGCTCCCACTGTTCTTCTCACCGATTCATCTGATTGGATTTTAACTGCTCCCACAGCCAGAAACAAAATCACTCGACCTGCATTTTCTTCATCTCTCAGTATGCGGTAGCCGCTGCTTGAAACGAGGAAAGGAACTAACATAATCCAAAAAGTATTACAGGGGTGAATCTATTATCCTCGGTTTATGAAATACTTCTCACTTTCCCACTGAAGCAGAAATACAATCATGGAGAATTGGTACCTGTAACAAGTTTTAATTGTTTTAATTCTACAATTACTGGTGTGCCTGAACAGTACTTTTCAGTGGGGAGGTGAAAAATGTTTGTGTACAAATCATACTAAATTAAAGGTGCAGTATTATGTATTTTCCAGGCACATTGCATTTTGTAGTACAATCAAGTAACTGTTACCCTCAGTTATAAAATTGCTGTATAAATTAAACTTAAGGGGGGTATTATGTAATTTTTTTTAAATTTTATTTTATTTATTTTTTTTAGCTTTATGCAATGTTATGTTATTCCCTCATCACAAACATACCTGGAGCATTGCTTTGATTCTCATGTCTGAGGAATCCTTTAATCTCCCCATAGCAACCATTCAGGTTGCCTATTTCCGCAAAGCTCCTCCTCAGAGCTGCAGTCTCCAGCTGAGCTTCTGCCTTACAGAACTACCTTCCCCACACCACTCCTCCAAACTAGCAGCAGCAGTTAGCAAACACCTGGTGGAACTTCAAGTCAGCTGAGCTTATAACAAACTACTTCTCAGTTCATCGCTGCAACTGTTGTAAACGGCATAATGGCGAAACCTTGTGATGACGTGCTCAAAGCAGCGTGTCAGAAAGAAGACCCTCTTAAAGAGACAAAGGCCCAATTTCAAGGTGTCAAATTTCTTGTAAGTTTGATACAACATTCTTCTAACAACTGAGGGTAACATAGTTACTTGATTGTACTATAAAATGGTACTATGTGCCTGGAAAATACATACCACCCTTTAAAGAAAATTTGATTTTGCAATTTGATACCTTGAAGTTGGCCTCTGTCTCTTAAAGAAGCTCCTGCTCACTCTGCCTTCAGCACGTCATCACAACAGTGATCGTCCATTATGTAGTTTACAAGTGTTGGACTGAGAAGTAGTTCATATGATGTGTTCAGCACATCATATGTTTCTTAATTGCTGCTGTCGCTAGTCTGGTGAAGCTGAGAAGGCGCGACGGAGGGGTGCTCTGTGAGGTGGAGGCTTGGCTGGGGACTGAAGCTCGGAGGAGAGGAAATAGTCGCCGCTGCCACAGGAGATTCAAGGATCACTCAGACATGCATGAAAGAATCAAAGCAACACCCCAGGTGTGTTTTTATGAGGGAATAACATAACATGATATAAAGCTCCAAAAAGTAGATTTTACATAATTAAATTTAATTACACGGTTCAGAATTAGATATTTCAAAGTTATAGATTCCTTGTCCATGCTGAAGAGCATCCCCACAGTATGATTCTGCCACCACCATTTTTCACCTTTTGGTATTTAATGGGATGCAATAAGATAAATCTAACATGGTCTCATTTAACTAGAACACCTTTTGCTATTTCCTCTACATGACCTTTAGGAAACTGCAAACCAGACTTCTCATGGCTTTCTTTGATTGTTGATTGTCTTCTTGGTACTGCACCTAGAGGACAGAATTGTGAAGCACATTTGATTCAGCAGATTCTCCCATCTGAGCTGAGAATCTGTAGAATCTTGCCCATATTGTAAGTTAAGGTGGACAGCAGTATCTCGGTAGGTTTCCAGTTTCCTGTGATTTATTGAACAGTGCTCAATGAGATGTTCAAGACTTAGAATATTGTTTTTTTTTTTTTTTTTAAATCTGATCATGCTTCAAAGTTCTCCATAAACGTTTGCCTGATCCATCTGCTGTTTAAATGTAAACTTTTAAAAGTTGTTTTCTTCCTGCTTCTCCATGCAGTGTTTCATATTGGTCTATTAGATAAAATCCCCCCCCAAAATACATTGAAGTTTGTGGTCATATTGTGGCAAAATGTGGAAAACATCAAGCAGTTTAAATATATTCATAAGGTGCTCTATTAACTATGTCAAATACTGCTTAGACATCTCTAAGAAATAAACCTGATTGCTTTTAATAAAACAGCCAATTTTATAGAAATTAAAAAATGTCATACTAAATTACTTTTAGCATATTAAAAAAAGTATCTATTTTATTTCAGTTCAGTTTAGTTATCCTGTACTCCATGAGCGTCAGACCAATCAATAGACTGCACAATCAGGTGAAATGACTTGTTTCATGTGTGATTGAATGCTGCCCTGAAAGCAAATCATATTTGATGAGATTCTTCAGCTGTGCTAGGAATAAATATACATGCAATCATCCTAAAATAACATGTTTTCTTTTCCTCAGGGAAACCAAAACAGACGTCCAGAACAGTTGTGTGCACAGAGGTTCCATTTACTGAGAATTAAAGCTCAACAAAAAAAACAAACCCTGTAATTAAGCTCGATTTCCTTTTGCCCTCCTTCCTTTATCCTTATCATAGCAATGATTATATAGATTATACACTTTGATTGCAAAAACAAGCACATCACCTATCTCGGACACTAATACATAATTTGCTGATCCCCTTGGATAAAAGCTTTTACTTTAAGTAACCAATTTGTCCATGACTTTTGTAATGATTTGCAAATAGGATCTGCAGTTGAGACAGTTGAAAGTCTGATACCAACAAGCGGGTGTAATGTTGTCTCTTAGTCCTCCTGCCGTGATGCCCAGAGTTGTTTTGTCTTCAGAGGTGCAGTCACTCCTGGGTTGGTACAGAGAAAGTGTTTAATGAGGAGGTGGTAATGCATTAATCATCTTACAGGTGGAAAATGTGGATGCTGCGCCATCTTACAAGGTGCTTCAGGCTTAAGAATCCCAAACAGAAGTAACCAGAGTAAATCTGCTTTGTTTTTGTGCCTGTAAGAGTTCTATCGCAAATATAAAGCCAGCCTTGGCTTAGCTCCTTATAGGACTCCTTATCAGTCACACCGTAATCCTTTATAGGGTACATGATGATCAAAGTGTGCTTCAAGATCAAGGAATCGGTTCTCCCATTAGGATTACATGAATAATTAGCTGCCTTTGATTGCAGTTATAATTAGGGTGAAATTGGATGTTGGATGTAATTAGATCTGAATTCAGATCTGATTCATTTGAAATGAATTTGAACTGTATCGGATTCTGTATAATTTATTGAGTTGGATGTGTTTGTTTTGACATTTGATCTTCAGTATCAATTTACTGAATGTAAGTGAATATCATGCTTGATCGGACTCATCTTCACCTCTCTGTGTGAGCAGTGAAAATCTTCGGATCATGCTTGCCTGGTGGCAAGAAGCAAAGTATTTCCTGAACAAACTAATTTTAAAAACAGCAACAATTAAGAGCAAACATTTTCCTTAACATCAGCTGCGAATCAAACTAGGAAACCTTGTTCTAGTAAGTTTTAGTCCAAGGTAAAACCACGAAATAAAATAATCAGTCTGTGTCTTATTCTTGTCTGCAGTCGAATTAATCAGGAAAACATATTAAATCTGTAATTTATAGGAATTACAGACATCGAACCAAGTTAAAATAAAGCCATTTAAATAAGTACTGCCTGTGTAACTTCTTTTGAAGTGAAATGCAAAAAAAATAAATAAATACTTGGATTATTGTGTGCACAAGACACGCCACTCAGTTTTTAGATTTCAGTTTATACATTTAATAAGAAGGGTACCATTGCCAGCTCCTTTTTGCTATCTGACTGAAAATGAGTGAACCATTCCTGTTTACCAGAAGAATGAGGCTACCTCCTGACTCTCTTTTCTTTCTCCTGTGTTGCGTGTGGACCCTTGGTGCTTTTATCCCACACACTCCAGCAGCCCACACAAAAACGCCTTCATGTCTCTCTGTAACTCTTCAGCTCTCATCAAGCACTCAAGAGCAGAGACCAGAAAAAGTCGAGGTGTTTTGTTCTTCGATGGCAGAGCCTTGTTGTTTCAGTGTCATTCGAGACGTGAGCCGTCCCTCTGTGGGCTTTAAGACTGCCTGTCGATTTTACACAACTCCTGTCAGTCGCTGTCTTGTCTTGGCTTGCAGCAGACGCTCTCAGACACATCTCTGAAATCTCCACAATTGCTTTTATGAAATCATTTACAAAGATGTGGACTGCCTCACTGATAAAAGAATCTAAACACAAAGAATCAGATAAACATCCTCTGCGCTACATCTTAATGAGTTTTGTGTTTTACTTTAAATTACTAGATGTTATTAAAGACAATAAATTCATTTCCCCCCCCATTTCCAGCCACACTCAACAGCAAGAACACCTGAAGGAAGATCATACCATACAAGGGATTTTATATATTTCACACGTTTCCTTGAAGCAGGAGGAAGCTGCAGAAAACAGCATTTTAAAAACCATCAATCAATTGTGGCACTAAAAGTGTTTGACTATAAGAATGTTGTACTGTGATCTGCAGTTAAATAAAAGGTTAGTACACCCTCTTTCTTTCTTTCTTTCTTTTTTTTTTAAACATGTCCTGTCCGGCAGTGTGGCACTCAGAATTGTTGTCTGAGTGTCAACGTGAGGCCCAACAGATTTACTTTCACAAGTGGAGCGTTACGGCTTTCGCTATGATGTTCCCCTTGATATATATATGAAACTTTATTAGAAATTGCTTTGGGTTTATTTCAAATGTAATGGACACAAAGATGAAAAAAAGGGGAAAGGAAAGAGAGAAAGATGGAGAAAAGGTTTAAAGGGAAAGAAGGAGATAGGAGCAGAGGAAAGAAAAAAAGCATAGAGATAAAACAAGTCAACACCCTTGAAGTCTGCCTCTAGACCTGCAGAAAGAGGAGAAAAAAACAAAACCGTGAATCCACAACAAACAACATATGCAAATATAATAACAGTTATAACTTCAATGGAAAGTACATAGTACAATGTAATACAAGCTGTATTTAGTGGCAATCGCAGCCCAACTGAGAGTGTACCACCTTTCACTTCTGTCACTGCTGCAAGACTTGCAGGTTGCAGTATGTCTCTATCAACTCTGCAGCTCTAGAGACTGAAATGTTTGCAAATCCTTCATCACAAAATAGCTGAAGCTCAATAAAATTGGATGGATTATTTTGTTGAATTAAAATTTTCAATTCTGTTTTGGGTTTAGGACAAAACTTTAACTAGGCCATTCTCATATATGAGTGTTATCTGGCTGCATGGTTGGGGGGTTTCTTTCAGGATTGCCCTGTAATTAGCTCCATGCATCTCCACATCTACTTGACCAGCTTACCTATTCCTGCTGAAAAAAAGCATGCCCGCACCATGATGCTGCCACCACCATGTTTTGTAATGTAGTAATGTATGGTCACGGTTATTTGCTGTTAGTTTTTCTTCCAGACACAGGATTTTACATGTAGGTTAAAATATTTGATTTGATTAGCACCTTTGAAAGTGACTTGTTATGGCTGTCTTTCAGCAATGGCCTTCTCCTTGGATGGTGACTTAAGCGTGATGAGCAGTGCTGCTGTTTAGCCACATAAAGTGTTTTACAGGTAGACCAAAACACTAGTATCAATTTTGGTTTCATTCGACCAGAACATCTTCTTCCTGGTTTGCTGTGTCCTTTACACTGCTTGTGGCTTCACATTTGACTTTTAGGGCTATCTTCTAACAATGGCTATCTTCTTGTAAATCCTTCCTAAAAGTAAAATTTGTAAAATTCGTAAATAGTAGTTTTCCTTTTGACAGATTCTCCCACTTAAGCTATGGATCTGTTCAGCTACTCCTTAGTTACCATGAGTCTTTTGACTGAATACAAATGCATGCCACATTTTTCAGATTTTTGTTTTTATAAAATATTTTGTAGACCATCCGTCACTTTTTTCCACCTCAGTTATGTGTGTTGTGTTTGAAAATCCTAGTAAAACACATTGCAGTTTGTAGCTGTAACTTTAAACTGTAAACTTTTGCAATGTATTCTCTAGTGATGGTCTTTGTATGATTCTTCTGCACAAGCACCCCCAAAAATTGTCGTTAAACATGCGCTGTCAGAAAAGATGAACAAATATGGGACATCCTTCTGGAAGCTTTTTACCACCACCACTTATCACACACACACACACACACACACACACACACACACACACACACACATTTATATTCTCATAAACCCAGTGGGAACTTCTCTTCCTGTTTACTGATGCTCAATAATTCAGTCCAGAGTGAATGTTATAGCTTCCATCCACGAGCAGATGTGTTGTGTGTCTGTGTGCGTTTGCGTCTGCCTGAGCAGATCGGCCCATTAGTATCAATTTTGTTTTTGACGACAGTATCCTCGTAAGTGCATGTTATTGATTTTTAAGCTTATTTTCTTTCACTGGTACAGAGCAGATCAGCATGAACATGAGAAAGCAAAAAAAACAAAAAAGAGAAACAGCTGGCTGTTTGAAGCCTGCTGCCACCTCACACCCCACCTCACCCCCCTCACTCCCTGTCCCAGTAATGGCTTTTTGAATCAGGGCACCAAATATTTTTAGTCTGCACCACCGGTTGGGAAAATAAGCTGCCTGAATCACAGTAAATGGGCTGTCTGTTGATATCCTCATTGTGGGACTGAGTTTCACACACAGTAACCCCCCTCTCCGACAGTATAAACTCAGTTTCTTCCCCCGGTCCATCATTGCATCAGTCGCTTTGATGTGCCTCAACGCTCGGCCAAAGCCCCCATCAGCTAAGAGTTCTAACTGCTGGGCAAGAAGAGCTGTAAGCTTTGCCTATTTTCAGGATGAGAAATTGGGGAAAATTACTCCAAACAGAGAGATGGGTTAAAAAGGAAGGAAAAAGTAGGTAAAAGTAAAGTGCATGCTTCAGAAATTGTAGCATTTATCAACTATTCTTAAGCTCACAGGCTTGTAGTACTCATTTATTCTTCAGAAATAGTAAACCACATTAACCCAGAAGCTGAGAAGAGTCATAAATATATTCATCCTGGCGCTTTAGGGTTTTTAGTTAATCGTCATTTTAATTTCAGGATAGCAAGCATGCCTCCACATGAACACAATGCAACTATAGTATATAAGAAATACGCTTTAAAAATGTGTATTTTAGTGTAGTTTTACTGAGAGGTGTAACTTTACTAGAAAGCAAACAGCAATGTTAGAGGAACTGAATATAGCTGCCTTTAATTTCTTGGAATAAAGAGGTCTGATAGCCTAAACTGGTTGAAGAACACTACCAGGATCATTAAACTGGTCCAGCAGAGGCTATAATTTCTGAGGAAACTGGAACAAATGTCACTTCCTAACAGTGTAGTGAAATGAATCCTCAAAAATCTGACTTTTTGCACCTTTTATTCAAACTAAGAATTGAACAGAAAGCCTTCATCATGATGTGAGATTGAGGTGAAAAAAAAAATCCTGTCTCTTGTCCCACAGATGGTGTTTCTGAAATTGTGAGAATATGTATTGTTTTGTGATCAGGAACTGTGTGTTCAAATACAGGAAGATATTTCAAATGTTGGCAATTAAAGTAATGATGTTTTTCTGCTGGTGTAGAACTCGTTAAGGTTTTGAAATGAAGGAATTCTTCTGTTTTTCTCATTCAAAGGACTTGATTAGACCTTGAATTAAAAAGAAATTATAAAGATACTGTCTAGTGTTCTAAAATGCCCTGATCATGAAAACTAAGACAATAGGGTTTGAAAAGAATAGCTGATTCTTTTCCAGCCTTGATGTAACATGTCACAAATGCATGTTTTTGCAATCAACGCCTGATTACATCATAATGTGGTGACTTCTGTGAGCTCGCAAGGCGAGGTAAGTTTATTTCTATAGCATCATTCATACACAGGATAACAAAGGAACAACGATAAAATAAAGCACAAAATAAACATTAAAACAGAATTAAATACTATGAGACATAACTACACAAAAGAAATATTCAAATGTCACTTTTAGCAAATAAAAAGCTAAGACATGCTAACAATGAAGCTGTCTTTGATATTTATGAGTAAGTTGCAGTAAATAATTGAGGGACTCGACCGTTTCTGCAAATCTCAGGTTTTCAGGGACTTTGTTCCAGACCTGAGGAGCATGCAAAATGAATACTCCCTCCACTGGTCATGTCTGACCAGCAACTCTGGAGTGTATTTAGGCTCAAAATCATTCAATCTCAGCCCAACAACAAAATTTAAGATTTTATCGTTTTACAAACAAGGACCCAGTGCAGTTATTTATTGACTGGTGTAATATGATCCAGCTATGAGGCTGATTTACTAAAGGACTTTATTTGATTGTTAAAATTCAGGTCTGATTCTATGATGACGTTTAGTTTTTTTTGGCTTTCTCGTTGGTCTTTAGCCTCATAGAGTCTACTTGAGTTCTGATTTCTAACATTTTTTGGAGTAAAATCAATTACACCTGTCTTTTGCAGGAAATTCTGACCCAACTACTGAACTAATATTTTTGGACACACTGACTTGTTGACTATAGTGGGTTATGGTCAAGTAGTGACACAGAAATATAAAATTGTATGTCATCACCATAATTATTGTAGCTGCTGTGTTGATTTATAATCTTAGCTAGTGGGATCTTATATTAGAATAAAAGTGACTCAATAATGGAGCGTTGAGGTACCCTGCATGTGATATTTGTTCGCTCTGATTGATCAAATTACACAAACTAGTTGTGGTCTGTTGAAGAAGATCTCAAACTGTCAAAATGTCATAGAGTCTAAGGATGTGAATAATTGTGCTTTATTTTTTTGGTGCAGTGACATTAGATGGTGGGAAAGCGTGTAACTCCATCAGTCAAGACAAATCTGTGGAGAATTTCAAACCCCTAAATGATGGAAAGGATGAAACAGAATTTAATATGTCCTTCTGCTTAAACTCACTAAATCCTTCATTTGGTAAATATTCAGAACTCAGGTTGTGTAAAAGAAATCTGAAGAAAATGTTTAATAAATGTCTCTTTCAACAATGTGTGACGAAGTTGGCCACTTGACTTTAATCCAACTTGAAATATTCACATTTACTTTCTGCTTTCTGTGTAGATCAAGATATTTATGTTATTATTTAGGAGGTATTTTTAAATGCTTTGTGAAGAAAATGGTGTGCTTCAAGCTGCAAATAAAATCAGGCTGATTCAGCATGTGTTGTACCTAAATTATTGGAGTTGAAATAGACAGCATCAAGCTTCAATATTAAAAGATCTGCACCATCTGCGACCCTGACAAAGCCTGCTGCTTGACAGGAAATAAATTCAGAGGCACAGAGAGAGTTTATCTCAGTGCTGCTGAACAAATCTCACACCAGCATTTAGAAATGAATTACTGTTTCACCCTCCGGTTGGAATACATTGCAGCTGGGAAACATCTTGAGGGAGTAACTATATAATTTTCTGTTAACTTGATGCTTGATTAGAAATGACAGATTACTGGAGTTGGAATTTTACAACTGGAGAAATAAATTAAAACTCAGCAGAAAATAATATGCTGTGATTTTATACATCATTTTCCATCTCCAGCACCATTGTAGCAAGGAAGATGCTGATAGAATCCATTGTGAATAATTTAATAAAACTTGACAAAACCAATAAGCATTTTGTCATTATTGAGGCTTCAGGCTCAGGCTTGGAATCCGGGCAAGTAAAAAGTTGTTTCTTACAACTCAAACATCTCAGTTCAGTTCAGTTTATTTATATATTGCTAATTCACAACAAATGTCATCTCAAAACTTCACCCATCCATTCCCACTGACAATGACATGAATGTATGGTCTTGCTTCTAAATATATTTCTGAACTTTTTTCTCAGTGCTTGCACTCTGAGCAATTTGTTTTAAAAATAGCACATTTTATATTAGTCCATAGGGGAACATGGTTTTAGCATGGCATAAACAAAGCTTTCTTTCACATAAGAAAACTGCTCAGAACATACACAGTAATTTTTACATATCAAGTTACTTAAATTCATTTTTGGGTCATATTTTCCACATTTGTTACTTTTTTTTTTTTTTTTTTTTGTGATTTCTGGTCTTTAAAAAAATGTTAATGTCTTTTTTCTGTTTTTGGGAGTTTTCATGTTTAGCTCTAATAGGTTAATGCTAAAGTTTTAAATGTGCTTTTTGAAATAGTTTTATTTTGATTTATTTGTTTCTATTTTTCAGGTGTAGATCCTTCTCTCCTTCATGGCTGCTTTTACTCCTGCACTGTTACAGCTGGTCTCCCTTTCCTGATTTGCTGCCATTTCCTCAATATCTCTCCTTCTTTTGCAGTAATTAGTCTCTAAACTTAGCATTCTTTTTTATTTTTTGAGAGATTCCAGCTTTGTTTTCTCTTGAAGCACTTTCGATTTCATTCTTATTATGAGAGTGAGATGGTCTTCATCTGGATCTATTCCAGCATTTCCAGTGACACAAAGCTGATTTTTCTTGTCAGTAATGGTATTTTTGGATTATTTGATGAAATGTTTAATAATTTAACTTGGGATTGTCTTTGCAAGGTATCAAACTTTTTATTTTATTTTTGAGCACCTCTTGCAATAATAAAACCTAGTTTAAAAAAAACTGAATGTAACACCTTCAACACCCACAGGAACTAGGAGTCTTTGTGTTGCTGTTTCTTTGAGGTTTCTTTTTTTGTTGTTTGCACCAACCTTCTAGACCACTCAGGTCTTCTGGCTCTTGTCTTCTCTGCAACCCAGAGTCAAATGTAGAGAAGCAGCATTCAGTTTTTATGCTCCTCAACCTAACCCACCGTAGTGCTCCCAAACCAGTGGGGCCCCCTAGATTCCTTGATTTCACATGGAAGATATTGCCAACATAATGTAATATCTATCTGGTGATGAGGAATGAGATTTTTATAGTTCTGACCATTTTCAATATGTGCTGCTGTTTGGACCACATTTCGGTGAACTTTAGCTGTAAATAATTCTGTTAATAATTATCAATCTACCTCAAAGTCAAGCTAAATAAGCATGTAAATAAGTGATAGAGCACTTATTTTCTTCCAAGTGTGATTGTTTTTATAAAATAATGCAAAGACACAAGGCAAGGAAAACGCATTTGGGTATATGCCTACAATCAATTTAAAAAAAAGTTCGCTCCCTCATTAACAAAACTAAATCCACAATGCCTAAATGATGGGGCATAAACAATTTGCTGTCAAAGCTTTAACGGAAGGTTGTCTTAGTTTGTAAATGTTAATTTTTAAGTTGTTTTTTTTTTTTTTGTTTGTTTTTTTTTTTGCATCAGATTTGTTAATTTATTGATTTAATTGGCCTGCAATGGTATTGAACTTTCTTTGGAAACAGGTTGTACTTAGTAATGTTTTATTGAGGCGGTTTTATGTTGTTGGGTGTGTAAAGATGATTTCGTCTCCCTCCCTCGCTCCCTCTTGAGTGTTTCTACCTCTCTCTTTCTCTCCCTCTCTCTTCAGGCGCTTGTTGGGTCGGTGGTAAAGGCGCTTCTTGTCTCCGGAGCTCCCAGCGAAGGATGGACATCATAGGGCGGTAAGAGGTAAGAAACAGGGGTGGAAGGGCTCAGAAGATGGGGGAGGGTGGGAAGACTGATGTGCACTCAAGTGAGGAAGATGTGTAGAAGATGGGGAGTGAAAAAAAATAGCGAGTGTTGGCAGAGTGACGCGCTGAGGTGCCGGATCAGCGGGATGTTGGATGATGCTGGACAGTCCTGTTAATCGCAACTGTGGTTTAATCAACTTCGGCTGCTCAGTTGAGTCACAGTGGGTGTTTCTGTGAGGGGTTCACACGGATTTGAAGAGTTTTGGTGAGCACATATGTCTGAGTGGATGAATGAGGCTTTTGGCTGTGTGCGCGTTCAGGGAGCGGATCGTCCTGAGAGGAGATATTTCAGTTTTCCAAACCATCCATCATGCAGAACCTTTCATGATTCTGTTTTAGTCACCGCATAACCTTTTAATTAATCTAGTTAATATAATCTGTTTTAAATTGGTTAACCTGCTGTTTGACTAATTGGACTGTTAAGCGATTCACATTTCTGGATAGGGAGGATTCAGATGCATTGGAGCGTTTTTGTCATAACATCAATTTTGGTGTCAAGATAAAAAAAAACAAAAAAAACAAACAAAAAAAAAAAACCCACCTCAGAGTATTATTTATAAAAGCACTGACTAATTGCACGGATAATTTTTAAAACTACATTTATGAAAGTATTTCTCATGATTTGTAGTTGACATATATTTTAAGTGTCCTATTTGGTAATTTGGGACACGGTTTTATTAGTGCAGTCCTTCGACTTGTAGGAATGTTGACCGGCAGAGCTCCTCCATTCCTCAGTATTTGTCCTTGTGTGAGACATTTTAGGCTTCTTCTGAGGGTAGATTTGAGAATATTCTATGTCCTGAGGTATGTTGCACAATTTCTCTATTATTCTGTATTCTCACCTCGTCCCTGCGCTTGTTTTGCTTTTTCCGGACTTATTTCCCCAGTTTTTTGTTTGTTTGTTTGTTGTTCTTGCAGGCACTTCTTGTCTCTTACTGCCTCTGTCCTGGAAACCAAGTTTTCTTGTGATTTCATTTATTATGGAGAAGAAACTATTCAAACTCTCTGTGTAAAAAGTAACTGCATCCCACCATTTTAACAACTGCCATCAAACATTAGGAACATTAGGAATTCTTAGCCACTCATTTTTGTAGAATTGTTTTCAATTTAACCACAATCGAGGCTTTCTGAGCCTGAAGCCTGATTGAGATCATGTCAGTTCAGTTAAGTACTTTATCCGAAAATAAATTAAAAGTTGTCGTAACTCATATCATCCAAGTAACTTCAAGGACTTGTCATGGGTGGTGGAGCAGTAGGAAGGAAGGATGTTCCTACTAGCAGTGAGTCTTGCAATGATTTTGAAGAGGCCTTTGTTACTGTATGGTATAACTGTCATGACATGCTAACAGTTGAATTTCCAGGCAGCAGAGACTATATTTCACAGCCACATGTTCTGCATTACATCACTTGTTGGCAAGCACTGCTAATCCACCTCATTTGCTTTTGCTGCTCCTCTTTAAATCTGTGTGTGGCCATATGGTTGGAAAGCTGGGCAGAGAAAAGTTGGAGTCGGGGATGTGATCCTTGCCCATTATGATTAATCGAAGAGATGGTTTGAATTTCCTCCTTCTCCCTCTGCTCTTTGGTCCTGCTCTGCATCCACGAAGCCTTCTTTACAACTCCTCTAGGTTTTGGGGTCATAGTTCAAATATATTTTGGGGTCTGATCATAAAGATATTCTTTAACAAGCTTGAGATGCATTTGTCTGTCACACAGACTCAATTCAAGTGATTTCCATAATGTTCAGCTATGGCAGTAATACTACCTGGGTGCAGTTGATGAAGTTGATAAATAAAAAATAAAATGATTTAAGGATAAAAGGATCAAACAATATGAACAAGTAGAAACAACACCTGCATAACTCAGCATCTCTTAAGATTTACAGTACTGTAACTGTGGAGCAAATATTATGTATCAAACAGTTTTTATTGTGAGTATTTAATGCTTTTTGTGGCAGATTATGGAATTAAATTATTTTACAGCACAAATAAGTCTTTGACTATCTAAAACTTGCCTTTTAATAGGCATGTATGGTTTTGTTTTTAAATGTTAATTTCTAAGTTTTAACCAAGTGTTATTTGCATACATCAGTGATATATTTAATTTTATACCCATTAAATAGAATTCTAAATTACCCGAAACATTCGGTCCCAAACTGGCTGATTGGTTTAATGCATTATATAACTTTGTCCTTTACATGGACTGGTAAACCTCCTGTTGTATGATAAAATATACATGAAACAAACATAATTTGTCTTACATCTGGATTTTAGGATTCAGCTTTTTAAGGTTCAGTTTAAACACCCTCTCACATACTGCGAAGCCAATGTGTTCTCAGCCTATATTTTGCTATATCAAGGCGCAATTGAGATGCTCTTATTCTGCCTCACATCACTTGATGTTCCAATCGACCTGAATACTTCATAATTCTTGCCGTTATAGAACAACAGGTCCTTTACTTCAACTTTGTGGCCACATTGGGGCCAAATCTCATTATTGTGTGAATTTTGATCTGTGTGGAAACCTGATCTTACTTTTATTACCCAAAACTTGCAGCTTATCTCTGTAAAGTGTTTCATGCTGATAAGGAAAACTTTGTTGTTAAAGCTCTCCATTCACAGAAACTGAGCTACTACTAAAATGGGGACTAATTGCTAATGACGTTTTTAATTAACTGCATTTTGTTAAGTGTGATTAGATAATGGGTCAACAATTAGTTCCTGCTTCATTCCCCACTTATTTCAAGTATTAAAAAACCTCACATTTTCTGAAATTGCATCCGCAAACTTAAATGTATTTTAATGAGATCTGACGTGATAGGTCAGAACAATTGTAATATGATACATGGGTTTTCAGTATTTCATCTTTTATAAACAAATCTCAAGTGTGGTGCTGTTTCTTTTAAACCCTCAGTCAATACTTTGTAGAACCAGCTTTTGTTGGAATTACAGCTACAGGTCTTGGGTTTGCCTCCACCAACTTTGAACATCTAGATGCTGGATGTTTTTATGTTGTTGTTGTCCATTCTTCGCAAAATTGGATGGATTGAGTCTGAAGATCCAGCTCTCAGCATGTTTGAAAGAACATCAATATAACCTGTAAGGGCAAAAGATAACCTGCAGGATCAGGGTTCTAGAAGAAGGAAAAAAGTTTTTTTTTTGTTTTGTTTTTTTTTTGTTTTTTTTTTTCTGGAGTAAAATGCTGTTGGTTCAAATATTATAATCTGATTGAAAATTTTAGCCACTACAGATTTAAAAATGTCTATTTTTTGTGATGTATGGGTGTAATCCATATATATTGTAAACTGCTTTGCTACAAATACATATTTGGTGTACAGATTATTTGGAAAAATCAAAGTCTTTCTGGGACTTTCACCAACACAGATTTAAGAAATAACCTGAGTTTTAAGAATTAAATTGAATGATAAGGATATGCAATCAAGCTGGAGGTATTTTGATTTTTTTGTGTTTTAACTAAAATTTTATAATGAACACTTCTGTTTGTACTGTCCCTGTTGATGGGGTTGCTGCAGCTAATGATTCAAAACTGTTTTGATATTCTGTTTTCTTCAGGATGTGGGAACAGTCAGGGAACCTGAGTCGATGGCTCGCTACAGTGATTGGCAACTTTCTGACAAACTCAATGTTTTTCTCACTTTGATTTTCACTAATTAATGACTTGATGACCAATTCAGTTCAGTTGAATTCAATTCAGTTCAATTCATCTTTATTATCCCCAAGGGGCAATTGTTGTGCAGCACAGTAGGAAAACAAACCAACCAACAAACAAAACAAAAATCAGGCTGAGATAACCCCCTATCATGCATACATGAGACAGAAAGACATATCTGGTCATTTAAAATCATTACAGAACTTTAAAACTGCAGCGACAAATGATTTTTTGAATATATTTGTTCTACACCTTGGGAAAAGATATCCCTATCCAGAAAGAAGCAACTGGAATTCATTATTAAGAGGGTGGTCCTGTTGCTCTAACATCTGTTTTGCTTTTAGGATAGACTTGGTCTGGTACAGATGAGTAATCCAATTAATTCTCGCAATCTTTGAACATAATTTAATAATATTCAGAAGTCTAATCCTGTCTCTAACAGTCAAAATGCCAAACCAACAGACAACCTAACAACTCAAATATGTTTAACGATCTGCTGGGTGTGATGGATCATCATGGAGATTACCTGCTTCCTCCCAAGAGGTGTACTTGTTTGTGACCTTTTGCTTATTTACTTTTGCTGCTCTTGATGATTTTTGTCATGTTGAAAATGTAAAATAAGCTTAAAATCTCTGATAAATTTGGTCAGTTTTACCTATCTTCACCTTTTCCGGAGCAGTGGCATCCAACTGATTTACATGGCTTCATGAATTGATCCACCACTGATATGAAAGCATCTAGCTACTAACCTTTATTCTTGATTTATTTGTTCCTGTACATCTCATTATGGACATGTTTTAAACTCTTTATGCTCATATATGGTTGAAGCATATCTGGTCTTTACTATTTATGCAGAATGTTTACTTTCTCATAAATGAAAGCAAAAGCTTTAAAGGGGCAGTATTATGCAAAATCAACTTTTCTGAGATTTACATCATGTTATAATGTTATTCCCTCATCAAAAACATATCTGGAGTGTTACCTTCAGTCTTTTATGTGTGTTTGAGAAATCCTTTAATCTCCTGTGGCAACCATTCAGCCGTGCAAAACGCCTGGATGGACAAGGTGCCGCTTTTGAGGTATAGCTCCTCCTCAGAGCTGCAGTTGCCAAGCTTCCGCTGAACAGTGGAGCCCTTCCCCGCGACTCCCCAACTCAGCTCCTTCAGACTAGCCAGCAGCTATTAGCAAACACCTGGTGGAACTGCGCACCTATTGAGCTCATCATACTAGCTACTTCTCAGTGCAACGCTGGTAAAAATGTTGTTAAAGGGCTAGCTGTTATGATGACTTCCTGGGGGTGGAGTTTTAGAAAGAGCAGGACTTTCTTAAAGAGACAGAGGCCCAATTTCAAGGTGTTAAATTATAAAGTCAAATTTATTTTAAGTCATATTTGATATATACAGCATTTCTGTAACAACTGAAGGTAACATAGTTACTTTATAGTGTTATAAAATGAATCTCTGTGCCTGGAAAACACATAATACTGCTCCTTTAATTTGGCTGGTAACTGTAATCTTTTTCTGCAAATTAAGAATTAAAGATTGTCGTATAACTGGCCAAGGCCTCTGATTTGATTGTTTCCTTGATTTGCAGCCATTCGGTGTTGAAACTGCCAAGTGTTTAGTCTTGCCTGGGAGGTGGTGGGAATAGTTGCTGCAGAAACCACCAGCTGCGAGTATGTTGCTTTGCAAAGGGTCTGGAGGGAAAAGGATAAAAAAGACTTTAGAAACAGCTGGAGATCTCACTGGGTTTCCTCTTGGTGTCATCACAGCATGTGCTGAGATGAAAATGGAAAGGCAAAGAAATATTCAGCTCTGGATGCGATCCGGTTCATTGGGTTAATAATTTGAGACTCGCATGATAAATTATCACGGCGCTTTTTTGTCTTTGATGCTGCTTTGTTCTCTGGAGCTGTAAATGTGGAGCAGCAAATCCTATCAATATAATTTGTTTTATAGATTCATGCAGTATTTGCTTTGTTATGTCCAGTTAGTGCTTTTGTTTGCTCCTGTTTGGACCCAGTGGCTTTTACTAGCAAACTCTGGCCTTTTTAACAAACTTAAATGTTAAGCTGTGAACAATAAACAAGTATGCTTAGCATTAAGAAATGACAAACAAGATGGCACCTCTGTCAACAGGTTGATTTGAAATGAGTGTTTAACTTAAATATAGGGGTGGATTATAGGGTTAATTTAATGCATTTTGTTCCAATCATAATTAGGATTAAATGTGGAGTGACAGACAGTTTTTTATGCAGTTTTGTGAGTTTATGAAATGCTGAGTTAAAAATAGTGGTGGGAGTGGGGCTGTGGCAGACCAATGAAACCAAATATGAAAAAAAAAGCCTTGTCTAGGAAACAGGTTCTTTTAATGACTTCAGCGTTGTCTTTTTTATTGTAGAAATCAACAGTACTGCAATGCACCAAAAACGAAAGGTCATTCAATGTAACAAGTGACAAACGGGGGTGCTACATGAAAACTGCCCTTCAAGTATATGCCAAAGTTTTACATTAAATTAAACTAGAGGGGGAAATTTTTTACATTTCTCTCCATTTGCAAGTGTACCCCACACCTTTTTTTTTTTTTTTTAATTTTTAAGTGCCATCCTGAAAACTCCTTGGGCTAGAAATTTCTGACCCTTTTCCCTCCCCCTGCTCCAAAAAATGCAAATGGGATGCCCTGTGGCTTAGAAATATTGATTGTGGGGTAGAATAAAGGACAAAAAGGTGAAAGCGGATTTAGCTAAAATCTCTGATAAAGAAAACACGCCACAGGCTCTTTAAATCACTCGGTGACAAAGGTGGATTTGAGTTTTGAAGTTGAACATTTAATTTACATGCAAAATGAGGAGTCGGAGCCAATCTGCTGATACTGATCCCAATTTAACAAGCCTACATCTAATCCTGGGAGCAGGATGGATCAATCAGTGTGTGAACTTGATCACAAGGAAGCAATTCAGGCATTTTGTTGTCATAGCGAGGTGCAGGTTTGCAGCACCGACCAAACAGATGGTATGTTTGGAATAACGACAGCAGGTTGGAAGCCATTAATTCTGAGATGATTTCAGTCCCCCTCTAATTTGCAATTGCAAACAAATGCCACATTTTCCTTTCCTCACAGGAAGCAGCCCTCTGAAGCTCTGGTGCCCACACACTGTGTGTGTGTGTGTGTGTGTGTGTGTGTGTGTGTGTGTGTGTATTCTCTGAGAATTTCAGAGGAACAAACAGCTGGCTGATGACAGCATTGATCCAAAGTGCCAGCTGATGTGGACTTAAATGTGTCTGTGCTACACACACACACACATACACAGCTGGGCACCGAGCCCAAATAAAATTGGATCAGCTTGTGTGAATTACCTGCTGCAATTTACCCAGTTAAGAACTGCTAACTTGCCTTGTAATAAATGCAAATCTCCTTTTCACAATCACTCTCACATGCACACAGTTTTGGTGTCGGGAACCCCATTCTCTTCTTATAGGTCTATATTATGATCTTTCTACTCTGGTCAAGAAGCTGTCAGCATGTCTTTTGAGTGGAATTTAGCATTCAGCACTCATCTCAGGATCAAATATCTGAAGTCAGGTATATATTGTCAACAGGGCTTACAAACATTGAAGGGAGCACAATTTGGTCCACAAGCTGAAATTTAGGTAGTCTGCTCTTGTGGACTTATGAGTGAGTCCATTTAATTATTTAAAGAATAGAAAGTGAATGTTTATAGAGGCAACCATTGGTCAGGTTCACTTTCTTTTAGCATGGCAGCTCAACTATAGCTTGATTTCTACCATCTGTCTTTTAAAAATCCTGATCATTACACGCATAGCAGTTTTTCTCTTTGATGGTTGTAGTTACTTGAAACATGTCTTGTTCAAGGCCAGTGACAGGCTGAAATAGGGGAGTAAATCTTGTTTACTTGTGCTAAAAAAAATCTCATTTAAACATGCTAAAGTTTGGTGAGGAAAGCTGTTTAACTGGCTTCTGAATTGGCCTTGTATTTTTGTATGATCAACAAAACTAATCTTTCAGAGTCTACAGGCAAGGCTCAACAAACTTTTCATGGTATATATATATATATATATATATATATATATATATATATATATATACCACAGTTTCACAATGTTTACACAGTAGCAAATGCATAACATTGCTTTTATTGGAAATGACAACTGTCCTAGCTGGCATATTACCATCAGCATTTATTTCTCCTATTGGTTTCAACAACAACACCTACAAAGTTTAGCAGTTCCAACCTAACGTAGTTCATATTATTGAAGTGGAGGAAAAAGTCTTTCTGCAAATAAAAGCTGTGGCTCGGATGTGTATTCATCTGCAAGTCTTTTGCAATTTCTTCAGCATTACACATCCAGACACTGAAGTTTTAACTCATTCATTTTTGCTAAATCAGAATTGGAGCACATCAGTGAATGTAACTTCAAATATTGTCACATTCTAAAGTAGAGTTAAGTCAAGACTTGTTCAGCATTTTTTAGGGGGGATGCGGCACCCTTGTAGCCCTGCTATTTCATTTTAGGGTATCCTCCAAGTCTCAAGTTTTTTGCAGCCTCCAAAATGTTTCTTTCCTGTATTTTGTTCCATCCATCTTCAGTCAGTTCTGACCAGCATCCCTTTCCTTGCTGAAGGAAAAAAAAAAAAAACAAAAAACCCACAGCATGGTTATTCCACCACCATGTTCAATAGTGGGTATGGTGTGTTCAGGGTGTTAGTTTTCTGCCACCTACTAGTATATAGTACTTTGCTTATTGGCCAGTGGTTCAGTAATGGTCTTACCTGACCATAGCAGCTTCTTTCACCAAACTCCCTTCTTGCCATTCTTTCATAAAGGCCAGATTTGTGGTATGTACAGCTAGTAGTTCTCCTTCTGGCAAATTCTCCCACCAGATATGTTAATTTTTGCAGCTCCTACACAGTTATCATGGGCCTGTTTGTCTGATTATCTTTGTCCAGCCTGTCAGTTGATTTGACTGCCCATATTTTGGTTCGGAGTTGTACAACAACTCAGTTTTCACATTTTGGATGATGGATTGACTAGTGCTTTGAGATGTTCAAAGCTTGGATGTTTTTTTTATTTTTTTATAACATAAGCCTGTTTTGAACGTTCCCAAATGTTTAGCTCTGACCTCCTGTGTTTCTTGGTCTTCATGATGCTGTTTGTTTACTGATGTTTGCTAACAAACCACTGAGGCCTTCACAAAACTGGATTTAAATTACCAATTAGGTGACCTCTGAAGGCAGTTGGTTGCTTTGGATGTTGTTTGGCTAAATCAGAGTCAATGTTCTCCTTAGCAATATCTAATTGGAAACTATATGGAGTTAGCTGTAAATCTGTCTCTTGGGTTTTAAAGATCTTTCACAGTTAAACCACAGAGAATCCTATTTGAATTTCAGATAATCTTCAGAGATAAAGATTGTTGTCATAGCTCTGTTCGTGAAAGGTTGGATGTGGTCAGACAGAAGATGGGCAGAAACAATTCAAGTTGATGAAAATGATAAAAAGCAAGGCTGTTGCATTCACAAGGCATTCATCACTGATTGTTGCAGAGGATATAGTGAAGGAAGTCTTAAGTTATCTGCAGAAGTACAGCCGCTGTTTAATGACTTTACTTTTCAGGCACTGGATGTGATTTAAAGTTTCATTCTGTTTTGTGTTAATTAAAATTTGAATAAGTGCTGCTCCATTTAGAGTATCTTTTAGATTTTCCGTCATGAGTTGCCAATTTCAGTCTGTGAACTGAACAGTCTCAGGAAGAAAATCATTCAATTAAAAACCTGCAGAACTCCTCTTGGATGGATTTACTGGGATAAGACTTGGTCACAGTTAGAGGTATAATATTGAGGAGCAACATTACACTGTAAAATCACAAAATCTTACCAAGTATTTTTGGTCTAGTTTCTAGTGCAAATATCTTGAATCCACTTGAAATAAGACAAAACTAACTTACAAATAACTTTTCAGCACAATATAGGAGCTTGTTTTGAGTCAATAATTCCTTAATATTGATGAAAAAGTTCTAGTTATAAGTGAAATAATCTGTCACTGGAATAAGACATTTTTCCCATATTATAAGTTAAAATGTATTGTTCCACTGGCAGATTATTTTACTTATAACTAAAACTTTTTCATCAATATTAAGGAATTATTGACTCAAAACAAGCTCCTAAATTGTGCTGAAAAGTTATTTGTAAGTTAGTTTTGTCTTATTTCAAGTGGATTCAAGATATTTGTACTAGAAACTAGACCAAAACTACTTGGTAAGATTTTGCACTTTTGCATTTGTTTGGAACAAAAATTGACAAATATAAGATCCTTATAAGTCTATTTTTTGTGTTTTCTTTCTGTGGTCTTTTAATAAATCCCACCTGAGCTGTCTGAAGACAGCTTTTTTTGGTAATTGTCGGATAGGAAAAAAATGGCACGTTTTACTCAGGCCTCCGTTACAGGAGTATCGGCATGCTTGTCAAGGAGTCATGCACCTCTGGTCATAAATTTACATCGACTCATCAACTATATTAAGGTCACGTTAGTTTGGGTTTGTAATGACCAACTTGAACCATCTTTACTTATGATGTTAAAAAAATAATTGGGTGTGGAAATTTGAATTTGTGGATAACTCTGATTCCCCACAGGACCAACATGCATGTGGGCTCAACTATAAACACAGACCCCAACTAACATTTGCAAAATATCACTTGGCAAGTTGTAGAAAAAATATAATCCCCTTTTTAAACAAGCTTCAGGCATGATTCTGGTTGGATATTTGACCACTACTCTTGGTCTAACTGGAGGAACTCATTGAAGCTGCTTTGCTTCTTAGCAGGGACCCAGCATTTTAGCATAATTCTCAAACTCTGATTTGTATAATTTCCTGATCCTTGACCTTGTATCCTTGCAGTTTTTTTTATTTAATATTACTATTATTTGTCTGATATAGTTCAGTTGACTAAAATGCAACAAATTTCCACTGTTAAATGTTAGTAAAGTGAAATGTTAAAAAGAAACTCTTAAGTCAGGTCAAATTAATTCATTATGAATTGCTGAGAAATGAAAGCATGATATAAGGTTGGTAAAACGACAAATGTGTAGGTTTAGTATGTCATCTAAATTATCCTTGCTAGGTTTGGAAGCAGTCCCATAAATTACTGTAATTGAATATGAGAAACATTTAACCATCTATTTGCAAAAGCTAATTTAAAAATTGTCAATGTTTGATGGTCTTCCTGTGGCAGTATGGGAGGTGATGTAACATCCTATATGCTGATATGGTTTAAGAATGAATGGGCTAAAAGATTAAAAAAAAATGCTTAAACACCATGCTATGTGATAAATGAACAGGAGGTTTAACTGAGAAAACAAGGAGAATTTATGATGCGTTTATTTCATCCATCCTGTGCCTCCTGACGGAAGCCAAAGAAAAAACTGATGGGAAATGGGAGCCCACCAGTGAGTTGTAAGGTCCAATTAATCTTTCTCTCCCTGCAGCACCCTCCAGACACTGAGGAAAGGGCACAAGAAGAAGTAAAGAAGGAAGTCTGTCGCTGATAAAGAAGAGAGGATAATTTAACACATCCTAAAGGGACACTGTGGTGATGGCTGAAGCACCTCAGCAGGAGCAGCAGCAGCAGCAGGAGGAGGAAGAGGAGCAGCAGCTGCCAAGCTGTGTGGGGACCACTGAACCTGATGAAGGCTCAGAGGAACCAAATGAAGTCGTCAAAAAGGCTCGACCACTTCTGTCGATGAGGTCCATGAGCACCATAGACCCAGATGATGACTACCCCAATATGATTGTTTTCAGAAAGGTAGGAGCAAAGACAAACACTTGAAATGTATTGGAGCTTTAATTGAGTAACAGCTGCTTTTGGTATCAGATGTTTTAATACTGTTCCTTTTAACTATGTTTGAACTTGTAGGAGACAATAGGTATACTGACTTAGAAAAAATGTTTTTAAAAAATAACCTCTAACCAATCTGTTTTAGTCATTAACTCCTCTACATTAATTTGGCTGTTGGTTATTTTAAGAAAACTGTTACAACACTCAAACTTTAACTTTGTTTATAATACGTTTTATCACAAATGATGATGTAATTATAGATGGAACATGTTAATTTGCAGTAAATACTCTGGTCTCGAGTTACATGCTCTCTGGTTCATTTGCGCCTGACAGATTTATTTGAAATGCTTCATACAGTTTTTTGTTTGTTTGTTTGTTTGTTTGTTTGTTTTGCTTTCTGGCCCCAAAATAAGATATTTGCTTGTGAAACATAAAAAAAGATGAGCTGTGTGAAAATTCTGGCATAACTGAACATGTTGAATTATAAAAGGCAGAATTTCCTGGGCTGATGGTGCTTCAGACTCAAGCTTTGATTTTCTTTCTTTTTTTCTTTTGCCCTGTTGCCTCATTGAGAGTTCTGTAAAGTAACATTTATTTCACTGAAAGATGAATTTACTGAGACTCACAATGTGGAGAAAAAAAAATCTATTCTCACTATATACTGGGTGTACAGTTTATATGATCTTAGCCATCATATTACCTCAGTGTTTTTGAATCAGTGTGCTTTCAGACAGAATTTTTTTTTTTAAATAAATTGTATATTATAAAAGGTAAAGGAAGAAGAAAACCTCAACTCTACAACACAGTATTGCTGCTCTTTAAGGTCTGTTTCATCAGCCTCTGAAGTCAGTATCACCCTCATTGTTTCTCTTTGCTAATGAGAGCAGTGCAGTGACTTTCATTGATTCCCATGTGGCTTTGAAATCAACTCGAGTCATAAAACATTATTTGCACATGCAGATTTATGAGTTAAGTGATTAATTATCTCAAAAAAATTCTGCTCTGATGGTAAATAAAACATGAGCTGAGCCTCCTCTGGTCTTGGCGGATGAGGGACTTGCTCATTAACTTTTAAGATGGAGCAAAATCCGGCAGGATGTTGGTCCTTAAGGACCAGATCCCCGACTTATCTCTTTACAGTGCAACCAATTTTGCACTTATGGTCGCTGTTATACAGTCTGACATTCAGCTCCTGTTGTGTTTTTTTTTTATATTCGTCCACAGAGGCAGTTTATTAGTTGACCCTGAACTATGTCTCACTATGAAAATGAAAGAGGTGTATCCTGTACTGTTTTCCCTGCAGAAATCAGTGATGTTGCATGGAAGTGGCAAACATGGGCAAGAAATGAATACAGTGAATTAAACTAATTCTGCTGGATTGTTGATTAAATTGTGTAACAGGAGGGGGTGAAATTATTCAATCATTCTAGTTGCTTTAGTGTGGAATGTAAAAGTAGAAACAGTTTTCTTTTTCAGTGAATTACATTTTATGTTGACTCTAAATTTAAGCAGATAAAGTATATTGATCAAATCAGATTTATAATTTGTTCAGCTAGTCTGTGTAAATATTTTCAGCTCCCTGTTGAGAAAATTCAGCTATGGAATCACTGCTAGTTGACAAGATGAAGTCTCACAGATTGGAATTTGTTCTTGTGAGGCAAAAGAAAACCTTATTTTAGAGTAGGTTTATGTTATTTTTATGCCACATTTTGTGCCTCAGCTTGTGTGACAGCAGGAAGCCTTAAAATACAGTAAAAAAAATGGAGAGAGTTGGATTTAAAATGTTTCAGTCTCTTGTTCATGAATCTAAGATGTTCATCCAGGATTTGGGAGGAAGAGAAAACTTTTATTTTCCACATAACTTTTAAAGGGAAGTTTTTCTTTTTGAATTAATTGGATTCAACTGAACAACCAGGATAGTTGCAAGCTGGCAGATCATGTGGTTATACGTATATTTGGTGTACATTCTTGCCATCTAAGGTGCTTTAAAAAAAGTATTTTTCACCCTTTTGTAACCTCACATTTTGTCCTGTTACAACCAGACACTTCAATGTGTTTTATTATTATATGGAATAGACTTTCCAAGGTTTGTGCATATATGTGGAGTCGAAGGAAAATGAAGTTTTCCTTACCAAATCTTACAAGTATGTTCCACATTTGTATTTAGCTTACCTGACATTAAAACCCCTAAATCAATTCTGTTGCAAACAATTGCAAGGTGATGCTGGAGCAACTGCTGAGAGCCACATACCAGATGGGAGAATCTGAGTCATACTCTCGACAAATATGCTTTTGAATAAGTGGTATGAACAAAACCACAAGAAGTCCTATTTGCAGTCAGCAACAATACATGTTGGATACAGGACAAACATACTGAAAATGTGCTATGGCCAGATGCGACCAAAATTGAACCTTCTGGCTTAGATGCAAAATAGTATATGTTGCACATTAGTGACATTGTGTTGTCAGGATGCTTTTTCTTCAGCAGGGTAAGGGAAGCTGGTCAGAGTAGGTGGGAAGTAGCTGTTGGAGGTAACAAATATCTTCAGACTGGGGCAGAGACTCACTTTCAAGCATGACAATGATGCTAAACTTACTCTAGATATGTATAGCTGTTGAAGACATGCCCCAAAAAGGTTCGCAGCTGTGATGACAGCAAAGGGTAGTTCAACAAAGTATTCACTCAAAAGGAATCCGGCCAATGTATCTGCGAGTGTTATTTGTAATTATTCTAAAAGGTATGTATCATTTTCCTTCCACTTCACAATTTTGGAATACTTTATGTTAGTCTGTCACCAAGAATATCAATGGACATCAAAGCTTGTAGTTGTGTCGTGACATTTTGAAAGCATGACTACATTTGCAAAACATTGTATCTGGCCCTGCATGTGCCTACTGTGCAGAGGGTCATCATGCATCTAACATTTATTCTTCTGCACAAACCTTATCTGGGTAGTTTGGAATCCTAACCCAATGTTTGCAGTCTTGTTGCTTGACTCTAAACTAGAAAATGCGTCTTCATCTGAGTTCAGTCATTTTGTTGTAAATGGTTGATGACGCCAAAAATAAATTTAACATAACTTACACTATTTTTTTATTTTGGTTCAGTTAAGATTTTTTTTCTGTCCTAGACCATTACTTTGGGGTCTGTTCTGGTAAAGAAATTAGATTAACCATTACCTTGGTTGTTTGAGAAGGTACCTGGTGGCCAATACTTGCAAGTTGCTTGGATTATGCCTTCACAATGATATGACAGTTTGTGCTCAAGTCAGTATCATAACTCAAGTTTTAAGGGAAATTGTTATTCATGATTAAATGACATTTCAAATGGAAAGAATTGTGTAGTGAGGGTACAAAATAGATTAAATTGAACTTTTCTGGACTATTTCAGTACCCAATCTATCAGGCTTTAGAAATCTACATCAAAAAAAAAGAAGCTGCAGAGGCAGCAAGAATAACAAGATACCAACAGCCAATGTTAGCTTTGATGAATGAGTTCCTGGTGCACGAGGGTGTAGTGATAGAAAGAGAAAGCAGGGATCAAGGCTGAAACATCAAGAAAGAAAATACAAGGAAGAAGATGGTGGAAGAGGCAAAAAGAAGCTCCAAAGATGTGTAGACTGGTGGACACTATACTAGTACTATTACAAGACTGCTGTGGGTGAGCAGCAGATTAGTTTCTGCACTGAAAATTCACAGCACTGACACTGCTCTCACTAAAATAGCTAGCCCTTAGACTAAACTATGGCCTGAAATAGAATTTCAGATCCTCTTCTTTTCCTCTACATAAAAGTGCAACATTCAATACAGACCACTATATCCTAGTTGATCATGTTGTGTCAAATGGGATCTCTTGCTACTCTTATCTGCTTAAAAACATGCAGCAGGAATAATTGAGGTTTGCATGCAACCCTCTTGGTAAAAATATTTTTAATAGGGCTATTGACTTGAAATTCACTTGATGTCAGTAAGAATATAAGTGATGCAATGAAATGGAAATTGCTCTATAAACTGCGTTTTGTGTAATTGCGTGGAGGGACACCGAGAATAAGTATCGGACACATGAAGAAAAGAAGCTGCAAATAGGCAGAAAAAGCAAAGGAAATGGCTGAACTACCAGTATCTAAGAAGCAATCCTATCCCCCATCAGTCCCAAAGAATATCACCTGCTTAAATAATAACAGATGGTCTATAAAACGACTTCTCAATTACAAGGGTATTGCAAAAGAAGCATCTCAAAGGGTTAAGGTCTTAAGATCCTTTTTTCTTTTGCCCAACATGATATTTGTTACACAAATTGATAGTCTTTGTTACAGATGTTTCTAAAGTTCTGATTGTTCCACTGGACACAGTCAGGGACATAATCCAGAAATGAAAGGATCATTTCGCTATAAGCCAATCACAACCAGATGCTCCTCACAAGATTTTTGACAGTAGTGTTACAAGACTAATCAGATTAGTTCTCAAAAATCCAAAAATGACTCTTATAGAGCTTTACAAAAATCTGGAATTATTTGATACAGTTTTTCCCTTTAACAATACGCAATGTACTCAGCTAAAATGGCCCCTATGCCTTCTCATGAAACCTGACTCCACAGTTGAGCAAAACAAATGCTAACACACATTTAAAGTTTGCTTTAGAATATCTGGACCAGCCAGTAAAAAACTGTGAGGAAAAGGTGGTCTGACAGGACCAGAATATATTTTTTAGAATGTCTTTGTTTAGAGGAGAAAAGTCTCTGCACATCACTATCAAATCACTATACTAAGTGTGAAGTTTGGAGGTGGTGTGTTTCTGTCTTTTGGGACGTGATACCATCAGGCTTCACATAACTTGTGGAAGGTTGCATGGAGAAATGTACTGGGATATTCTGGGTACAAATTTCAAGATGGAAACCAGGGTGGATAGAAACAGTTATTGAAGTCTGAGAACACGGTTGGCTTGTGAGAAAGAAAATGGCCCAGCAAATAACGGGCACAAATTGAATTCATAATCTATAGAAAAGAACTGAAGATCAGACAGGACATAACACTTGCAGAATGCAAGCATCTGGTTTTTTGATACAGGAGAGGTCTTGAAGCTGTATCTACCAATAAAGGTTTTTTTTTTCCCCTAAGCATTGAATGCATTTTAGTAAATCTGTTTAGTGCATACTCTGTATCATTCCTTTTTATCACACATTTTATGGACAGGGATGTTTTTGTGTGGAGTACTCAGGTTGTAACTGATAACTGGTGTAAGTTGCACGTGTGTTGCCTCATTGAAAATATACTGAAAAAAAAACATTGACATGGTTAATAGTTATCCCCTGGTGTATGTTAAAGGAATGCAGCTTAATGTCATGCCTTTGAGAACTATATCTGTCCTGAAGATGCCCAGGAGAGTTGCCTGCATCTATTACTGTTTTCACTAAATATGCTACTTTTTGTTATAATCACTAGAAATCACAAGATTTGTTTTCATGTTATACTGATCATTCACAGCTGTATGTCTCTGCAGAGCCCAATGATGTTGCAACTGTCAGCTCCATTACTATCTGTCTAAATGCAATAACTGAATGGATGAGGAGCAGTTTTTGAAACCCAAATTATTTTTTTTATATTTTTTACATTTTAGGTCCAAAGCCTAGAAGGAGTCGTAAGCCTGATATAAAATTTAGATTCTGATTTGAAACTAAGATCAACCAAAAAAAAAAAAAAAAAAAAAAAAAAAAAAACAACTCTAATTTTTTTCACCTTTGAAACATTTTTGGACACATTTGACAAAGATGCAAAAAATCCTTAACTTTTTGCACCCCCCCCCCAGAGTAGATTTCAGCTCATTGAAAATTCTGCTGCTGGTTCCTTCTTGAACCAATAGGAGAGCACATGTTAGTCCTGCATAAGCTGCTTATCATAGACTCCTTTTACCTTTAAAACTTTTTTTCATGGCCACTGCCCAGCTGTGTAATCCACTCCGTAGAAACACATTTGAAGGTTTTGTCCTATTACTAAAGTTTATACATGGTAAATTCAGGAGGCTGCGCCTGCACTTTGGTTTCAGCCTGAATAGTAAGTTACTTGCACAAGGAATACTATTTTTAATTAGAAACACTTGAGGCATTTATTGAAATACATTATATTTTTTATGCACACTTGTGATTGGACAGGTGTCATGAAGCCGTATTGGAAGAAATTAAAGTTTAATCTAAACCTTTCAAAATCATTTGGTACATTTTTGTATGTGTGCAAGACATTAACGCAACTAAACTTGCTGTTGACAGGAATACATTGTTATTGCACAAAATTAGATGAAAGCAGGTGGGTTTTAATGTAAAATTGGGGCCACATAAAATATACTGACACTTTAGTGTTTTTGACATCTAGATTATAGTTTACTTTTTGTGATGTGGCATTTCAAGAAACATAAAACTGAAAGTTTTTAGATTGTACAAAATTATGGTTTTGTAGCTATTAAACTTTCAGAAAAAAATATCTGTACTAGACCTAAGCCATTATTTTTTAACTCCAATCTAAAACCGTATTGATATTTAGCAAATCATGAATTTATGACCATAACATTCTCTGAAAAACAAAGATCATAATGCATAATTAGGAAGATTTAGCTGCAAGGAATTCAAATCCTTTTCCAATACACATGCTGCCTCTGTGGTAAAGCAATTGACTGTAAGCTGATTTATAATATTTGCCATTACACAAAAGGCTGTGTTATGAAATATGTGTTCTGTACTATATTCTCATTAGGATTTCTGCATGAATCATACAACTTCCACAAAAACAAGAGCACAGCAATGCTTTGTGCTGATGGTTAACTGTCTAAAATCTACTAAAAACCTCCAAGCTTTACACTCTGACTTTTAAAGGAGCTGAGATCAGTTTCTAGTGGTTTGAGGGTTAAATAAAGACAAGCTAATTTAGGGTCAGGGCTCCAGAAATAATTAGGCAGAGAAATGAAGCCTCTCTCTTCTACAGGGAGCAACTTAATCCACTATAGATGGTGTTAGAAAGGTGAACAACTTCTCTCTTCTCTTTCCTCTTTCTACTCTTCCAACTTCGTTTTTATGCATACTGGTTGATGCAGCATGCATTTTTTGTGTACTGATGGATATACATTTAAAGTATTTTTCCATCTAACAGCTTTTTTAAAAAAAAAAAAAAAAAAATTATTTGCACGTTCATAAATTTAAAGTCAGTGCCTGTGCAGGGTCTCTGTCTCAAAGTTTTATTGTAGCTCTGAGATTATCTCTATCAAACATCTGCAGTACTGTAGTCTGTTTTTAAATTTTTCAAAGTCATTGTATCAGCTTAGTTCCAGTTCTGCTTTACTGTATTCATTTGTATTCTTTTACATTACAAGAAGCTACTTGCATAAACATGGCCTGCAAATGATTGTAAATGAGATAAATTTTAGCTCACAAATTCACATATTCCCATGTCAGTATACATGCACATGGTTGCATGGAGATTATATTGGGTTGAGGAGATTCAGTGCTGTTGACGAGAGCCAAGAGTGTTGACTCGCATTTTTTCCTGCATGAATTCAAACCTGTCAGCCAGCATCTACTCATAAACACTGCTTGGTGCTATGTGTGTATTTTGTGTGTATGTGTCATAAGGAAGGAAAATGAGATGCAGTGAATTTGTGTATTCAGCTTATTGTCTGTGTGTGTACAGTTATGTGTGACTTCCGGCATATTGGGCCTTCGTTTTTATTATTTGTGATTTTTCGGCAACAATAGCAGCTGTTGAACTGAGAGCCTGTTTATTTATCACCCTGTTTGCACACATACCCTTCCCATATTTTTCTATGGGCAACTCTGAAATAGCCCCAGGCTTTGGATGCTGACCTTCGCTGAAGCATTCAAAGTTTTGATAAATTTCATAAGCTTTTGTGCTGACTTTTTATGGGCTTTTGAGCTATGAAAGAAGTATTTGGGAAGCCTTTAAGATAAAAATGACAAGTGGCTTTACATCAAAAAACAAGCTGAGTTACCTTAAATCTCCCCAGATGCATTTTGAACTAGCTGCAGGTTTTTTTTTTTTTTTTTTTAAGGCAAATAAAAAAGTTATTGTAATCATAATTAGGTTTCCTGATTTATAAAGATGAAAATCACTTTTCAAATGTACTTAATTTAATCACCAATTAAAAGTTGGCCCCAAATGTTGAATGTTGGGCTTTATATGTGCAAACAATAAATTAAGGTTTCCAGGAATTTGAGGGATGAAGCCATCTGGGGCATAAATGACCTTTACAATGTGTGATATCACTGAACAGTCTTAAATGATCATATGACAAAATGAATAAGGCAGAAATAAATTGGGGCCCAGATTGCAAACAAGTGGAACTCCATCCTTAAGATTTACCACAAATCATTCAAAATTCTGTTTTCTAACAGAAATACTTATGAACAATAAATGAGATCCAAACTAATCCAGAGCTGTACCTGAACATTTGTCTCCGCAGCAACTCTGAATGATTACCACCACATTTTCTACAATTTTTTCAATGGAAGTTCAGCAAAAAGGGTAGGGCTGCTTATAGCTGAGGAATCTGTAGTATTTAAGAGCTCAAACAACATTCTTAAATTTTGCTCTGACATGACCCAAGGCCAGGGAGTAGTTCCTTTTCTATAAAATTGATGATTCAATAACATGATGGCTTAAACAGCAACAACAGAATATCTGAAGGGCATGATGCAGGATTCATATGATGTAAAAGTTAAGAAAGACAACAAAAGTCAGGGTAAACCTTTGTAGGACTGCAAGCTAAGGAAGCTGTATGACAGATACATGGTTGCAGTTAAGGTGTAGAAGGAAGAATAACAATTCTCACAATACGTTCTTTAGAAATAAATAAGAGGAAAATTTTCAGTTGACAGGCTTTATGTATGACAGTATTTTTCCCTCCCCCATGTCTAAGAGATTATCTCTTATTTTGATTTATTTGGACTATCTTTCTGTGCAGGAGAGACAATACTGGCAACTGTATCAAATAACACTAACATCAGCATATTGAGAAACCCAGAGGATTTCAATTTATGAGTGCTACACTTTGTCAGACTAAAAAAATTTTTTTTTTCCTTTCAAAATTGAGTAAGTGAATTCATTAGCTTTGGATTTATGTTTTACTACTGGAAGATTGTTTAAAAGTTGCTATTGATTTTTTTTCCTTTCTTTTGAATATAACCAAAGAAAGCTCTTTCAAGTACTTTTGAGCCATTGTAGAAAAATCTTTCTGCCACAAAGTGATTTTAGGAAAATATTTTTTTAAAAGCAAAGTGACTGGATTCCATTTATTGTTGGACTATATCACTGTCCTTTTTTTTGAAACATTGTGATTAAAGTCCAGGATCCATTGAAGCTTGCATCCTCAACAGGCTGTTATATTTGCACAGTATGATTCGTCCTGCACAACTTTGGAAATCAATGTGCTGCCCAAAATGTACGTCAACATACACAGTATGTCATGGTGGCACACAGTTGTGCAGCAGCTTCTCTACTTCCCAGAGAATTTGCTTTCAATAATATATTCAGTGTTTTAAAGTATTTATTTCTGCTCTTTAGTGTATTTTATTAAGGTTCTATAAAGCACCAAGTCCAAATTTTGACTGTGCATGTTTAAATGACAAAGTATCTTCAGTTATTGAATTTGTATATCCCTGCCTTTTTGTTTTTTTAAATTGAATTTTCATTCTTCAAGTCTTTAAATTTCTGAGATGTGATGCAAAAGCAGTCCTGGTTATCTGCTGCTAAATGAGTTTTCTTGATCAAACAGACTGGATGTTTCACTATGAGATTAAATTTGTCCAATTATCATATTGTCGCATACAGAACAGAGATTATAGGCAGGTTTTCTTACTTTTATCGACGTCCCTAATCATCTGAAATTAAAAGTACGCATGCACTGCCAAATGCATCATTATACTGATTTTAAAGGATAGTCTTTTTAATTGAGAAGCTGGAAAAAAAAAAGTGCATCATCCCATGTTTTTTTTTTCTTGGGAAAAAATTGGGTTGATTAGAATGTGACATGATGCATTTCTAATCAATAGTCTCTCTCAAACATGATCAATATATGCTCCACCAAACCTATCAATAGCTTGCAAGTTGGGAGAGAGAAAATATTGGCAGAACAAACATCATAGGATTTGAAAAGGTCACTTGTCAGGAAAGTACAAATTTGGGTGGATTTATCTCAAGCACATAAAAAATAGGTTTTGTTTATCTTTAAGATCACCTATTGCACTTTTCCCATGAGAACTGCCCTTTTTGCACTCCCTAACTGATTGCTGCTCTTTGCTTGTTGTCACTGTCGCCATCTGGAAAAGAACCAAAGGCCAAAACAGCTTCAGTGATTTCACTGATGTGCTCTTGGTTGTAGAAATTGTACCACTTGCCAACTGCCAAATATTTCCTTCAAGGGTCTGACACTTCGATTACCCAGTCTAACTTTTGTATGGGCCATCATCCTCTGGAATCACACACTGTGAACCTCACAAAAAAGTCAATGTCATTTATAACAAAGATGTCACAATAAGAAATGTGTTTTCCCTCTGTGCAACAGAGGACATAAAGCTCAAACAAAAAGTAAGTTTTGTTTGTTTAATGCAGAATATATTAACCAAATTTTTAAAATGTAAGTGTTGACAGTAATTGCATTGATAGAATCAATTGAATTAAATAAAACTTACAGTTTAAACCTGAAGTTTGCATACACCGAATAAAAAAGACACACATACACCCCCTTTGTTTTACTTACAGTCTGAAGGTAAATCAGGTCAAATTTGTCTTGTTTTAGGTCAGTTGGAATGATCAAACTTTCTATTGGCTAAATGCCACAATAATGAAGAATATGACAGATTTATCTGTTAATGTCTTCAAAATCAAAAGTTTACATAAATTTCCTTAGGATTCCACAAGCTTCTCATAGTAGTTTGCCTGAGTTCTGGCCCATTCCTCCTGACAGAACTGGTGGTACTGAGACAGGTTTTTAGGCTGTCTTGCTCTCACATGCCTTTTCAGATCTACCCAGAAACTCTATCACAGTGGTTCTCAACCCTGGTCCTCCAGTAAACCTGCCCTGCATGTTTTAGGTGTGTCTCCTTGATCCCACACACCTGACCTAAATGAATGGGGGATTAACAGGCTTCTGCAGCAGATGATGGCTGCAGGAGGTCATGCAGTCATTTAAATCAGGTGTGCTGGAACAGAGATGCATCTATAGCATGCAGGGTTGGGGTATTTGAGTACCGGGGTTGGGAACCACTGCTCTACTGGACTGAGGTCAGGGCTTTGTAATGATCACGCCACAACATTGACTTTAATCAGTAAATAATATTTACTATAAATATTTTTTCTGTATATAAATAGCTCCACTGTAGCTGGATGCTTTGTATCCATTTGGAAAACCCATTAGTGCCCAGCTTTAACTTCCTGGCTGATGTTTTTAGATGTTGCTACAATGTTTCCACATAATGTTGTTTTTCTCGTGACATCATCTATTTATGAAGTGCAACAGTTCCTTCTGCTGCAAAACAGCCCCACACCATGATGCTGCCACCCCATACTTAATTGTTAGGATGGTACAAGCATCCTCGTTTCCCCCCCCCAAATGTAATGATGGTCATTATGACCAGACAGTTCCACTTTAATTTAATCAGACCACAGGACTTGTCTCCAAAAAGGAAGGTCTTTGTTCCTGTGTGCATTTGTAAATTGGAATCTGGCTTTTTTGTTTCTTTTGAAGTAATGGTTTCCTCCTCACTAAGTGGCCTTTTAGCCCATGTCGGTGTAGGACAAGTTACACTGTGGATAATAACTCTGTCTTACCAGCTTCAGCCAGCATCTTCATATTGTGTTTCTCTTTTGTTCTGGAGTCAATTTGCACATTTCAAACTAAAACACGTCCATTTCTGGGACATAGAACCTACATCATTCCTGAGCAGTATGATGGTTGGACATTCCCATCATACTTATCTATAATTATTTGAACAGATGAATACGGCACCTTCAAACATCTGGAAATTGTTGATGAGCCAGACTTGTGCAGCTCCAAAATTCTTTTCCTGATTTATTTTGACTTTCCAATCATGTCAAACAAGAAAGCAGTTTGTTCCAGGTGTAGCCTTAAAATACAATCGCAGGTGTGCCTCCAATTAACTCAATGTGTCAGTTCACATATCAGAAGTTTCTAAAGCCATGACATCATCATCTGGACTGTCCTTCATTGTTAAGAGAGATTACTTATTCTATATGTAAACTTCTTATTTTGAAGATAATAAATTAATCTCTGACATCTCTTACTGTGGCATTAAACAAATAAAAATAATTTTGGTAATTCTATATGAGGGAATTTTACTGCCAAAAGTCAAAAGCATACTTTTTCAGTTTGAAAGCAGGACTTTATTTCTTTGCTCTCAAACTTGTAATGCTTGCACTAAAAACTTGTGCTCTATTTCAAATATTCTGTACTCCCTCAAATCTTTGTTTTTCTTGACCAGATTTTATGCTTCTTGCACACAGATTTTTATCTCGTGCGATGTAAGCTCTTTTGGCATAATTCTAACTGACCTAAAACGGGAGAAGTTTGGTATAATTTAACTTCAGACATTGCAAATACCATGTGTGTCTTATTTGGTGTATGTAAACTTCTGGTTTCAACTGTATCTCTATTGGTGAAATATTTTACGTGCACAAAATCCAAGCAATCTGAAGTTATCTCAACTTATTTGCCCAACATTGTTTTGGACGTGGAAAGTTTGGATGAGATGTGAAATTTATGAAATATAAATGTTGCACAGACTGAGAGGCTAGTGCAATATTCTTTGTCTGGAGGTAAAGGCTGATAGATTTTTCCTTCTTGCTGGTAAAATATTTATTTTTGAGTTTGCCTTTTTACTGCATGAATGACAGTTTATTAATATTAGCAATCAGTTTTCCACAAATTAGTCCTGCAAATGCTCATCCTGTTATTTACACACTTTCAAACGCATTACCATCTGATTTTAGTGCCAATCTTTAAATTACTTGGAAAACAGTTTGTTAATGGGAAATTTAGTCCTGATTTATTTTAGACCTTTTGAGTTTATGATTCTTTTCTGTACCATAAATTCCAGTCATGCCTTGTAAATGCAGTCCATGGCATATTTCTTTGGCAGTTTCACAAATCAAAGATGTTGATGAGAGAACAAGAGCATTAATCATGGTTCACTGAATCTCAGCACAGATCGACATTGTATCCAAGCAGCTATATTCAGATATTCAGCTATAGGGGAATTTTTAAACAGGTTTACACAAGTGTAAGAAATGTTTACTCAGTTTTCATATTGTGACCACTTCAAGTCAAGATAAGTACAAAAAGAAAACTGAGCTGAAAAGGAATACGTGCGTGTAAAGTTTTCCACTACTGATGGGTCTCACTGCTTCAGAAAATGTTGATGTATGGGTGGTTGGAAGTTTTCATCCTTCTTGTCACTTAGTGGATGACTAAGAACATGTATTCACAGTACAGCTGGCTGCAGATTTCTGAGATGAGCTCTTTGCAACAGAGCAGGTAGAAAATGGCAGGCTAATCAAATCAAGGTGATGGGAAGAGGCTAATTAGGAAGAGCTGAAATCGCAAATTTCACTGTGACGAGGTGATTACTCATCACTTTTTCATTTTCCTTTTTTTTAGTGTGTTTTTGTGAGAATCATTTGTGCAATTTGGGAAATGCATTCCTGAAATGAACATTATTGAGTGGGTTTTTTTCCCCAAAACAAATTGCTTGCAAATGACAAGTAATTTAAGCACACCATTGATAAACATTATTTTGAATTGGACTTTTTTGAATTTATGACAGAATTAACTTGACACCGTGCAATTTCATTAAAAAAGGGAAAGCTATTGTTGAATTTAACTGTATATCATAAAAGTCGACAAGTCAAAAGATGAATGTAGTGATGGAAGCTTTACAGATTCATTTCTTTAGTTTTATGGGAGCTTCAGCAGGACAATTTATTTCACTCCATCGATTTAACTTCGGGAAAAGAACAACTCAGTGACATCTTTCTGAGAATTTGTTCATCCAAAATATCCCAATGTCACAAATCCAGGATTTTTATAGTTTAAAAATCAACAATAGATCCTAAATTTTATGTATTTTAGACCTGAGACATGACAATTAAAGTAGAAGTCCTCAAATCCAGGCCTCAATGGCTGGTGTCCTGCAACTTTTAGATGTGTTCCTGGTCCAACACACCTGAATTAAATGGCTGAATCATATCCTCATTGTACAGTCAAGTTTTCAGAGTCCTGCTAATGACCTCATTATTTGACTCAAGTGTGTTGAAGCAGAGAGATATGTAAGAGTTGCAGGATACAGTCCCTCGAGGCCTGGATTTGAAGATTCATGTTTTAAAGGGTTTCCTCAACTGAAAAAAAAACAAAAAAACAACAACAACAACAACAAAAAAAAAAACACAACAACAACAACAACACACCTGATACAGGGGGTTAAACTACAGAAATCTCACTGCATAAATGAAGAAAACTAAACCCAGAGCATGACTGTCACCATCATACTGATGCTCAGTGTTTGTTGTCAAATGTACCTTTTGGAATTGTGTCCCAAAAGTTCAGTGTTGGGTGTATTGAACCATAAAATAGTTACCCACAAGTTTAAGACTACTGATGTCCAAAGTCAGTCCTCAATGTCTGTCTTGCGTGCATAAGTTCATTACAAGACCTCCACAAAACTTAATGACATGCTGAAGAGATGATTCTGCAATTTGAATCAGTTGGGTTGGAACAGAAGAGCAGAAGTCCAACATAATTTAGGAGTATGAACTAACCAGATTTGTTTTTTATCATATTTAGAGATTTTTGTTTAGTTGAATTGTAAAGATGTCTTTTAAAAACCAAGAGATCAAATGTATTAGACTCTGAACAGGATTGTGTGTTGTTTTTTCTTTTTGTATAACTCCTTTGAGAAATTTACATTTGCTCTTAAAACTGCAATATTAGGCAATCTTATCATTTTTCATTTAAAGCTGTCCTTAATAATCAAAAATATCTGAATAAAAACTTTCCATTTTTCACTTATCAAAATCCATCCTGGATTGTGTTGCTATGATCTGCAAATCACTTCAAAAATTGCCCCTCTTTCAGGGGATTTTAGTACATCAGCATACTCCATTCAGCACGGCTGACTATTTGTAGCAGAATCTGGTGCCAGCAATGAGTAAGTGGCAGCAGTCCTTCCCTTGGAGAGAGTGCATTCCCTGGGCCTGCAGAAATAATGACATCCTGAGTCCCCACTGAGTTCCTGTTTCTATCAGGTCTAATCCAAACTAATCCTTAGAGTACACACCCTGCAGCAGTCCTTCAGTTTTCAGGTTCACCTCGTTCTGAGATGAGTGAACAATTTAATTCATAGCATTTTCTTTCTCTGATCCAAAGCAATAATTTTATTTTTTCAGAACAGATTAAAATGGAATCAGTTATTTTTTGTCCTGTCATTGATTAAAGATCCAACCCAGTTTGCTTTTAATCTACCACTAATTGGTTTGTTCCAGGCATTTAAGCACTCCAGTGTCAGTTTATATCTGAGCAAGGAGGCACTGGAGCCAGCAAAATGGACAACTTTGCAACTAGATGCACTTGACTAGATTTGATCCGAAATGCTCTCTGAATTCCTTGTAAGCTCATTCTCTTATTTACTCCAAAGTGACGGGGAGGATCGACTTAGTTTTGTGAATCTATTGAGGCATCAATGTGTTTGTCATGCTCTGGTTGTGTCGGACAGCAGGTATCTGAGGAACCCAACCTGGCCTTGCTTCTGTCGGTGCTGGCTTTAGGTTGTAACCAGTCTGGAGATGTCTTTGTGTGTGTGTGTGTGTGTGTGTGTGTGTGTGTGTGTGTGTGTGTGTGTGTGTGTGTGTGTGTGTGTGTGTGTGGTGGGTTCGTCAGTGCATCTGTGAATCCTTTTGGTTGTTTTTAGAATGACGCGTACGGTAAAGGCATTCAAAGCAGGTTGTTCAAAAATTCAGACTGGACACAAGCTGTACTTCAGCAGACTAAGTAGGGTATGAAGCTTTGGTAAAAAGTAGCTAGTTAGCTAACATCAATGCAAGTTCTGTAGTAGTTTCCTAATAACCCCATTTAAATCTGATCTGTTTAAATGGTGAAGTATGACACATGGGAACCCCAATCACTAAGGATGGAGTTGTCAGCTACTTTCGTATTGTGGATTTTTTTGTATAATACTGACATTTGACTTTTGCCTATGTGTTAATGCCAAGCGGCCCCTTTAACTGTGGATTTCACTGATTTAAATCTAAGAAATAAACAGTGTAACTCAGACATCAACCACTGGATTTGTTCTGAAGGATCAACTTCAGGATTAAAGTTTAGCAATTTTGGCAAATATTGTATCTTTTTAAATTTGACTGTAAAAACCAAGTAAACTTGAACTGTATGGTCTATATGGCAAACTATCCAGCAATGTGTCCTTAACTACAGTAGCTCATTTCTTTCTGCAAAGTGTATGATAATTACTGAACGGGGGGCATTTATGAGAGCACTAACCACCAAGAAAAATCAGCTTTTTGCCACATTGTAGCTCTCGAATTTAATTTCTGCAGTTACTGAAACGCATATTACAAAAAACAAAATGGATGATATATGCAGTTACAATAATAAAACAAATGTTATAGAAGTTCATATAAAAACGACAAACACTGAAAGTAAAAGGAAGGTCCTCCTCCTTACCTTAGAGTTGATGTCCAAAGAATATGAAATTTTCTTTATCTGGTGGAGAGAATTATGCTAAATGATCAAATTAATGCTGACATTTCCTTTTTTTAAATGTTCTTTGGCACATTTAGTTCTATTGGATTTTTGTTCTATTAGGTTTTTGTCTTGAATCAATCTAAAACTTTATTTGCTCCAAATCAGTGAAAGAAAGTTGACTGTGACGCAGCTACAACATTAAAAGCAAGACATTCAAAATCTCAAAGGATAATTTTACCATGGCATAGATCTCTTGATCAGCTAAGATTCTGATCAGGGATGCATATTTGATTTGTTCAGTGTAGGCATTGTAGAAGGAGCGAAGAATGTATATATTCTTATGGGCCTGAGGAACTTTAAAAGTGCCTGCCTGATGGTGGTTAGTGTGGTGGCTTGATGAGATGGATCAGTTGATCTGGTGAGCATTCCTGATCAGTGGTGGGTGTTGTCTTTTTGGGTGGTAGAGGTGCCATAGTAGTCAATATTTTTTATTAAATATAAAATTGCATTTTAAATATTTCAAATTTTAACACTGTATCTAGTATTTGACATTGGTTTTTATCATGTAACTCCGTGGTTAGAGAGTTAATCTTATTTACCCGTGAAGAAAGAAGTAACAAATCAAGTGAGGACTAGATATGCTACATTATGTTTTCATTTTTTCTATTTTTAAATATAGAATCCTTTGTGAATGCTTCCACAACTGCTCAGAATGTCTTTTTTTTTTATTTATATCAGTCACAATGATGGCACAATTTTTTTTTTTAATATCAAAAATAATACAAGACCTGTTCTGAAGCGATATCAAAGAACACTGTTTGTCATCTTACTGAAAAATGTCATATCGGCTTTTAAAATGCTGCTATATTTAGTTTCAGTTTCAGTTTATTCGAGTTGCAAATGAGCTTTTATTTGCTGCCAGGGATTAGGAAGGCAATTCACACAAAGGTATTGTTGATAACAAACACAGATCTGTGGCCAGAACCTCACAACACAAAATTTTAATTAGAAGCTATAAAAAAGAAAACACACAAAAGAAAATGTTTTTGAACCTTTTTATTGTGAGTTGGATTACAGCCTTTTCTGTGTGGGTGTTGCAGGGTTTGCTTTTGCATGACTATGTGCTGCATGTGAAATGTATTTATGCAGATGGTGACTAACCGCAAATAATAAACGTCTCAACAGCACAGGATAAGTGAGTATTTTGTTTATCTGGTGGTCTGTGGCACCACAATTCTTTGTTGTTTACACAGTAGTCTTTTTCCTCTGAGGAAATCGTTTTATCCCTAATTAATCTCCCAGATATTCACGCCTTAACCGGATTAACATATTGTTTTGTTGGCGGAACAATGACGCAGCCGTTTTTTGGACTGTAATGAGACGTAGTACAACCTCCTTAGCCGCTTGTCGAATTTGGCAGAAATTACAAAGGACGGCACATCAAAGGACCCTAAGTGCACAATGAACATGCACATACATGTCCTCCCCACATTCAGAATGAATTGGGGAAAAAGTGGGCATTAGAATGGGAGATGGCAGAGTTCTGCATAGTTAAATTGAATACATTCAGAAAGGTGTTAATATTTTGATTGCTGGTTGAGCTGAGCTGTGAATAAGTACACCTGCAGCCATTATTGTGCTAATTGTGCTCAGAGCTGCTTCATCCTGATCTGGTCACACCTGTTTGATGAATTTTATTATAAGTTTTTTGATTTTCTTTTTTTTTTCCTTGCTGTTAATGAAGCAAAACTAACAAATTTGAGGCTGCACATAATTTTCAAAGCTGTCTCTTTTAATTACAGAGTTTGTCGAAAAATTTGGAACAATTTTGCTAAATTAAAGTCCACCAGGGGAGATGGCCCCTGTAGCAGCACCACCAAGCCTAAGGATGTCCACCCAACCACACACCAGAAGAAAACTACTTGCCCAACTTCCAGAACACATAAGACATCAGACACCCAGGCTGAGTTTGCTCAACCCCTCCTTGAAAATCTCCTCCCTGTCTGCAGAATGCACACTCTAAAGGAGAGAACACCTGCAATTCGATGAACAAAACCTTCTCACCATCTTCAGTGGCCCCAAGGTACATCAATGCACTGAAGGACCTTGAGCCAGGGCAGGTCACTGGCGCAATACCCATGGAAACATACCTACCAGGACCCAAGCCCCCTAGGCCCAGCCAAGGGCGACATGCTCCCAGAACCCCAAGCCCCCAACAGATTTAGGAGCAACATGGCCACCAGGCCAGTAACCTGTGTCTGCTGGCACAGACCTCCTAATAGCATCAGCTTCAAATTTTTTGTTTCAAACAAACAGTCACACTGTAGCATCTGCTAGTGTTTGTGGTTTTTGCCTTTTGGGACACATTGTACAGGTTGTATTAAAATTGTATGAATGTTGCAAAAATTCTGTTTTGCTTGAGGTGTTTTTTATTCTGTTTGAGTGTAGGCTCTGTGAAAGGAAAACAAGGTATGGATGTAGAGGTTGTATTCCTGACCAGAGGACTCTTTTTTTTTTTTTTTTTTTTTTTTCCTCTCCTAACTTTGCGTCAGTGAAATCCCTTTAACCCCTGGTGCAGTTTAGTTTGAAGGAAGATTTTGTACTGTGTAATGTAATCACTGTGAGAAACACCTGAGTCATGTAGGGCAGGGGGTTGTCCTGAGAACCACGATTGAGAATTGCTACATTAACTGACCACCTATCTGAATAAGCTCTAGTTTCCTTCTGATCACTGCTTCAAAATCTTACCTTTATGCCTGAAAGGTAATCTAATGACAGTCTCCACAAGATTATATAAACTTTAAGGTACATTTTGATTGACAAAGTTCTTTTCTGGAGGCATTATTTACCCCCCTTTCCCATTGCATTTACCAGGGTGACAATAAGGGTACAGTTGTACTCCTAGAGGTTAACTCTGGTCGGGAAAGGATTGCTTTGTCTTATGATGAACTTTTGGATGACGTTTTGTTAAGGGAAAGTGCTAATCATTTCAAACTAGTCAAATTTTTTTTCGAGGGAAAAGTTAAATTTCCAGGCTGGCTCCCAAAGAAATCTAGACTACAAGGCTTGAAATAAGTTGGGATCTTGTCTTACATTATAACTGTTGTGACCTGGTCTCAAATAACAAGTAAAAAATAAATGGCATGGAAATATTAATTAGCCTGTTGGTGCTTTCTGCTGGGTTGAGTCTCAAACATGCACAGTATTCAGCATTTAAGTGTTTTTGTAGACATGCAGGGAATGTTGTGCTTACAGTTGAGTCAGATTTTATACCAGCTTGACACTTTCTCAAATCCCTGTGGATGCCACTCATAGCAGCAGAAGTGAGCAAGAATCCCTTAATGTGATCGTTTCAAAAAAGTGAATGAAAGCAGCATTCATAGGAGTTTCTCTACATTGAAATGTATGCAAGTTGCTGTTGAATCTTTTGTTTGACGTTAATATTCAATTAATTTTCAGCTTGCTAATCTTTTTGCAGGATTTCTAGACTTCTGTCCCATGGCTAGGCCCTTCATAAATAATCACATAAGGTAGAATAATACAAATGCATAAGGCTTTATGCCTGCACAGATGAATGAAAATGCTATATAAAGAAGTTAGCTGAGAAATAATGTGTTTTTCAGTCTGAGAGAGTTGGATGTGGTGATATGAACTGAGGTGGTAGAGGTTGCAGCACCAAGTGGCAGGTAATGATTAATGAATGTGAACTTTTGTCAAGCATGCTCTTCATGGAGCCCAGAGTCCATTAGAGAACTCGGATGGACTCACAAAAAACACACTGATAAAACAATCCACATTTATCTGATGGACGACCCAGAAGTAAGACTACACATTGTTTTTACATTAGTCTCTCCTCTCAATATGCTGTCTCTCATTCTGTCTGCACCAATCAATCAGTGGCTGCATGCCTTTTTGTCTCTTTACTATAACCCATAGAAGTCCATTTACACGTCTTGCTTTCACTGCCTTCCAGCAACAGATTGCTGTACATTCAGTTTCACTGGGTTCCTCTTTCTGACATAAAACCTGAAAATGTCAAACAGTTGTCAAAGCTAAACATATAGATAATTCCAGCTACCGAGACGTTAAGCTATTAACTACAGTTTAAATACATGCAGCCCTCCTCATGTTTGTTTTTTTTTTCCTGTTTGCATTGCAAGGTACTGTGAACATTTTATTATCCTGAGTTAAGTTTGTAGGGCATTTAATGCATTTGTCTTCAACGATACAGTCAAAAAATTACATTTAAGTATACAACCAGTACACAATAAGTAATCTATCTACATGTACAGTGACTTCCAAAAATATTCATACTTTGTCAACTTTTTAATTTTTTTTGCATCCATCAATATCACTGTATACTCTTTTATGGAATTAATGTGAAGGACAAAAAAAGTAGTCTGCACTTGTGAGGTGAGAGGTAAAAAACTAAAAAAAAAAAAAAAAAAAAAAAAAAAAAAATTACTACAACAAAAGCAAACATCTAAAAAGTCATAGCATTAATTTTTTTTGAGCCCCCTGTGTAAATACTGTGTAAAACACTCTTTAACTGTAATTGCAAGTCTGTTGGAGTACATCTGTAACACATTTTAACAATTAGAAACTGAAATTTATGCATATTCCTCCCTATAAAATTGCTTGAACTCTGAGATTGGATTTTCAGATGTTGATATGAATTAAATTTAAATCTGGACTTTGGGCCATTCCCAATACGTCGATATGCTTTAGTCTAAACCCTTCCATTGTAGCTCAGACTGTATAGCTAGGATTGTTATTCCACTAGAATGTGAACTACCGCCTCATTCCTAAGTGTTTTGCAGCATCTAAGAGGTTTATTATTCAGCTCCATCCATCTTCTCTTCAGTTCTGACAAGTATCCCTTTCCCTGTTAAAAGAAAAACAGCAACATGGTGCTTCCACCACCATGTTTCACAGAGAGAACTGTTTGTAAGGGTAAAATGGTTCTTGTATTTGTACATAAAAAGTGAGGTATAGCCTTGTCGGTTTGGTATGCAGGTGTACAATTATGGCGTTGTTTTATACCTGAAAATATGCAGAATGTTTAAGTGCGAAACGAAGTGCACAATACAACATTCTATCGTGCAACTTTAGAAACTGACACCAAAACAAGAGATCCCAGGTATCACTAAACTCTGCAATTTGGGAACATTCTTATGTTACTACAGTGGAGGAAGAATAGATGGGCCGAACCAAAATTTTAGATCTGCATACATGTCAACAGTTAAAAGTTATGTAACTTCCTCTTCACTTAACTGAATTATTCACCTGAAACAACATCAAGCTGAACGTAAACATCACTGGTAGTAAAGAAAACCGGCTGACACCCAAATGGCCACCTGCGGCGTCCAATCAGCACAAACTGGTATACAATGCAAGTCAGACGAATCTCTTTTGATGAGAATGGATTTTCCCATCTGCTGTGCATTGTGCATTCAGATACAGCTGGGACACCAGATTGTCGAATTATCGAAACAACTCCTAAGATTTAAGTAATTTTATCACTGGATGTTCCTTCCTATACTAGTTTATCACTAAAATCCAACCAAATCTTCAGTTAGCTCTGTAACTTCCACTTATGTTTTAAAACAATACAATAAAATGTATTTCTATGCTGACTGAAGTAAAAGCATGACTTGAAACCTGAATGCATACTGAATCATGTTTTTTTTGTTTTGTTTTGTTTTTGTTTTTTTTAAATTTTGTGTGCCGTTTTATCCCTATGTTCACAGTATTTTGCATGTAGGCCCGAATGTTGAACTTTGGATTCATCTTACGTGTTACGTGTTCATCTTACGTGTTCATCTTACGTGTTATCTTCCACATTTTATATCATGTCCCCTCCATGAATTGTGGAAAACCGCAAACATTGTCTTTTTTTGTTTTCTTTTAACACTGGGTTTATTTTTCCAACACCTCCCAAAAGACCAGATTTACGGAATGCATAGTAGATAGTTTTCAGCAGATTCTTCCAGCTGAGCTGTGGATCTCTGCAGCTCTTTCAGAGGTATGCTTGGGATCTCAGCAGTTTCTCTGATTAAAGCTCTTCATGCCCAGCCTGTCACTTTAGGTGGATGGGCATGTCTGGCTAGATTTGCTGTTGTCACATACTCTCTTCCATTTTCCTGTCACATACTCTACATTTTCAGATGAACTGACAGCTGAGCAGTGCTGTCCAAGATGTCTAAAGTTTAGGGTATTGATTTACAACATAACCCTGCTTTGAGCTTCTTCTCAACCCTCTCCCTGACCTGTCTGCTAGTAGTACCTGGGCTTTATGATGCTGTTGGCTCACTAATATTGTCCAACTTTGAGGCCTTCACAGAGCAACTGTACTTCCACTCAAGTTGCTTGCAATGGATATTAATTTGTGGTACTGAACTAGTCCATTTGACAGCTTTAGTGCAGTTTAGTATACTACTCCTTCAATTACAAGCATCTGATTTGACCTATTTAGAAAACGTGTATTTCTTTAAATTTTAAATGTCGCAGACAAAATATTAGACTCTGAAATGAATCTGTTGCACTTGGCTAATGTTAACACCTTGTTACAAAGACAAGTCTCTCTATTCTTTCACAATCTGTTCTGAACTCCCTGAACAGAAATGGAACAGGCTACATTTATTTGTCATTGATGTGATTCATTATTTAGGTCTCCTGGTATTTCAAAGTCTCTCTGCTATTTTTATTCTTCAACAAAGTTAATTGTTTTTTTGTTTTTTTTTTCTGTTTTGTTGAGGGTGTTTATTCACTATGTTTCATTTGATGTCCTCATTCTGGGTTCCAGCCCATCTTTTTTTTCTTCTCCTTCACTCTTCACAATACACTACATATCGTACAGTGTGGATTCAGTGTTGACAGATGTAATACTTTAGCAAAGAGAGAAGTAGGCCAGCCTATGACTGAGCTCCACTTGGAATACGGCAAGAAAAACTCAGAAGCTCAGTGCGTGATGAGCTATTGGGGTTAAAACTCTCCAGTATAATCTCAGATTTGACCAGTTTAGCAGGGAGTTTGCTCAGTGCAAAAAGATGAAAAATGCACGATCAATGTCTTATAGTAAAACAGTGGTCGCTGTTTATAACTTCCTCACTGAAAAAGTATTTGGCTATGAAGCACCCCTGAGTGTATGCAAAACAAAAGGAAATGAAAGCAGGGCAAGGCTGAGAAAATTTCCTGCAGAAGCAACTTGTCAACCTAGAGCTTTAGTGAGAGTGGGAAATCCTGTAACGAGGCTGAAATGTGGCAGCGTGATGAGATGGATGTGACACTGCATCTTGTTACTGAAGTTGAAGGAATAGGGGACTGTAATACTACATTCAGTTATGTCAAAACATATGAGGAATATGTGGAAAGATTACATCTATCTTTTTATTCCTACAGCAGTTTAAGAAAACTTAAATGTTTTATTACGAACTAAAAAGTCTCACAGAGAAGAGCAATAATTAAAGACATGAATTATGTGAAAGCCAAGAGTAATGGGAGAAAGAATATTAGATTTTTCTTCATGGGTAAGAAAAAAGCTGGCAGAAGCACTGCTATAGAACTGCTGAAACCAAATGAACACAATTTTTAGTTCGCTGCTGCAAAAGTAGCATCTCTGGGGAAAAAAAATGAGCCAGAAAGTTATTTTAGTGTATTCGTTGTTGCTAAGGATGTTGCATTATTATCCGTTAGGCACTAGGATAAAAGACATTCCTTCACCACTGAGTCTTCACCACACAACAAGTATTCACATGATTCTTCTGATTCATTCTTTTGTACATTTAATTGTTTTAGACTAAAACAGTTTCCTAATTATTTGCTTGAGGGGGAAAAAAGCTATCCAAACCAGTCGGGGCCTATGTGAAAATATAATCACCCCCCTTCCTATGACCTAAATTTTACAAGCCAAACCCGAATGTGAAGACTGCCAGATCTGTAAAATCAAAAAACGCTATTGGATCGAGGGGTTAAAAAAAGCAACAAAGTATGCCTCAAGCTAAAGAAATTCAAGAACAAATGAGAAAGATCACTTATATCAGTCCGGAAAGGGTTACAAGTCCATTTGTAATTCTTGGTGGCTACAGTGAGAGCTTCAAAGTTCCAGGCAACAGTGGGACTTCTTTGGAAGTTGTCTGCAGAGGTGGGTAATACCTAGTTACATTTACTCAGTTACATTTACTTGAGTGATTTTTTTTTTTTTTTTTTTTTTTTTTTTTTTTTTTGGGTGGGGGGCAGGGAACTGCTGCTCAGAGTAGTTTTACAGCATATTTTTACTTTTATTCAAGTAACATTATGAAGTATCACTGCTCTTGAGTAAAATTTCTGGCTACCCATTGCAAGTAACTTCACTAAATGAATAACCAGCTTGTTTTACCTGAAAATGCACCAGACACACCTGCAGTTTGTGCTTAAGCGGGACTTCTTATTTGTACATACGCTTCATTGTTTTTCTGTTGTTTTGTATCTGTTGAGCCTGTCATTTGGAGGTCAAGTGACTATACAAGTAGTGCTACACTTACTTGAATGCAATTTTTGGATACTCTACCCACCTCTGGGTGTCCATCTGTATATCGACAGTAAACCATGGTGGTGGTCGAGTGATGATCTAGGGGTTTTTCAGGACCTGAATGATTCCAAAAGTTATTGAATAATAATTTTAGTTCTACAAGAAAACCCTGTAGGAGACATCCAGCCATTAGCATGTGGTCTTAAGCTCAGGAGCACTGAGGTAATATTATGATTTGAAGCATATAAAATTTGCCAATGAATGGCTCAAAAATAAAATAAATAAAATGAAAATCAAAGCTTTAGAGTGGCCAAGTCAAAGCATAGGCTTGAATCGGATAGATATGCTGCTCCATGATTTTAAAGTTGCTCATGTTCAAGAAACCTTCCAATATTGCTTAAATAAAACAATTCTTCAAAGAGCATTGAAAAACAACTCCTCATCAATTTAACGCTCATTGCCAGTTAAATTGGCCTATAATGAGTTTTTTGCGACACAGTTACTTATTGGTTAAGTATGAAATTTATTTTTAGCATAGGGTCAGGTAGGTTTGGATTTTTCCCCTAATGAACCAATCAATAAAAAATGCTTTTTGCGTTTACTCATTATCTTTGACTAATAATACAACTGATCTGAAAAATTTGAGATGGATGACAAAATAAACAGAGAAATTTTTTTGGAGCAAAAACCTTTTTCACAGCATTGTAAACAGAGGTTTTCAAAAGTGGAAAATAGAGGAGTGAATACTTAAAAATTCCCAGAGTTGTGTAGCAGGGGCATTAGTCCTTTTAAAATCACCTTGGAGTTCTAATTATATTCTACATTTTCAACTTCTTCTGAACAAAATAATGGTTTACCAACAGGTCTAGAATCTCTTGTCACTCCTACATGCAGAAATACCATTACACAGTAGAGTCACTTTGTGTGCCAGAGCATTCAAATCTGTTCATCTTCTGTCTTTTCTTTGGGTTGAAGACAACTGACCGTTCTCCCAGGCACATTTATTTTAAATAACATTTAAAATACTATCAGGAATGTAGTTCATAGTTGCCTTATTACTGAAAGCAAAACAGTGCTTTCACTTGAATGTTTTGTGAGCTCATCCCCAATTACTTTTTATGCGACTTGCACCATCTCGGTTGCAGTCTGTAACACACTCTGTACCCGCTGCTTTTTTTCTCTTTCTCATACTCTGTTGGTAGATAAACATTCTGGCAGAGACTGGGGCCCGCCTTCTTAAACGGAGCAGCAGAAGGTCATATGCTTAATGGTTTCATTTTGCTTCTCTCTTGCTACCTCATGGAGAATTGGTTTGCTGAACTTCTTCTGAGCCTTTTTTGAAGGCTTATAAAAATGCATGAGAATGGGGGAAAAATATCTATTTATAATTGTGTTTAAAATAAGTTTAAATCATGAGTAGAGCTCAAGATTCTTAAAATAGCTGTAATTTTCTATACACATAAATACGCTGGCAACACACTGCATGATCTGTTCCATAGATGCACATGAATGAAATGTAAGCAAATTGCTCAGGCAAAAAAAGATAGAAAAATATATTTATTGTATAAATTAAAAAAATGTTTTAAATTTTACTTCCTATTGAACCAGTGACCTAATTAATTGTATAACTGGCACCTGTAAATGGGTATTCCATTTCCGTTTCTTGTTTTGCCTTAAGAACAGCATGTTAGATGCTAACCCACAAGTGCTTAAGATCTGGGTATTGGTTTGGCCACTCCATAATGTTTATCTTGTTGGTCTGGCACCAAGATACAGCTCATTTACTGGTGTTGGGGGTGATTGTCTTATTGAAACCACCATTTAAAAGGACATTAATGTGTGGCATTACATAACATGGCCTCTTCAGCTATTTTGATTTATTCAAACTGATCCATTATTCCTGGTATGAGACAAATGGGTCAGACACCATAGAATGAGAAACATTCTCCATAGCATGGACAAAGATTAATTTTACATTCATCGGTCCATAAAATACATCTCTTTACACCCCTCAGTGTTGGCCATTACTTCAATCCATTCAAATGGCAGTTTCCGCAGAGATGTTGGTTTTGTTTCCATTTCAGAACATTGGAGACAATTTTAGCTGAGTTGACCCTCAGTTTTGTACATTTTCTTCTCTTTAATCCCTTTTCTTAATCAAAGTATGCCATTTCTCTGAACCATGTCCGGAATGGTCCACCTACCTAAGACTTTCTGAGGTATTTACTGTAACCAGCTTGTATATTTGTTGCCATTATCTTTAAAAAAGAAACTCATGTTTGACCCTTGAATGAATGAATGAACTCACAGACTGAAGTACAAACGATATTAAATACGTCCCTTTCAATTAATGATTCAAACACAAAATCATTTGCATGCATGAGAATTCATTTTTTTCCTCTTACTCTGCTGCACATACTAGTACAGCTGTTTTTAGTGTAAATTAAATTTCTACATGGCAGTGGTTGATCTGGTTAGTGATGTTGAACTGCCAACATTTTCAACAGAACTTGAATTTTAATTTAATAGTTACATTATTACCTTTCTGTTCTACCGTTCAGTTTGCTAAAGTCACGTCTGATAATATAGCCATCGAAAGTAATTTTAGCTGAAAGTTTGTTTGGCTTTCTGCTCTCTATTTAGCCAACCATTCTTTTGTAAAAAAAAAAACAAAAACAAAAAACAAAACAAAAAAAAACAAACAAACAAACAAACAAAAAAACATTGAACCAGAGTGAGTCTTAAAACATGGATAGGCTTTAAGAAAAAATGGTAATTTTATTAACTTGAAATAAGAACCATACAGGCTGTGTTCAGAAAACAATACAAGAAAGGCAAGCACATACTGATATCTCTAATTATGATGAAAACAAGATTGATCCAATACAATTTAAGTGTTTTCTTTTCCTATGACATTGACATATAAATGAAATGATCTGACAGGGTTTAATAATAGACAAAAAAATAAATACTATGTAATGGCTCTTTACACAACAATGCTGTTGTCTAAACTCTTGGACTCTTAGCATTTCAGTGTGACAATTCCCTTGTTGCCATCACTTAAGCCAATTTAACTGTCCTTTTTTCTTCTTTCCTGTCATTCCACATGAAGACTATTATGTGCATTGCATCTCAGCAGTTGTTTAAAAACAGTTTAAAGGATTTTAGCAACAAACCTGCTGAAAAGGGTGCATTTGTGCAACATAATTTAATAAATGTAAAAAAAAATGTAGCCAAAACCAGATATGCTTCTGTAATGGCCTTCTCGGCAAAGAGAAAAAGCTATTACAGAGATGTGTTTGTGTTGATGGGGAGAGATGACTGTAATGTGCATCCAGAGCAAGGGTAATATGATCAGCAGAGTGACGGTGCGATTAGTGAGTCAGCCAACATGAGCTGCTGATGTGCCATCAGCTGCTGGCAATCATGAGTTCAAGGATCTGCTTGACATTCTGAGTGGGCACTAGGATATAGGTGACTTTTATTACTTTTTGACTTTTATTACTTTAGACATATATTGCAAAACAATGTAACCTGCCCATTTTAAATGTTCTCTACTTATTTTTGGTGCCATTATGCCTGCATAAAATAACACTGCAACCTGACAACCTGATGCTGTAGATGGGACCTGCATGTAGGTTTTTGTTTTATTGATTTAGTTTGCTGATTCGCACGTTCATATTCCTTGAATTTTTTTCACATTTTGCCACACTATAACGACAAATTTGAATGTATTTTATTTGAATTTTCTGCTATAAATCAGCACAAAGTGGCACATATTTTGCACGCATGGCTTTAATGTATGTTTTTTTTTTTTTGTTTTGTTTTTTTTTTTTTTTTATAACTCCAAAGTGTGGCATGCATTTTAATAAATCTCCTCAATCAACCTGTTTTTGGTGTAACTACAGTCTTTTGAGGAATGTCTTTACCAGCTTTGCACATTTAGAAATTGACACTTTTGACCATTTTTCTTTGCAAAAAAGCTCAGGCTCAGTCATATAGTTGTGTAAAGCACAGGTGCTATTTTGGCCAAGCAACACTATGTGATAGACCAGCAGAAGGTCTTGGATAGTATCTCAACCAAAACAAAAATAACTGACAAGAATAAAAAAAAATAAAACTGTGATTCCGATAAATCTGTCAGGATAATAGGCACCAAGGGCCATCTTCTTTACCTAGCATACCCACACATTCTGAAAAGTGATGATAGAGGAGCTGTTAACGTATTTCAGATAAGTATGGATTTTATGAATCTCTGCCTCCTTTTCTCCTCTATCAATAGAGCCTATTAAGTTGCTGACATTAAGTCATTCATCAAAGTTTCCTGGCCTGTCAGTCTGATGTATTACAGCACGGCATAATGCTTTTTCAGGTCTATGAACCTTAATTATGTTAAAAAAATGTCTTCCTGATTTTAGGCTTCAAGCTCGCTTACTGTTGTTCCTCCAAAAATAAACACAGCAAGGAATGTCAATGTCTTTCGCTCATCTCTAATCCATGTTTCCTGATGGTCTTTATAGGAAGCCATGCTGTACGAAATACACTGCTTTTTGTGGGTTGGTTGGTTGGTAGGGGGATCACTTGCAGATTTTTTTTTTTTTATTATATATTTATTTAGTATTCTGAGTTGAACTCTGTTTTTTTCTGACTTGGGTAATAGTTACTTTGACTTTCCTTCAGTTAGTAGAGATGAGGCTTTGCAAGGAAATAATCCACTGAAGGACTTCTAATGAAAAGGTGACTTGAAGCTGAAAGATGCTTAATAATCTAAGTCCGCTGTGTTTAAAGTTTTCAGTACTACATTTACTGAGATGCATTATTAGATGGACTTAGGCTTATTGCTGTTAATATTAAATAAGGTTGAGGCGATGCTGGGATTCAGATGGTGAGACTAAGACAAAAAGCCCTGAAAGCCGGTAATCAATATCCATCAGTTGGTGAAGGGCTGGGAACAAAGGAGAGCTGACAGACTTGTGCTGAACAAAAGGAGACACATAGTGTAGATCTTTTAGTTTTAGTGAAGCATTATTTTACAGTGCTATAGGTCATTAAAGAATGGGAAACATTAGAAAAAAATTTTTCTAACAAAGTGTATCAGATGTTCAAAGTGAGACCTATAGGCTGTTTGTGGTCCTAGGAATGTTTTTTTTTTTTTTCCTAACCCCTGACCTTAATTTGAAAGCATTACAGATTACCGATGGTTCATGCTGATGTACGCATGAAACTTTCCATGTAGGCCAGGATTTTTAGTGGCAAATTAGAATCCTTCTACAATGGGAAAGTGTTGGGGAAATACAAAGTATATATCTTTTGTTAGCTGTGTTTTTTTGATTATATTTAGAATCAGTGACTTTCTCTTGGAAGCAAACTTGGGCAGACCCATTGTTTAAACTTTCCAAAATACAGAAAGCATTTTAGAAAAAATAGGATCCATTTTCTGTTCTTGCTGTTCCAAAATAAACAAAATAAACAAAAATTAAAAAAAATTTTCAGACATGAAAATAAAAAAGTAATTCAGCAAATTGTATGTCTTTAAAAATGTGGTTTTGCAGCATTCTTTGATTTCTGTGTCAGATCTAAATAATCCATCTAATTTAAACTAATGATATACTATTTATTGTGGCTCCGATATTTTCAGCATTGTGTCTTCCAGCTTTGGGGAGATGTGTTACAAAATCAATTTTCCTGTTATTCCACAACACCTATTTTAATTGCCTCCTGCAATCAAAGACAAACCACCAAGTTTTGCAAACTGTCCAAAACTCTTAACTGTTTTGCAGCGGATTGGGAAGATTCATCTTAAAATATCTTTTTTCTAAAAGGAAATAGAGACGACTTAGATTTTTTTTCTTCTTCAGCTGAGTGCAGCTTTTTATTTCTCACCTGGAGTCAGGAGGCATCTGGTACTGTCTTTTAAACAGTAGCGAGTGCACCTACTGAGCAACCAAGTGCTGACATATGGTCAACTTGAAAGCATTTTCATTTTCTGCTTAGTTAAGTTCCTAACTGAATCAAGTATCTGGAAATATCTCAGCAGGAGCCTTGGAGAGAGCTGTTTAAAATGTATAAATGAAAGGGAAGGATAATGTGATGCTTATGATATTGCAACGCTTTTGTTATCTACAGGGGGCAAAAGATACGAGGAATTTATTTTGTGGGAAACAAAGATTTTACTTCAAACAATTTTTAAACAATTCAGGAGATGTGTTTTTATTTTATTTATTTATTTATTTTACTTTGTTAGTGACATAATTTTCTATAAACAATGTTTGATGTGTTAAAGAAAATGGTGACTAACTTTTTTTGTACTGTTTTGAGTCCATCAACATTGTATTGGAGTAATAGTCCAACATATCTGATCCCAGGAGATGCATGACAGGGGGGAATGCACAGTACAGGATACCTTTTGTGTACTCTCTGTGAGGCAGCTGTACTGAAGGTTCACTAATGCAAAGAACTCACTTGTTGAAATACTACCGGCATTATGCATTTTTTGCAAAGTAGGAAGAAAATATTAGGGAAAACAATTGGCTCTCTAGTAGCTACAAGTGCAGAAACTAAGGCATAGGTTCTAGTCATATGATGTATCATATTATGCATTACTAAGCCTATTACGTGATAGACTTTATTGTAAATGCTGAACTTCAATCACCACTCATAACAGCTTTCACCACAATGCATAGACCATAGTCCAACCATTTTGTGAGAACTGACCCTGTTTATGTCTTTATCACACCTTGTTGCTTTTCTTTCATATGTTCTGATGTAAAACTGACAGTCAGAAGAAACACGAAAATTATCAGATGTTACTTTTTGTGTAACGCTGTACAATATTTTAATTCTTCCATCCACTAGATGGAGATAGAGCTATTATATAAGTTGATACATAAAAAGATTTGCTTTTCTAGGATTTGGTATAATATAATCAATGGCTGTTTAGGAAGCTGGACAGCTCCTATTTAATGTGAGAATGCGCAAAGTGCATATTAACAAAGTCCAGTCTCTACGAGGAAAGTCATAACAAAACCACAAATAAGCAATTTACCTTAACAAAACCATTCCAAAGATGAATAGTTAGGGTATAAGGTATCAGCTGAAGTAATCAGCCTTCTATTGTCATTAGAACAAGGCTGTGCTTTTCATTCAGCACCATGACTGTAGCCATTCTGTAGGTGGGGAGGGTTACGTGTTTCTAAGTTGTTGAAAGGTTAAAGCCAAAAGTAAGGTGTGCTGTCTATGGAGCTATCAGTTCTGTGGTTGACTTGGGATTAATATTTTAGTCCATTCAGGGTTTAGTTACTGATCAAAATAAATACAAGTTAATGGTATCAGATCGGGATCATATAATCACATTACCAGACAGACTCACAAGGTCTTAGATCCATCATGTGGGTCCTTTTAATTAATAAATCAATAAATGTTTTGTCTATACTGACTCCTGTGTTTTAGAGTAAGGTTCTCCGCCTTCAAGTTTTTGGCAGCCTCTGAGCCTAATAAGCAACATAAAGTGTTTTAATTCCATTTACCACCCGACATATTTGTATTTGACCTATTCACATGCATGCCAATAATTTTAATTCCCAGTTTTTATCTTTAAGCGACTTTACAAGGCAAAATGAGTCATTGTGTTGTGAAAACTAACAGACTTGAAGTTTGAGGTATAACAGTAACAGTATCCTTGGAAGTTTTTTAGCACTCTAGTGTACTTCTATTGTCACTTCATTTTTACAGAATAGAGTCCTGCTGCATACACATCAACAGACGATGATTGTCTAAATTTATATAGCAAAGGGTGATTTATTTCCCTGTAGCCATTATACTAAGACCTCACTTGCCACAGAGTACCCTTATTACTCATTGCTAATCATTTTTAATCATATAGTGTGGCACATGCCAACTAGATTGCTGCCTGAAATGTAAATATGAATTTGTCAGATTCAGAGCCTCACTCACTGCTTGAAGATGCATTAAATAGGGTAGTGCAAAAGAGTTTAATGTAGGGAATTAATTCATAAAGTCTGTTTGAGCGGTTTATTTGTGCATACCCCTTTTAAAGCAAAGCTCCATGAGATATTCACCTGACAGAGAATGGTGCATCTGGTGAACTTGGTGCATTCTGCTTTAGTTGATCATTATTATTATTTATTTTTTTTTTGTCCCTCTCAAACTTATGTTTGTGCATTTGGGTTGCTTTACTGAGTCCTTAAACTCTTTGAGTCTCCGGGTTCACAGGGAGTATTAAAGTGTTCCTTCAGCCGTATCCTCACTTGTTAGTGTTTAGGCTTATACCACAAGTTTCCTGGCTCCACAGCACAAAAACAAATCTTTAAAATGATGAATTATTTATGGATGTGTGGTCCTCAGAGATGATGCTCCTCACTGAAATACAGGGTTGATTACTAGTGGAGCTGTCAGTAGGTTATAAAGGCTTGCAGTGATTTTATTTAGTTGTGGAATATTGTGTTTTCTTTGTCAGTGCACAGGTACACAGTCATCTTACGGTGTTAAACTGATTGTAAGGTGGTTTACCTTGTTGTTGAGACTGTCATTGCAGAATGGTTAGTTTCAATTTATTTTTCAAATCAACCCAAAATTGGCTTTACTCATAAAACAACCTGCATACATCATAATATTGTCGGAAGCGCACTGGGTAAGCCATTTATATTGTGTGGATTTGAGAAGGTGGAAGGCAAACAAAATGCAGAAACCTTTCAGTGAATCCAGCATGTATCGTTTTGACATAAGACTTGGAATCTTAAAGTGTTATTGATGTTTCAGAGGGATTAAGTGTGAGAAATAAGACCTTCTCCCTGTCTGTCAAAATGTCTCAAATACATTATGCACCTGCCAATTAGGCAGAAAAGGTTGAAAACATTTTGGGTGACATGTTTCTTGCACATAAAAACCTGTGAATAAGGCTCCTTGATGTGTTCATCAGAACATGTGTTTGAATGTATTCACAATTTTATTTGACAAATAGTAAGCAAAGAGACGAGCCAGTAAATAAAATCAAACAGCAGTTCTCAGCATGCAGACTAAAAGAAAATCCTTTGGAAGATTTCATCCTTTTAATAACTTATTCTCGCCTGCTGTTATGAAATTTAAATTCTGTATTTGCTTGGACACTAAGCAGTAAACATGTGACCTAATTAGCCATTGTTGCCTGATTGGTTGCTGGATTAACTGTCTTAACTCTGTCAATTTGATGAAATGTTATGCAGTTCAAGATGATATCCTTGATAAAATGTTGTCATAAATCCTGTTGTCCATATGAGCTTAAATTAATACAAAAAAAGGTTAATCTGTACCTAATATTGCCCAACCAATAATTAAAAGTGGCTAAAATAAATAAAAATGAAATCATGGACATAAAGCATTCTAATGTAAATCTGTCTGTTAAAATGATGGACAGATTCATCAGCTCACAGTTTGTCGTTCATAATAGTGTGAAATAAAGAGGAGGGGGGACAGGTCTGAGTGTGCATCTTTAGCAGAAAATCTGCTGTGAAGTCCATGCGAGAAAAGCTGTAGAGGGGGAAAAATTGTCCATCTGTCTGCAGAGCAACTCTTGTTTGAGTAAATATGTTATTGAGCTGCGAATTGATCTTTTCAGCTGATAATTTGTTTCTTGGTCTACTTTTTAACCATTACAGTTAAAGTAAGGAAATAATGAAAAAGTAAATAAACCAGCAAATAAAATACAGTCACAGGTTGAACAACAACAGTCAAATTTTTGAACTGCTACCTCAACACTTCTAAGATTTGCTCAGGGGAGCTCAGGAAATGCGAGTGGAGGTTAACACAGCCTCCAAACTCACCAGACCCTTCTCTTCCAACTCATCTGTAGGATGTTAAACTTGTCAAAGCTGTTGGTGTAAGGATGACCCAAATAATGTTTGACGAATGCTTTTAATAGTATGGTTGAGTGGTGCATTGTTAGACCTCCTATTTTGAGTATTTCGATGCTGTGCAGACCCCTATTTTAAAAGGACTATGGGCTGAATATGATTCCCAATTAGCATTTTTCCAAGAATATGAGAATCCACAACCCCCAGGATATTTTTAGGTCACACTAACTAATCATATGGAACTGCTGACCTTATTCTACCTTATCTCAGCTCCAATGGCAAACCACTGATACAGTTGGTGTGGAAAATATATTTTTTTAAAAAATGGAAAATCTGTATGATGAGGGGGGCAATTGTTTTCACCCCCTTTAAACGTATACCCCAATTTAAAATCTCATGCAACCAGATGATTTTACTAGTCACCTGATTAGTGAAAATGATTTAACTCTGAATAATTTACTCTGTATAAATCCAGCTTTTTAAAGTTTAAATAAGGGTTTAGTGATTAAACATCCCAAAGTGGAGCATTTCAGAAAGCGCTGTTCAGTATTCTGCAACTGAAAACCTAAATGGATAAACTAAGAGCATTAGAGAAGCAAGTAAGAAGAAACAGGGCTAGATGCCCAACTAGCTAATCAAACTTGCTAGTATCCATTCGGATTGTGGGAAATGAAGGAATTTGTCATGAGAAATGTAAGCAATCGGTATGCTTGACTGTGAGATTTCAACCGTTCGTGGACAGTGCGCATTCTACAGAATACACACAGTACACCTGAGTATGTGGGAGCAGTTTCATGTTTCGCCACCGTGCCCATAACAGCTTAAAAACAAAAAAGATCAGATCAAAAGAAGGTGGAGTGAAAGGAGAAAATGAGTACTAAAGCTCAAGAGGAAATTGTTGATAAGAGGAAAGGTCATGGCACCATTTTAGATATTTAAAACAAAAAAATTGATCAGTAATTATCGATATTGATAAGATAGCTGATATGAAATGCTTATATCATGATATGTTTTTCAGCCATATTGCCCAGCCTTAGAAATGTCTTAGAAAGCACTCTTGTCAGATAAGACAAATCAAACTTTTTGACCAAAATTCAGTGCTTTACATCACTCTTACCATATTCCCCACTGTCAAATATGGTTGTGACAGCATCATGCTGGGAGGACAGCAACAGGGAAGCTGGGCAGAGTTAAGATGGATGAAGCTAGGACTATCCTGGAAAAAGACTGTTTCAGGCAGGGAAAGACAATGAACAAACCGAAGGCTTTTTATTTTATGTTATTGTTGTGTATTTTGTGTTATTTAATTTGCTTTAAATTATTTTGCTCACGTGTTCAAAATGACATAATTGAGATGAAGCAATATACATTAAGAATAAGGATGGAATGGTTTACATTGACTTTTTTTTTTTTGGATGGTCCAGGCAAAGTTTAGACCTAAAATTTATGTTAATCTGGAACAGGACTTGGACACTACTGTTCAGAATTTCCATCCAATTTGACTGAACTTGGGCTATTTTGCAAAGGGGACTGTATAAAAACCTCAAGTCAATGTGCAAAGCTGATAGAGCAATACTCAAAAAAGCATGCAGCAATATTTGTAGCAAATGATGGTTCTACAAGGCATCAACTCAGGCAGCCGAGGGATTTTCAGATTTAGAAAATCTGTAAACTTTGAAAGTTTCATTTAACTATTTTTCTTGTTTGTCTGAAAAATTCCAATATACTACATTGAAGTTTGGGTCGGGGTATGAATACCTTTGCAAAGCATTACAATTTTGAACTCTGAGGAGAGAGGCATGTTAATGTTCTAATCTTTAATAACATGAGGCTTGATGGGTTTTCTGAGAAGATGGTGACGTAGTATGCTTCAGAATTTGACTTTTAATGAATCAATGGTAAATTAACTCATCATGACAAATGAAATAACCATAATGCAATATTACACTGCACAACATCTGCACAAAGGAAAAGCATGTTTATATTGGAGTCCAGTTGTGTGTTTGCTTGTGAAAGGCATTGGTGGTTAATAGAGCTGTCATTTCCTCTCTAGACCAGCTTGAATGCTTTCCTGTAATGAGGCTGTCAATTTCCCTCTTGCCGACCAGAATGTTGCCCTCCCATCCGGCGCCGCGCCTCATGGGTCACTGCTACAGCAATGTCGCATAGACTTCCTAATGAGAAGGTTGTAGTCATTGTGCTGATGCTGTTTCAGAACCACAAGCCTGTTTCCAAACACGAGCTCATATTAAAGCCTTACTTCAAAGCTATTGTCACAGTTGAACTCATTCCTGCACTTCAGAATATTAGTTCTAATTTTTTTAAAAAGAAATACTAGTTATAAGAGTAGCAGGAGGAGTAAACCATAGGAAATGATTAGCTGGGTTAATTAACCAAAAAGCAGAAGATCAGTCTTATTACAGAAAAGTAGATTTAGTTTAACAAATTTCCAAGGCGTCAAAAATATGTCATCTATGTAGACATAATTTAGAGATGCAATTTGATTCCCATGTATGGTGTAAATAATACATCTTGACAGTGCATTTAGGCATTTAGAAATTGGCATTCTATCAGACGCTTAGTTCTGTCACATTGAATGGAGAACCTCTGCAGCTATTTTTATATCTTGCCCCCAGAATCCTAATTTGAGTATGAATATTATTGCCATGCACTGCGTTTTTAGATGTTCTTGCCTCAATATGGTAGCCTATATGAAACCTTTTGAAGTTTAGGAGGATAAATGTTTTAAGCGTCTAATATAACAAAGTATTATAATTGTACTTTTATTTGGTTTTCAGGCAAAGATGGAGATGGAAAGCTGCAGCTAGAGATATTTATAATCTTTGCCATAGTCCAATCATTTATTGGTTCTGGAAAGAGCCTGATTGTGAAACTACTGGAGGCCTTACTTCCTCAAGAAAGAGCCTTTACAATATGAGACTCTTCACACATGCACACCACCTTAAATAAGGGAATTCACTCTATGTAATAAAGCAGAAAAATAAATGAAAATGTAAATTAACTGATATTTACTTCAGATTTATATATTGTTACATGTCTCTAGAACACAAGTATTAGGAAGCCAACATGACTTCTACCCTTTTAAGTTTTAAATCTGAAGGTTTAAAAGGGTTACCAGATGGGTAAAGTTAAATGAGCATGGCGATTATGCTTGCCTTGCTGCGGGTCTAACCACCTTTTCCACCTCTTTACATTACTAAGCAGCAATTGACCTGAAGTACTTAACCTCAAGCGATGATTTACTGAAGGAAGCCTTGCCCTCCAGGCTTTTTCGAAGGAATTTAATTTGTGTAGGAAATGGTTTAATTTTTTTCCTCAAAAGCAATAAGAAATCTGGGTTGCTGTGTTTTATTTCAACGTTTACTGGCTCCTTAGAAAATATCAATTTCCTGTTACAGCTGTTAAATAAATACTAATGTTTTTATCTAAAATATTGAAAGTCAATAAGACCTCATGGCAATTTTTTGCTGTATTTCAATTCGCTTTAAAATGAAAATCCTTTGATACCTCAATTTTACTTGTATTTGCATTGCATGTGTTTAATAGCTACAAAGGTTTAGTATTGTTAGACATGAGAACATTGTGCAGATATGTGTCAAATGTGTTTAGTCCTGAGTCTTAACCACTGGCTTCCAATAGACACAAAATTAACAGTTTGGTCTTCAGCCAGTGTTTGATACTCTCCAGTACCTCAGGTTTACACACTAATTCAAAAGTGGATAGATTGGCAAGTTCACAGAAAGGCCACTAATGAAGCAATGACTGCAATTTCTAACTTAAGCCCCCTTACTTTTACTGTGTTAAGTTGCTTTTTCAAGCATTGAAGAAACTGCAGCTCTAACAGTGGTACAGATGATTCTGAGTGTCATGCACTGATATGTTCAAGCTCTACAACTATACTTTTGGCATAGTTTAAAACATATATTTTTCCTTAAAGGTCAGCTGCTACACAGGAAGTAAACCAACAGAAGATGTAGCTATTTTTTATTTAAATGTCCCTGCAGCTTTAAATACAGCATAATCACCCTATTAATAGTTGAAAGATGCAACTTCAACCTTTGGTCCACCTGGAAAAAAGATGATATTCGTTTGGGGCTTTTACTGTCTCTCTTTTTTTTTTTTTTTTTTCTTTCATAGGGTGTGACTGAGTTTAGAAAATTCTATTTTATTTCAACACTTAGCCCAAATTATATACAGTGCAAATATTTTCTGAAAATTTGGAATTTTTATTGAAAAAGTTATCCCATCAGAAATGGCAGCACTCTTTTAAATGGGTTTCAGGTGAAGTTGAAAAATGTATCTGTAATTTACTTTCTTGATTATTCAATTCATTTTGAGTAATGCAGCAGTTGGAGTAAAAAAAAATCCTCAGCATGATGCTTCCACCACAATGCCTGACTATTAACAGTATTCTTGGGTTTGAAGCCCTGACTTGTCTCCTTTTAATGTACTTCTTGTCATTGTGGCCAAATAGCTCAATCTTTCTCATCTGACCATAAAAACCTTTTTCCAGAAGCCATATGACTTGTCGTTGGGAATCTTCAAACTTCAGTCAAGCATGAAAAATCTCTGTGGAGCTGGGGCACCTTTCCTGGTTGGCACCCTCTCCATTTTGGACAATGCTTAAAGGTGAGATCTGTAAAAGGAACCAATTTAAGTGAACTGTACTAGTTCTGTATCCAAACAGAGTCACGCCAGGAGCTTGATACAATTCCTGTTCCTGAAAACCATTGAAGTTGTTTTCTGTAATCATTGTACTTTGGAAAACAGTTTAGATGCACTGTTAATGGTCAAAAATGATTGTAACGTTGTTCTCTAGTGACTGCATCTTTTTGGCAGTGACTACCTCATTACATGTAAAAAAAATAGGGCTTTGTCTCATGAGGGAAGCAGGTTCTGTACTTCGTTCCTGTGAAAGGAAAATACTCAAAATTTAGCAAAATTTGGCAGTAGTGTAAAATGCAACTCTTCAAAAGAAAGTTCAGATGGTATTCTTAAATAAAGATTTCAAATGCTGTCTTTGTTTGATTCTGTCTATTCAAATTAATGATTGATTGGCTGTGCTACAACCAAAAAGCATCTACTATGACTCAGTATTTCAGTAGTGCAAATAATTTTACCACAGGCACAGTGCTGCAAGGTTGCTGCAGAGCACTTTAACAGTCATGCTCAAAACAGCAAGGGACCACTTGCCCTGAACAGAAATGTAATTTTGGAAACTGTTGGTGACATTAGGCCAAGCCAGAAAAGAGTTTATTGGGTTTCTCTTGGAGTCTTGATATTTATAAACTTCATTTTGAAACCAACCAGTAATGTAGCATTTCATTACCTCTGTTGTGAACCAAGCAGCTTCAGCATAAATTTGCTTAGGTTTTTTGTACAAGTTGGTTTAGGAAAAAATTAGTTGCAGATGTTTTTATTACTGTTAGGAAATATGCACTCTGTTTAAATTAAGATACTGTTTGAGCTCTGTGATTCTCCTTGATAAACATATTCTTATTTTTTAAGACAAAGAAGCATTCTTTTCTCATCATTACTTTTACTGGTCTGCTGAAAGAGGTAAACCCACCAAGAAGACATGCCATAGCATTATAACCCTGTAAATGTGGCTAACATGGACTTTCTAAAATTATTTAAGCCTGCTATCACATTGCTTCCAAAAAATGAAAAACACTTTATACTCTTTTTGATTAGCTTAAGGATGTTGGTTTTGATATTGTGCATCCCATTCTTAAAATGCATGTCTGAAAACAAGTAGGAAGAGAGATAAACTTATTGAATCATCAATTCTCGCCCTGTTTATCCTCTCCTGTCGCAACACAACCTCATATACGCATGCAATCCCATATGTACACACTTTCATGCGGATTTACATGCATACTCGTATCCATCCATGCATACATAGGTAAAGATAACTAAGCAAAAAGACAATTAATCAAGCTAAATATCTCTGCACTGAGCCCAGTCCCTAAGTCCATAGCAGTTATTGCATGTTTGGAATGTTGTTCAAACATGCGGCTGTTTAACAGAAAATGTTTAATTCTTATCAATATTTAACCATTTTCAATGTATCAAACACTAAAGTGAATAAACAAGCAACCAAGTTAACTAAGAAGCAAGGCAGTTATAAATAGTTCAGGACAAATGACTAATAATGTTACATATTATTTAACTGAAAGTTAAAGTAAAACTGAGGCTTTCTTCTCTGAGAATTAACCTGATTAAAATCCTAAGAAATATCTCAATATGTTCGACTTTTAGATCTCCGGAGGGAGATTAATTTTGATTGTCTAATTTTAGGTTTAATCACCTAACAAATTTTGAAGGTGGTTTGGGAAAGGGAGCAAAAAATGAAAAGTTGGAGTGGTTGGTATTGAAACATGTAAAATATTTAATCTGATAAACCCCCAGAGAATCCGTCGACATTCACTTTACCATCTGCTCAGGAAATTTAGGGGAATTTAAGGAAAGTGTTTGTTGGATCCAAGACATACTGCTGCCTTCTGTTCATAGGACGATAGCCACCTCTCCATAATGGTTCTTTTATCTCAGCAAATAGTTTCTGAAGGATTTAATACACCTCTAGGGTAAATGAAAAATAGAGATATTGCGTGTCACACAGTTTTGATTAAAAAAAAAAAAATAGTAAAGAAATATCACTGTAGTCCACGGAGTGATCAGCCAAGATGAATTCAGTTGGATCTGAGTTCTTTATCTGACCAAAGCTTTCTGCTAATTTTGGACCCAAGGCTTACACTTGCAGCAGCTTACACTTCTGTCTGATCAACAAATTAAAACAAACTTTTATACAACATAGGAGTTGCAACAAATTAGCCAGTCGATGAGGGAAAGAAACGCAGCATGGAGTTAGCTGATTTGAGTTCTTTTTTAATGACACCAGAGATGTATGACTTTGGAGAGTATTTTCCCTCTATGAAACACTTTGAGAGTTGTTGTGCATTCAAGATATTTTTTTATTATTTAACAGAACAAAAGCAGTATCACATTCATAATCAGGCGAACGTTCCCCTCAAATTCTGAGTAGCCATAGATTATTTTAATAGAAAAAATTGGAGTTTATGGTCTCGTTTTGTCTCATTGTTGCAGTGGAAGGTGGCTGAACATAAACAAAATAGTTAAAGTAGCAATTGAAATGTCTCAACTAAAAAGTTTTTATTTTTCATTTAGACAAAATAATAAAAAATAGCAGGTCAGTGATTGAGCAGAAGAGCAGTGAGGATTTTTAAATGAACAGGTCAAATTGCGAGACTTGTTTCATGCTACAGTAGATGGTTGTAAATGCAAAATGTCTTATATATCCTTTCTTTTGCTTACAAACACTTGTTGAAGTAAAATCTAAGTGTTTGGCACAATTTTAATGTAGATGTTCTTTAGACAAAAATAACTGACAAAATGTGATCTAAAATTCTGGCAGTTCTTTAGTCTCATCTTAATCTAGACTCTACGTGCTGTGATGAAAGTTGAGTGACACAAACTTATTTTCTTTATTCACAGTAGCCAGCAGTAATTGAAAGATTTATGTTTTATCAAATCCCAAAAAATTGAGGGAGTAGGGCAACTTCATTCGACTGGTCATGACATCTCTGGGATATCAAGGTATTTAAATAGTGCATTCATTTACAGTGAAATCAAAGGAATGGTATGTGAGAATGATGGGTCACAAGAATAAATCTTAACTGCATGTTGTTAGATGCTAGAAAGGATGGCAGGTAATTGGTTTGGATTTTTGGATTAAAATTGTGCTGCTTAGCGACTCTCTAATTAGTGAGTGGTACATTTCAGTCCATTCAGGTTAGAGAAAGAATTTAAGCAAACTTTTAATGATTGATGTTAACATTTCCTGGAACGAGGATGAAACAAGACCCACTTTGACAAGTGATCTGTTGATCTCAGCTGCAGCTTCTGCTTCAAAATTAGAAACTTTGAATATTTCCTGTCAACTGAAATAAATTTAAGGTCACTTGTTTGCACAATACAAACATATTTTTGTTTTCTTAAGTTAGAATAAATTAACTTTTAAAATTGTGCTGAGGGTAAATTAACATCAAAGTCAATCTTCTTCCTTCGTAGACTCATCTGTGAAATTATTCCTAGGATCTATTTAAACTAGATTCCTATGTGACCCAGCATTCTGGTCGAGAATGTGCAGACATGCAATATTCGGTGTCTAACATGTTTCTTTCTACGGTTAAGTTGTGCATGCTAACATTGTATCTGAATGTATTTTTCTCCTCTTATTATATGCACTAGGGTTTTAATGGATGCAACAGCCCTTATATAATTGCATCTTGAAAAAGTGTGGACTCATATAAAGCTTAGTGTGGAGATGCTGATAGTTGTACTTGTCTTATCTGTATGTGATTCTGATGGCTAATCAGGACAAACTGGTAAAATTTTTTTACATCATCAGCTCCATCTGTGGGATTTGCATATACCTAATTACTGCAAGCCTCCAGCAGTTCCTTTACATTCTGTTGTTCTGACATAGCATGCTTCATACAGAGTGTAATGTAATTTGCTAATCAGCCATCAGTTTGTTTATATGATGCACTGCTTATGTCAATAAAAACGCAAAATATCACTTCTTATTATTTCCCATAATGTTGGAATATTTATGCACCATTAAAATAAATCTGAATATAACTGATGATCACTCTGAAAACCAGTCAGCCTCATCATTTTGACCGCCCTACAAAAACGACTGAGGTCAGATCATAAGAGAAGATATGGTGGTTTTCTTGGGTGACCACAGATATATTCTTGGCCCTGTAGATTTATCTGGGGTTATGAGAGTCTCCTTGGTTTGTTCTTGCACCCCAAAGACACAATCATATCATATCAGAGCACTGTCTGTGAACTTTGGAAGCCAAGTGAAACTCTGACCACTTGTTGATGGTTCATATTGTTCATGGGCTGATTTGCTGAAGGCTTGGACCTGTAACATGTACAACAGTATACCAGTGTTTCAAAAAAGCTTTGGCTTACAGTCCAGAGAGACAAAGCTTTCTCTGGCTACATGTATTACCTCTTTTTCTCTGATCGGAATGGCACAGGTTGGTGCGGTTTAGCTATTTTGTAGTTCAATGTATTCAGGAGAGCGTTTCTATTGCCAATTTGACTCTTATACTTTTACAAACATGACACACTAGTATCTCTCATGCTTGTCGCAAGTAGTGGCATTTTCTGTCCCCCAATCAATGTGTTGTATGACACCAGAAGCTCTGCCCTAACTGTATCATACCATTGTCCTATGGACCTACAGCTGAATGGGGTCCTGGCTTATTACCTTTTTATATATTAGGTTTCTGACACAAAGAAAGAAATTGGGACGGCACATCCTATTTAAAGAACATATGCTTCTACACTTTTCCTTTGCTTTCAAAAAAAGGCATTCTTGTAAACAACCTATGTAGGAGAGTAAAGTTGCAGTTTGAAAATTCTGTAGAAATATTTAGTTAAAATTGTATGAACACCAAATGGAAGGTTAGTCTTGGAGTATTACACTTCGAAAGATATGGCTCATTAGTGCATTGACTAGCGCTAGGCTCCAAGTCAAATCATGAACTCAGAAGTTGTATTCAGTAACTGTTCTCACAATTTTAAACATGTGATGAAGAATAAATGGAGGAACTGTGGCATATCTTAAACCATTTTTTAAAAGTTCAAGATCTGAATCTAGAAACATGCAGTGGAAGCTTTTAAAACCTTTTTGAAAACTTTTCATGTTCATTCAGATGTTTTGGATTGAAAATAACAGGAAAAAATGAAATCAGAGAAATCTACCTTTGATTTAAACGTTATTTTTCAGAGGTTCTATTTTAGTTGTATCCCTAATTAAAATCAGCTTGAACTTGAGAAATATTTGATTAGTATTCACCAGTTGTCAGTGTGATTAAATATATTGGTGATTGTGTGTTGCAACTGATGGGATCCATCAATGGACTATTTTGTTAGATGTCTAATCTGTCCATTCTTATCAGATTATTTAACAGTTATTTTAACCCATCCATTTGCCAGGTGAGGGCTTATTTTGTTGTCAGGTGCAGAACGTTTTACCAGACTTTGTCTGCACACCTGTGAATTTCAACCTGATGGGATAACCATGGAAGCTGAAAAAAAAGAAGTGTAGGCTTCTTCTGCATTTCATTTGAATCTGACCTAAAATAAATAATTAAAACTCAATCATTTCAAATGGTTGTTCTAAGTTCCCAACATTGAAGGTGGACCTCATCTGGCTTACTCTTTGAAAACCTTCTTTAGTTTTATTTGTGGTGGGTGGAATGCTGAGCATTAAAACATTGATAAATCTGGAGTTGATTAGTGAAATTATGCTTTTATGGGCTGAACTGTTTAATTTTCTAATTTTAGAATCATTTGGCTTTGTTGTTGATTGTAGGCAACATTATTTATTGATTTATTCTTCTTGTCTTCACCTGACTCCTACTCCAATGACAACTTAAACATATTTTCATTCATTCCTTTGTTTTCTTTGACACTGTTGTCAGAAAGTACTTTACACTGCAACAAATGGACAGTGAGTGTGCATGTGTCAGAATGATGGAAAGTATTCATGTGTGTTATCTCTCCATGACTTCCCTGAGGAATAACTGTCCAGAACATTCCCTGTGCCTAGTAATGGCATGCTGCTATCAGTCTCTACACTGCACTGAAAAGAAATGACTTTCCAACATTATGGCTTTCCTTGACTGCTCAAGCCTGATTCAGCAGCAATGAATAAAGCCTCAGCGACAAAGCTCAACAGTCTTGTCAATCCATTCTTTCATTAAAAGTTACTTGTTATGGTGTTTTTGCTTTATTTGACATTATGCAGCAAACAGCAGAAGCAATATTGACAGCAACAGAAGGGTTTATGTGTTCTAACCCAGTGATTTTGCGTAATGTTCAGTCTGCATACCCTTAATACATTTTTAATTTAAAATCTTCTGCCATATCCTCTCTAAATTTTCTGCCTCTTTTGTAATGACTGTTGGAAATTGATTAGTGGGCTCCAAACTGCATTCAGTATGAAAAGTGGCAACAACTGTACATTACTGCTTCATCCTGGGTAATTGCTGTGTAACTACACTGAAAGTGAAGTGAAGTCTGTTGTACATCGAAGAAAGTCTTCCTACTCTATGCTTTTACAGTAAGTATGAACCTTTGTAATGAAGTCGATGTGCACTTCCTGTCTACAAATCCCTGGACCTACTTACTTGCTCATTTGCAAAGTGCTTTCCGAGGCATACCTTGTTAAACCTACTTCTTAAAATCTGATCTCCCTCTGAGGGAGAATACATGCACACATCTTTTGCACCTGTTGGCAATTCAAAATGCCTTATTTATCCTAAGGGAGAGAAGCCTCAAGAGATAAACAAGTCTACTGAGGAATAATGGAGAACACAAAAGGGTGGAAGACTGATGTCTGGATGCTTTGCTATCACACACTCAGCTTTGAGGTGGTCTGTCAGAGCAATCAATGGCAGTATTCAGTGCAAGCTTGAAAAAGGAGGCTCTCTCAACAATAGCAAAAGAAACCTGTTTTACCAACTTGAATATTAACAATGATGACTTGCATCCCTTTCTTCCTTGTTTTTACCTGCAGAAGATAATCAATAGTAGATGAAATGGACCAGTCAGTTTAGGCTAAAGGTTATGGGTTAGTATAAGGCATTGATCTGTTTTATTTATCTCAGGTAGACTATGTCCAAGTTGTGTCTCAACTCTAATTAGACCTCAGATGTTTTGCTGACATGTTTTGTTGTTTATTGTGTTGGAGAACCCTTTAATCAATTTAATTGGCCCTTGAGTCTTGTTTCTGACTTGGAAGTTCCATAGAAAATGAACCACAATGTTGGTTATTAATTTATATATATAAAAAAGACATTCAATACATACTGCTGTTTTCATATTAGACAAATCATTTCCATTAATTGATAAAGAACAAAGTGTAGGCAGCTATTTGCACCTTGAGTGTAACAAATAAAAACAGCCGATGAATAATGAATTACAGGTATTGAATGCTACGTTTCTTTGATCTATGGAGAGTTTTAACACCTTAATTCTTGAATTCATTAAAACTGAGGTTGGGTAAAAAAACAAACAAAAAAACCCAAATAGGATATGTATTCTGTACAATTCAACTGTGACACAAAGGGGAAAAACTGGGTCCAACACTCAGCTTACGTGTGTACAACCTTAAACACTTTGAAGCATTTATAAATCCTTGTTTATCCTCAGCATTGTTGCACGCATCTGAAGATTTTTGACCAAAACTCGTTATTATTTTTTTAACTGTTCACAATGTCGCAAGCAACCTTTACTTGGAGCTCCTTCAGTGCTGCTGTTGGCCTCTTGTCAACCTTTTTGACCAGTTTCAAGCTTTTGTTGGTTTTGGATAAATGTCAGGTTTTGTAATGTGCCATATTCTCTCCAGTTATTGGTCCCTAGTTTTAATTGTGCCATTGTGTATATATGCCATGGATTATGCTCACCCTTCTTATACTATAATTACTTGTCACTAAAGGATTTCAATGAGCAAATGACAGGAAAATCCAGCTAGGATAGCTGAATTTGTCAGGTTGATTAGATTCCTTTTTTAATTGGAAAGTGTCATAAATAAGTCAAAGCTTTAATGCTGAAACTGAAATAAGATGTGCTTCCCCAAAGTAGTTGAAATGAGGTTGCTGCAACTTTTTATCTTTTGTACTCTCAAACATGTCACGAGAAATGCTTGTCATGCGTCACATGTGGGAAAAAAAACATGAAATAAGATATTAAAGTCTTTTTTTTCCTGCAAGCATCTGTGTACAGAGGCAAAGAAATTTGTTAGCATACCTTTTTGTGAGATACAAAGTGCTTCCAACATGATCCTTGGTATGTGTTGAATGTACAGAATCAGGCACTAGTGGTATACATATGCAACCCTTGACTTTGTAGTGGTTTAAGGCGAATTTGCAATAACAGTCTTCTAGTGGTAGAGGGATTTTAATATATTCCCCGGTGACATACTACTAGTCTACCTACCTACTACCTACTAGTGCTGTAGTCAAGACCACCTAATCTGAGACCAAGTCAAGACCAAGACCAGAGTGTATCAAGACCGAGACAAGACCAAGACTTTTAAGGTCCGAGACCGTGGGAGGGCGAGACCCTACATGACTCAATAAAATGTGAAACACAATCAAAATTGCTTCTCAAATTGATCTGAGAGATCTAGAGTCCCATAAAACACCTAGATATTAATATCTAACAAGCCATTTTATCCCAAAGGTAGTTTTTTTTTATTGTTTTTGTGGTTGAAGCTCACAAAAAAGTTGAATCATCTGTATTTAAAAAAAACTCAGAATGTTCTTACAGATAAAAATATGTATATATCTTTATAAAATGTCAAAATATTAATGTAAAATACCCATGTAGTGTTTTTATAAGTGTTGTGTGTATCGATAAAAATGTTTGTGCTATTTGTAATATAGAAACAAAATAATAAGGAAGATGTAGCAAATAGGAGAGGAAAACAATGGACTTGAGTTGCTTTGGCAGAAACAATATTCCTCTTCCGCACCATTAAATATAACAACTAAGGCAACACACTAATGGTAAACAACACTCAACTATGAACATTAACCAAAGAGCAACATGACAGCTGACGAAAACAGAGAGCAATGTTATTACTGACGGTTTGGCAGACATCTTCTCCAGCTTCCAGACAACCACAGCTCACTTTCTTGGAGTGCTGTGTGCGAATGAAAGGGGCTGGGAATGGCTGACAGCAGTAACAAAAACACGTAATTAGCAATGAGTCACATTTTTGCTTGGATTTGAATCAGTACATTTCGCATCCAGTGAAAGCAAGGATGTTAACAAATAAGTTGGACAACATTCTGGCAATTTAGTGATATTTCTACAGTTGTGGTCTTGACCGGTCTTGAAATAAAATCCCAAGTCCTCAATGTCTGAGACCGAGACAAGACAGAGTACAAATGCGGTCGAGTCAGAAACAAGACCGAGATCATCAAAAAGTAGTCTTGAGACTGGTTTCGAGTCTAGGACAGGTCTTGAGTACTACAGCACTGGTACCGGTATACTTTTAATATTCAAACCTGTTTTGCCAACAGGATAGAAGTCATTCTCCTTTACCATTTCACAAAATTGCTACATTTGTAGAGGGGGATCCTTCGCACTTCTTAATGTGCAGATCGTTTTGGGTGCACCCTTTCGTCAGCTAACCTTATTGGTCATTTGTAGGATTTAGTGCTAGGGTCTGAGATGGTCATGGATTAAGGTTGATAGGAGAGTAAACGGATTAAAACTTTGAGACCAGTAACAGACTCTTCTGCTTCTTCTGTGCACGTCTTCTTTTTAACTCCAATGAGGCAGAGCAACAAAAAAAGTTTTGATTTAGTCTTTTGATCTTTATCTTGTAAACATTTTTTCCTTCTTTGACAGATGTTTTGAAAAAGAGAGAACAAAACATGAGCAAAGTAAAGAATTGTACAGAAGGGAAGGAAATGCCAGGGAGAGCCAGGGAGATGATCTTTTATTGAAATTTCAGCCTTTAATCCCATAGAGAGCTGGTCCTTTTGACAGTTTCTCAGATCTTAGTTTTCTCTGTTGCATGTAGAAACAGCATATATGCTGCTTCCCAGAGTCAGGGTTACAAGACCTCCAGTCACGTCCATCAACATTGGTCTCATTCTTTAGTGCTGCCAGTGGGCTTTGATCAGACCCAGGCTGCATCACATCTAACAGAAGCCAGACGGCTGTCCTTGACTGCTTTGCTACCCACTAGGTGGGAATTTGAAATGATCTGAAGATAAATCATAGACTAAACAACAGGATTTGTGTTTGTGACATTTTTGGCTCTTTCAAAAACATTTTACTGACATGTTTTATTTCAGCCAGGCATAACTGATTGTTTTGTTAAGGGATGATATAAAATAATTTATATTCATCTTAAGGCTTAACATAACACTTTTTGGCATATTTTGTCCATAAAAAACGAACTTCAGGTTTCAACCTTAAACTTTTCTCTACATACATCTGTGGGTATTGAAAGAAACATTTATATTATTTTTCTTCCGGAACTTGTAGGCACTTTGAGGACTCTCTGGGCCATCTTCAGAAATAATGAGTCTCATTTCCAACACCCACAGACCACCTCCTTTGCTTTTATACAGACCAAGGTTTAAATTAAATCTGACATCTTATCAAGTTGAAAAATTTTGTTACAGCCGTGCTCTCAGCGTAGTGAATCTAGACGGGGCACAGCGTTGCCATTCATGACATTGAGAACACAAATGTTTCAAACTGTTCATTTGGGAAGGGTGTACTTGGTTGGTTTTGTGTATTTAGTGGAAATTTGGAGTTTAAACTGAGACATATTGGAATCATGCATACTTTTTTAAGTTGTATATATTTATGCTGTTGGGGTTGAAATATTTAAATATTTCAGAGTGAAAGAAAATGTGTGGAGGAGGTTTCAAGGTTGATGCTCACAGCTGCATCGTAATGAACTACAAATGTTTCTGTGTTTTTCTATCTGAGGTTTGGTGAGAGATGAGAATAGGGAAACATGGTTGAACATTGTGTTGTATAATTTTAAAATTGTCTATGACAGTGTTCTGAAAGATTTTAAGATTAATGAAATCTCAATAAGCTTCAGGAAGAGTCCTAATAAGCCTGGAATCAGTAAGGCTATTATTTTCTTTCTCTGTCAATGTTTTTGTTGTGTATGTCTGGAACCCTTTACATTTTTGCTGAGATAAAATGGTTTTAATGAGTGCTCTGCGCCTATTCACTCAGTTAGTGCAGCAGGGGAGCACCAGTTCTAAACTAATGAATTTTGCCAATAAGCTCAGATGGAAGTGGGGGAAAAAATCCTCCTGGAGGGAAAATCCTCAGTGCTTCTCCTATTATTAGTTTTATTATTAATTTATTTTCAAATCCAGTTTCTCAGAAACCACTTTTGCCAATAGGCATCGATTGTCAGGTTACCAAAAGGAACTGTTTGAAGTGACAAACTTAAGAACTTATAACTCCTCTTCAAAAGGAAGAAGAAAGACCACCGTTTTTTGACATTTACTAAATTGTTTTTGTATGTAATAAAAAAGTTATTTCAAAGAAAAGTAAAACACATGCATGCAGTAAAAAAAAATGTCACAAAAATCAATAAAAATATGCACTAATTTTCTGATATGTTTGGTACAAACAATATCAAGCATTATTCAAGAAATGCCATTCCCACTCTGACACATTGTTGGCAGCATCATGCAAGGCAGTTTTATTTGTGCAGCACATTTCAGCAACATTTCAAACTGCTTTACATGATTAAAAAGTCAATAAAACAAGCAAGTAAAATATTACATTACAGTGCCAAAACAAAGTGACAGGTTGAAAATTAGACTGCAGTTTATGATGTTCCAGTTTATTAAGCAAAGGACACATCCAAAAATGTTTGCAGTTTTCTGGAAGGCTGTTCCAGATTAGAAGAGCATAAAAACTGAATGTTGTTGCTTCATGTCTGATTCTGATTCTGGGGATGCAGTGTATACTAGAACCAGAAGACCTGAATGGTCTGGAAGGTTGATATGACAAAAGATCTTTATTGTATTTTGGTGCCAAGTCATTTAGTGATTTATATACTAACAGAAATCTGTTCTCTGAGATAAAGAGAGCCAGTGCAAGGCTATGGGGTTAATTTTCTCATCATACTGAAGGTGTTTAAAAAGTAGAAAGTTTCAAATTAAGTTTAAACCCAAAATCTTTAGAAGTCTTCAAGAAGGCTGAAGATAAAGGGGGATATATATTTTTTAGTTTCACTGAGTCCAAGCACACATGCAAATCAACAAAGGAATCGCTTCATCAGAAGAAAAAGGTTTTAAGAAGCATCTCCAGAGTCTTGAACAAAAGATGCGTGGTGATCTGAGGAGGGCTTTGAGCAGGAGCTGTCCTCACAATTTGATGGATTAAAAAAAAAGTTTTCTAGCATTTTATCATGGTCTCATCTTTTTACAACACAAAAATCATGTTTTACCAAGTCATGTACACTTTGAGATGGGAGCATTTTAAACTAAATAGAATAGGATACACACTGTGTAATTTTAAGATGCAAAACCATGCCCTTGTTCTATGCTTTACTTCATACAGGGGATCTGGACCCTCGGCTATTGAGAAACGATTGCTTGCTGGAGGTGTAACTCCGAAGTTTTACATCCATGATGTATGTAATGCGCCAGCTTGACACTATGAAGCTTACCAGAAATTGCCTTCGCTGTAAACAGTTATCCCCCATTGCGAAGAGAGAAGTGTCGAGCCAAACCAGATGGCTGGTGACCAGCACGGACTAAATGGCTTCGTTCGCTTTCTCCGCTACTGTTGCCAAACTACAGGCAGACTACAATCCAGAAAATTTATGTCAGCGTTCATAACTTCTCCTTCTCTTCACTGAATGGCCCAGTTGAAATTCTACCTGAGAAATCCAGGTCAGTGGGAGAAAGCCCAGACAGAGCACTGATGGGAGATGAGAATTGAGTAGAATTGCGTTAGAAAGCAATGGTCAGCTTAATGCAAAACACACATGTGCCCAAATGCTGTCTTTACTAAATTAGGGGTTTTATTTTACTCTTTGTGCTTCCATAGAAATAATACTTCAGAGTAAATGATTGCTTGTTCATAAGAATAGACTTTGCTACACCTTTAAATTTGGAAATTTTTTGTCAAAGGTTGAATTACTTTGGTTTATTACTCCAGTGTTTAACATTGTTTTAATGTGTCACTATCTCAATTTTAAAAGAAGTAATTAGGATGTTTTTCTTTTTTGATCTTTGAGGACAAATAATAAAAAAAATTCCTTGGGACAGTGTGGAGTTCATGCTTGCTCTTGCTTGTCTTGGATAAAGACTGCGTGTCTCATTACAAACTTGACCTTAACTTGAAGTTTAGTGATGGTGTCATTTTTAAAGTACTTTAAAATAAATCTATAAAGCTACAAGTGATCACTAAAACCAATTAAAAATAGGACCAGGCTGAGTTATGAGGCTGAACAGTCACCACATGACACCACACAGTAAACTCTGGTTTGTGACTGTCCTTCAAGGGCAAGTGCTATCAACGGACCATTAAAAGGGGCACAGATTTTGAGCAGGCCTCTCAGCCACCACCCATCAGCTGATGATAATGAGGGGAATTGTTTTCAGAAAGACACAAAGGACTTTAAATTCCTCTGAGGATTGGCTAAAAATACACTTTGACACTTAAAATGAAAGCATTTGTTCTCTTGGGATTTCAACAGGAAAAGATTTCCAGCTTTGTTTCCGGTGGCAATCAGTGCCCTTTCTCAACTTGTATACAGAATATTAAAACTATTAAAGCTACATTGGAACGGTTAAGATCAAATAATTTTGATCTCTTAGAATGGGTCATTCAAAATCCAGACCCAAAGCCAACTGAGAATCTATGGACAAACATTAAAATTTCCCCTTCACATCCATTCCAACTAAGCCTGAGCAATTTTACAAAGAAGAATGGGCTAGAATTTGACTCTGTTGATGTCTCTTAATTCAGGGAGAATGACCACAAATGCAGGCCACACTTTTCAGATTTTTTTAAATTTAAAAAATGAATACCATGCATAACTTCTCTTACACTTCGCAATTACACACTGCTATGTGTTGGTCTATGTCAGAAATACCAGTTAAATTAATTGCAGTTTGTAGTTATAGCAAAATATGAGCTCAACAGGTACTGATACTTTTACAAAAAACACCACATACTTTTTTGACCTTATTTGAAGCAGAGTTTTTGTTTAGTAAATGTGGACTTATATCTTTATTTATTTTTTTTTTTTTTTTTGCAGGTGTACATCGGCATTTGTATTCAGAATAGAAAATACTTTTCTGTCAAGGTTGTTGAAGTCATACACACCATTATGCAGATTTAAAGAATCGTTATTTCCCCATAGGCCACTTTAGATGAATTGCACGACATTTACTGTGACAAATTATCATGTTTCTCTCCGTATCCTAATCTGATGCACACCGATGCTCAAAGTACAGCCTTTCTCTCAATTTGTCAAAGTCAAAAACTGAAAGATTGTTGACATTTCCCCCCCCCATACTTAAATCAATCAACTACTATTAAATGGTTTGCGGTTCTATTTTGCAAAGACAAATCTTAATGTTCACTTCAAAAGCCTGAAAAATTACTTTGGGGTGGGATCAGCTGTGGTGAAGCATTGGCAGTCAGCTGTGGTAAAGCCATCCTGTTGTCATTATGCTTCCATTAAGAGTCACGTCACCCTGCTGCCAGATGCACTGGGCTGAAACCAGCAGGACTCATCATCGCTGTCACATAGTCCTTGCATCTGACCTTCAGACGTGAACCTGTGCTTTCCTCAGGCAATCAGTTTTACCACCTCAGTGATGAGTCATTACACCCACTCTCTGAAAATCTCAACTCATTTTTTGTGTGATGGTGTGCACGAATATGACGCACGCACACCAATTTTGATGGAAGTCACCACATTTAATATATTTCATACAACTAATTTTACCATTCCCTGGTTGGCATGGTAATTCTGCTCTCAAATGAGGAAAGATATTATCTTGCATGTGATATAAGACTAAATGTAGGCTCATCAAAGTACTTTTATTTCAATAGTCTCATGAAGGTATATAATCATGAACTGTGCTTGAGTTAGTAATTTCCATTTGAAAAAAAGATTTGTAATCTGGACTGCACTATTGTATAATTGAATAAAAAATATGCATTTCATTTCCTGCTAAAGATATATTGTGCAAATGTAATTAATTTTTTTACACAATAAATCTGATTAGTGATAAGTAACAACTCTAATACATGTCACATGCAGAAATTTTCAGATGATACTGGGGGTGGTAACACCAGGAATAGGGACACACAAAGGTCAGACCAGCTAATCAGGAGAGCTGGCTCTGTGGTTGGGATGAGTCTAGAGTCTGAGACAGTGGTGGAAAACAGGACACTGTCCAAGCTGAGGGCAGTTCTAGACAATACCAGCCACCCCTTGTACACTGTTTCCTCCCAGCAGAGGAGCAGTCTCAGGGACAGATTCCTGTCAGTGGGCTGTTCAATCGAGAGGCTCAGGAACTCCTTTGTACCTCCTTGTTTTTCCTCAGATACTCCAGATTCTTCTCAAAGTACAAAATAGTGCATGTTAGGCACAGTTCTAGGTGTGTAAGTTCTGTTGTTTGTCTTCATGCTGGGATGACAGAGTGTAGACATATCAAGGGTTTATCCTGCCACTCCCCCATTGTCTGCTTGGATAGGCTCCAGCCTTCCAGCAACCCTTACAGAACCAAGAGGGTATAGAAAGTGGATAGAAGAATAAAAAATATACAATGAAAAAAAAGTTTAGCCTCTCGACTTCTCCAAAGTTATGTCATGGCTATGAGATGCTCTGAAACCCTCATGTCTCAACAGCAATTTTTATGGGTTTTAAAAAAGTAGATTCTATTGGATAAAATGACTATCAAACGAGAAGTTTAATATGAATTGCATTCTAAGAAAAAAAGTTGTTTTTCATTTTGCAGTATAAAAGGATATTACAAGCTCATATTCTGGACTTAAAGTGGAATTTTAGCTGCAGGCTGCTAAGATCATTTTAATATATATTCATGAATTTGTAAACTCATGAAATATTCGCAGAGAAATATTTCATAAAGTGATTTTAGCCTTGTTTCCTAAGATGTAATTCTGAGAAAACACTAACCCCCCACACATTGTTCTTAGAGAATTGTTAGCAGAATAATGAGTAATAAAATGTATAACAAGACAATGTATAATTATAAAATACTGTACAACGCAAATGTATATATATATAATCTTTGAAATGAATTTTGGAAGTTCTAATCTAAAAATTCTGTGTGATTATAATGATGTCTTCAGTGAAGGAAGAGTTATTTGTGGCTGTACAGAGACCTTTAGGCAGGAATCTGCAGCTGGAAGCTTTACATTGTAAAAAATGCTGTTTTCAGAAAGGAACTCTTGCCTCAATATTATATTGTGGATTTAAATTCAAATACTTCTTCTTTTTATGCTTTCCCCAAGGAGCTGAAAAATAAATTGTGGCCAAGGTCAAGCTTTCCAAAACTACCATGCCTGCAATATGTCTGTAAAAAAAATTTTATATGATTTTCCAGGGCTATTGTGGCTATTCAACATGGAATAACTCAGACAGAGATATAATGCAGCTGTAATTGCAGCTATAAAACCCTCCATCTTTTCTGGTTGCTCTCAATAATTCCCTTTATGCACTCTCCCATTTCTTATTTCTTTTGTTGGCTCTTAACCTTTTGTAAGTGTTCTGTGTAAGTGTCATTGAAAGCACTAAGAAACATGCTGCAATCAGTTGATTGTGCAGGAAGTTATGAAGGTAATTTACAGATGTAATAATGTAGTTGGGAGGAAATTAATCAGCTACAACTAGTTGGTTTTTTTCACATGTGAATATTAATATTTTTATCTTTTTAAGCTGAGGTTAATCTTGCCACAATATTGTTTCATTATGCATCTGAGGAATAAAAAAAAAATGTCTCAACCTTTTTAGTTGAGACAAACCTCCAGATTGTTTTTATACTGATAGGCAGCTGGGTTTATATGATTAGGAGGAGGATAATTCTGATCAAATTTCTTTAGATAATACTCAAATTTTGAGTTTTTTCACAGATTATAAAACAGAGTGCTCTCAGTGTCCTATGCTGGCAGTTTAAAGTGGGTCTTAAGTTTGGCTGCAGTCGTGATTTCACTGCTTGGATCTGCCTGTAGCATTTCTTTGAGAACCTCTCTTAAGATGTTGTGTAACCAAGCATTTGGTGAGTCAGCCTATTATTTATACTGAAATTAGAGGAAAAGGATGTCCTACATTTGACAAGGGAATCATAAGTATTTGTTGGTTTGAAAACGCAGATTAAGAGTTAAGCTTTGTAAATGGTGGTTTGTAACGCTGTAAGTATATTTTACAAGCCGTCGATTTGATTGCTAGTTATGTCTGCTTGTTTCCAGTCAGTCCTCAGCCATCGATCAGCCAGCTCATGGAACCACGTGGCTCAGAGGAGCTAATTTTCTTTTCTCCACTAAAATGCAGTGCCTAGGTAGCACATCTTAGAAATTGTTAGCCCTTGTGGCCATAGCTGACATTTTCTTTCTCAGCAGGATGTATACCTGCTTCATTATGAAGACAGTCTGTCTTCTCTCCCACAGATTTTTCTTTGTGCCCAGAAAAGCTAATTGCAGCTGTTTCGGGGTCAGGGATTCAGAGGGGGGCTGTTTTACAGTAACATGTACTTTTGTTGGCCTGCACTGCATGAATCTGAGAGGGCATGCAAGGTTTCAGACTCAGCTGTGGGTTGTTATGGCATCTTGGCATGGGTTTATATGACCAGCTGAGAAGGCTGTTACCTTTTCAAATGCCCTTATTGGGTAAATTAGTTGATGTTGAATGTTAAACTATTGACAGCCTAGAGAACTGTACACCAGCTCAAATATAATAAGAGAAAACCTCTGATTTTAATTCAACCAAAAAGTGGTGCACATGCCTTTTAATCAGCTGTTAAATAATTTTGAATTCATACAAAAAGTACATTGGCTTGGAAAAATATTCATGCCCTTAATACTTTGTCACATTTTGATAATGTACAACCCAAAACCTATTTGATGGACAATCATAAAAAGGTGCTTAATTGTGGAGTGGAAAGAAAAAGAGAAGAACGGTATGGTGTACATTTGTATTCAGCCCCCTGAGTCAACATTTTAGATCCACCTTTCCCTGAAATTACAGCTGTAAGTCTTTTAATGTATGACTGTACCAACTTTGGAAATATAGAGGTTAGATGTTTTCCACAAAATAATTGTAAGCATAATCATCACTTTTCAGGTCTCCCACAGATTTTAAAATGAACGTAGATCTGGACTTGGACTGGGCCATTCAAGCATGTGAATGTTCTTTAATCGAAACCATTTATTGTAGCTCTGACCATATGTCTTGAGTTAATGTCCTAAAGGAAGGTGAAGCCCTCCACCAAAATATTTGCAGCTTCTAACAGGTTTTCTTCCAGGACTCTGACCAGCTTTCCAGTCCCTGCCGTAGGAAAGCATCTCCACAGCATGATGCTGCTTCCATCGTATTTTACCACAGGGTGGTGTGCTAAAGATGATTTGCAGTTTTCTACCACAGACAACATTTGTATGTTGTCAAAAATATTAAATCAGTCTAATCTGACCAGAGCACCTTCTTCTGCATGTTTACTGTTTTCAAAGAGAAATTCTTTGATTTTATTCTTGCCGTGTAGCATAAAGGCTAAAATTGGTTATTAGCATGTGTCTGTGGTTAAAAGCTGTACTACTGACAAATTTTCCAAAAGCTGTGTCTCTCTGCAACTCCTCCAAGGTTACCATTGGACTCTTGGCAGCTTGTCTGATGAGTGATCTCCTTGCCTTGGGACCCTGCCTGTGTTTGTTTAAGTGGACTGCCATGGCTTGGTAGTCTTACAGTGGTGCCACATGGTTTTCATTTTTAGATGATGGATTGAACAGAGCTCTGACATGTGTTGTTTCATAACCTAACAAGCTTTAAATTTCCCTACAGCTTTTTCCTGGACCTGTCTGCTGTGTTCCTTGGTCTTCGTGATACTGTTTGTTCACCAGTAACAATCCTCTGTTCACAGAACAGCTTAGACGGATATCTGAAAAGATATTGAGATTGAATTGCAAACAGTTTGCTAATTAGGTGACTTTTGAAAGTGATTATTGTTCTATATTTTATTTGGGGGTATCAGCGGGAAGTGGTCTGAATACAAATCTACACCATTTTTCAGATTTAGATTTTCAGTAAATTTATAAATGTTTGTATCATTTTGCTTCTGCTTCACAAGTGTGACACATTGTCAAGAGTGCCCTTTTAAAATATGCTGAATACATGCAAATTTTCTACTGCAGATTAAAAATACTCCAGTAGTGTTCCTGCTGTTTACCCATAATGGCTTTAATGCATTTTTAGTATTACTAATCTCAATAAACATAATTTATTACAATCCCTAATCTGCACTTTATCGACCACATAAGTACCTTTTGTTTCACAAAATACAGATAAATACCAGTTAGAGACTGTGATTGCAAGTGTAGGAATGGATATTGTACAGAAGAAAAATTCTTCAAAAGTTTGTGTTAAAGGAGTATGGAAAAGTGTTTTTAATTGACTAAACTAATCCCGTATTAACAAATATGCAATAAACCCAGACATATGATAAATCTTTGGATCATAGGAATCTTCATGAATATTTATTGACTTGTATAGCATCTCACTTAATGTTACAGGCGACTGTCATTCTTCTCGTATGAAATGTTTTTTTGTTCTTTATAAAAGTGAAAAGTGATTTTTTTTTTTTTTTTTTTTTTTTTTTTGTGTGATTTCTTTCAGTTGTAATTTTCAGCAAACTCTCTGTGCATAGTTTTGATGGAGAAGAAATAGATTGGTCATGACAGCAGAAGCCATTAAAGTCATTTGAGCATTTCTCTGCATGCCATCAAGGTCCCTGGAATCATATAATCACACTGATTGTGAAGCACAGTGCTTAGCAGCCTGTGCCTCTGCTTGTGGAGTTCGGCTTCTTTTTTGGACAACAAAAGACGAGGGGAGTGAGAGCAGTCTGATGTTTCAGAGAGGTAAAAGTGGAAGGCTTGTCTTTTATACCTTACCCCTGTTTGGAAGTATCCATGCTGAAGTGAACAAAATATGCTTTTGAGCTTTTCTTTCATAAATGAACCCCTCTATTTTACCTGAGAAATGCATTTTGCAGACGAAGAAACTTTGGCTGAAGTGTAGTTATCACAAAGAGCCCTTCTCAATCTCACATTTAAATAAGCTTATTTAAACTCCAAGTTTAAATAAGCTTATTTAAGCTTATTTAAACTTGGAGTAAAGCATATTCCCTATCTATTAAGTATGCAATAAGCAAAAATTGGTTCTACTCCTAACTGTCAGGACATTGTCAGTCAACTAAATGCAAGATAAACTGATGTTTTTAGAAATGGTTGCTGGTTATGCCAAGTGAAACTGTGCAGAAACAGGATTTTGACCAGTTCTTTTCAGCAGAAACACAGCCTATTCTTCTTTTGTTTTCTTAAACTGTTCACTGAAGGTCTGTTGTGAATTCAAGGGCTCGCTGGAGCTTATTTGACATATGCTTTGTTTGCTCTACATTTGATGGAACGATTCAGTTTTAATTGCAACAAATCTAAAGGCATATAAAGGAGTGTCGGACAAATATGTTTGTACATGTTCAGAAAAATTAGTGTTGCCCTTTAATTTACAACTAAGTAAACAAATTATCAATATTATTGAGAGGAAAATAATTAAATCTACAATCCCTGTGTAATAACCATTTGTGCCGGTATAAAGGCATAGAACTACAGATACCTTGAGAAATTTGGCAGTTTCTGAGGAGACTATTAACTCAGAATAACTTAGGCTGACATCAAGACTGTTTTCTTGGAAAGAATAGCTTATTTTGGCCACGCTATTTCTAAAATATCTCCTGCTTGGTGTCCCGTTCAAAAGATTAAGTACTCAGTATCTTGAATAATCATTATACAAAGTGTGACAAAATTTATTCCGTTGCTTGTTTTTCATCACATTTACCAAATGCTGTTTAAGTGATCTCTAAAGTTATTTTTTTATGAACTCATTTCTCACTGGATGATTTAACTGTGTTTTAATTTTATTAAATTTTGATCAAATTCTTGATAAATATTAAATATTTATGTATCCAAAAGCCAGATTATGAAGCCGGTACTTAGAATTCCAAGGCAATGTGTAAAAAGCTTTACTAACTTGTTCATGATCAAGAACTTTATTGCTTTTTGCATTTTCAAGGAATTTTATTCAAGTATTTATCAGATCAGGATAAGTTTAGCCAAAGAAATTTATGTTAAAAACGTGTATTTACTTTCCCATATTGTCTCCTGAAATCCAACCAGGCAATAATGTTTCATCAAAATAAACTGTGAAACAGTCAGTTAGTTTCTAATTTGATCTGTAAAACATTTGGATTAATAAAACCTAGACTGAAATGTTCTACACATTCTTGTAGATTCCTTAAAACACAATTTGAGATTATTGAAACACCAGGGAGAGCTAAGGAGCAATGCAGAAAGAGAGAATAGCTCACAGGACCATTTAATTAAGAAGTGCCACTTCTCATATGATTTAACCTGGCTGGAGAGGGCATCCTATTGTTTTTTTGATTCAGCCTGGCTGAGAGTCATGAGCCAAGGCTCTACTCCAAAGCCTGGCTCCTAGAGGGTGTTTTGGTCTCCCTGATCTGGACAAGGTTCAGCAAAAAAGTGTGCTGTACCTTCAATGAGGTCATCAGTTGTCTGGATTTACTGACCTCTGTTCTGAGTGAAAGAACAAAATCCCGGCTACAAAGTGGCAGAAGTGATCCTTCTCCATAGGGTGGCTGAACTCAGCCTTAGAAATTAGCTGAGTGGCTCCACCATCCAGGGGAAATTTGGAGTCGAGCTGCTTCTCTTCCACATCAGAAGCAGTCAGTTGTTGTGGCTTGGGTGCCATGATATCTCCTGGGCACCTGTGTTTGAAGGTTTTGGAAAAGTTACACACTGCAGCTTTAACAGTGCTATTTATACAATAGTAATTTCTTTTTACATTAAACTTTGAAGTCTACTATGACCCAACTCTACCTCTGAAGCTGCAGTTGGTAACTTTTATAAAGATGTTTTTTTTTTTTTTTACATATTTATTAAAACTGTCATGAAACATGTCTTGACAGTATAAACTGTAAAAATAAACAAATAAATACCCACCCACCCCTCCCCTCGCTACTTTTTAATAATTATAAAATTAGTTTTGGCCTGGGGACAAATTTGGATCTGCTAGAATAAACTGACAAGTCTTGGAATAGGAATGTCTTAGTTTCCCTCATGCACATCCCAGCTCCAGGATTCACACTTGGATGTATGACTTGGTTCAAAAATCTCAGAACAATTTTTTGATTTGTCTGGAAAAAGGTAGAAAATATTTTTAACAACTTCTGACATGGCTGCAAAGGTAAGCTTAAGCAACTCCTTCAGCAAGTTGCACCTACATAAGTTGATAAAGAAATCATATTAACTTTTATAAAAGTCAAATGGAAGTGCTGATTCTTTTCTAGGCTAGACATTGTACCTTTAAGTAAATAATATAAATTACTACATTATTTTGTGATAAATCACAGAATTTTTTTGTCAATTTAATATATTGTACATTAGTCGTCCGTAGGAGCGTGCTGTGAAAGTAGTCATGTCAGCTTCGACCCAGTGTGGGTGCCTGCTGGAATTATCCTCCTCTGATAGCTGGTTTTCACATTATAAATATACTCAATGTTTAAAGGGTCAGAACTCCACAGAAAATGAGACTTTGCAGTATGTGGCATACAACCCATTTGGTGAATCTGAATGTGTTCTCATTAAGAGCTCGGTGTATGCATGTCTGAGTGTGCACATGTTTTTGTTCCAGTAAAATTTACTTTGATCAAGTGCACTTGAGAGAGAGAAAAAAAATACAGATCCCTTTCTCATCCTCAGAGGTCAGCATTTGATTCAGGGTTTAAATATAGCTGCTGAGTGGTGTGTTAGTTTGCGATAGCTGTCTCCAAAGCGACCATCTTCTCACTTCCCACTCTCTGACGCAGACAAAAAGCATCTGTGCAGAGAGGCGGTGTCAACCTTGCAATCAAAACCAAAGTACATCAAAGTATCATTTCATTACTTCAGTGCAAAGTGGAAAAAAAATTGTATTCTACATCTGTGTGATCATTAAAGGGCCACAAGCATGACTTGTACATCTGAAACACATTTTTTATCAGTAGAATGCATGTATCTGAGCTGAAAATTACCTTTTATGTAATAGTTCTGTGTTTGCTTATCGCTATGAAATGCTAGTACTGTGTAACAAAATAGAGAGGTCCAATTTAATTAGCAGCGTGTTGCATTTCAGAGCAAAGGTAATTGAGTTACAGATTGCTCTGTGTATGAATACTCTAGATGCTGGGACATGATTTTGATTTGAGAAGTTAATCCAGTTCAAAAGCCAAGATGTGCTGAAGAACATTATTTATACTGTGCAGAGCTAAATGAATCCAAAAACAAGGGGGGAAACAGATAATGTTTCATTAATAAAGTCGATGGTAGAGGAAGAGAAGACCCAATTCTCTAAGATGGAAAGAAAGGTGTTAGGGCCTCCACCACTCTGCCTATCCACCATGAAGTGTTTATTTTTAATTGAAAAATCTCAGGTTATATGACTCCTAAGCTTGTTACTAAAACAGCAATGCAAAGGAGATGTAGGCATGGTGAAGATGTGCAATGAAAAATACTCCCATAAGGAATATAATTATTAATCTTATTTTTGCCATGGCTGATTTAGTCACTTAAACAAATTGTAAAAAAAAAATCAATCTGTTTTGGGCTTTGTTTTAGCTGCTTGTACTCTGCCACATGTAATGCCTAAGGCTGCATGACCCAGTTAGGGTGTATTTCAATGAGAATATATTGTTGGAAAAATAATCCATGTAGCTATTTTTTTAATGAGGATACAATCCTCAGATGGTTAAATTGGGACGGCCTATCTAGGGATTAGCTTGGAATACCGTGGACCATCAGCTAGACCATGACATTCATTTAAGATGGATCCCCACTTTTATCACCCATCTTTGATCAAATCTTTTGTCACAAAAAAAAAAAACTCTCCTTGTGAGCTTGTAACAGTGTTCTGTGGTTGTTCAGTAGGACAGATGGACTGACCGCAAACAAAAGACGACCTACGACAAATATAAAGCAATAACAGAAATTTTCAGTGTGACACCTTCCAAGTGGTCTCTTTTCCCTTCTTTTTCCTTCTCTGCCTTCTTTTAACATCAAATCTAGAAAGAAGTGTGTTAAAACCCAGAACTTTTCATGCAATCATTGTTCAAGTCCAGTATGATTTTTATCAGCTTTTTTTCATTTCCTCAAGATATATTACTACTTGTTCCCTTTAATTGTGGTTCTGATAACTATATAGAGTGTTTGACTCCTATGAAACATGACAAATTTTATGAGCCCTGATAAAAACCTGGGAGTTATTTATTGTAGTCACATAATCGCAAGAAGTCAGCAGGAGCGACATCTCCCTTCACCAATTCACATTCATCCTTTCTTCCGGTCTACTAATCATGACCTGCGCACTAAATTGACAATTTACAGATAGACACATTACAACAGCAGTATTAACAATATGTATGTCAGACTTGTAATTAGAGCATTGCTAACCAACACAGAGGCTAATGTCCTAGTAAAAGCATTCTGGAAGCACTTTATGATGGCGTTTATGTACCTAAGTATGCATCAGATTCTGTTTGTGTGTTTTTACATGCTGTATGATGACGATGAGATAAAGTGAAATAAGACCAATAAATATTAGTGAATCAAGCAAACTTGAAGTGATGTTTTATTGATATTAACATCTTAAATAGTAGCCCAGTTAATGCCCCTTTATTTAAAATTTGGTTTGTTCATGTTAAGCCGTTTCCCCTTTCAGTCTCTTCTATGTTTTTCTCTTTAGATTGAAGACATTGTCACTCGCATCCAGGACGAAACGGAGGGCGTGCCCATCAGAACCGTCAAAAGTTTCATGACCAAGATCCCTAGTGTAGTTACAGGTAAGAAATGGAGCGAAGAAAGTATTTCGCAGCAAAGTGGCAGAAATGACAGAGTCGGAGTGACAGGCACTGTGTGGTACAAACATTACCTGCAGCAGTACAAAACTGAATGACAGTAAGTGTCTGGTGAACAGACAAAAAGACATCCTGGGGAATGCTCAGTTCTTTACTTCAGCATTTTTCTGGAAAGCTTAAAAAGCTTTTAAAAAACCATTTTTCTCTTTTTTTCTCCCCAGTGTAATTTTTCAGAGGCAACATGTTTCAAGATTTTTGAATGTGTCACCATCAGTGTGACTTTTAGTTAAAAAACATTTATTTTTTATATTTAGCTTTTTCAACAAAAACTAATTTCCCTGCTTTAAAGTTGCCAGTAAACTAAGTTCTCCATCTTTAGGCAACATCTTTATGCAAAATTATTGTGCTAACACTGATGCAGTGTCTTCCAGAAATAGCTTGTGTACATTCTAACGTAAAAAAAAAAAAAAAAAATCAAAGGTTTAGAAATGTTCTGGAAAGTCAGTTACAGAAAATGCTGAAATATGTAATTTTGGAGGTACTCGAAGCCAGGAAGAATGCCTTAGCACTGTCAACCCCACTTGTGTACACGCTGCTCACACTCTCCCCCTTGCTCTCTGTTGCGCCACAGCTCCTCCCCCACAGTGGAGCCTGCCGTGAATGAATAGGCTAGTAAAGCATGACCACCGATGATGGTGTATAAACAGTTTTCCTGTAATGTTATGTTGTTTCTCCGCACAGCTGCAGCACATCGGCAATCTTGAGCTTAAATGCGATGTGCAGGGAAAAGGTGTAAGAAGCGTGTACAGAAGGGTGATTGACCGTGCTAAGATATAGCTCCTGGCTCTGATACACTGGATGTGGTGTATTTCTGCAGATGGGAGTAAGACCAAAGGGAGAAGGCAGAGGAACTTGATTTTTTTTTTTCACAGATTATACTGTCAGGATATAGTGACAGTTTTAACAAATTTGTAAAAAAAAAAAAAAAAAAAAAAAAAAAAAAAAAAAAAAAACTTTTTTAAAAGTTACCGACTGCAGCTTTAAAAGGTACAGTTGGGTGATAGTGTACCACAAAACTTATTGTAAAAAGAAATTTGGCACTGTTAAAGCTGCAGTATGTAACTTTTTCAAAAATATTTTTTACATAACTGTCACTATGTTGTAACAGTATGAAACAGATAATATGTGAAAAGATTGAGTTCCTTCACCTCCTCCCAGTGCTACTATAACTGTCTGCAGAAATGCAATGGTCCTTGTCAAAAACAACCAATCATAGCCTGGTAGAGTGTCTTTGTGCTGTCAACTTCATGTATGCGCTGCTAAATGTGCTACTGGAAGAGAAACAACTTACCATTCCAGGAAAACTGTTTATCAGCTGTCATCAGTGGCCATGCTAACTAGCCTTAGCATTAGCGACAGGCTATGTTGTGGTGTGAGAGGCAATCACAACTTAGAGTCCTCGAAAGTTTTCCAAAAAGCACAAACCGAAGAGCTATGTTTTTCTCTCTCTCAACACTGAAATATCTCCAAAGAAGGTAATTCTGAGAAAGCAGTCTGCTCACTCTGCAGCAGGCAGACTGCAGGGCTCAGTGACAGGTTCTGCTCGAACATTTAAACTTAAGATGCTAGTGCAAATTTTTTTATAGCATAGTTTTGGACTGTATTTTAAATTGGACAACAAACACTTTGTCAAGTAATTTTTGTGTTTCTATTGTCCTCTCAGCTGGCAGTTTAGGGAAACATCATAGATACCTTACAGTGTCAGCATGAGGGCAACAAATTGGACAGGCCATTATGATTATAAAAGAACGAAGATGGTAAGCACAGAAGACAAAAGCGTGGGTTCAACCAAGGAAACTAAAAAAACAATCTCAACAATAATGAAAGAAACAACAACAAACAAACAAAAAACAGCAGATGTGTTTAGATGAGTCACACCCTTGCACTTAAGTTACATTTCATTCTGGTTATGTGAAGGCTCTGCACCTACTTCACAGCAAAATATCTGCATAGCTGAAGAGAAGGTGGGAGGACAACATGTAATTAACTGTTTGGGAAAGAAACTGTAAGAGCAGGAATGGAATTAGTAATGTCCTCCTACTATCAAAAGACCCTTAAGCAAGGCAATCAACTTTCATCTGCTTCAGTGCAGTCAGAATGTTGCTGGGTACTCTGGTCAAATTGTGTGAATACAGTTTAAAATCAGCTATAAAAGACCCTACAAACTTGTTGAACTGTGATAGGAATGTATGTCAGCCACCTTGTCAGTAGGCTTTGATTGGAAATCGCAGGAAGAATGCATTGTGGGAGGCTGTAGAACATCCTAAACAAATAATGGAAACAAAGAGAAGCTTTTAACATTTTCCTGTTTTTCTCTGTCATTGTGTCGATGTGAGATGCATTACCCAATATGCCATGAGATGAATGTATCAATAAACACAATTACCACAGCAGTGGATGAATGTGCAGAGACGAAGCTGAAATGTTTGCATCTCTGTGCCTGAGCCTGGGAAACTAATGAATGATGGGGAATTAATCGGCATCTCATTCAGGAGAGCAGCAGGGAAGCATAAATGAGATAATTCTCTCCAGGAGAAACAAAAAGGCTTTTTAGGCTTTAGGTTTGTCTAGGTGAGTTATGCACATCACAACATATTGATCTCTTGTGCATAAAATCTTGTTAAGGAATTGTTTCTGCCATTCTTACAATTCAAGAGGCCCACTTTCAGCCTCTATTGTTTTTTGGTTTTTTTTCTACCGTTTTTTTCTTCCAAAAAATGTTTTTCAAAAGTTGTCACAGAAATGGTCAAAGTTGAATTTAAGTTATTTTCTTCTTTCTATTTCTTCTGCCATTTTGCCTGTACATTTAAACTATGAAAACAATTGTTTAATTGTATCTATGCAGGTACAGATATAGTACAATGGCTGATGAAGAATTTGTCCATAGATGATCCAGGTACGTTAAAAAAAAAGAGGTTTGTGTTAAAAGCCGTTATCTAGCATAGTAGAGGTGACCTTTGTGTCATTACTACAAAATTTAAATGTCTAAATTAAACAAAAAATCTAGCTGAAATACAACATGTAAAATCCATTTAAAGTTTAAGAGAAATAAATAAAACAAATCCACAAATGAAGTTTTCTTTAAGTTATGGAGTTTCTATACAATCTGAAGAAAAACTGAACTGTGGAAATATATACATACATTCACATATTTATAAGGGATTTAGGTTTTGTGCTTTAAAAGGGGCTTAAAAGGACTGAGAAAATGTACTCCAGGAAAACCCTAAATTCTAACATGACAATCCATCAAAACCCTGAAGTTAAAATAGCAGAAGAGTACATAGAAACAGTAGACTTTTTAATAAAGGAAGTGAAGCAAGAGTTTAACATTAATTAGGGCTAATGGCCTGATCCGGGAAAGTAATGATGATTATTTTTGTTTAATTGACCATGGCTATGTATAATGAATCAGTGTTTCAATCTACATGTTCACAACAAATACATCCCAGAGCAGAAACCTAAAATAAGAACTTCTTTATAGATGAAAAATGCCTGAAATCTGATTTGTTTTGTATCCTGTTCCAAGCTAAAACTGTTAATGACGGACCAGATTTTGTTACTTTAACTTTGTGTTCACTAAGTGATCACCACCTGTGAGTGAAGATTATGCCCTGGATCTTGCATGGTTGATCCAAAGGAACTGTTGATCCAAAGGAACTGTATTTGATTTGTACCCGTTTTTTTTTTTTTTTTTGTTTTTTTTTGTTTTTTGTTTTTTTTTACAGCTGAGGCCATGCATATCGGGAGTCTGATTGCAGCTCAGGGATACTTTTTTCCCATCTCTGACCATGTCCTCTGCCTGAAAGATGATGGAACTTTATACCGCTTCCAGGTGAGAAGGAAGATCAATTTAACACACAAAGAAAATATTTAGCAAAAAGCAAATGTGCCTAATCTTAACAAAGTCATTGTTCAAAGAAAAAGTAGCAATACAACTGAATTAAAAATACTGAAAAACAAAGAAAAGACAACAAAGAAGGGAAAAAACATTATTTTACATCTTTTTGTGTAGATGTTCTCTCTGAAAAGTTTAATTATTCCTTATGGCAGTTAGGTTTAGACACTTGAAAAACATATAGTAAGGAGCTACAGAAACCAACACATTTACATTATTCAAGGTACAAAATTACAGAAAACAGAATATTACACCTAAGGTATTAACATGTTGTTTTGGTGCTTTTTGAGGCGGTGCAATAGTGTTTTGTGTATTTTTGTTTTTTCTAAAATATCTAAAGTATTGCAGAGTTTTTACACCTCATTCCAAATTACAAACATTTGTTGTTTTTTGTGTCTGCTATGAAAAACTGAAATATTTGGAAAACTGTTGATCTACTCCCTTTAACCTTCTTTGCTTATAAAAACATAAACATATATATATATATATATATATATATATATATATATATATATATATATATATATATATATATATATATATATTTGACCTTTTGTATATATATATATATATATATATATATATATATATATATATATATATATATATATATATACACTGCAAAGAAAACCAGACACGTAAATTATACTATAATGTCCTGTACAATACAGACATATATGTATCTTATCTTCTGAAGTTTTTCTTGTTTTTAAATAAAGTCACAGGGCATCACACAGTAGTCTTTGTAATCTAAAGTCCCTCATGCTATTTTGATACAAAGCTGTCAGGAAACTGAGCCTGAGCACACAAACTAGAGCATATCTACAGAATATACTGTATCCTACCCGGAGGCAGTTTTTGATATGGACAACCGCCCATGGGGGTGGGGTACATGAGCGCCAGATAAAATACTGTATAACTTATCCATGAGTTGTGCCCTGAATAAGTTTTCTATTTCTTTTTTATCATGTGCAGAAGAGAAGAGTTGCTATTTATTTTCAACCTAGGAGGTATTCTCCTTGGCTTTGTGACAGTGAAAATGTTTCTAAAATGCAAATCATTTGATTAATTTCTAAAACACTTCACAAGTCTTTAAAATAGAAAACATGACACTGAAGTTGACATCTGATTTGAAGCTTACACCTCAGCAGTTCAGGTAAATATTCTAGCTAATTCTAGCCCTTTGGTAAGGAGGTTAATGATTCTGTGAATTTGATTGCCAACAGTAGGAGGTTAAAATGATGGTGGGTTCAGAGGTGGCACTGTCAAGTCAAGTCAAGTTTATTTGTATAGCACATTTCAACAGCAAGGCAGTTCAAAGTGCTTCACGTCATAAAATCATCAATCAAGTATACAGCAAATCATCAAAAACATCAAAATCATTGAGCAAATACATATGAAAATCATTAAAATCATCAAGTAAATATCAGTGCATCAACATCATAAGGATCATCAAGCAAATATCATCAAGAAATTTAGTTCAATGTTCTACTTACTACTAATCAACTCTAAACAGGTGGGTTTTTAGTCTTGATTCAAAGGAACTCAGTGTGTCTGCTGTTTTGCAGTTTTCTGGAAGTTTGTTCCAGATTTGTGGAGCATTTAAACTGAAAGCTGCTTCTCCATGTTTGGTTCTGGTTCTGGGGATGCAGAGCAACCAGAAACAGAAGACTGGAGTGGTCTGGAAAGATGATACAGCAACAACAGGTCTTTAATGTATTTTGGTGCTGAGCTGTTCAGTGATTTATAAACTAACAGAAGTATTTTAAAGTCTATTCTCTGAGCTACAAGGAGCCAGTGTAAGGACTTTTGAACTGGGGTGACGTGTTATATCTTCCTGGTCTTCTTGAGAATGGAGGTGTCTGATTGATTTTTTTAGGCAGACCTGTTAAGACACCGTTGCAGTAATCAGTGTGACTAAAGATAAACACATGGATGACTTACTCTAGATCTTGTTGAGACATTACTTCTTTAATCCTGGAAATGTTCTTCAGGTGATAGAAAGCCAACTTTGTAACTGTCTTTATGTGCCTCTGAAGGTTCAGGTCTGAGTCCAACACTACACCCAGATTTCAGGCCTGGTCACTAGTTTCTAACTGTAATAACTGAAGCTGCATGCTGAGTCTAGATCGTTCCTCTCTTGCTCCAAAGATAATTACTTCAGTTTTGTTTCTGTTCAGCAGGAGAAAGTTTTGGCACATCCACGCATTGATTTGTTCTAAGCATCTGTTCAGTGCGTGGATGGGTTTGGAGTCACCTAGTGACATCGTGATATAGAACTGTGTATCATCTGCGTAGTTGTGGTAGCTAATCTTATTACTTGTTATAATCTGAGCTAGTGGGAAATTGTAGATATTAAATAGGAGGGGTCCCAGGATTGAACCTTGGGGTACTCCACATGTGACTTCTTGTCCGCTCCAATGAGAATTTGCCTATCGACACAAAGAAATCCCTGTTCTTTAGGTAGGATTCGAACCAATTAAGTACTATACTGTCCACTTTAGGGCAGTCTAAAATCCTAATAAAAGTCTCTTCCACATTTGTTTTGAATACTTTAATTGTAAATGTATGCCTCCTGATGTCATTGAGTATAGAAGTGTTTTAGACCCCAAATGGTTACTTTTACCTCTTTTCGAAGGCAACCCTTCATGAGGGAGGTGAAACCCCCTTTACCCCCAAGATTGGCATGGGATTAAATCCTTACAGATATCTTAAAATCATGCTGAATTAAAATTCACCTATCTCAGTCTTACCAATTACCATTGTCTGCAGCCTCTTCAGAGACATGTTAGGACCTCATGATTTACAAAAACAAATCTGTTACAATTACAATGGGAAAAAGGGTTGTTGCACTGGATTCAAGGTGAGTGAACATTTCTCAAAACCCTGAAGGGAGCAAAATTACAGAATGATACAAAACAATTAGTTTTATTAAGCCACAAGAATTAAAGGAAGGGGACTTGATTCATCCACCACAGATGGGACAGTGACAATTCCTGTTTTCTTTATTTTATTTTCTTGAATTTTTGGTTTAAAAAGGAAATAACTTGTGTATGTCCTCAGTTGACAATAAAAGCCCGCATGAGGTAAGATCAGAGTTATCTCTGTGTAACATGTTCTTTGTTCCTGTAGAGCTTTGTTGGAGAGTAGAAGCTGAAACAGAACAGGAGCAGCAGTTTAATTAAAGCAGACAGCAGTGCACTGCAGTGCTTTGACCTTCATTCTTGTCTTTCAAAGTGAAGTGGAGAAGCAGCTAATGTTGAAGGAGGCCAAAAACTTTAATAAACGACATCAATACCGATTCAAGTGAAGCAAATAAGCTGCAAGACAAAGAACCACATAATAAAGAAATCAAGATACTCAGTCTTACCCTGCAAAGATATTCAGAATCCTTGAACCTTTTATACAACAAAGTTCAATATTGTTTCTCAGGACTTTTATAAAAGAGCAACACAAGGTAATGTATTGTGAAGTGGAAAGATGCATGATTTTTGAATGTATTTACAAACAAATCAAAAAACTGTAGCATGCAAATGTATTCAGCCCCATTTACTGATACCCCTAAATAAAATCCAGTGCAACTAATAATAATAAAAAAAAAAAAACTGAAGTTCACAGTAGAAATACTTTTGCAAGGCACTGTTAAACACTATAAAATATCTGCTCAGTACAGATTGCCATTAAACTTTGTAGAACATGCATATTCTTAAAGAAAATTCAATTCAGACTCACTATTCTTTACACCACCTTGACCCTACTTTAATTTATTCTGTTGCATCTGATATATCTGATTGATATAGTAAGTTGTCACAGTTAAAAAACTAAGGGTGATCATTTGTTCAGTTTTTTTCAAATGTCTTTCACTTGCATATTGTCTCAATGTCTGGATGAAGGCTGCATAACTTCTTATTTTCTTTGATTTTTTTTTTCTTTTGCTTTAGGCACCATATTTCTGGCCATCCAACTGCTGGGAGCCTGAGAACACAGATTATGGTAAGAAAGGCTTTAAATTTTGATGGATTTCAGTTTCTTTGAAGATGTTCTGATGCAAACTTCTAATATTATTTTTTTAATATAACATTTTCATAAGGGGAACAAAAATACTAAATCGCTGAGGAAGGACTGACTGTTAGATCAGTTACATGAAGTATTATAACTCAATAATGGTTCTTCAGATAAGTCTGGATTTAGTTAACTTTGGTTGGACATCTAAATGCTTCTGATGGTCACTGGTTTGACTAAAATGAGATGATGTAATTTATCCATACTACATAAGAGGCTTATCACTACCCATTTCCATATTATTAGACTTATGCTGTATATGATCTGCAATTTATAACCCAGGTAATTTAACATTGTAACATTATGAATAATTTTACTTGTCATAAGCCTGAAGGAATCAAACAAAGAAGGCAATCCCAAGATCACATCCCAGATTTTAATTTAGTACTTCTTTAAATTTGCCATTTCACATGCTGAGATTCTGCTGATACAGAGCATGTCTTGATTAGTATGCAAACATGTAGGTTCATTAGGCTTTAAGCTACAGAAGGAATTAGTTGGACTCTCTAAGGAAGCCATCATTTCTTGATGATCAGCAGTTAGAGCAGAACTGGATCCACTTACTAAACAATCCTTGATTCCACACAGTACTCTATATGCTGTCAGAAATGATGCTAGCGCTACATGGTCGTCCAGTGCCAAAAAATATTCATAGCATTGGACTTTCACATGTGTTACTTTATAACCATAACTTCAATGTACTTTATTGGGTTTTTATGTGGTAGACCAGTACAAAGTAGGAGATGGGGACCATTCCCCCTCGTGACCCTTCAAGGATAAGCGTGTTTAGAGAATGGATGGATGGTTGGATCAGTACAAAGTAGTGCATATCTATGAAGTGGTTGGAAAAAGATGAATGATTTTCAAAACTTTTCATATAAAAATCAGTGTGTCTTTGTAATATAATAGTTCCTTTAACACTTTCTTTAACAAAATATGTTACCCTGGTACAGTTTATAAAAGGTTATATTTCAATTTTATAAAAATGTTTCCAATTAGTCTGTCAGGATATTTGTAGCTTCTTGAGTTCAAATGTTTCTCATGTTTATTTTATTTCTGTTGAACCTTTGTCAAAATTACATTGCATTTGCCTTGATCATTGTTTTTTTTTTAAACTCCTTTAATTCATTTAATCGCTGAAGTCTTAACTTTCTAAGCATTTGCTGGATATGCAATCAATCAAATGCACCTAATAGTAAAGTTATACTGAAAATAGTTGAAAACCTGCTGAAGAGTCCTGTAGTTTCAATAAACATTTCAAGTTTGCATTATGCGCCTGTATAAGCAGGGCTGCTATACTGAACATACTAGCATGGTGGTAAAGAATGCCTGAAAACTTGGCTTAGGGGAAAATTAAATTTGTCAAAGTTTAAAAGACTGCATTTCTTATGTTGTTAAATGTTTTGGATTTTACAGAAATGTCAGTAAACCTGCTCATGTTTCTTTTGTTTGCTCAGTTAATTCTGTGTTTCAAGCTTGATGTTTGCATATAGAACAACTAACTAAGATCTTGTTTAAAGCTGCTGAATGGGATGTCTTTTGACTGCATGTCTGAAAATACTTACTTAGAGCAACCCTTTTAGTCAATTTTAGCATAGATATATGTTGAAATATCAAATGTGACCAGAGCTTTTAATAACGGGGAAAATGACGCTTCGCTGGATTTGATTTGCTGTCTAAGGGAAACATTCTTGGCCTATATCTGAGGAGTTGCAGTGCTCCTTCTTGTGAAATTACCTTTAGACTTTTCATCTTCAACTATTGTCAACTTTTTTTTCCTCCTTTAATTCCTGTTTTATGCAAACTTGTATTTATAAAAAATGTTTTATGCTGCTTTATTATAGTATTTGAACAGATAATTTATTATGTTGATAACAGCAACATTTTTTTATTTTATGAGTTTTGGTAAAAACATATATGAAATACATACAGAATAAGAGTTTTTCAAACTATTAAAGTATTTAATGGCAAATCTGGCAGTGTAAATAATATGGATACCTGAATGGAAATACAAAGAAATTCTTACTAAAAAAACTGAGATTTTCATGCGTTTTCCTTTGTTTTGAAGCAAAAAAAACTTTGAGGGTTAATCAATCTCTGTTCCACCTCCTGCACCACATCATATCACATGGCTCATGGCTTTTGGAGAGGGTTTAAGAGTTTATAGTATCTTCACATCCTAATAATCTTAAAAATTGTCAAATACTTTCACATTGATGATTCTCTGCACATCTACTTGTGAGGAAAGGCCCTTAAGAGCCATAAGTCTGCACTGATAATAGGACACACATGAGCTGAAGGATCATGGGGATGTTTTTACTAATAAATTTCTGGTTTTAAACCCTCTTTTCTCAGCTATCTACCTGTGCAAGCGGACCATGCAGAATAAAACGAGGCTGGAGCTGGCAGATTATGAGGCAGTAAGTGCAGAAATGTTCCTTTAAGTTATAATTATTTTTGTTTTGATCAACTTTTGGGCAGACAAGCATTACCCCTCAAAGATTACATTGTGACAAGAGTTTGAATCTTGGTTTTATAAGAACTGTATTTAGGTATTAAACATACCTTAAATATTGGCTTACACTGAAAATTTATGAGAGAAAGTATTTCCTTTGTTCCCAACAGGAGAACTTAGCAAGACTACAGAGGGCCTTTGCAAGAAAGTGGGAGTTTATCTACATGCAGGCTGAGGCGCAGGTCAAGTAAGTGTTTACCTAGGCAGTAGACCAAGATAAAAGAACAAATAAGTTATTAATATCTGAAGTTGTCTTTCTGTGAAACAATCAGCAAGACATACAGACAACAGGTGTCTGAGCAAGAGGAAATTGTTAAGTATTTGTAAATCAGCATCCTTTTGGAATGGACCTTTACAATACATTGGTGATGAAAAATAAAAGCGCAATAGGAAATACATTTCTTCAAACCATTTTTTACTAAATTGCCTTTCCCATTTCATTTAACATGAAAGTAAAAACTTGATATTTTCCCAAAGATAACATCTTTAGATAAGATCTGTTGTTTCCAGTATATCATTTTTAGCCTTGGTTTTCCTTGTGGTTGAAATATGAATTTTTTTTCCTGGTTAAAGTACTGATAATTCACTGTATTGGAAATTTTGACAGTTTTTATCATATCATTTTGACCTGTATTCTTTCCAAAAGGAGTAATAAGAAACTGTTTTTAGGCCAAAACAAGAGTGGCCTACTGTTCTTTCAATACTGTTTTTCTGAAATGCTGTTACCTTTACGCTAGGATGCACATTTTCCAAGAAGGTCCACTTTTTGTCTCATACATCCACATAATATTTTCACCAAAATATCTGGGACCATTGAGATGTTCTTAATTAAATGTGTGATGGGCCTCTCTGTTCTTTTTGTTCAGTGGTGCTTTTTGGCTCAAAGTGTTCTCATAGATGCCTATTTTACCCACACTGTTGAATCATGAACACCAATCCTGACTGAGGCATGTGATGCTCGCAGTGCTTTAGATGTTGCTCTGGGTTCTTTCATGACCTTCTCAATCAGTCATTGACATGTACTTGGTGTAATTATGAGGGTTCACCATGATGCCATATTTTTCTCACTTGTGAATAATGGCTCTCACCAGTTCACTGGAGTCCCAAATTTGCAAAATGCTGTGCAGGACTAGTAAAAAGGATCCATATGAATTTGAAGAAGGGTGTATGAGCACTACATCTTTTAATGGTTCAACTTGTATTTGCATCTATCTTAAGTATAGATGCTTAGATTTATGCACATAGCAAGCATCCATAACTATGTAAAAGTGAACTTCCTAAGACCCTATGATATTCTGTACTCCAGTAAGTGTACATGGAAAAAATGCAATAATATAATTTCATTAGCCCCTACATAGTTTTCTTTTTTAAAAAATAAAATGAATTTTAAGGACTCCATAATCTCACCATAATTCATCTTTCTTATCCCTCAGTTCTGATTTGAATCTTTGATGCAATGATGACAACATGGAAGTTTTGTTTCTCACTCTGGCTGATCTCACTTGCAGGATTGACAGAAAAAAGGATAAAACTGAGAGGAAAATCCTTGACAGCCAAGAGAGAGCCTTCTGGGATGTCCACAGACCAGTGGTGAATTACTTTGTTTGGCTGACCAACTTATCTATTATCCACAGTCTCCGTTTACAAAGTTTCCACTGCATCATTGTAAAAACTCCTCAGCCACTGCATATATTATCAGTATTTACGGGAAAATATTTTCTGCTCCCTTTCTTTCAGCCTGGATGTGTTAACACCACAGAAATGGACATAAGGAAATGCAGACGCATGAAGAATCCTCATCGAGTTAAGAAGGTATGAAATCTATCTATCTATCTATCTATCTATCTATCTATCTATCTATCTATCTATCTATCTATCTATCTATCTATCTATCTTTTTAAAATATCACTTATGTATATGATCTCTTTTCTCAAACAGCTATAATCACTTGCACATGTTCCATTTTAAATACACTGGAACACGCAGTAGCAGATTTTTGGATATGGGCGGTACGGACATTTGCCCTATAATCTGTTAACTGTTAAACTTAGTTTTGCATTGTATTTTTTATTTTATTTATTTATTTATTTATTTTTGTAGGTGCAGTAAGGAGTTTGCCTCCCCCTGTGCTGAGCAGGCACACCCTGTTTGTTAATGAGATTAGTGGGAGCAGGTTACTTGACTGAGCTCCACAGCATATTTCCCAACCCTACATCTAAGATGATTTCCTGGATTTTGATATTTTTTTCAGAAGCCAAAGTTGTTTGGTGGTGTACAAGTTGATCTTTGATGCTCTTTCTGCCTTGAGCAAAAGTGCTTCCATCTTTAAATTCTTGTGAAAAAGTTCCAAAGGTGGTGCTAGCCCAAGGCAGCATATATATATATATATATATATATATATATATATATATATATATATATATATATATATATATATATATATATATATATATATATATATATATATAAAACATTAGCTATGAGAGAACACTCAAGTGCACATTTAACTGAATTACCTGCTCCTCTGTCTTTATTTTAAATGATCCAGTCAGTGTATGGTGTGGTGGAGGAGGGAACACAATCGCAGAGTCCCATACACACTTCGCTGCACCACTGCCGAAAAGGGACAAAAGAGGATGTAGAAAAAGAGGTAAGTATTTTTGCAAATTGTGTTGATGGCATACCTCTTATATCCTGACAGAGTGTATTGCTTGTTATCACACCAGAGCTCTATCAGCTGAAATAGTAATACTGACAGGAGATGGACCCTGCCAACCAAATCAAACACATCTTTATAGTAAACACTCTTATCTGTAAAAGAACTGACATTGAATGGGTTTCTCTCCTGCAGAAAAAACTCATTCAATGTCAGCTCTCATTCTTCCTTACTTTTTGCTTTAACAACAGCAAAAAATAAACTTGATTTTTTTTCTTCACAGATCTTATTTCTGAACACCCAGCTAGATCGTCACTGTTTGAAAATGTCCAAAGTTGCTGAAAGGTAAAAAAAAAAAAAAAAAAAAAAAAATGTTCACCTCACAGATATAATGAAAATAACACTTAGCCAGGTTCTTAAAGGCTGCACAGTTTCAAAGCAACCTCAACTTTTCTCAATAGGGAGGCAGATTTTCTTTTCTTTTTTCGGTATATTTATATTCAATGAACAAATGCTCTACTGGGTTAGCTTTTTCTCTGTTACAGCAGGAATAGAGATCATTTAAAATTTTGATGCTCCATCTCATCCTTTGGTGACTGCAGTTATTGCAGAGAGTCTGCAATAAAAACAGAAGGAGGAAATAAAATTTTAGAAGTGTTTATGGCACTTGTGGGATAAGAGTGGTGAGAAATCCCAGACAGTTACTGAAATTGAAGCGATACCTCGATTTTCATCAGAGAATGTCAAAATAATATATTTTAAAAATGTTTTAAAACAGTGGTTTGGTTTGAAGCAGGACTTTTATAGTTTGGAGTTGTATAATAACAAAATAAAAAGAACAAAATAAACATCCCTTGTATTTTTACTGCATCTTTAGATTAAGAATGTATATCAAGTGTGTGTTCCATTTGTACTTTAAAAGCCAATTTTTAGAGATGAAAAAATAATTGGGAAATTCCCCTTAAATTTGGATTAGAAGTAGTAGAGGTTGGATGTTTCTCACCAACTTCTAAATCCAATATGGCTGCTGTTTATTTAAAATTATTCCTGCAGTAATATTTGCTCTCTTGAAGCCATTCGACATTCCTAGCACTATTCAACTTCTTTTAGTTAATGTTTTGCTGTAGTGGCTTAAATGCAGAGAGTTACACTGTTATTGCCATGTAAAAATAGTTAACCTAGTCACTAAGCATAAATTAGATGATATGTCACTGAGGTGCAAGTTTTACCTTTGAAGTCAACGCAGCATTAAGTAGTTTCCAGCACTTGCTCTTGGTCCACTGACATCCACATTTCTTAAATATGCATCCCACATATGACATGTTTTCGACTGAAGCAAAGATTAATGTGTCTAAACAGTTCATCTTTTTAGATGCTTGTGCTTTACATCACAGTTCAGCTTGTAATTTGCCTCATCTTTATTTTCTAAATAGCTGTGACCTAAGATTCCTCTTAGTAATAATGAAGCCAGCCCAAATATGACCACTTGTACTTCAATGGAAAATGAACTAAACCTGTATAATGCTTTTCTAGCCATGCCTATCACTCAAGGGACTCTTAGGCTCCAAGTTACATTCAGCCATTCATACTCATAAATGCTTACACATCTAAATACAATTACCCAGCACCTGTAAGCAACATGGGAGTTCAGTATCCAGCCAAAGATGACACTTAGAGCCTAGGTGGAGGCAAAATTACTAGAAGACCTTTGTTCCTGCAGAACCATGACTTGTGCCAGAGTTTAAGAACCGTAATTTTAGTGTACATCAGTGTTTTTTGATCTCATCCTTTTTGTGCATCCATGTGTGTTTTTGTAAACCAGTCTGATAACCTACACTGAGCAGTTCATGGAGTATGACCCATTTGTGACCACACCAGAACCATCCAATCCTTGGACCAGTGATGATGCCAGCCTCTGGGATCTGGAGATCAGGTACAATAGCAGAGACATCATCAGTTTTAGCTTCAAAGCCAGTTAGCATTCTTAGAAACTAACCAAAAACTGTTTAATACATGTGTATGTTTCATATTTAGATTTTAAGGAACAAAAGGGTTGAAGTTGAAAAAGTTTCTCTCTCTTTTTTATTTTTTAAGAAATCACTCAAAACCTTGTAGACCTTGTGTACTTGCTGGTCTAAATAGAATTAGATGGAACTCCTAATGCTGCAAACAATGTTTCTTGTCACCTTTTGTTTTTAGTTGTTATTTTAAATATTTTTATTTCTGACATTCAAACCTTTTCACATGTGGAATGAAGTTCCTGAGTTAAACTGTTCCTACAAAAAATATAAAAAGAAAAAAAAGAAAGAAAAAAAATCTTTGATCAGATTTTTCATATTTTCTTACACTGATTCTGAGCAGCAATGCATCTTCACATTTTTTCATGAGCTTGACCAGCCATTTGGTGACGAAATCATTAGACCTGTGGGGAATCTGTGAATGCAAGTATGGCTTGTTCACCCAAAAACATCAGAAAAGGTGTTGTAATTATGGAGCTTTTTAAGCTATGATTTAAATTCAACATTTAGTGCCTATTCTATTGGAAACCCCTTGGTGAAGGCACAAAGCCTTAATTAGTATTCCAGGCTACCATTACAAGATGAAGACAAAAAAAACACTCCAAGCAAAAGGTTACTGAAAAGTAAAAGTCGGGATGGAAAAAGAAAATTTCTAAGGCACTGAACATCCCCTGGAGTCCAGTGAAATCCACTGTCAAGAAATGAAAGGAATGTAGCAGATGTGTAAATCTGCCTTGATCATGCTATCTGTCCTCACAAACTGTGTGACTGTGCAAGAAGGAGAGAAACGAGAGAGGCCACCAGGACACCCATGACAATGCTGAAGCAGTTACAAGCTTCAGCAGATGAGATGGGAGAGCATACAACTGTTGCCCAGCTATTTCACCAGTCAAAACTTTATGGGAGACAGGGAAAGCCATTGTCGAAGAAAACTCATATCAAGACTTGACTAGAGTTTGCCAAATGGGAGACTCCATGGTCAAGTGGAAGAAGGTTTGTCTGGTCTTTTTGGCCATCAGACAAAACGCTATGTTTGGCAGTCCCCAAACAATGCACATTACCACAAACATACCATCCCCACTGTAAAGCATGGTGATGGCATCATCATGCTGTGGGGGTGCTTCTCAGCAGCAGGTAAAAAGATTGCAACAAAATATAGGGAAACAGTTTTGTAAGGAAGGTTGGAGTAAAATCGCAGTGTCCAGACATGCAAGCCTGACTGAGACCTACCCCAGCAGACGCCATACTGTGATGGCAGCCAAAGGTATAGCTACTAAATACTGACCTGAAGGGGTGAATATTTATGCAGTCACTTATTTTATGTTAAATATTTTTATGTAATTATCATTGTTTTGTAAAAGTCAGTTTTCATTTTGACATTAAAGTTTTTTTTGTAAATTCTTTTGTCATAAAAGCATAATTTTATTGATCATGATTGATTTGTAAAAGCAATAAAAAGGGTAAACCAGCTAAGGGAGTGAGTACTTTCATTTGACTCTGTATAAAAATGTAATGGTCTTGATGTCGTCGGGAGCTGAACAGTGTCACAATGGAAGAATCTACCTCCTATCTAGAGCAGAATAGGAATAAACAAGCAATTAGAGTACACAGTTTGTTCTGCATAAAAATGCAATATGTGCAGCCATGAATAGCACGATACCTCTTGTACCAAGAACAGCATGAATCACACACTCCAAATAAAATACATTCAAAAGCTTCTGTGTATCTATTATTTTGTTTCCAAAGACATTAATGAAAGCTGAATTGTGCCAGAAAGTGCCCAGCAACAAGACAAGAATTTAGCCATTCCAATGACTGTGGCAACAGGGATTTTTTTTACAACCTGTTTGCAATCCAGACTCTCTTGTTTAATTTGCTTCTTTGCTGCTTTGTCTTTATTACAGTCTAATTTCTTAAAGGTGCTTTTTTTCTGTTCCAGAAATTCATACAGCCACGTGGTGTTACTGATAGTTTGTTGAATTATTAATAAACAATACAGGAAATGTGGAGGGTGAGCACCGGTCTCAACAAGTTGGACTGTGTTCTGAACTGCTGGCCTCACTAAATAATAAAGGAATTAATTAGAGTAGACACGTAATCAAGGAGCCTCATGCATCTTAATAATTCATATGAATCACTTAAAATTTGGCATAGAAGAACGTATTCCTTGTGGAAATCTAAGCGATGTGATTCCAGATGAACATTGCCATTATGTGGAGCTTTACAGTCACTAATATTCCAACAACACTTTCCTTTTGCCATGTCAAACACAAGCATGATTTTAATTTGGAATGCGTTTTTCTCTTTTTGGGGTTTATTTATCAAACACCCAACACTGCTTCTCTGAGATATCTTCCTCTTCTGTACTCTACTTTTTTGTTATATTAATTTTTTTTTTTTTTTTTTTTAAAGATGGACATGTTTTAAACTGTTTTCATTTTCTCTTCACCCCCTCTCATCTCTCCCAGCAAAGAACCCAGTCAGCAAAGGGTAAAGAAGTGGGGTTTCTCCCTGGAGGAGGCCCTGAAGGATCCAGCAGGACAGGACCTGTTCCTCAAGTTTCTAGAGTCAGAGTTTAGCTCGGAGAACCTGAGGTGAGCCAAAACAGAAGCTCAGGTGATCTACAAAACCAGAGGATGAATGGAAATGCTTTAACCAGTTTTACAACCAGAGTATCGTTCAGAAAGATGTCATTCTGAAAGTATTGTCAATTACCTGTATCAATCCACATTACAGGTTGTTGAAAAATATGAATCTAAGTGTGCAAGAGAAAAGTTTCACAGTTTAAATTGATATTCAATGAAGAAATATTTCCATTTACAAGTGGTGCACAATAAATCACAGATATCCTTAACTTTGGGTGATCAGCGATCGGTGGGTATTTACATGTGAAACTGATTTTAACCACAAATCTTATCTACCTCCGCAAAGTTTCCCCTTTTACTCTGCTGTGGGAGAGGGCTGACTGACAGACCCGGCCACCAGGTCACGACTGAATGTGCGTGATTAACTACTGTTGCGAAATTTGTAACTTTGTAGCTATATTTAGCAACTTTTTCTCCTTTACCTCCAAGTTAATGTGTTAGTTTTGGAGAAGCTGTTTATTGATTTGCAGAGAAAATATTAAATTCATCATTTAGACATAAAGATTTACACAAAGCATACTGTTCTGCCTTTCATGCTCAAAGCAGCAATAAATGTTTGTGTTTTTGTACTGTGAGAGTTAGAGGGAAGGAGTGGTAGAGATGAACTACTCCAATTGAGGATGTTGATGCCTCCGAGCCTGATAAAACACAGAAATGCACACACAGCAAGATGGAGAGGAAAGATATAGAACTGTTCAACCATCAGCTGTCCCACAAGAATTCTGACTCCAGTCTCTAAACCCTTAATTGTGTTTGGTTTTATGAGGAAGCTTTTGGAGCATTTCTAGAGAAACTGAGAGAGAATCAGAAAAGTAGACCCCAGAGGTGTTAGTCTGTATATTGCTAAGCCAGTTCACCGATCAATAGAGAGAGAAACTGAAATTAGAAGTAGTCATCCTGTGGCTTTCTGCTACCTCTGCTGATTAACGATCTTAATCGCTAGGATGTTTGTGGGATTGCTCTGAAAATATGTGTTCAAAACACATTTATTCTCATGTTAGTTTTCAAATATCTTTTAAGCATACTTAAAAGAATGTGAATATAACTGTTTTCAGCTGGGGTAAGTGAAAGTAAGACTAGCAAAACATTAGCCAAAACATTTATTTTAATTAAAGACATGCTATAAGGGTGTAATGAAAGTTGCAGCAGTCAGATTCTAGGGCTGATTTCTGATCTCCAGGGTTTATAAGGCTCTGAGCAACCCATGGCGAGTTGGGCCAACTTCCATATTTCCAGATTTCTAAACTTTTTTTTAGCCTTCCTGTTGCAAGCAGTCCTTCATTATTTATATTAGTTGTTGAAGTGACCTTGAGGAGCATGTGAAAGAGTAGTGTTAATGTTTTAAAACAGAGAAAATTATTGCAAAGTTCACATATTAAGCTATCTTAGACATTGTACTGCAGATATTAGTGCAGCTAGCTTTACTTAAGCAGCAATTTCCATGTCTTCAAGGAGAATCCAGATCTTTATATTAACACTGAGATGTCCAAAAGGCTGTCAGTATTTTCCAATACAGTAAGAGATTGAAAGCTCAAAATGGTTTAACAGCCACTAAACCTTGTTCAACCTTCTAATCTTTTAAAAATCTTGCGCTTTCTTGCAGCCTGAATGAACCACAGACATGTTTTGGAATATTTTATAGAATATTTTCCTTTTAAATAGCTCCTTATATATCCGTCCTTCCTCTGATTTCATGTTAAACACCTTACTGATAATAATAGCTAAATTTGAGCCTTCTTTCTGCAGTAACATCCAAACCAAAGTATTATGTTGTCATTGCAAGATGAGAGCATTTTCATGTGGTGCACTTAGGGATCTAAAAACAATTCATTTTTTAAGCAGCCAGTCGCCAATCAAGGCTGATCAACATGCAAAGTGGCCTATCCCAGTCATCTGTAAATTATTTTTAAGTATATTGCAAATTAAATACATTACAAGAACACATCCAACAGAAAGAGGCCTAACAAAAATTAAAACAGAACTTCTAAGATATAGAAGAAGATTTAAATGCTTTTATATAACTTTTTGTCATCTTTCACTTTTTTCACCTGACAAACCAATAATGCATCTGGTAGCTGCAGCTCTAAAGCCTAAAATACACAATGAACAGCATTCTTCTAAATGAAAGCGATGTGGACCTGATTCGGTTTCAAGATTTAATACGAAAGTGCTCTCGAGAGGACAGCTTCACAAAGCGTATTAAAGTACATTCAGACCTCGACAGGAGTTTAAATCGATTTTCTGAGCTTTGGGTTAGAGAACGGCATTAAATGAATAAAGTACAACACAACAACAACTACCAGGTGAAGAAGCACAGGCTGATAATGACTAGCAAACAAATACAGAGCAAGACAGTGTTAAGTTGCTCACCCTTGAAATGTCCAATTTGCTTTTCGGAGAATACAAAGGCAACAACAAGGACACACTCATAAATCACTCGAAACATTAGTTTTGTTCGCATGTGGGATTTACCTTTCCGTTTGTTCAGATATGAAGTATTCAGCTTTTATAGGACTTAGCAACCTGTCACTTCAGAAAGAAATACAGATCTGTAGCTGAAGGGGAAAAAAACACCACTTTTGATGAGACATTTTAAACAGTTGATGTGCATCTTCTATTCCCCTTGGTCTTGACTTTGGATTTTGTGATTGTACAGACCTTTCTAACATGCATCAAAAGCTTTCAGATGAAAAAAATAAACCTGGCCAAATTATCCACTTTGTCTTTTCTGATTTGTATTGCAGGTTCTGGCTAGCAGTACAGGGTCTGAAGAGGGTTCCCCAGCAGGATGTTGCACAGAGGGTGCAAGACATTTGGGCAGAGTTTCTGGCAGAAGGAGCACCCAGCTCCATCAACCTGGACTCACATAGCTATGAAATCACCAGCCAGAACCTGAAAGACCCCGGACGATATAGCTACGAGGATGCCCAGGTAGGAAGAGAACAGAGGAAACAAAAAAAAAGGTATAAAACGCACTGAAATTCATTCAGATGTGTGGCTGGAGATTTGGAAACTACTCAAATGAGCTCATTATACAAACTTTTATGTAGTGTATTAGCAGAGAAAGTAATATGTTGTCATTTAATAGTTTGGAACAAGAGAGCAGTGATTAAAATCAAGATGTTCTTCTGGGTTTTTTCAAACATTCAGTCATTAGATTCTAGCATCAAACATTTTATTGCCAATTGTCTGTCGATACACCAGCATGTTCTCTTGCTTCTTGAACCCTAGTGGTAGTTTTTGATATTTGCGATGTGGTTCACTGCCAAGGACAGCTGGCTTTGGAACTGGCACAATAACCATATAAATAAAACAAATCATAACATGTAAACAAGCAGCATTACTCAGTGTAAAGTTTTCTAAAAGTGAGATTCACACATTTTCATTCACAACACTGTGCACAGGACAGAGAAACTCAATTAAGTCAATTGATCCCACATCGAAAGCTGAGACAGAGTTCTTTTGAAAACTGGTGTTCAGTCTTTCTAAAATCAAAGAATGAAAATGTCAATTTGTAGCTTTACAGGATGAGTGTCTGTAGGACTCAGCTTCAAGTAAAGCTAAAAGGCCACTGACTTTATCTTTACACTTAACAATGTTGAGCAGTGCCAGAGTACTGCTGTGCCTCTGGATTCATTCATAATAAAATATTTTATATAGGTCCAAATTGGTACTGAAAGGTGCTCCTAATGGCTTTTAGAGACTGTAATTTTCTTTTAAAGTGTATCTATTCAAGTGATTCTTGTCAGATGCTTCTTCAAAACCTACATGCTGCACCATTGTCTGCCTGATTTGTCTTTCTTACATGCTTCACCAGAGTTAATGAAATTGAGTTTGTATTGTGGAGTAATTTCTAGAGAATACGCTTTTCTGAGAGACGGCTGAACCAGTGAGTGTGGGGAGACATGTTTGAGGCTGTGTCTATCAAATTTCCTCTTCTGCTACAGACCTATAAAAAAAGACTTTAATAAAGAAAAGGTTTGCCCTATCGGTTGCTTGGCAGTGCACTGCAACCTTCTTTACCCTGCAGAAATCCTGTTTAAATTTCTCTTCTGACTTGGCCATTTTTTTTGTGTGTTTGCTCAAAGCCATATAGAGATTTATTACTCACACCAGAGTTACAGGTAATGATATTTCCTTTTCATATCATTCTGTTTCCTGTTCATTTAGGACCATATTTACAAACTGATGAAAAGTGACAGCTATCCACGTTTCCTACGCTCCAATGTGTACCAGGATCTGCTAATGGCAAGGAAGAAGGTGAGTGTATTTGTCATCTGTGTGTGGGTCATTTGTTTAGTTTGGTGTCCCATTACAACCATACCATATTTCATTTGCAATAGCCTCTTTCACTCTGACACTTCAAATAAAATCCAGTGCAGCTGATTGCCATCACACATCACCTAATTAGTAATTATTTATTCTCAGTATAAATATTCTTAGTTCTGTGAAGTTTGTTAGAGAACATTATTGAACAAACAGCATCATAAAAACCCAGGACCACACCAGATAGGTAGGGACAAAGTTGTGGGGAATTTGAAAGTATAGTTGGGTTATAAAGCAATAACCAAAGCTTTGACTGTATCACAGAAACTGACAAGCCAGGTAAAAAGATCCTTTGTCACAGAAGCAGGCAAGAGGCCCATAGTGACTGTGGAGGAGCTGCAGAGATCCATAGTTAAGGTGGGAGAATCTGCTGACAACCATTAGTTGTGGACTCCTTTTTGAACAGTGGCAAGAAGAAAAGCCATTGCTGAGACATCCATTAGAAATCCTATAATCCTATGTGGGGTACAAAACTCACACTGCATATAACCCTATAATCCCCACTGAAAAAAATAATGGTAATGGTAACATCATGCTGAGGGATATTTTTCTTCAGTAAGTTCAGCTGCACAGAGTTGATGGGAATCAAAATAGAGCCAAATACAGGGAACTCCTGAAAAAAAACCTTTAAAGAGCTGCAAAATACTTGAGACTGGGGGAAGATGTTTATCTTCCAGCAGGACAATGAGCCTAACCATACAGCCAGAGCTGGAATGGTTTATATCAAGTGTATGACCTCACAGCCTGCACCTAAATCCAAATGATCAGATGTGGCAGAACTCAAAACTTGCTTTTCATAAATGCTTTATTCATTCTAAGCTTAAGCAACGTTTTCAGCCTCTAGTGAAAGATGGTTCTACAATGTATTGACTCAGGGCAGCTACGTACTAAATACATACTAGTACAATATCAGTCACTGCATTTCCATTACAAAGGTATACTAATCTTTGTCGATTTTCTCCTAATGTTAAAAAAACATAATCTTGCACAATCTGTTGTGATCTTTGTGGTTTGCGCCAGTGGTAACAAACAGTTGTTAATCATGTGACCCGTGTGATGTGAAAATAAACAATTTCAATACGGCCAACAAACCACCTCATCCTAGCCCCAAAACATTTTCTTGAAAAAGGAGATTTTTTTCGAAAATGGCGTGTTTCCATTATGCACATTTATTTTCGTAATTTTAATTTGCGCAATTTCAAGGTTAATGGAGTGTCACCACTACTGACACATCATATATTTTCTTTGGTAAAAAAAAAAAAAAAAAAAAAGTAAAAATCATGAATAATTCTGTTTTACTGATTATTACTTTGTTTTTTTTTTGTTTTTTTTTTTACCTTGTGTGTGCTTGTAGCTTTGTTAAATAAAATGAGTATAACTTCACTGCTTTTCCTTTTCCTGCTTTCTATGACCCGGTAGCCTGAAACAGAGCAGGGACGACGCACTTCTCTGGAGAAGTTTACTCGCAGTGTGGTAAGAGTCTTGTTGCCTCTCCTGAAACTTAATTAAAAACAAGCCAGTGAGTTGTACTAACTGCTGCTGTTGTAACTTCCAGTAAGGGGTAGATAATGTGTTTATCTGAAAGCAATAATAGTGGAGGATTGGCTATTACGATCTTCAATAGTAAAACATTAAGCAGATGAATATATTTATCATATTTGCTCAGTTTTGTGGAGGCCACACAATGAATTTTTACGTGAGGAACTTGATTTAGTAACTTGTTCCTTAACTGCACTTTGGCTCCTTCCCTGAGGGGACTCCATCTTTTAACTATGTTCTCATTGAAAAGATTTGAGATTAGCTGACTTGTCTATGGCACTAATTAGTATGTCCAGAAGTATCACTGTGAGAAAAGAATTGCTATTAAGAATACAGGGAGGATATTAAGAATAAATTTAACAAAGAACGATTAAGAGAGTGAAAAATAATTAATGGGATTAATAAATTCCTGCTTTGGAGCTGTTTGCTTTGCTCTGTAAAGGAATTATTTCTTCAAACCTGAATTCTTCAGAGTGCAGCTATTACTAAAAAGCATTTTTATTGCAACAATCAGTTTTATTTTAATTCATTTCTGAGATTATTTCAAAGTATAATCTGTCCTTGGATCTTACTATATTTCTTGAATCAGACCGTTTGTGTTTCTTCCTATTCTGTCATGGTAAACTATCATGTCATCAGCTCACGTGCATGTCTGATATGTAAAAATCGCAAAACAAACAGTAAAAATCTGTAAGTGGCAAATAGTTTAACAAGGCACTGTATCTCTTTTCCTCTCCATCTGTACCCAGGGCAAATCGCTGACAGGCAAACGACTCACAGGCCTCATGCAGTCATCCTGACAAGGTCTGGATTCAGAGTAGGAGGAATAATACCCAAAGCAGATGCTTACAGATGAGAAGCTTTAGGAAAAGGACTCTTGTGTGTGTAGCACTGGGAGGCGGATGAAGGTGCCAAACAAGCTAAGACTGCTGAATTGGAAACTCAACATATCTGGATCACACCTCAGATAAAGGGAAGAGGACCCAACAGCATGCAATAAGTCACCAGATCTGGCACAAGACGGGTGCTGTTATGGTATAAACGATTTACAGCGACTCTGCTTTGGAGATTTCCGTTCAGAAGCCTGTATCAAACAACATTTGGCGATTTTTCTCCAACTACACTCATTTTATTATGGTAGCTGAAGAGGTTAATGCTTTACTTTCAGTGATATTTATGTGGAATGCTTGAATGCCTTGACTGATGTCAAAATGAGACTTAGATTTTTGCTGTAGCTTGGTGTTTTATCTCACTTCACTAGGATGTAAAAAGGGAAAGAGGATTGACGGGTTTACAATAATCAGCACTTGAAGATAATGACAAGTAGAGTAGTGCATTTTAGTAAATATTTAAATACTTTAGTGATTGTTTCCTTGACTATGGAACAAAAAGTAGGGATTTAAAGTATGTGCTGCTCAGAATTTAAGCAAAGGGCATGCCAATACTAGTTACCAATATTTTAACGGGTTTAAGAATCATAATAATCTCCATGTTAGGCAGTTATGGGAAAGACCACAAACACCAGTTATAGGCTATGTAAAAATGCATTTTCTATTACTTAGAATGGACCCTTTTTTTAATCAAACAGCTGTCATTTTTATCTTTGGCACCAGGTAGATAAACTTCATACAACAACACAAATACTTACTAGCTAGATGAAATAGAAATTTTACTTGTGATGTCCATTCCTTTACACAATCTGTTGCAGCAGCATATACATGGCTGACCTTAAAGCACGACCAGATTATGCACTTAAGTGATCCACATACAGTTCCAATCAGCAGTTTAAATCTTCTTATTACCACAAATGTCAAATTTGTATTTGACAAATTTCTGGCTTCTAATGAATTCCTTGAGCCATTTTTTTTTCCTAGGATGGAATGAGAATACAACATTCAACAGCAATTATGTAAAAAAACAAAAAAATAAGAATCATAGCAAGTTAATGTTTTTTATTCATTTTGTATTTTCTTAATCAACACAGTATCAAAGATATACATACAGGCTAAGCATACAGTCCTACCCATGTTTGGTGATATGTTCTATTGCAAGTTTGTACCAATCAACTAGCTTCTGCATGTTCCTGCCTGGATATTTGATCATTCTTCCTGGTAGAGTTCATTTAAATTTGTCAGTTTCCATGTACAGACTTGGCTTTTAGATATAATCCACAACTTTCTCAATTATCCCAAAATGCACATCAACACTGGTTTTGTAATGGATAAAGCATGCTAACTTTAAGCTTCTTGAAACTTTTAGATGTTTGCCCTGTTCAAAATTTGTGGGCTGTGCGTAAAAGGAGGTTTGTGGTGGGATATCAACCAGTTTGAATGGGTTCTACCAATTCTGGAAGTCATCAAATATTCAGCCAGAATTTTGGCAGAAGCTTGTTGTAGGGTACAAAATCTTTGTGATGTGTATGTAAACATTCATTTAAGCCTGTATGTATAATTTTGATCTTGGGTGGATTAGATCACTTTCTAAACTAGATCCTAACCTGTGCATCCACTTCACGGAAGTTGTATGTTCTATAATCCTTACCAATTAAAAGTCAAAAAAGACATTCATCCCTATGCTGAGTGTATGTAAACCTCTGACCTGAGCTGGACACAGAGGTGTATAAAGGCTGGTTGGTAAGTCAAACAGTGGCTTATTTTACCTTTTTTTTTTTTCTCTAGTATTTTTATGCTCTTGATAGCTCTTCCACCTACTCTCCTATCTTGGAGTAAAATGTTCCCCATGCCAATAAATGCCACACAAACCCAAGCAGTGCTGTGAGTTTTTGAACTGTAATAGGACATATTAAGTTAACAAAAATGTTAGGATTTTTCTTGATTGTTTAGTTAAAAAAAAAAAAAAAAAAAAAAAAAAAAAAAAAAATCCTAATTTTCGTACATGCTTTTAAAAATGCCCAAAGGAACACTTTATTGGGAATATTTAGGAAACTTAATTGTTTCTGGTATCTGGCCTGTGTGAGCAGTGACTGATGGCCTATGGTCCAAACTGTCTGAGGGTTTTGTAAAAATTGAGAGAAATGAAATGAAAATGCTTACCAAAACCATATAAAGTTCTATTCTTCTCATTACTAAACCTAACTTTGCACACTTAATATAGATGTGTACTAAAACCCAGTATTAAAACTAGATGTCTACTCATTCACAGGTGCATCAGTGCTTACTTGACCATTTAAAAGCATTCCAGAAGTTCAAACAGCTGTTACTGTAAACCAGTTCTGTGGATAGGTTGTACTCATTGTCTTCTAAACATTCCACTTTAAACAGCTGCAGCGAAAATTTGTGGGCTGATGTCTTACCATCTTTTCACCCTATGTAAAGAGGACCATGATAATAAACAAGAATGCACAATGGAGATGGATTTTGAAACCTTCTTTAATTCTTGCAGATACTAATTCATTGGACTCCACATAAATATAGCGGTAAGTGCTTGGTTTTGGACTATCGGTATATAGGTACTTTCATGCAAAGCACTCTTGTTTTGCTGTTGCAGAAAGTACATACTGCCCTCTACTGCATTTAACCTGCAAGTGCAGATGTCAACCTTTTTGGTTACTAGGGCAACAAATGTAAAAATTGCAACTTCAATGTTATGCAAGACTTAAGAACGTTAACATTTGAAGTTATGGTCTTATATTTTACTGTAAGTAGGTGATTAGTAAACTATTTTAGAGTAACACAAAGGCTGTTGTTTGAAGCATGACAGTATTTTTTTTTTTTTTTTTTTTTTTTTTTTTTTTTTTTTTTTTTTTTTTTTGTGAATCAATGCATTTGCTTCATCCAGTTCATGTAGCAGGACTCTCACTCTGTCTGGCCCTCCAATGGGTGCAAGGTAGAATACAAGCTGGACAGAGAATGTGCAAATTCCACACAGACTTCAGGTAAAGGTTTGTCATACTTCACACTGCAAATTTTTCATTTATTTATGTTTTCTGTTCCTTAATACTGCAAACTTAACCATTGGGCAGGCCTTTTTAGACTTTAAGCTTAGATCCAGTTCATCTGGTATAGAAGTTTTCATACTTTTTCTAAGTATACAGTGTCTTGCAAAGTTGTTCATTTGGCTTTAACTTTTCCACATTTTGTCAAGTTAGAACTGCAAACGTCAGTGTATTTTATAGATATTTTATGTAATACCGTAACAAAGTAGTCCATAGTTGTGAATTGAAAAAAAATGCATAGTTTTCAAAGATAAAGCTGAAAAATGTGGCATGCAGATTTCAGCTTGTCCGAGTCCACTCTTTCTATAAACAATGTTTTGTTGAAACAGCAGCTATAGGTCTTTTGGAGTATGCCTCTATGAGCTTTGTATATCTTGAGGCTGAATTTTTAGTCTGTTCTTTGCAAAATAGTTAAAGCCCAATCGGAGTACATGAAGATCATCTATGAAGTACAAGTTACCAAGCCACAGATTCTCAATTTTATTTGGATCTCAATTGACTGGTGCATTCTAACCAAATCCTTTTAGTTAAAGTATTTCATTGTAGCTCTGGTTGAATGTTTATAGCTGGCTTCAACCCAGTCTTAAGTCTTTTGAAGTCTCCCACAGGTTTTGTTCTGCAGTTGCTCTTTATTTAGATCGAGTCATTCATTAAGTTTGTGTCACTAAAAAAAGAAGAGCCTCACCACAGCATTCTGCTGCCACCACCATGTACATGGTGATGTATAGTGCTTTCCATGTAGTTTAGAAAGTTACATTTTCATCTCATCCTAGTAGAACATTGTTTTTCATGCTTGCTGTGTCCCAGCAGTTGCTTTCTTCTTGCTACTCTTCTGTAAGTGCCTGAACTGTGGAGTGCACAACAAATAATTGTCAGAAGATGCTGCCACCTAAGCTGTGGATCTATGCACGTCCTCTAAAGCTACCATCTGCCTCTTAGGGCTTCTCTGATTATTGCTCTCTTTGCCTTTCTTGTCAACTTGGGTACATGACAATGTCTGCCTAGGTTTGCAGTTGAGACACACTTTCCTTTTTCAGACTAAACATTGTTTAAAGGCATTTCATTTATAATCTGACTTTGCTTTAAACTGCTACTCAACTTGGTCTTCATGATGCTTTTTGTTCATATGTAACTTATATGTTATAGAGTAATTAAATTACACACTAGAACTTTAAGAATGAGTTATTACTGAAGGCAACTGGTTGCACTTTATTTAAAGTTAAAGTAAGAGAGGCTGAATACAAATGCACACCAGATTTTATTGGTAAAACATTTTTAAAGCCATGCATTGTTTTTCTCCCACTTCACAATTATGCACACTTGTCAAAAAACAGACTTCTTAGATTTGGGAAGTAAGTATTTAGTCTCATGCTGACTGTCTAAGTTTGCACAGTCTCAAATTTTAAAGTTACATCTCAATGCACAGAGACAGCAACCATCAATGCAAGACTTAGAACTTTGTGGAGAAATGTTTACTGTGAAGAATATCACTAACAAATCTTTTGTAGTTGGTTTGGTTGGATTTCATGGCTAAGTTTCATCTGGTTTAAGGTCTGGATACTGACTAGCGCACTCCATGGTTGTTTTAGCAGCATATCCTGAGTCATTGTCATGATGAAAGACTCATCCATGACCAGTATAAGTTCTGTTCATATGAGGAATCAAATACTGAACTCACCTGATGACACGCAAAGAAATTTTTGCATAGATTTTGTCAAGATTAAAATTAAGCAGCAACAGAGTTCAGGTGCTGTGATTTTGTTTGTAATTGAGCAAATATAGATGGTCAGCAGGGGATCAAATACTCATTTATCCTGCTGTAAAATAGACATTACTTAGTAAGAATTACAAATTTATTAATCAGAGCCTTCAATAAATTCAAAGCCCCTCCAACAGATTATAGCTGTGTGATTTAAACTTAACTTCAAACAATTCTGTGATAACACGGATCTTTTGGTACTTTAAACCAGTTGCAAAAATGAAAGGGAAATTAGGATCTGAACTGTCAGCTTCAAACACAGATCTTGCCTAAATGTAGTAAACTCCATGCTTTATAGGGTTAGGGTAGTGTTAGGCAGCCCCAGCAGGACAGGATAGAGGCTGGACTCCTTTAATCTCCAGGGCCTTGTTGAACTGCACATCCATGGTCTTAGAGGCCTTAGTGATCTTCAGGTTCCTCATACAACCTCTGAAGGATGAGCTGGTAGAAAGAGCTGTCTGGTGAACTCCAGCTGAGGAAAATGTATTCACAGGTAAGTTATGTACATTAGGAATGTTATATATTTTACTTTTAGACTGTTTATACTAAATCGTTTTAGGAAACTGCCATACCAGGATATCCTCCAACATAGATGGGGTCGTTGGTATCACAGGTGTTGGAGCGAGCATTAGGAGACTGTGCTTGGCTCTTTACCCCATCAACCACCAGCTCCAGCCTGTGGCGAAGCTTGTTGGCAGTGACGCTGTGCCACTGGCCATCACAGAAGCTCTTTCCTTCAGGCACATGCTTTGCAGTGATTCGGCCAGCTCCGTTGTCAACATGAAACAGCAGCTAAATGAAAGAAAAGAACATTGGGGAATCAGGAGGGAGTTTAGTGTAAATTTCACAGCCTGGAACTAATTAAAATCTTTTCCAGCATGTTTAAACAATATCAATATTTTGACATGTAACCTTTGGATGAGATGGTTGCTATGTTATAATATCACAGTCGGCTGTAACCTTGCACATACAGAAATCCTCATAGTTTAGATTTTTTTGACGTTATGGGCAATGGTTCGTTTTCCTGTAGTTGGTGTATGTAACTTCATAGTAAGTTTGTTGGAAAAAGAAATTAGAGTGGTGGAAGGCTGACATCTACTCTGATGATTACAACATCCTTTAACCATGTAAAACTAAATTAGCAAAGGCTGTTGGCTCCATCAATCTGCACAGATAATACCCAAACTATACTAGGAAAAGCACAGGAACCCAGCATCTTTGATGCCGGTGTACAAATAAAGCCTGTAGCGAAACTCAGAACCCTTCTCATAGTGGACTTAGACCAGACTTTTAAGTCGCAGCTGATACACCTGCCAGCAACACCCCTTTAATTGGATGAGAAAATTGCTACTAAGTACAACTGATCTCCTGTGTGAGTTAATAAATGCTACTGTATTTCTTGGATATAAACATTTTAAATTGTCAAAACTGCTTAAGATAAAATGAGGAATCAATCTAACTAGCTGTTAGTCTTCCATACGCTCCCTGCAACAGCACATGCTTGAGAAAGAAATTCCTGAAGACAGGAAGCTCGATTAAGCCGTTGGCTTGTAAAGCTACACTAAGCTGCTTTTCTCTGACTCAGTCAAAAACTTGGGTCTAAAAATAAAAAGTCCACAACACTGTTTCCCTGTCTTAGTTTTTGAGCACCCTACACCAGCATGTTTTCTTGTAAAACACCTAATTTATTTAGAAGTAAACAGGACTCTCCTACACTTGATGACATTAGTGAGTACTTCAGTGATCTGAATCCAGTGTGTTGAAGCAGGAATACATGGATTTCGGAAAGTAAAATTTGGTTACTTCTCAAGTCACGCGTATGATTTCAGTGCTTTTAAATCTTCAGTTACCTGGCTTCAAGGAAAACCTAATTAAACCTGCATTTCTTATGACAAAAGACCCAGTGGTTAAAACTTTGATTTTAAATTTCGAAATATGCAATAAAGAAATGATGAAATAATCTAACACTGACTAAAAATACATGTTAAATACCTAGTTTGAAACATATGGACAAATTTTGGACTTTAAAGCTGTAAAATTACAGTTTACAAACAGTTTACAGGATGCTTCAAATGAAGCTGTACAGCTAATTGCCTCAAATTACATTGTGACTATTTAAAAGAGAACCAGGAAAGCTGTTTGGTTGAGCTCTTCAACATTCATCATAAAGGCAAAAAAAAGAATTTGACTACCTTGCCCTCGATGAGCTCCAAACCCAGTCCGTCATTGGCTTGGTTACTGACTGCCAAAAGGACTCCACTGGTTTTGCTGGTTCGAAACTCAAATGCGATTGACACATCCAGACCCACCCTATAGGAGGAGACTAGATAGAGAGAAATAATGTGCATTATGTTTCTTTTTTTTTTTTTATAAGCCACAGGTGAATTGTTTCAACTCAGTAGCTTAATGGCTAACTTTTGTGGAAGTGACCTAAGTGAACACACCAGCTTTCAGATACCCAGTGCCATCGAAATAGGTTCCTGTTTCAGTAGCAACAAAACATCTTCCAACCATGTAGCTGGAGGTGGGTGCAGCCATGTCCAGTTTAAAGTCCTCAGTAAGTACTTTATTACGACCAAGGAAGGGAGGAAGAAGTGAAATACATTTTAAATACAGCTGTAGTTTCAGAAATTCAAAGGAAAAGTATGTGAAGTAAAATACGCATGAGTCCATACCTGTTGCAGCAGACTTCGTGCTTACAGGACTTCCACCCATTGTAAAGTTACGGATACACCCATTGATACTGTAGAGAATCTGCAGACAGAAAAGTTAACAGATGAAAACATTGTTCTTAATTGCACTTGTTCCTGTGTTGATTTATGTAAAAAGTAATAGTCCTTACTGGTCCTATTCTTTTGGTGGTGTAGTTTTGCGGTAATCCACCTACATACACCTTTCCAACCACATCTAAAAGGTCCGCCTGGTAAACAGGAAACCATTAATTGTATTAGAGCAAAAAAACAAAAGGCAAACAAAAAAACAAGATGGCTTGATTTCATGCAGCAACTTATATCTACCTTTCTGTCAATGCTGTCTTCTGTGAAAAACAGTGCTTACCGTTTTTGGACTGAACATCTGTTTCATGTATCGACCCTCAACCGATAGCACACCTCTCTGCTTAGTACGTTGAACACGAATCTAACAACAGGACAGTTTTTAGGGTGAGGCTGACATAGTCAGATGTAAATCTGGCATTCTGTATAGTTTCTAAATTCAGATTTAGAACTAGTATGATAAAACCCTTTAAAAGTGCAATGAAACAACTTTATACAAATAACAAGAACATGTAGTTATTGCAGACACATCAGTGGGAATGCATTATAAAGTAGAAATTAAGATAAATATAAACTACATATTAGATGTACAGCCTTATTCAATAAATATGCATTCTGATGAGGTTTGTTTGTCAGATTAAAAGTACCTTTTGAAAATTACACCCTAAAAGCAGGTATTAAACAGTTTTCATTAAGCACCGCATTTCTGTATTAAAATGTTTTTTATTATTAGTCTGATATAATATTCTTATTTTAAATGTCATGTTATCATTAACTGGAAGTGGAAAATCAATATAATTAACTTAAATAAAGGCTTTCAAACATCACAACTCCGTGTAATTCATCTATAATGTGTTTCACTTAATGATAAAGTTCCTGAAATAAATGGACTTTTCAATAGTTTAATTTATTGAATGAGTCTGTATATCCAAGTTGAAATTGTTTTTCCTGTATTTTGCTTCTGGGCATGGCTGAGATTTTCACAGTTCTTAGATTTACTGCAATCGGGTATGAATGTGAATGTGGATTTGATATTTGTGAATTATACAGCTATGCTGTGTTCGTTATTAATTTATAATTACTAAAAATAAAAAAAATATGAGCTAAAAGATAAGTATACTGAAGTATAAAGGGGTCTTACCTTGTGCCAGTTACCATCATTAATTGAGAATGGAACGCAATCAGAGATGTTTCCATGACCAAGATCAAATCCAAGACAAGCTTGTCCCTCCTTGATCTATAAGCAGAGATTCATAATAAAGTCAGTAGGCATAGGAAATTTGTAAAACGAACTACATGGAAACCTATGTGAAAACAAAACAACCATACCTGTACGGAAACAAAATCCGCATGGTTTATTCTTGCCATGTAGAGCACAAGACCAGAAAGCTCCTTCGTCCTCAGCTCGAACTCCAAAATCAACCTAAGACAAACATGCATGGAGACTTTTTTTGTTTAAATCCATATACTCATTAGCAGTCACAATTAAAAAAAAAAATGTATATTGGAGTGACATTTGTAATTTCAATATGTTTTCATTTTATATCAGTCAGTACAGGTGGGTGTACAGGTGATTGTACCAGATTGTGAATGATTCGAATATGTTGATCTAGCAGATCAGAGAGATGGTGGTAGATTCTATCTGATGCTGTTTTACGCTTTTGCTCACAATTTTATTTTCCTCCGTTAGTTTAAACTACATTTAGGGATTAAACATGAAACAGTTACGGGTTTAAAAGCTTACCATAGTAAAATTTAGCACCAGTAATTGTATCATTTTAAAATGAAATCACCAATAAAGCTGTATTCAGTTACTGCAGCACTGAAGTTACATGTTTTTCATTATCTTCTAAATAATGAAAAGGCAGAAAAGGTAAAGCAGGGATATTTTAATCCCTACAAGGGGGTTAAATGTAGCTGCATTTTGAACCTTACATGCAAAAAGAAAGCTTTTTGTGAATTATTTTCCTCACTGAATGCAGAACAAAATAACCCAAGTAGTTCTCTGCAAGTTAAATTTTAGTTAACTGAATGTTGTGTTCGTAATAATTGGCTTTTATATATCTAATCTTTACAAGCTTAGACTACATCTATTAAAGGTAAGGGTCTTCTTATTATTCTAATGAAGGTGCACTAATGATCATATGAAATTTTGTGAAGGAGGAGTCCACTTTACCTGATTAGTGTCATTGCTCACCTTATAAATTATGTTTTTTTTCAGTAAGTCAAAACTGAATCCCAATTTAAAAAAACTAAATAAAAGCTTTTCAAAAAAAATTTTTTTCCCTTACATTCTGTTATTTTTTTCTGTAAGAGTGATACAAAGTGAAATTATGATCAAATTGTAAAAAAAAAAAAAAAAAAAAAAAAAGTCTCACCCACCCGAACAGTGAAGTTGCAGAAATGTTTCAAAAATTTTAAACACACATAAATTTGGTGTAGCATCACAGATTATTACTGCTAGAGTAATTATATATAGTTTTCTGTAAATCTGGAATGTGTCTATTAATAGAGACAGATTTACAGAAGCCTTGCCAATGTACCTCATGAACTTTTTCTCATGTTACAACTGCAATCTTCAATGAGTTTTACATGATAGATCAACATAAAGAAGATTATAGCTAAGTGAAAAAAAGTATTACCTGACATTTTTCACAAATTAAAATCTAAAAACATGGCAGCCATGAAAGTTAAGCTGCTTATAGTAAATGGGAAAATGGATGAAACTAAAAACAGGCTAATCCTGGAAGAAAACCTGTTAGGTGGGATGGGAGATTACCTTTACAGCAGGAAAACAACCATAAATATGCAGCCAGAGTTACAATGAAACTTCTTGGATCAGTAGTGTTCAACTTCAGTCTTCAAAACCATTGTCCTGCATGATTTAGATCTTCTCCTGCTTTAAATATAATCTATGGCTCATTACCAGGCCTCTGCAGAATTTGATCATATTCTGAGGACGTTATTCAGCCATTAATTCAGCTGTGTAGAATGTATTTCCTATAATGAATGAGTCTAACTTTAATTGAATTGCTCTTTAGGATTAATAGTTTCTGAATCTAAATCTGTGTTGGAGCAGGAACACATCTAAAACACTCAGGACACTCCCAGTCTAGATCAGAGCATATTCATGTTAGAATGGTGCAGCAACCAATTATGTAAATATTTTGGTCATGTTAAATGTAGTTATTTAGTATTATCATAAAATTTTTTGAAAATGTAATAACTGCAGAAAATTATAATACATTTATGCTGTAATTCTTGGGGGAAAAAAATTATATTTGCAGTTTTTGGTACAGTTTGCTTATCAAAAACAGATATACTGGATATCCTAGACATCATAAATGATATGTATTCATCAAGACTACACAATATACAGCACTGTGTTATGACTATGTCACCAAATTAGGATTTATTCATTTTTTATAATGCTAATAAGCTAAGATATCTAAATATAAGACTCCATATATGGAAAAAGTGCATTTTGTAATTTGATAACTTAGTGGAATGTGCTTGAATCATGGCATATTATTAGTTGCATTGCGTTATTGGTGGCTATTATTCATTAGCTAACACATTATGTTTTCAACATCTCTATTAAAAACTATGAATGCCTGCCACACTTTTCAGATTTTTATTTGTAAAATACTCGATTTTGAAAACCTATGTACTTTTTTGTGTTCATTGTTTTGTGGGTCTATCATATAAAATCCCAATAATGCAATGAAGTTTGTGGTTGTAATCAGACAAAGTTTAAAAAAAAAGTTCAAAAGGTATGAATACTTTTAGAAGGCACTGTAAAGACATAATGCTAAAGACATAAACAACAGGTTGCCTAATACCAGGCAAATTGCACATTTGCAAAAGATAAAAGCAACAAGTTTGACACTCAGATTGATGCAAATCCCCCTTTCCCACTCTTTTCATATTATGAAAAATACAAAAACTACTGGTTTGCCTACAGCTAGCGGGTTTATACTTTTCTGTTTCCACACCAACACAAGGACTGCAAGCTTGTTCCCTTGTTCAGTAAGATTTGAAACTGGTTTTCATTTATGCATTTGAAGGACTCTTATCCAGTCAAAAGTATCACTCACTCACTGGGTTTGTCATGTTGTACTGCTACATTTGACCAGTAGGGTTTTCCAGGTGCTGTGGGAAAGTTTAACCAGTACACAGTTCTGTGTGATTTACCACCTACATAATGAGCCACATTGTTTCCTGTCATGTTAGAGGGGAAGACTGTTAACAGGAAATTAAATACATGAAAAATAAAAAGACACTGAAATTAAAGACTTACCTCTCTCTGACTTTGGTGTCATCAAAGGCGAAGCTCATGTGACTGTTTCTGGTCAGTCCAAACTGATATGCCTTTTCGAGCGATGTTGGGGCCACAGCTGATGCGCACGAGTCCTGGAGATTGGACATAACATGTCAGCTCCACTGACAGGGTCTCACAACACTGCTCCCATTTCCTCCTGTCAACAGGAGCCTTAACACCCAGGTTCAACACTTGCCAATCACTCTAATTGGGTCGCTGCTTCTGATATGGAAGAAAATGAGGCATTGGTAGGTCACTATGGGTTATAAAACAGCTCTTTATACAACTGCAAGTATTTATTGTACTTTGTCTGAGTTCATATTGCAGATTTATAATTGCTAATTATAAGTATACACAAACTCTCAGAATCAACAACATTAATCATCCTGAGCATCATATATTACAATTAGCATCCTGAATCGAAATGATATCGAAAATCGAAAATGATTCTGATTTTAAGAACTTACCTTTTTGTGATATGGTAAATTTAGCTTTCTGATAAACCCAACACATTTTCCTATATTTCTCGAACAAAATCACATATTTCCAAATGATTTTTGTTTAGCAGTTTTGAGTTTAGTTGCTCCCTTTCTTATCCCAGATTGCAGTTCAGCTCTTACCCACAAGGTGTCATTGTTGTAATTTTCTAATCAATCCTCTTCCTTTTAGTTTCTCCCAGTCTCCTCCTTTGTTCAAACTATCTGGTGTGAAATCTCTGTTTTGTCTGGAATGGTCACCACTTTTGAACTTTAATTAAAATTTTCTCTCTTGAGGAAAATTTAACTTCTCTACTATTTCTCTTTGTATCTTTAAAGTTTGTTTTTAAAACATTTTCTTCCCATTATGAGGCTTTTGTCTATTCCAAGGTTTCTTCCCTTTTCTAAGTATTTTTGTTTCATCCCTGTAATTTACGGTTTGTCTGCCTTTTTTTTTTTTTTTTCTTCATATTTTGCATTTCCTTTTTACGTTGACTGCAGCTCTTCTTTTAGTTTCTATGACTAAGTTTGCAGTACTGCTATTCTTTACTTTCTCCTTATGCTTAAGTCACTCTACATTTTGCCATTTCTTCTTCAACCCTGAACCTTAAAACCTGGACTCTTGCTTTGCTGAATTCTTTCTTTTCATCTCTACTTTTTATGCTCACATCTTTTTCTTCCTGAGCAGGTGGTCCTCCAACATTACCCCTGTGTTATTTCTCTCCTCATTTTCACTTTCTGCCCACTTCTCTGTGGCTGTTATCCATTTCCATATTCTTGCTTTCATGTTCTCTCACCCTTGTATTCACCAGAAATCTTCTCCTTTTGCTTCTGTTACCTAATTTATTCTCTCCTCTCCTATTCTCATCCAAATCTATTCTTAAGTACCAAAAGGTTTTTCTCTGTGCTGACTTGTCCTTTTCTTTCAGGGCATCCTCTCTCTTTCTTTGAGTCTGCAGTGCCCATTTTAAGTGGTAAAAATAAAAACTGTCACAACCACATACTTTATTGGGATTTTCATTTTTTTCCCCTTTATCACAAAACAACAAAAGGGTGGTGTGCATGTGCATTCAGCCCTCCTGACTCAGTACTTTGTGGAACTACTGCTACTAAAAGCCTTTTGGGATATGTCTACCAGTTTTGCACATCTAGACATTGAAATGTTTGCCCAGTCTTCTTTGCAGAACAGCTTAGTCTCAGTCAGATTTAACATACATTTTCAATAATTGCCATGGAGTTTAGTTGGATTTCATTCTGAACCATTCTAACACACTGTTATGCTTTGATCTAAACCATTCCGCTGTAGCAATGGATTTTAATTATCTCCAGGAAGGTAAACCCCCACGTCAGCCTCGAGTCTTTTTGCAACCTCTGACAGGTTTTATTCCCTGCATTTAGTTCAGTCCATCTTCCTAGTCCAAGCAAAAGAAAAGTATTCCACAGCATGATACTGCCACAACCATGTGTGTGTTCAAAGAAATTTGCCACACAAAGTGTTTGCACCTTTGTTCATGGCTTGTGGCATATGGCATGCAGAACTTCTTATGACTTTCTTTCAACAATGCCTTTTTTCTTTTCATTTGTACATAAAGGGACAGATTTTTGAATATCGTTTTCTGTTAACAGGCGGTCCCACCTGAGCTATGTATCTCTGCAGCTCCTCCGGAGTTGCCATTAGCCATTCTGCTATTTCTCCAAGTCATGCTTTCCTTCCTCACCTGACAATTGAACTGGATAGCTGCATCTTGGGAAATTTGCAATTATGCCATATATTTTCCATTTTCAGATGGTGGATTGAACAATCCATTTTGGTGTGTTCAAAGCTTGGGATGTTGTTTAACATTTTAACCCTGCTTTAAAATTCTCAACAAATTTCTTCCTAAAGTGTCTGATGTGTTCCTTGGACTTCATGATGGTGAACAGAAAAAGCTGTATTTACACAGATTAAGTGATGCATAGGTGAACTCTATTTGGGTAACTATCGAAGGCATTTCGTTGCACTGGATTTTATTTACAGGGATTAGAGTAAATTGGACACCACCACACCTTAATTGCATAAAATAAAAAAAAAAAAAATAAAAAACAACTTTATCTGTTTTCTTCATGTTCACAATTATGCAACCATTTGTGTTGGCTCCCTAATATAATACATAAAATTTTGTGGTTGTAACATTGCAAAATGTAATAAAGTTAGAAGAAATCTGGCCAGGCACTTCATGCACTAACCCTTAGAAGATATAGTTACTTTACTTCCATTGCAAAGGAAGTATGAGACAAAGTTAGCATAAAAAAGGGAATCTGAGACAGTAGTATGTGTGTGTCTCAATCGCCAGCCCTCTTGTTCTCTTTCAAGTGAAAACATTCCCAGTTTGTGACCTTGCTTTGTTACAGCTGACACTCGCCTTTTATCTCATTCTGTCCTCATATCCACTATGCCGCCTCCTCAACCTCCCTCTCTTTTTGCTTTCTTATGCGTCCGCTATCGAACAAAAAAAGGGAGACGTCACATGTTCAGAAGCCTTTTCCTCCAATTCTTCTCTGGGCTCTTCTCCGTCTTTCCATTAAGCCAACAAAGGACGAGGAGCATTCTGTTCAGAAAGACTCTCCCTCTTTTTATCCCTTCCTCCAAGGCTGTACCTTTTTCTGTCTACCCGTCTTTTGCCGTATACCCTCTTTCATCCTTCCTTCTCATCCCTTCTGCATCTTTCCATTAAGCTAATAATGGGAAGGCAGTTTTCTATTGAGGTCTTTCGTTGGAGGTCACACCAATAGAATCAGAAAGCATTTAGTTAGAATTGCGTGTATGCACATGAGCATGTAAAATACTTTCCACCACTCCAATGTACTGTGGGATTCAGATGAAATGACTCTGAATAAGATCCTCTACATTATGGGAAACAAAAGGCTGAAGGTGTTTTTACTTTGATTCTTTTAACCAATACAAAAGATTAACTGATATCCATAGTGTTCACAATCTAAGATAAATACATTTCTGTGCTGCATAATTTGTCTTATAATAGTTTAATAACTCAGTTTTAAACTCAAAGTGATTTCTGGCCCTAATACCTTGCAAGTCTGATTATTACAGACTTGTTAAACATGTTACTTCATCACAGAAGAAAAAATAACAGATTATTTTCAAGGGAATCATTTCTCATTTATTGCTCAACCAAGGCCTACAAGATGGCCTTATAGTTATTACTGTTACAGCTGATTTGCACATTGTTTATGTGTGTTTATATTAGTTATTTGCAGTGTGCATCTGCATGACTGGGGGGACTGTTTAGGGTGTACCCTTTCCGTTGATCATGGCGGATAAGAATAAGGTTGCCACAACTGTGGACAGCATTGAGCTGTTAAAATAATGGGATGGATGCCTCAACAATCAGTAACATTAACATTTTAAAATGTACCTCCCTATTTGTTAAAAAAGACTGATCTAGAATCAGTCCATCTTCTAAACGTGCTTAATCCTTGCAGGGTTGCAAGAGGTTCTGGTGCTTGTGTCTAGTGGTCAGTGTATCAGTGGGCAAGAGGCAGGGTACATCCCAGATCCATTCCCAGCCCATCAATGAGCAGCACACAGAATGGACAACTATTCATGCACATACAAACACCCAAAGGCAGTTCAGAGTGCCTATGTAACCTAACAAGAATATTTTTCATGGTGCAGAAAGCACATATACTAGAAGTAAGGTCCCAGCTGAGATTTAAACTGCGAACCTTCTTGCTGCAAGATAATAGTGCCGACTGTACAACCAGTGAAAATTATTTATAGCCCTGGTAAACTGACATTTAATTTTTTTTTTTTTCATTTAACCAAGAAGTTTGTTTCAATAGGAAACAGACATCTTTCAAAAGATAATGGAACAATGTAAAAGGAGTATACTTTTCATTCAAAATTGATACACCTGTTTTTTACATATTAGAAAATGAGATGTTCAAGTATTTATAACCTTCTCAATATTCTGTGGAAAAATCTTTATTTGCATTAAATCAATCAAGCAAATCCTTTTTATAATTGCTAGCCAGTTTTCAGCATGTTTCCACTGATTTTTTGACAATAATCTTTAGTGATGAGCTCTAAGTGTTTTAACAGTCTTTTTGCCTTGACCAGCATTTTTAGCTTCTTCCATAGATTCTTTATTTTATTCAAGTCAGACCTCTTGCTGTGCTCCTTTAAAATGCTAATATTACCTACAGTCAGAAGAAGCATGATGGTAAAATTAAAAGATTACTTTCAACATAAATCTAGCACAGGTATAAATAAATTAGGACCTAACAGTATATATCAGTGCATTTAATAAATAGTGGTTAAGGGAGCAGTAATAACCAGTATGTTCAATGTTATTCAGTAAAAAATAACAACTAAAACTGAACTGTAACAGCATCAGCATAGTTATCTGAGCCAAATCCTATTTCACTCCCTTTTCAACCTACATATCCTTGCATACACGTTTTATATTGTCAAGCCAGGCTAAGGAACAAGTAAACTTTGCAACTGCTAAGAGCCTAGAAAGTTATCTTAGAATCATGCTTTAATGCTAAAATATAAATTTCTACCACTTGTCTCTTAACTGGGGTCAAATTTCAAGCACATTGTAACCAACTAGATCAACAGATAATAGCCATGATTGTTTGGGAAACAAAAATTTAAGCTTTATTACCCTCCCCCAACTCTCCCGAGTGTAGAGTAATTGTAATAGTCTCAGGTGGAAATGGGCCCCACAATAATCTCTGGTTAGGGCCCTATCAGAGAGAGCAGTGCATACATGAGTATGTTTGACAGTACTAAGACCCTCCTCCTGGCTCTTATTGGTTGTTTTGGTACATTTCTTCAAAAGGCAATAGGACCACAGGGAAGAGGCAGAGGAGACTGATTTTTTTTTTTTCACAGATTATCTGTCTCTTATTATACTGTCAGGGCATAGTGACAGTTTTAACAAATATGTAAAAACATATTTTTTTTTTTTTTATAAAAGTTACCTATTGCAACTTTAAGCCTTTAAAACAGAGGCTTAAAAGAGAAATTGTGAAACTTGTGAGAACTTAAAAGACGCATATAAGCCAGAAACCACAAAGATAAGAATTGATATATGGTCCAAATTACTTTTCTCTTTATCATTAGATTTTTATGAAATTGAACAGAAAAACTTTAGAGACTAATGTATAGATTAAATGTGTGTTTTCATAAAAAATATTGACTTAAGGAAACTACCCATCAGTCTGTGAGTGAGTGTATACCAAGTCTGTGGCAGGATCCAGTTTAACAGTGGGTGGTGCTACAGCAGCAGGCACGGTGGGTGTGGCAGCAGCTGAGGCAGAGAGTGTGGCATCCTGCAGGTCAGCAGCATAAAAGCAGGAAGGAAGAGTTAAATGACAGCCACAGAGATTAAGCAGAAAAGCACAACCAGCAACAAGCAGGCAGTGATGAAATCAGGAAAGGCTATAAAGCTCATCGCTGAAGTAACAATAAACAGTAAAGTATAAATAAAAAAAAAACAATATTTCAGTTGCATTTAGTTCATAGGAACTTTTAGGGTTGATAACAGGCATTTTTTAGGTTGTTAAACAATCATATCTAAACATGGGCTCCCACTCACTGAATAAATGTACCTGAAATTAAAGATTGAATCTTTCATTTTTCAGTGAGAATTACACATTAAATAATTTATGTTTTACACATCGTTACCGGGGTAATCAATATTTGTGGAATGCACTATATAAAAAATAAAATAGTTTAATCAGTTTAGAAAACAAAACATCACCAGTTTAAGGGCTACAAAAAGTCCATAAAAAAGCTTTTTATTTATATTCCCAAAACAAAAAATTTAAAAACATTTTGTTTTCTCAATTTAGTTGCGGCTTGATTTAATATTGGTAAATATCACTGTGTTTTAATTATGCTGGATATCTGGAAAACATGTTTTCTGTTTAAAAAAAAAAATTACTGAGCATCGTATTCTGATGTTTAGTGATCATCAGAACTGTGATTTTTGTGTCTAAGCAGGCATTTCATCTTTGGAGATGCCCTAACAGTGTTGAAGAAATATTTTATGAAGAACAGAATGCATTCATAGTTCTTTGAGCTACAGATGATGAAGATAACCTCAAAATCAAACAAATCAATGAAGGCTTTTTGTAGTTCATTTTTGTAATACTGCAGGCAACTGTGGCTCAGTAAGAACAGTAGTTTAGCAATCCAAAAGTTATAAGTTCAGTTCCAGTGTCCCCTCCAACATGCTGATGTGCTCCTAGTCAATGAATTTAACCCCAAGTTGCCTACCAATCTGCATGAATGAGTGTGAAAATGGGTGACTGCAGCTCTAGTGTAAAACTTTTTAAGTGGTTGGTATGATTAGTGCTATATAAATTTAGTCAGTTTGCACTGGAATAATAACCACCCATGAAGATACTGAAGTCTTAGAATTTCCATTTTTTTTCTATAGTTCCCAGCAAAATGAAGTTCATTTAAGGTACTTACCCCCATCTATCTGGCAGATGGGGGACCCAGACCTATGCCTCATCACATTCTATAGTCGATATCATAAAAGCAACTTGCAGCCCATAAAGCAGCAAACCACAGAATTATAGCTGAGGTGGCATGGTTCTTTGGCTCTTGGTCTCATTATCAATACCTTTTAATAGGTGTAGTTTAGTAGCTAAGTGGGTAATAGATAACCTATGGCTACTGGAAGATATGTATTAAATGTGTAAAAAAAGCTCTTATCTGTCCCAATGCTAAGAGTATGTATTTAATAGCTGACTCGCTGCCAGGTTCTTAGCATAGTGTCTAAACGTTAGTTCAGAATGTTAGGCTCCTGCGCACTCATAAAACATAAATGACATGCACAGTTACCCTAGCGTAAGACTATGGCTCTGCACTGCCTGACAAGCTGCCAAAGGTGGAGTTTAGTGACTCAAGGCTAAAGTGACTATAAAGAAGAGTTAATGGGCTGTACAAGTGCTGCGTGATAAATCTCCAAGGTAGCACAGTGGGCCATGGTTGCGTTTCATCAGAAAGAAATAGGAGCATGATTGTGTTTGAGTTATACCTCTAGCAGTCAAAACTACATAATATAGTGGAGCGGGACATCTGTCTATTCCTTCAAATTAGTGTGAATCTTTTTGTTTCTGCTTATACCTATGACTATATGCATTATGTGGTCTTAATGGAAGTCCCTGCTATGATTATAAATCCCTTAGTATGATATGAAAACTCCAGTTTATTCACTTTATTAAACGCCCTCTGCATGTATTTATGTCAAAGACTGCTAGTCAGAGTGTTGGAGCATTCCCACTTACATCTGGATGACCAGGAGAAGGTGTGCCAGGAGCTGGGGTGAGTGGAGGACGGACTGGTTTTGAATCCATCTTCTTTTTCTCAGTTTCCTCCTCTTCTGGTAGCGGAGGGGGAGGTGGTGGTGGAGCAAGGTTTGGGCACTGGCCAATTTCGGCATTTTCAAAGGAAACAGACTGGGAGAAATCTGAGAGACTGAAAGATAAATAGACAATCAAAATGATGGCTTCATTGTAAGGTGAGGCAGAGGAAAGCAACAGAACAAGGTGAGAAAATATTCAAGTTTTTGTAATAATTAGTTTCAAATGAGAACCTTTCTTCCATTTTTCAAGTCTTATACAATAATTCATCTGGCTCACTGGAGATTTCTAATGTTAAATCTAATTCAATATATCAAACAATTTTCTCAATATTATTTGTCTTATATTTTTAGGCCAAAACAAATATTTCAATTCAAAAAAAGACACACACACACACACACACATATATATATATATATATATATATATATATATATATATATATATATATATATATATATATATATATATGTATGTACGCTTTCTGGCAGGGAAAGCGTACATGGAACGTCATAACCAAGTGGCGGGCATAGTGTACAGAAACATCTGTGCAGGATATGGACTGGAAGCCCCGAGTTCAAAGTGGGGCACACCCCCAAAGGTGGTGGAGAATGACCGAGCTAAGATCCTGTGGGACTTCCAGATCCAGACAGACAAAATGGTAATGGCGAACCAACCGGACATCGTGGTGGTGGATAAACAACAGAGGAAAGCCGTTGTGGTGGATGTAGCAATACCAAGCGATTGCAACATCAGGAAAAAGGAACATGAGAAACTGGAGGAATACCAGGGCCTCAGAGAGGAACTGGAGAAGGCCTGGAAGGTGAAGACCACAGTGGAGGGTGAAAAGGGATTTTTTTTTTTTTTTTTATATATAACCAGAAGCCTTTAAGATGTTTTAGCATCCTTTAAATAAGAAATTGTTTAAAATCCTACTTTTCTGCTAGCTACTAGGAGTTCAACATTTAAAGGTTTCAATTTCAAGTTTTTTTTTTTAGCCAAGTTATTGTCACTGTGTAAAACAACACTGCTTTGCCATTTGAGCTAAGTAGCGTTTTAAGACTCCAATATCATTTCTCCAATACCAGGATGGCAGCACTTCTAGTAATTAAGCTGTTGACATTGCATCCCTGCTCTGGCAGCAACCAAAAGCATCTATCTCACCAAGCAGATGAAACAAACAATGCATGATCTCCATACTAATAAATACAGAACCATCATCAGGACCCTTGCACATATAGGTACAACCAAAATTATTCACACCCATGGCAGATTCATTCAACCAATTAATTTTTTCTAAATTAAATTTAGTTACATTTAATTTAAATTCAGTTTAATTTTAGATTGGACATGAGATGGGCAACTCAAAAAAAAGTAACAGGTGTATCAGTTAACAACAAAAAAACGTTTTTATTTAATTTATAAATTTAATGACGAATTAAAAAATACCCTTCTTAATAATCAACTGAAGAATTTTAATTGGCAAAATAACAGTTAAACTCTTAGTATAACTGCTGACCAGGTTTTACCATGACTCCAATGGTAGTTTGACAATATATTTTTCATGATTAGTGCCAAATCTTTTGACAGAGTGTTGGTAAAATTTAAAGCTCAAACTGAAATCTTATAGGGTCCTGAATAATTTTGAGCTTAAAAACAAAGGTCAGTACCCACTGAAATCCCTGCTAACGTAGGGCTCCTATTTGTAGAGAAATCGCCCCCCTTTCAAATTATTGTTTGGCACGTGGTCATATTTAGTGATGATGAGGATGGAGTAGCAAATAGAAAGAGGATTTACAATTATATAATGGCTGCAGAATGATATTTAAAAACTAATTTCAGGGCTCCGAGCTTTAGTGAGATAAGCTTACAGTGATCAACAAAAACTACACAGATAATGAGTTTTATATGCAGGATTTTGACTGCACTCACAGAGATACGCACACAGAGGCTTGCACAGATAAGATTTATTGTGCATGAGCCAAGAAGCTGCACTGCACAGAAACTCCCCTTGCCTGAAATCCACACAAGCTAGATAAATTGATTGATGTTCTAATGGTGTTTCCTTCCTAACACTATGGCTGAAATGACTGGTTGAGTAGACTGTTAAGAAACATCCTAGTAAAGCACTAAGAGCACTCTGGCATCTTGACTGTGCTCATAATGAAACCAGGTTTTTCAGCTTTTAAACAATCTAGCTACATTCAAATGTTTGAGTCAATCTGTTGACCGATCTCAATCTGGTGTGAAAGGGGCCTTACAGATTCAAGATTTAAGGTAACACTGAAGCAAAAGTTTTCTATAGCAATTTATATGGATAAATATACATTTGAACAGGAGTCATATTGAGAAGTGTAGGAAATTTAATCAAACTGCAACTGTGTGATGCAGTTAAACATAAAATTATTCAAAGCTCCCACAGATTTACCAAATTTTAATTTTTACCAACATGATTTTTCTGACTGGAAGTAATATGAAGGGCCACCCAGAGTACCAATCACAATCTGTGGAAGGAGCTAAAGATAAGGGTGATGGCAAGGAGGACTTTCAACATCAATGACTTCAAGCTCATTAACAAATCAACAAAATGCAAGAGGAAGCATGTAAAAAGCTTCACAGCAATTATAAGAAAGGTTTGATTGCTGCAATGCAAATTAAGATTTGTCCACTGTGTATTGAGAAGGGTAAAAATATTTTTTTGGCTTGCCATTTCTAAAGAAAATGTAAAAGTAAAGAGAAGCAATTCATTTCCAAAATTGACATTTCTTTTGTTTTTGCTATCTTTTGAGAGATGTCTGTCTCCTTTTCTATCAATGACAAAGTTCTTGGTTGAATGAAAATAATTTTGGGCTTAAGTGTACTCATTGTACAAACATTATGGAAAGTGTTTAAAGCTGAAAGCACTGAAAACAATCACTAAAATAACATTTTAAGGGGTTGTAGAATGATAGGATGTACCCCTTGGTGTTAATTTGTGCAGATATGAACACAGCAATTGCACTAGGGTAAGGGTGTCCAAAGTCAGTCCTCAAGGGCTAGTATCCTGCATATTTCAATTCTCTCCCTGGTTCAACATCTTGGTAGTAACTACCTCCTCAGCAAGTCAATGTTCTGCAGGCCTGCTAACAAGCTATAATTTGATTCATCCATGGAGAGAACTAAAACATGCAGGATACAGGCCCTTGAAGACTGACTTTGGACTTTTGGTCCTCAACGAGACCCTTTTACAAGGTGGTCTTGGTATGGTTGCAAAGAAACTGTAGAGCGGTTTGTTTATTGTCTGGAATGATTCGACCTCGGTACAACACAGCTTCCAGGTGTATGCTGCACACTTTATCCAAACACCTTCCTGTAGCCAGTTTTGCATTGTGGGATAAGGTAAAGTAAGAAAACTTATAAACAAACTCTGCATAAAGTCCTATGCAATTTTCAAGACAGGCTCTAAAAAAAGTTATTTAGTGTTTTTTTAAAATAAATTTGCCTGAAATAGTATCCTGTATCTGTGTTTCCTACTAGCGCAGAAGCCAGCATTTGCTACCTGTATTTACATTTGGTACTCTTGCCCTGAACACATCTGACCAATAAACAGACTGGACATTCTCCTGTAGTTTGTAGAGACATGTTTTGGTTTGCTTGGAGTTTTTCTGAACTCATCAACAGAACAAAAACAAAAACAACATACACTGAATTGACCATAAGGTTCCATATGCATCCCTGGAATGGGACATTGACTCTGTTGGATGTCTGTTCCACCTCTGCAGGGATACCGCCAAGGAAAATGCGCTGCAGCCTAATTGGCTGGTCATTGGGGAGTGCTGCTTCCCTCTTGGGTTCCTCATCCACCTGGACTGCAAAGGACCTGGTGAAGAGCAGACAAGCTCGCACACATTATTAAGATTAAGCATGAATTCAGTTTTAAATGTCCCTATAAATACCATTCAGTTACCTGCCAGCCAGCCTCTCTATGCGTAGTGAATGCTCTCTGCCATCATTCAGGTTGCCTTGGTCAGGTCGTCTGATGACACGACGCTGACTATGACTGCCAGTATGTATTAAGACCTCGAGAGAGCCTTTGTTCAGCATGACTGAGAGGTAGGGCTATAGAAATGGAAGATAAAACATACTGAGGAAAGTGAGGAACATGCAGACAACTCTCAGCAGACATCCAGTGATTAAAAAAACATCAAAAGAAAATCATAAATTTTACACTATACATTAAATCAAATTCTATTTTATAAATTTAACAAAAAGTATATTAAACATTGTCTTGGTTAAAAGTTCATGTCAATAATATTGCATTTTGATGGCACAAAGAAATCTTCAAGGAATATTTCTGATGGGTTTCAGAGACAAAAAGGGGTCCAAACATATTCATATCACTTCATAAAAATACAAACTGATCACAGACTTTTTGATTGAAGAAACCTCATTTTAAACTTCCAAACACTTAGGACAAAGAGAACGAGAAAATTCACTGCAGGCAAAAATAAATGAGTACTAAGGTTTTGATTCAGTGTGCAAAAACTAATCTTTCAGTTAATTGCTTTATTATTCTAAAATCTTAAAGCATAGCATAAAACATAATAAATTCAAATGATCAAAAACTTTTCAACTTGGTTAAAAGTCATTGGTAGGTGCCATCTGGATTATTCTTTAAATAAGGATCAACACAAGCAATCTCGTCTTACTTTAGAAGAATTCCCAAAGCTTTTTCCAATATAAACTAATCGAAATTTCCATCATAGCTCTACCTCACACTTCAATTACAAAGAAAACAGGAGAGAGAGAAGAAAAAGGTTCAATAAACTATCTGAAAACGGATTGTGAGGAGATAACAAAAATACGGGAAAACTGGATTTAAAGAGAAAACAGGAAACTAGAGATAAGTGGAGACAGATATGGGTGTAAAATAGGAGAAAAAGACAGCAAGAGAGGAAGAAGAGGAGTGGAAAGCAAGGAGGAAGGAATAACAAGAGATGAGAGGAGAAGGGAGGAGGAGATAATAGGGGGGAAAGATGAGAGGGCAGAGAGCAAAACAGCAAACTAGATAGAGATTGGTTGGGAGAGGAGGAGTGAGACAGCTACAGAGGTGCTAGAGAGCAGCGGTGCAGGGTCAGGCTAATTTGAATTTTAATTCACTGTGTGCCAGAGGGCGAAGTGGGAGACAATTTACCACCTGAAAATGGAATTTCAATTTGAGGTCGGGGACAAATTGAACTGAGATGTAGCTACATCATGGCTCTTGCTGCGCCATCTCACACTCATACACCGATACAATACGATGAACGAACACACACAGACACACACATGAACAGACATGTCAAACGTCGCATGATAGCAGATTCTCCTAGAAATCATAAGTGTAAAAGAAAGGCATAATAGCACACACACACACACACACATACATATACATACATATATACATATATACATACATATATATATATATATATATATATATATATATATATATATATATATATATATATATATATATATATATATATATATATATAGCAAATTAAAGCATACGATGTCTGTTCACAGACTTTTTACAGGTCAGAAATGGTAAACGCTTCTCAACCTTAAACATTGGAAATATAAATTTTCAGGCTTTTATACAGCGCGCAGAAATATTTACACCCCTTGAACTTCTTTCCTTTTTGTTCTTTTCCAATGATAAATTTCAATGTTTTATTGGAATTTTAGGAGAGAGACCAACCCAAAGCTGCTCATATTTGTGGAGGGAAAATGGTACATGACAATAAAATAAAGTGCATAGCACCCCCCTGCAATGGTACTCTTGAACCAATTGCCGTTAAAAGTCACCCAATTAATAAACAGAGTCCATCTGTGTTTAATTAGGTGCCAGTATAAATCCAGCCACTCTGAGAAGATTTCAGATTTGAGTGAACAAACAGCATCATGAAGACTAAAGCACACAGCAGACAGGTCAGGAAGAAAGTTATGCAGACAGGAAAAGCAGGGTTAGGTTATAAAAAAGTATCCTGAGCTTTGAACGTCTAACAGAGCACTTTTCAACACATTATCTGATAACAGATTTTATTTACGAGTACCAGAGTAAAGAGGACTAAAATATATGAACTTCAGATTTTTGTATAAGCAAAAATGTTTACAAAAAGATTAAGTACCATATTGCTTATAGCCATCAAATAAATTACCCATCCCCCCTCAAAAACTCCCCCCAAACAAACATAGATAAGAAGAAGCAGCGTTTCAATTGATCACAAGATCAATACAATATTCCTTCCAGTCCATGTCAACATACCATAGTATTTTACAGATTCAGTGTTTTTTACACCCCAGGCTCATTTTATGGATATCTATAGGCAGCAACCTCCGTGGACAATGACTTTGCCATTTCCATGCAACAGTTTTTAGCCATTTGACAGTCTTATTATTATAGTAGCTATTTAGTAAAGAACCATACAAATGTACATAATTACTCATTGCGCCAAATAAACGTACCTCAAAAAGTATTCATGTCTTCTGTGGATACAAAAAACGGATAGTGGAAGCGGACTAGTTGAAGAGAAATATTAACATTGCTGTCCGGTGCATTTCTGCATAAAACACAGCAACAAACTTCTGACCAATCACACAACAAGTTATACGTGTAAGGATCTATATGCCTCTTCACTGTAAACTTTCGCGAACAACTTTTCTAATCTTTTCACCTCTGTTTTTAGGTTCAGTTATCTTCCCTGTAAATCTCCCACCTGTCTCCCTCCTACAGTTGTCCTTTCCCCCTGTCCTCTTCACTCCCTCTGTCCCTCTCTAAACCACCCATTAGTCAGGGCCAAGTTGAGTTGATGGTGTTTTTAACCTCGCTTAACCTCTCTCCACACATATGCCTGCGCACACACGCTGTACTTGCCAGCATAGTTTGTAAAAATAGATTTATGTGCCCAACAGCCACTGATGACGGATAAGCTGTAGGTAACCCTCTGTCTTCCCTCTTCTTATCACACTCTCAAACACTGACACTTTCTTGTTTGTATTTGTGTTTATGCCCAGGTGGAAACATGTGCACGTTTGAGTCTGAGTTTTTGTTCATCTAAAGAATAGCAACCAAAAGAGTAAAATCTTATCAATATGCATTCATGGACACTTAATTTGGTTATAGAGAAGGTGCTTGCAAGCTGCTTTCGTCAGCTAAAATCTGAGATTACAGTTAAAGACAGCTTCTGCAGATGTTAAAACTTATGTGTCTTTGTGCAGTAGGTATCACTGAGTGGATTTTTTTTTTGCATAAAACCAAATCCAATTAGCAGAGCTGCCAACAAATGCAAATCTCATTAATAAGCACTCATGTAATCATAATTCACTTTGGGAACAGATACCCACCTCTCCTGATTGTCTTCGTCTTCTCTTGGAACTCAAGTTTGACCTGCGAACCTTTAGGCAGAATAAATCCAACAAATCAAAATTGTAAGGAACAATGTTAAATACTTTGAGGTTCTCTTTTTTGTCTGCAAAAATCATCAATGCATGCATAGTTCAAGTCAGAAGTTCCTATGATCATGGGCATTTTCAACAAATCTTTTTTGGGCCTTTACTTTTGAATCAACAACTAATACATTTTTTAGAAGATAAATAGGTGGACAAATTTGAATTTAGCAGTATTTCTCTAAACAGCACATTTTCAAAATATACTTACAGAGTCAAATTTATGCACGTCCCTACAAAAGTTTGGTTAAATGTCCCTCAACAAGCTGCAACTCAACATATACACCCATACATGCTTTGAGAGTAATTCTGACTGTATACTTAAATTCTTCTTCTAGATAGAATAAGTAGAGTTAAGTTAGACAAATTGATTTTCAAGGAATGAGCTCAATTTCAAACATAGTCCTCAAATTGTCCACAGGGTTGAGGTTGGGGCGGCCATTCCAGAAGTTAAAGGAAGTAAAGATATTAATTGTGTTCAACACTGGAACCATCTGATGCATACTAGCACACCAAGAACAAAGGAAATTGGTGCTATTTGCTATTTGGATGATGATTGTATGTAAATGTTTCTCTTAAACTGTATGTGAACAAAACACACTAACAATCTAAAAGAAGGCATCCTGTTATTACAGAATTTAATTTTAAGTTTAAATTATTTGTTGATTACACTGACCTATTTGTTATCTTCAATGCTTCCTTTCGTATTTGGTACATTATGAGTCAAAAGTGCATAACATCAGTAACTATAAAGCTAGTCTGACCTGCACTAAAATTATAATATAACCATATATTAGAAATTAAAGACAAGAAGTTTTACTTCATTTTTATCCAGTAAATACCCAGTCTCTGTCATCTCTTAATGTCATTGCAAGACAATAAACCTTCCACTAATAAGACACAATATAACTGTGGTTTGTTTGCAATTTAATATGTAAGCATAAACTACAAACCATATTTTCTCTATTATATGCAGTATCAAATTCCTAAAATACCTTAACATAATTTTCCAGCAGCACATTGCACATCACAACTTGTTCAGATGCTTTTTGGCAAGTACTGCTGACATAAGACAAACAAAAAAGATAAAATAGATAACCTCTGATGTGCTGATGGGTGAAGCCCCTCCCACTGCCAGCAGTATAATCCCTGTGTCAGATAGTGTGCTGAAAGACAAGCTGATCTCAGTGCCGACTTTGAGAGACAGGCCGCTCAGCTCCATGTATCCTGGCTTACTGAAACTCACTGTGTACAGGTTCTGTGAGATATAAGCGAGTAATGTATTAGTCAATGAGACACAATCAAACCTTGATATCAAAGAGTCAACACAGTTTGAAAAGTAAATCACATATCTGCTATAATCTATTATTTTAAAAAAAATGGGAATAAATCCTTACAATGTGACTGTAAAAGCAGCTTTACATCCACACAGCAAAAATAATACATTTTGAAATATTCACATGTACAACATAAAGAACTGACTTAAAGACTGAAGCCAGAACCTTTCCCATCCTTATTTTACACGTTGTGAGCTAGGCTAGGTTTAAATTACATTAATGGTGCAACTGCATTGAATTCATTGTGAAGCCTGTTTCTTGCTTTGAAGATTTCATCGAAGGCTCAGTGCAAGCTGTGTATGCCAAATAATAGGACTGTACTGATAGTTACAGATGTGGAAGAAGGAATAAGACAGTTAGATCTAGTTTGAACTGGCTTTTGCTTTCATGTCCTTCCTGTCTTTGTGTTTTATTCTTTGCATCAATACAGAGTAAGGCCATAAGGTGATTGACAGGATCAATGATGCACTAAAGTGAAACCAGTAGAAGAGACAGGGTCAAGTAGGGAACAATTCAAGAAGAGGAGGAAAGTAGTATGCACAACTCCAATGTGTCAAGTAGGGAACAAAATAAAGCAGGTAGACAAATTAACAAATGTCAAGGCCTTTTCAAATCTAATTTGTTATGGCATTTTGTTATGGTATTTTCATATAAAGTATTCATATAAGCACAAGAACATGTCTAACATACAAGTATGGGTTGACTTTAATTACATTTTAGAGTCCACAGTAGGCCAGAAACCAATAGATAGTCTGATCTGAAGGCATACCATAAAAACTCCAAATCAAAAACTTGGTGATCAGCCTTACCTCGACATTACATCCCTTCGTGACCCCTGTATAATCAGTGCTGCTGAGGAGATTATATGGAGTTCTGGAGACTTCAATGTCTCTGAGACAGCCTGCATACCTCTTCAGATTCACCTCTGACCTAAAATGATAATTGTCTTATTACTAAATGAAATTGTTTGCATGAGAAATTCCAAACTCATTGGACTTTGTCTCTATGCAGTGAAGCTGGATTACTGCAGCCGTGAAATGATTGCATCATGATCTGGAAGCCGAGTGAAGACTGAAAATCAATAACAAGATTTTTTTTTGAATATGCTGTTTGTCCATATCGATGAAGGTGAAGTTATCAGGGATTTGGGGAATTTTGACTTTAGGCGTCAAATGTTTAGGTTACAGAACTCACTTGGAAGGACAAAATAATCATCCATGTTTTCTATTTTAGCCCTGCAGATTTGTCCATTCTTGGCTCCAAAACCACAATAAAATGTAAAATATTTTTTTGAACATAATGTCAACAGGGAACCTACAGGGGGATTGAAAAACATTGGCATTCCTTAAACTCTTGAATTTCCTGTCATGTTTTAACCACAAACTTCAATGTATTTTACTGGAATTTTGTGATGTCCCTTTGGCTCAGGAAACACAAGTGCCACTTTGGACCTTCCACAATGGCTCCTGATAACTTTGGCTAAAAATGATAAAGAACCAACTGATTTTTAAAAATATAGATATAACAACAAATGCAGGTTTTAGGAGTTTTTCAGGTTTTTTTCAGTTGAATAACTGCACTGAATTTCCATGATAGTATGACACTAAATGTACCATTAACATTTTTTAGCTCTATTTTTCTTGTTATTAAGGTTAGAAACCATGTGGTTTTTTACTTTACATCTTTTTCCATAAATATCAACATCAAATTGAAAAAAAAAAATATCCATCATGTTTTTCTAAAAGCTTAATGTTTATGTATTTCTATTTTTAGGCTTTAAAATAGACAACAAATCTATCTAAAATTGTAAGTTTATAACATTTGCAGCTCTAAACAAGTTTTACTTAGCTGGGCTGGGGATGAAGATTGCAGACTGCTATGAAAGACCAACAAAGAATATAACTGTGAATTGGAAAAAACAAAAAAAGGTTTTCACAATTATATGAGAAGCATGACAAACATATATCTATTATGCCCCTCTGGTATCCATCTTGTCATTAACTCTAACCCTACTTCCCTGTCCCTGCTAAAGAAAAGCATCCACATGCAAGATGCTCACAAAACCATGTTTCTTCTTTGGGATGGTGTTTTCAGGGAAATGTGCAGTGTTTGCTGCTATTGATTCATAAAGGCAATTGTTTGCATTGGATTCAGTAAAAACAAATCAAGGGTATAAGAGTGCAGGAAACTGAATACAAGTGTACGCTACATTTTATTTTATTTTTTGGTAAAAAATAGAAAGCTTAATGCATCATTCTACATTACTTTTGCAATTAAACTACTTTTTGATGTTCTATCACATGACAGCTCAATAAAATACACTCAGGTATGTGGTTTTAAAATGACAAAATAGGTATAACTGATTTTGAAAGGCAATATAAATATTTTGGAACAAACATCAAATTCTGGTGAATGAAGAGGGATAGAAAAGCAATTTCCAGCAAAGGCCTTCATCTACAAGACAACAAAACATTTGCATTAACTGTGGGCTGCACAGCATTGTCAGAATTGCTAGCATCATGCAGTGATAAACTATCTGAACATTTTTCTAAACCAAAGGAAATAAAATTCATTTATTCTTTTACCTGGCTGCCATGCTGTTAAAACAGAACATAAAGTATTAGCACATCAACCAAAAAATCTCAATCTATAATTAGTGTAAAATTTCCAATAAAAATCAATGAAAATAATTTTTTCAAAATGGAAAAACACCACAACTGAGGTCTTTATCTTTAACACTAGAACCGCCAAGCAGTCAATTTGACTGTTAAACAGTTTTCAACTTTGTGTAACTCTCTAAATTGAACCCTTTGTGTCTCATCCTTCAAAACATTTCCTAAATTGGGTCTCTAACATCTCTTCAATTATGGGATATTCATAATATAAAATACCACAATTAGGACCATGTGTACCTAAAACCCCTAAGTGTGGTCATTTTGACCCCATGGAATTAATGCAGAGTGCACAGATCTCCAATACTTTTTGAACTTGGCTATATCTAACAGGCTGTAGCACAAACAATTGACAGAGATTAATGCTAACAACCCCCCCTTCAAACAATTTAATAAATAAATAATAGATAATTATGTTAACTTTTTAAGATAGATTTTACTGCATTGACAAGATTAAGAATAATCATAAAGACTGAATGTAGAAGTTTTGGCATCCCTTCTCACATCAATGTGCGGTGTTTTTTACGGGGAAATTACTCTACATGGAGTAGTCAAAAGCAAAAATAATTTAGTGATCAACAGTGTAAAAATAAGAGTACAATAGTTTTGAAATATGATGAACACATATTCAGGTGGGAAAGAGACCCATAGATGCCTGTTTCCTGGTATCAGTATTAAGAGTTTTATCATATTAGCAAATGTAATTGTTCTCTACTGTGCCCTAAATGCCCTTTATAACTAGATAGAACTTCATCTAAGAGCTCTGCTGATAATCGCACATTGAGTATGTCCTCGGCTCAAAACAAAACTGTCACCAGAAGCAATAAGTAAATAAGAGTAACTGTGACTGTAGAGTAAAACGACAAACACATACAATATAAAATGCTGCACATGGACAGCTGTGCAATGTCCTTTTTGTGTTTCTGAAATATCCGACTTTGTATCGGACAGGGAGATGCGAAACTGAATATTTTGAGAGAGTGTGTTTCAGCATTTATAAAAATGCTTTGTCAGTCAATACAAAATCTTTCAAAGTCACAGCTCTTCAGTTTTTTTGTTTATTGTTTGTGTTTTATTGTCTCATCTAAATCAAAATGTGACACATGAGGGTTCAGGTATGGTATTATTGACCATTATTACGCTAAATACAGTAAAAACATAAATACTTTATTTAGGAAAAAATATTTTTACACATTTTTGCAGTAATTATCAGTAATTGCTGAATGATATTCATTCATATACTGTTGCTGCAAGAAAAACAGGGAGCTGAACTGGCTTTTTTGCAGTAAAAAATTGTTTACTGCAAACAGTTTTTAGTCATATGTTTATTTTTATGCTGGTAAATCTTATTCTACTTAAAACATATAAATGTATGAACATTAACAAAGGTTGCAGATTAAATAACATTTTTTGGCTATGTTTCGACGCCCCTGACAGGGTGTAAAAATCACTCCCTCTGGTGTCTCCAGGAGGTATTGGAATGTTGGTGGTTCTAGTGTTAAAACTATTTCAGATATCTCTTACACTTACAGTATAAACATCATTTTTGAACCTTGTACACCTGTACATATAAATGTATTTTATTTTTATGCTTTATGAGAGTTTTTTTCTATATGTGTACCTGTAGTTTCCGATCGTTGGCAGACCACCAAAATAGATTTTCTGGTTTTCCTTGAGGTTAAGACCAGTCGCTGAACCTTGAGATACGGCCACAATCTTTTCTTCAGCACCATCGTCAATGTCCACAACAATCACAGTGGCTATGTAAAGATGAATGAAGACATTTTTAGTAACGTAGAAAGAAACTTGAGATGTGTATCTCCTTCTTTATATTGACATCTAGTTTCAAGACCTAAGGACTATGAATTCTCGCTAGTACCCTGTTTCTTGTTCCTCGACATGGTGAGAGCTTTCCAGCGTCCATCATTGTGACGATTAGCTGATATGGCACTCCCAACTCCTGATCCCAGGTCAAAATTCACCTTTACCTTTCCTTCTGACAGCTCAAGAGACATAAAGTCCTTCTGCAGAGTAACATCAACATAAAAAAAGCTGTGGGGATCAACAACAGTATTGCTGCAAAATGAACTGCAGATCAGACTAATAAAATATCTAAACACAATATATTACCCTGTCATGCCCCCCCCACCAAAAAAAAGTGTTCCATTATGATTTGATAGTAAAATATGATTTGAAATACTGTGCAGCTCTATTTCATACAACTATCTCTATTGCAAACATACCAAGTCTTCAGTGGCCAGATACATCAGCAAAGCATCAGAGGAGAAAGTACGGAACTTGAAGGTAATGGTCGAAACATTTGGGTTCCACCTTGTGGGTCGTCCTACTGCAGCGTAGCCTTCACCATCCAGCTGAACAGTCCCCTCACCATCAGTTCGCTGAGGACTACAAGAACACAGAAGGATAATCAGATTTCATGTCTTCATCAAACTTCCAAAAAAGTTTTACAAACCAGAGATAAAAAGATGTAAAATAGAAGATTATGTTCAGTAATTCCCATGATATTTTACCACACACAAATACAATGAAAGGACAGAGATTGAGATAAATATTATAAATATGAGATTTATTTGTATACCTGACAACACAACCTTTACAGTCTCCCTGTCTCTCTCTGTAGTTCCACAGACCAATTGGTTTACCATCTAAGAAGGTCTCTCCCATGCAGCCTGTAAATGTTGATGCTCTGACTGCTTCTGCCTTCTACGGGACAAAAAAGAAACCAATAAGTTAAAAAAAAGGTTTAAAAAAGGACAGTCAGGTTAATCATGCCTTTGACAGACAAATACCTTTGCAGTGCCCAAAATTCCTCCTACAAAAAGGTAGGCATTCTGGTCTACATCTAAAATGGTGTAAGCTGTGGGTGAATTGGCGCTGGCTGGGGTTGGCATCATGCCAGCCATAGGGCCTTCCAAGGGATATACCAATATGGTACCATTCAGACCATTACTGTGGATAAAAACAAGGCAGTAAAGTATATTTGTTAACCTTTATTTCACCAGGGAGATCCTATTAAGATTAAAAACCTCTTTTTCAAGGATGACCTGGCCAAAATGGGCATCAGCAAGTACCAAACACAGTTACAAAATTACACAGTTAGACACAGGTAAAAAAAAAAAAAAAAAAGAGAGAGAAAAAATACATTAAAATCCAAATAAAAATACAAGCACTCTAAATGAAACAGTTGCATGTTATGAAATTGGCCTCATTACATTTAGTGTTGATTTAAAAGTACTTAATTTTCCAGTAATTCTGCAGTTTTTCCAAGCCAAGGGTGCTGAGTGGACAAAACTGTTTTACCAAGTTCAGTGAGTGCAAATAGAACTTGCAGATGCAGAGACTAATAACCAGCATTTTTAATTGCAAGAAGGGACCATATAAAGGAAAGCTGTAATCCAAATACTGCCTTATATATAAATCTATACAAATGAAACTTCCACCGACTATTTCCAGCTGGGTGATTTCTGAAGGCAATTGGCACTGGTTTTTAATTAAGGGTATGTGACAATCTATACAAATGAAACTTCCTCCGACTCGCCAAAGCAGGCCATCCTACCTAAGAGTATAGCTCACAGTGATGAGCCAGAACTTTACAATTAGTCATCAACCTTAACATCAGCTTTTGTCTGCATGGAGAACAAGTTTCAGCTGGAGTAATGAGTGCTGGACAGCAACAAAGGCTTTCTACATGGATTCAATGGCTGGGACAAGAGTTGAACTGGAGCTGTAAATGACTATCATCAGCATAAAATGTGAGTTTGCATCTGACAGGTGTAGACCAAGATTGTTGATGTAAATGATAAATAGAAAGGGACCTAATACAGCGTGCTGGACAGCAACAAAGGCTTTCTGTACGGATTTTTTGAACAGACCTAATACAGAGCCCTGTGCCACCCCCTTGTGGATTATAAAATTCAGAACACCATCATATTTAACACACTGAAACCTGTTACTGAGGTAATTTGAAAACCATGCCACTGCTTGCTCAGAGAGTCCCGATTGGAGGAATCTAAATTTTAAAATATCATGGTCAACATTGTGGAATTCTTTTGGCTGTACAAAGTGATACACAATGTTGTTTATTGTCAAGTGCAACAGTAATGTAATTTACCACCTTCAGTTTCCTGAAGCTTTATTGATATTCAGATAAAATAACATTGTCATATAAAAACTTGCTCACACACAAGAGCTTGAAGAAGTATTATATGTTTTCAGGAGGAGTTACAATGACTTAAAATAATTGATTAACCTGAAATTAGCTTCTTTGACATTTTGATCCTAAAGACAAATGACAAAAAGACACCACTGAAGCAATGTATGTCTACTGAGCCTCTCTGCATAGTCATATGAACAATCCTCCTTGAAAGTTTGTTTTTAAGGCTAGAGTAACATTCTGCATTGTGTGGGAGAACATTTTTAAGACAGAAAAGTCTGTGTGATGCCATCAGTAAACACCTTAGGGAAGTCTCTCCGATGGAAAATGCATGGGGCAGGTGGGACTCTTCCTTTATGGGAATGAGACTGTGTAAACAACAACACTGCAGCTTACAGAGGGAAGGAAAAATAGATTGCAGTGGATCTATGTAATGATGTGCCAAAGGCTGACAAGACTGCAAACTCTAGATTTCCCAGCTGTAAAAACATGCTTTCTACTCCAGTATGAGTAAGCCTTCACCGTTGTTTTGGGGTTGCTGCTGTTTGGTCTTTGCTGTTGGTATTGATTATTATTTGTCAAATAATGTGAGTGAGAAGCAAGAAAAGACAAGATACCAGAAAAAACATTGTGAACAGGCAGAGCATTATTTCATATTTTTGTTTAGCTGAGTTTGTGATATTTGCAATAAACTGCTAAATGATTGGCTTCTTCTTACATATTGCTGAAAGTGTAACACAAGATTTAATTTTACATAACATATCCAACATCTTTAACAGACATATGTTTTAGAAGAACATTAATGTGTATTAGTGAAAGCTTCTTACCGAGACGCTTCTATCCGGTGCCAGTTCCCATCATTGATCGTGTGATGGGGATATTCAACCCTTCCCACACCTGAACCAACATCCCAAAGGAAATTCACTTTCCCCTTACGCATCTCCAAGGCCAAGAAATCAACCTGTGGTACAGAGGGAACAAGCTAATGGAGCTGTCTATACATTTTTATTGTGTAGTAAGCTGTGTCCAGGTCTCATGTAAAAAAAAAAAAAAAAATATTGTTCAGTGCTTCCCAAAAGTATTCAAACCCTGAACTTTTTCAATTAAAATTTGGGTTCCACCCAGTTTAAATAATTAAATTATACACAGACTGTTTCCAGCTTGGTGACTTCTGGAGGCAATTGGTTGCACTGGTTTTTAATTAAGGGTATGTGACAAAAGGAGACTGAACACAAATGCATTTGTAATTTTTCATTCAAAATCATGGACTTTTGTCTTTCATAAAGTTCAAATGAAATACATTAACACTAGTGGTTTGAACATGTCAAAAATGTAGACAAAGTTCAAGGTGTATTAATATTTTTGCAAAGCATTATATAGAGTGCTGAATGAAACTTTAAATTTTAACTGTATGGCATCTTTTGACATTTTTTAAACAGAAAATATGACATTGACATTGAAACTGTAATTAATGCACATGAAGTTGACAACACTTATAACATTTGCTATTTGATAAGAAAACCTTGATAAAGGTTAAATGAGTAGTGACATTTCCTACCTAATCAAAAATTATTAATGGTGCAAAGCAAGTAATGTAAGCCCTTCTCTTTCATATTAATGTTCAGGGTAAATGTGTGTCCTGTGTATCTGATAACAGACTTATGTGGTCAGATTTGAGTTGCAGATTAGTCAAGGTATACAAGTAGATTGTAGACCACACAAACATGGGCGTAATGGACGCGGGGTACATGTGGGACATGTCCCCCGCACTTCCCATATTTGTGCCCTCTGTCCCCTGCACTTTTTTCTACCATTAAGGCAGTTTGATTGGTTGTTAAGATGTGATAATGTGATATTCCGAGCCGTCTTTAAACGCACCATGAGCGTCCACATGCTGACGTTGGTCACATCTGTGGATCTGATCACCAAGGGGAGACCTGCTGCTGAGCAGTGCTGCTGAGCAAAGCTGCACAGTGTGTGTCATGTTCATCAACTAACCAGAGCAGCAAAAGGCAAAAACCTTTGCAGTTTTTTTTCCTCAAACAAATGATGTAAGTTTAGTTAAACTGTTCCATGCAGATAATGTTAGCTAAATGATGACTAGGTAATCCATGCCAGTATATCATAAGCTAGTTATCAGGAATAGTATTGTTGTTGTTGCCTGTGATATATCCCTTTCTAGTTAGTTAGTGCCAGAAATAAACCCAATCCTCTAATATTTGTACAGAAGTTGTGCTCACTTTCCCCATATTTAAAATAAATATTTGTTGTCACAATAGAAGAGCAAAGTCAGGGAGGGGACATTAGACCAGAGGCCAGTAGCAGGGATGATGATGCAGGGTCTTCTCAGGTAAGGAAAGATTATAACTTTGTGAGAAAAAGAGATCTGTTACAGTGAGAAACCAGGCAGGTATCAATATAGGATTTTTATAGATATTTCAGAATTACTTCACACTCCAAAATATTTTTGTGTGTCGCACACGGAGAAGGCCATGTATAGTTAATATTTAGACATTTTGTTTATTTTTTTATTTTAAGATATTTGACTTTTGCATTATTTGTGTTGATAAAGGCAGCAGATATAAGTCATTCAATTTTTATAACTTGATTAATTTTCAATGTCTGTGCTGTCAAATTTGACTAAAATATCAATATGTTTAGTGTTGTGTCACTTTCTATGTTCATGCCATTAAGTTAAATTGTGAGGCTTATTACCCTGTTACCTGTCACTTTCATTCCATTTTGTCAGCTAAGTAATAATTTGCTTGCAGGTATGGCGTTTTAGTGAACATTTCATGTTCAGTGTTGCCACTTGGCTTAATGATCTGGCTATTTACTCTGTAGATGTTCGAAGGTAATTGTGTCAACTCAACCAGTTTGGCAGCCAAAACTTTAAATTTTGTTCCCCTGCTGCTGTGTGTTTTTAGCTCTTAAGGAGAGGTGCGATTGACGAGAGATGATAATAAATCATGAGATAGACCTCTGAAAAAATTGTCCCCCTCAATTCTATGATTATGGTTATGCCCCTGCACACAAATATCACAATCTTGAAAGATTCAGTATCCTCAACTGTAAAGGGAGAATTTGGAAACCTATCAGCATCCCACACTTTAATACGTGACTTTTATATAATGATTTTAGCTGAAAATAATATGGGGATAGTAACAAGAATCTGAATTCTCAATGTATTACCTTATAAACAGAACCAACTGAAGAATTTATCTGGGAGGTAACTATAGAAGACAATGATGAAGTGATTTCACACCCAGTACAAAAGCTGAAGTTCTCTCCAGTGGCCTCTTTAACTGGATTTTCACAGGATTTTGTTGTATTTTGATTAACAATCTTATTACTTATTTATGAGTTTAAAAAAAGGATAAGTGAATTCTGAGCATGCAGCCTCTTCTGCTGTCTTTGAACTACACAAAATAATTATTCATATAGCCTTATGCACAATTTGAGATTATCAGTAAGTTACATCTGAACACACAAATCATAGGCGAACACACAAGTGAACACAATTTTCTTTCTAGTCTCTCCAGAGTATAGGCAATTATTCATTAGCAGAGATCACAGGGAAGCATTATTATTCAACTCGCACTTCACTATTAGTAAAAATGTAAGATGTGAATGAAAACACACACTAAATTATTATTTATACTAAATTAGAATATCCATGAGAGACACAAACACATATGTGTTGAAGACGTCTCAGTCAGATGAAGCAAAGCAAAGACTTCTCTGGGGAAATCAGGGTAAAGCTGAGAGCAACACAAGCTTGTTAATTGCCACTCCACTCCAGCACACACACAAATATACTGCACACTCTTCGGGACTATAAGTAGTACCTTTAAACAGTGCTGTGCTGTATTTTAAGGGTGTTGGTGGGTATGTGTCAAGATGTATTAATTATTCTCAAAGACAAATCACTATGGGAGTATTTGTAGGCTGTGCGGCTGTTTCTTTGTCTAGTTTAAGACATGAGCACAACTTGTTTCTTTTCTTTGTGCATGCAGGTTTTTGTTTGCTAAACAGAGAATTTTCAAGTGTGATAAATGTTGTACAACACCAACTTTAATCTTAAATTCAATTTACCTCAATTAATGCAATTTTATAGAAGATATGACTGCAAAAAATATATTCAATGGCCATAGTGTGGGAGTCCAAACAACACATAAAAGAAAAATTTACAGTTATTTGTATTGCAGTCTTAGACCATCAAAACAAAGTGTATACTTACATATTTGGCAGATCCCAGGTAAAAAAGGAGATTTTCAGGTGTGGTGGTTTTAACATGAAGGATGATGGTATTGTACCTCCCTTTTCTGATATCAGGGCGATAACTACGGAGGCAGTCACCACCTGATGAAACTGAGACTTTGATCTGGAAAACAGAGGAAGATTAAAATCAGTTTTCACAAGTAATTTTTGTTTACTGTCCAGAACAGAACAAAAATTCATTCATTGTAATAAATTACAATACTTTCAAATCAAATTAGATATAAAAAAATTTGTATAATGTTTATATAGGTGATTCTGAGTACATCAGAATGTCATTCAAAAGGGTCCATTACACAAAGCGATATATTTCAAGTATTTATTTGTGTTAACTTTGTTTATTATGGCTTATAAGTAATGTAAACCAAAAATTCAGTTTCTCAAACATATATATTACATACGATCAATGTAAAGAAGATTTTGTCATACAGAAATGTTATTTTATAGCCATGTTGAAGCCTACACAACCATGGGACAGACTGATCACTGGACATTTGTCCAACAGCCCATAAATGAAACCCTCTAAAAGGGAAGCGATTTGTGCTAAAGAGGCTTGATGTTCACGAACTGCTGTAAACACATTAATGGAAAGTTGTGTGGAATGACACAGAGTGATAGAAAAAGGTGTACAAGCAACACGAATAACAGCAGCCTTAAGAGGACTGTGAGCCAAAGCCCAATTAAGAGTTCCTTCTGCTGTTACGCCACTGTTTTCTCAAGTCCAACGTCAAAGCAGCTGTTTACCAAGAAATTTCAAAGCACTTCAAGCCTCCCTCTGCTGATGGGTTTATGCTGATTTCTTTTTTCCCCAACCAGACTTGACAGCTGCCTACACTGCCAAAAGTAGCAATGGCTGATGAAATGACCATGGTATCACTGTGCTGGACTATCACAAACTGGCCTGAAAACTGTGGCTCAGAAGTATGGAAAAAACATTTACTCAACAATATAACTGCCATTCAGCATTAACTGTATGCAGTAACATGTGAATGTCAAAAGAACATACAGAATTTGCTTGCTTCCTGGCCTGGCTGATCAGTTCCTTTATTTGTGAGATGTTGCGCCTTAAATTGTCTTGAAGCTTTTTTATTGGTTGCAGCTTCTCCAGCAGTCTGTCAGCCTCATCCTCCAAATCCTTTACTTTAGCTCCAGCAGCATGGACTAAGAGTAGAGAGACATGGGGTAAAATGAGTATAAGCACTGGCACAATGCTTTTATACAAATACTACAGAGTAAATCTCAGCTGAAAGTGGAAAGCTTGAAGGATATGAAATAACTGAAAGAACAGAAATACAAAACAAGAGTGAGAAATAAGATTAAGAGCCAAAGAAATTAGTGTAGCTAAGCATTCAAAGAGAACTGCTTTAACTTTACAGTGTACATTGTGTAAGACAGTAATAGAAAGAACATTGAAAAATCAGAAAGACGTTATATGCCTTGCAATGAGCCGAGAATTCATGCTCATTTTGAATGGAGGCATTAATAGAAGCAACTGTATAGATACCAAAGACAGCCAAAAAATTAGTGTAAGGTGCATCAATACAGCTGCAGAGATCAGTTTACATTTATATTAACTGAGCCAATTAACAAAACAAAAATGAATGCCACATTGTGTTCAGAACTGGAATTTAGGCTTGTTTGTCAATAAACAAGAACTGATAAGAAATCTGTCAAGCCAAACATATTAATATAACATAGTATTGTTGCACCGATTACAATAATAAATGTTTTTTTTTTTTTTTATTAAGGTAAGTGAAATATACATACTGATTGCTGTGGGGATTGAAAAAAAGAGAAACAAGAAGAATAATATCAAACATTGAGTTGAATTTACCAGTTAAAGTTTCTAAAATTAAAAACAAAGTGTTGACTTTGTAATTAGTATTCAATTACAGTAAATATAAATTTACTCAGCCAAAAATTAAGCTTATGTAATTTCATTTCATGATTTGTGAGTTAATGCAGATACCCAATAATAAAACACTTTACTGTTTTTTTCAGGGTCCTGGATCATCTGATTGGCTGCATTGACCGTTTCCTCCAGCTCGCTGCAGTTCAGCTGCAGGCCTCCAAGTCGCAGGTTCAGAGCTGCAAGCCGCTCTAGGATGTCTACGGCTGTTGCATTGGCATCAGCTGCTACTGCTTTTGTAGCTGCTAGTTTAGCAGACGTATCTATGAAAAATGCCATACACAAAAATTCATGTTCCCAATTATCAAGGACTATATTGCCAAATGATGGCTCTAATTTTAACTTGTTTAAAGAAGAGGGTAAATGATTTGTTTGGACACAAACAGAAAAAAAGCAGACAAAAGATAACTGTCAGGTTAGATTTGAAGACAAAGCGGCACTGACTCAAGAGTACCTTTAACTTACACAAACTGTAAACTGTGAATACATAACAACAAACAGGTATACAAAATAGCAATGTTCCAAGCCAATCCCAAGTACTGGATCAGGGTCCTGATGAGACCATTTCACAGAATGTATCAGTCTAAGCTTAACTCCTGATTTCTGTTGTTGGTCTACTCTGATTTATGCCTGCTGCACACTTAGAGAAAATGTACAACTGATTTTAGCAGCCAATCTTTTTTTTTTTTTTTTTTTTTTTTTTTTTTTTATTCGTGTCTATATTAGTGGACTTGCAAAACTTTTTCATAGGCCATGCACATTATTTAGCTGATCTAACAAGCTTTGCCTAATAGTACCTCACTTAAGATAATGTTCATAGTTAAAGAGAGATTGTGATGGCTGCTGCTGTGACCTGTTCTGTGCTCAAACAGCTCTCTGTATGGGTGGGCTGCACAGAGCAAAACTAAACCATCAGTCATTTATTACATTCAAAGCAAGCCACAAAGAGATTTTAAAGCAAACGGTTAACTGGAACCACACTGAAATCGGTTACAACCTGAACTATCAAACAAAAACATAGAGAGTATAAGATGAAGGCTATGTTATCCTAAACTACAACCTGCATGTTAAAAAAAATAGCAATTACATTCACAATTATGCAAAATGATTACACAAATTTATCTTGATGTTCACCTAACTCAGTTGACTTTATACCCAAAATAATGGAAGTGTTAATTTTGGGGATTTATGACCTTGGGCATATACCTTCAACATCACTGCAGAAGACAAACCTCTTTTTTGCTCTGGTATTGATCCACCACCTCTCTCTCAGTAATGTGTGACCACCTGCATGCTGACACATACCTCCACACCTGCTATGAGTGTAAATGCAAAATCTTACCATTGGGGATCGCGTTGAGTGTCGCCAGGGTTCCATTAACAGCTGTTAGAAGGCCTTTGGTTTTATCTCTCGCTGCTTTAACTCTGCCCTTTAGTCCGGCCACACTGTCTGCATTTTCTACACACAAAGCAAATGATTATGACGGTTATACACCAAGCTCCTTAGTAATAAAATGCCCTCCTTCTCTTTCCTGATGAACAAGATCAATGTAATCACATAGAAAAAGGCAGATTATACAAATATGCTGCTGCAACGATGAAATAAGAGATAAGCCCTTATAAAGTTTTGAATCAGAAGGAAAACTGCTTTTCAATAAATGTTGAGAAATTGTGATATACCCAGCTCAAATACCTTGTTGGTAATATCCAAGTAAACACCTTTTAGTTTTTCTTTTTTGTTTTGGTGCCAAACACTGCACATTAACCCATAAACCTTTAATTTTTCACAATTCTTTCATCACCTGTGGGTTTGCATGATGATTCTTAGAGACCTTTCCACATCCAACAGTTCATGATTTCTCATTTCAATGAAACAAATAGATTTTCAAGTTTTCCCCAACTGATTTCACTTTTTAATAAATGAAATCAATGCAATACAGTAGACCTGGAGGAAAATTGGAAATCAAAAATGCATACATTTTATTTCTATTCAGTTTATAAAGCTCATTTTCCAGGAAACATCTTCTGTTTCCTACATAACACTGCAACCCTGATATAGACCTCCAGCACTGCACCATGCTATAAGGAAACACAACAGGTGATGATTAAATGTAAATCTTTTTCTTCTTCAGTTTACAGGGAAAAGAAGACTGTGGTGGTGAATTTTAAGATAATTAAACATAATTTTGGTAATATAGTCTAAATAAATTAGGGTAGAGACTTCAGCTCCAAACATACACTAAACAGAATTTGTTGTGATGATTAGGACTGACCTAATTATACTCTTAAGAAAATGTTTATGATGACCCAAATGGATAAATCATCTACAAATATTTGGTAGCAAGGGTAAACAGGCAGATTCCTTTTTGTGATTAATAATTTTATTATTTTATAAGCCAGGTGTATAAAGTTCTTCATTGTTCTGTCGCTCATCAGCAACTTCAGTATGTCCAGAAGAGAAAAAAAAAAAAAAATCAATAAAAGGAGAGTTAATAGAAAGAGAGGGATTTACTTCTGAGTACTCAACAGTGAATATGGCTCCATTTAATTCCATAATCAATGATTGACTTTCCAAGAGTGATTTCATACTCTTAAGAAAATGTTTATGCTTCAAATCCAGCAAATATATTGCATAGACACCTTACCTTTAACATCACTCTGAAGTTCTCTGGCTTTGTTCAGCAATATTTGGCTCTTCTGGAGGGCAGTTTGAGCTGCCTCCTTTACGGGGACATCAGGACCTAAAGCCTGAAACAGCACCCATGTAAAACGTGTCACTGATCACCCAACAACTCAAAAAAAATAATGCTTTCAGAAACTTTAGATGTTACATATGACTTAAACAGTCTGCGTTATGACAAAAACAAACACTTACCTGCATTTAATCATTTTATATAGAATTTAATCATTTTTAATTTATAAGAAATGGGCACTCTCAAAGAGGTGAAGGCAACCAAACTACTTTTTTTTTTATCTTCTATCATTTTTAAGCCCTTTTTTTCAAAATCTTTTTAGAGCTTAAACTTTATTGTCCCCTAATTTTGATAAAACTTTTTAGCAAAAAGTATAAAAAGTGCTATGATCTGTCTGAGTGATGACTCACAGGCCAATCATATGTTTTCTTACTGAATACATGCATGGACACACACAAACAAATCACATTTTCAGGGTCTGTATGGTTCTAGTACTTGCATACCTCTTCTGAAGTCTATATATTTGAGGTGTATTTAATAAATCTTATGTCTAAAAATATCATCTTTTGGTAGATAATTTTAGACACCTATAACACCCAAATGGATCCACAACACCAAAAATACAATGTTTTACTTTATTCAAAAGATATTTATGAGTTCCTGAATTCTTACCAATGCCAGAGCCTCATTTGCAGACTGTTTGGCTGCCTTTGCCTCTTTCTCAGCAGCATCGACATTGGCTTTAATGTTACTGTAAGCATGGACAGCAGCAGTTGCATTGAAGGAAAGGTTTTTAGCTTCCGCCAAAATACTGTGAGACAAAGAGTAAGAAAGATGAAAAAAACAGATTAAATTAACCTACATGCACACCTATGTCAATTTTAGCATTTTTTTCGATCAAAAATACTAGTTTTGCTCGTGCTAATGGTAGTGAAATAAAGTTTTGCAAGAATTTGGCATAACAGCCATCTTATTTAATTATCCATCATTTGATTTCACTTTCCTCTGTGCGGCTGAGGGATCCACTACATGGAAAAAAACATGGAACCAGGTAAAATAGTGATGTGTTTGTGCTGTAGTCACCCATCTAAAATGATTGCCGATTCATTTAGTTGTTTGGCATGTTCCTCTGCCTTGCGGACATGTTCAGCCAGGCTGCCATCACTCAAGCCGTCAGTAAGGCCCTGAACTTTGTCATCCAGTTGAGCATGAAGAGGCTCAAGCTCCTTATCCATCTCCTCCAAGTCCTAAGAAAGGAGATCAGAGGCTTAAATTCATAATTACTTACCAAAACAAAAACATTTTCTTTTTTGTAACTCTTCTCAACCAACCAAACTCAGTCAGAATGAATAACAATGGAAATAGTTTTAAAAGGCTGTGAGTTCTTTCCTGATTTAATACCTCCAGCTCCTTGTTGATGTTGTCAGAGAGCTGGTTTGCCTCATCTAGTAGATCATTTCCTTCTCCAAGGATCTTCTGCGTGTCTTGTTTCACAGCATTGACTGCATCTCGCTTCCTCTGTGAAAAAAAGATCATTAACATCTGCAGCACTCCACTATTTGTTTTTAAATGTTTTAGATTTTCTAATATCTTCTTTTCAAGGAACCAGACTGAGCTTTTAAAATGTCTGCTATTGAAGGTTTTTCACTAAACATTGGCTTTTCTTTTTAACTAATTTCTACAGGAACTCTGGATGACCAATATTATAGGACTTTAAACTATAAATAATTTAGTCATTAAAAAGCATGGTCTAACCAGTGAGATCTGTCAAAGTGACAAAAAGGCAATGTAACCAATGTTAAAATGAATCTTTAAGCACTTTGTTACTAGCAGTCTGATGTAAATATGAATTTTGTTCCTCTTGTATCTGTTCCATCACTAAAAATGATAAAGATAACAGAAGAGCATCCATCACTCCAGTTTTATCTTCCCTGGATTTAATGTAGAATTCATTTGATTATTTTAATTTTATCTTGAAGAGACTTTCTCAGATGCATTCATTTCATAATTTTTTTTAGAACTTGAAGTTATCATTTTATTTTGTTTGAATCTTTTACTATGAAGCACTTTGTGGTTCTTATTAGTGACATTGAAATATTCCAAAGCCAATTAAAGAATCTAAGAAATAAAAATAGATGTTTTTATAAATACATTTCAGGAACCCAAGCTGTAAATAGCCACAGCTATGCAAAACAGACAAAGCTTGCTCTTTAGATTTAATGTACTTCTTAAACACAGTTTATAAGCAGTAGAAGTTGCACTGCAAACTCTGACAGCTGGTGGTGTAGAAACAATTTAAAGTATTAACTTAACTGCTCTTTAATAAGAGAAAATAGATCTAAATTGAATCGATATTTTGATTGAAACTGTAGAAAGTGAATATTAACTGTATATATAACCTGGCAAAAAAAAATTGAATAGTCAACCTATAATTATGACTGGCAATAATGTCCCGACCCTTATATATGTATGAGTTGGGTTGCACCTGAAGAACAGTAAGGTTAGCTTTGTTTTGCTCTGCCAGCGAGCCAGCCTGCCTTGTTTTTCCCTGGGCAGAGAGCAGTAAATCTTGAGCCTCCTGGAGCTTCCCCTCATGATCAGACAGCTTCTCTTTTATCTATGAAGCACACAAGGAGGTACTGAGACAATCAAAGTCATTCAGTAAATTTGAAAACAAGATTTGGAACCAGCGATCATCATTACCTCTGCTTTCAAGTCTTCAGTGGCCTGATGAGGGTCACCAAACATTCTTTTGACTTTCTGATACAGCTCTTCTGCTAGACTGCAGGGGAGGAAAAGAGTTCATTTACATACATACATTGTATGAGGGTATTATGATTCATATGAGAGGAGGAGTACTTATTTGTTTGTCCTCATGTAAAAACAATTCAAAGCTAAAAAAAAAACTGTAATGACATCTTCAACTTGTTTCTATGGCACCTCACTTTAACAGAGTAAACCATAAAATAAGCTGCTGAACGGGTCTCTTTAAGCCAACTGAGGGTTTGAGAAGACAGAGCATACACACAAAAGAAGAAACAAGTGATGATTCAGAAGTACTTCCTATGTTAAAGAAAAGTAAAAAGTTAATGGCAGCAGTAGCTCCTTTAGTGGCTTCATCTAGGAGGGAAACACAGCTAACAGATAAGCTCTGAGCCAGTTTTCAAGCCTATGGGATGAAGGAGAGTCAAGAGTATCTGATATAGCAGGAGAAAGTTTTCCTTAAAAAGATGAAAGAGAGAGAGAGAGAGAGAGAGAGAAAAGAACAGATGTTGTATTCGCCTGCTGTCTGAAAGCTTGAGCTTCATAAAGCAAAGACTGTTGTTTCCAAAAAAACATGATGTGGGAAAATTCAGTTGTACTTGGCTGTTATGTAATTGGATAACATAACAGGTTAAAGCTGAGATTTTTTTTCATGCAAGGTTTCGCGAAAATCTAATGAAGTCTAAATAATCAGTGGAGCTTAATTCTTTGAATAAGAAGAAGAATGACTGATTTTTAATCTGCTGGACACCCTATTATCCTTTTCTTTTAAGTAGAAGCAGACTATTCATTTGTTTTTCCTTATATTTGTAGTTTGTTCAGTTTGTTACTTATATTTTTGGTCAGTAACTACATGTAACTGTATATAAATATCAATAAATTTAGACTTGGATCAATTAGTAGCTCATTGAGATTCTTTTCATCATCTTTAGATAACATTTCTTAATATATCTGAATAAAATTATAACACTGAAATAAACTCTCCTTTTAATATGCAACATAAGTTGTCCTCTGGGAAGGTTCAGGATTTATAAAAGTATATAAAGTATGATATAAATAGATTGATTTACATATATAAATATGAGGGCAGAGTAATTATACAGTAGTATAATTTGATATAGAGCTAAAATACACTGCATAATTATGATTTGGAGATATCTATGTATTTTTTTATTAACTATGCACTTTTAAGTTGCTTTATCAATAGTGACATTGAATTGCAATGTTTAATTATTAACATTGTTTGAATTTGATAGTTTCTGTGGAATAGAACAGTTTTTCATTAACAAATGTTACTAGAGATGAGACAACGGTGAATATATCCATTGATGGTACTTTGTATTAAATGTAACTGACCAAGAATTATGGTAACTCACACCAGAATATAAAATACTAACTGCAGTTTGACAGGGTGGCTTTGACATCTTTTTTGTAGCTTTTCTGTATGGTTAATAAACCTTTGTTGTTCAACTTACAAGGTTAGAAAGTATGCAAAAAACTGCTAGCAACATGCTTTATGTTATATAGCCATTTCCAATGTAACTATTGGTTCACAACGTTCTGATAAGGTGTTGCGGTGGCATATACTTTTTGTGAGTCTTCTCTCTTTGGAAGCATTTAAAATACTTTAGCAGCCACATGTTTACAATCACACCCTTTAATGAGTCTTATTTTTCTTCTTTAACATTAATAATTACCACAAGAAGGATCTAGTGTCCTCCAGTTAATATCACTCAAAGGAAAATTTCAGTGTTTAAAGGATATGGGGAATGCAATGACTGAAAATGATAAAACTTTAATGAACCCTGTGGGGATTACCATGAAAAAAATATACATTAAATAAGCAGAGGATTGTTTGTCATTACCCATCTATTCCTCCACTGCATCGGAATTCTAATTTAGTGTACGAATTACATAAAATCTACTTTTCAGCATGTGAAGAAATTTCCTTGACAATAGCATATTAACACATATTAACAATATGTCCAAAGTGAAAAATATACAACAAAAAAAATAATAATAAAAAAAGCCATATAGCTGAAAGCTTTGCATATTTCATTGGGCCATAAATTTGCTTTTCTTGTTTGTTTTTTTATCTGGTACACTGGATGAAATCTCCCCTTAGGCTTCAGTCAAATAATGAAGTGCAGACCAACTCATTCAGTGGCTGAGGCGATTTCTCTTTATCTCTATTTCACTTATTCTATCCATCCATCTGTCAGCTGTTCCCCTCTCCTGTGTTTTTTCTGTCTCATTACATGTTCTCTGTATCTTTATGACTGTCTCTGTTTGTGCCCCTACGGTGATATTTTTAATTAACTCATCGACCTTTACTGCTGAGAGAGACAAAAGGGGAAAGAGGTATGAAGAGATAGATTGCTAATTCCACCAAATGCCTTGAGAGAGAGAGAAAGAGAACGTTAATGAGCAACAGTGAAAACCCTCTTTGCTACAACAAACAGAAAGACATGGTTTTTAAATGTACAGCTGTCAAATACCTGCTAACTTTTTTATGTCTCTAGTGTCAAAAAAGTAAACAAAGCAAGAAAACACAACATTGGCATTTCAGGGATTTTGGATGATTTAGCCAGTTTTTCTCCAAATGTGTTCTGTATGTATTAAAAAAAACAAAAAAAAAAAAACAAGATGCAGTCAGTTCTGAGCATTATCCTGTGCTTCAAATTATCACAATCAATAATAGAGTAATTGAAATAACTATGAACAATTAAACATCTTTAAAAGTATCAAGTTAATTATTATGATGAAACACAGTAGAAAAACTCTCAAAATTAGGTAATAAAACCAATTTTGAAAAGCAAATAACATTTTAATACATAACATGCTGATTTTATTGCAAAATATTTGTTTCATCGCTCTCTCATTAATTTACCTTTTAAAGAAAAACATACATGTGGCAGAAGCTGGAATTGAAAAGGAAAATAAATCTAAAGGTTAGAAAATTAGAAGTTTTATGTTTTTTAAAAATCAACTGCTGCATCATTTTGAGAGAAAGATTCAACAACACACATACAGTATTGGATATTTTTGGAAAACACAAATTTTGAACCAATTTTATATTTCACAGCTGTTGTGCATTTTCCTTTTTTTTTTAGATCAGTTAAGATTATTAAAGAAAAGATGAAAAAAATAAGTGGAAAAGAGTCCCATTGGCAAGTAAGATATGCAAGATAGACAAGATGAAGTTAAAAGTGTAGGTATGAAAGAGAAGAAAATGGTTAACAGGATAAGTAAAGGAGACACTATGCAAACAGGAGCCTTTCATTAAAATATTTTGAACAAAAAATAAACTACACAAAAAAGTATCACGAAACTTTAACAAATGTTTTCCCTATGCTTTAAAAACAGCTATATTAATATGTACAGAAAGTCTGTAAGTTTCTATGTATTAAAGAATGAAACACTTGTCGGCAAAAAAAATGTTTTTGTGTTGTAGAGAGGCTCTACACCTGAGCTGTGTGTGTGTGTGTGTGTGTGTGTTCTCATACTCCTCCTCTTCTTCTGCAATGCTTTTCATCCCTCCCAGCTGTCGTTTTCTCATCTCAGCTAGCATTGCCTGGATTTCTTCCTTCATCTCGCTAAGGCTTTTGTCTGGAGTTCCATCTTTCCGTGAGAGGGTCCTGTTCAACTCAGCTGCCTTGGATTGGAGGTCTGGACATAAAGAGTCACACAGAGGGACTGCTGTGAGGATGCTGCCAACGGACAGATTGAGTTCATGTAGCTGCAGTTGTGAAAGCAATAAGGAAAATACTATTTCAGATTGCCTTGTGTTTCGTCTGCAAGAAATTGAAAACATTTTTTGGAGTTAAAACTGTATTGGTATAAATGCCAACAAATATGACATTTAATGTAAAAATAATTTGAAATTTTAGACATTCCTAATATTAAGCATGGTTATAATTTTCAACTGATACAGAGGAATAAGGGCATATTTTTGCTGACATATAAAAAACAGCCAACAACTCAGTTTAAGGTATTAAACTGACTAATAAATGTGTTTATATAAATTTAGGATTTTGTGAAAGTAGAGCATAAAGATTTGGATATTTTGCTTTGCTTTACGACACCTTTCACCAGCTTAACCAATTTACATCTGCCAGCCTTCCCTTCCCACAAGCACAGTGATCCTTAAATGTGACACAGTCGTTTCACATTTTGGTCCTTGTCAACCTTGCACAATTCCTTTCACCTGCCCCATTTTTGTGCTTCTAACTCTTTGATTTTGATAACAAAATGTCTTCTTGCCTTCTTATAATCTCCACCCATTAAAAGGTGCCATGGAAGACAGTTAGTAATGGTTCCTGGGTGGCTCAATTGGTAGAGCAGGTGCACCATATACAGAGGCTATAGTGCTCAACGCGGCTGTCTTGGGTTCCATTTCAGGTCTTGGACCCTTTGCTGTATTTCTTCCCTTTCTCTCTCCACCCTCTTTCCTTTCAAATTACTGTTCAATGAAGGCAACTAGTGCCAAAAAATATCGTTAAAAAAAAGACAGTAATATTAACTTCACCTGCTTGCATTGGTATTTTATTTTACCAAAGTTTATGCTATAAACTATCTTTAAAAATGTTTAAATAGTTCTTAATACTGTATTCCATATGTGCAACATATGTACTATATGATGAATGCATCATCTGATTTCCTCCACAGTATAATTCAGAAAACAAACGATTAGAACTGAAGCAATACATGAGCTAAAAACTATTAACCTAAAGTGAACTGAAATATGCTCTTCCAAACCAAGAAAAACTGAATTTGAAAGGATCAGAAAAATCCACAATCACTGTGTAAAATAAGATTTAATCACAATCCAAACAGAAACACACAGAACAGTATGTTATTTTTTTGTGTGTATCCAGTAAACACACTGAATCATTTTAATAACTCAAGATTGAAAAATTTTAGCCTTTGATCTTTACTTCTTTAATCACAGTTGAAGTCAAACTCAATCTTAAGCAATCCATCATTTAAAGCCAGTTTTTTGTTAGCAGCCATGCATCACTATTTTATTAGATTAAAGTCTGTACAATCTCAAAGATAGACGATGAAACATACCAAGGCTCACTTTAACATTCAACCTGCCTGACAATGAGGATTTTATGCATCCATGAAAAAGCGAAAAAAATAACAGTCCATTAGTAATTTTTCCTTACTTGTGTGTTACCCTACATGTGTGTGCTTGTGTATGCATTGCTTTTTCTAAACTTTATTTGACTTTATTTGATTCCGATTTTTGGGGTCACAATTCGATTCAAAATCTATTTTTGAGTCAAAATAAATATTCATAATAATTTCTGCTTTAATCTATCGGCGTACAAAGGATCCTCATAATCTATCCCTGTCTGCTTTGCAACGTAGAATGACAATTGGAGATATTAAAATGTCACATTTATTAAATTTTAAATATTAATCCTTGCTTAGATGCAATTACTCTCTCCCTGAATCACCCCTGTTGTTTATACGAAACGGTCACAGAGACAGCACCACACCTTTCTGCAGACAGCCTCCTCCGTGGACAACAGCATTGCAATTTCCATCCAGAGGTTTTTAGTGGTTCGACTGAATGTTAATAATTTTTCACTGCATCGGAGAAACATTCCCTATTCATGTCGCCTGCGGCTATAAAAACCAGGTCGTGGAAGCGGCGGACTAGTTGAACTGAAATATCAACATTGCTGTCTGAGCGCATTTCTGCATAGAACACTACCACAAACTTCTGATCAATCACACAAAGCACTGCACAGAGCCCTGTATGGGAGGAAGGGGGATCGAGGGGCTAGGGGTATGGGATACCTTGGCTCAGCTGTACTGACTCCATGCATTTGCGGTGTTCCCAAAGTGCTCAAGCTTCATTTTGCTAACCTTGCGCACAGTGAAGTTCATGTCAAGCTCAGTCTTCCCAGGCATTTGGTAAAAAACAAAATGAGTCCAAATGTTTGACTTCAACTAAGGTGGGCTGGTTGAATCTTTCTCTCTTTCGTTTTTGTGGTTTCCTCTTTATGGTGGTGCTTTCTGCAGTACCGTTTGCGTGGTGATATCAGAACATTCCGTGTAGTTACAAAATAGAGGCTGACAGCCAGCGGATTTGTTTTGTTAAAAAAAAAAAAAAAAAAAAAAAAAAAAAAAAAAAAAATCAATTGTGGGACATTTTATATATATATATATATATATATATATATATATATATATATATATATATATATATATATATATAGTAGCAGTGTTGCATTTCACTCCTTTGAAGTGTAAACATGAAGTGATTAGAGCCAAGACAGCAGTTAAGCCATCATGCTAATGAACAGCTGTACTGCATGTGTGTATGAGTATGCATGCTTCTTTTACCAGTGTGCGCACAAAGGAAACAAAAGTGTGTGCCACATCTGTATAATTACATAGTAAGATTTAAGAACTAATTAAACACTTAAAACGTGGACAGAATCATATTAGGTATCTGGCAAACATGTGAGGAAATTGTGTAGAGTATTTCCTTGCCTTAATGTGTGTCTGTGTGTGCAGAGTGGTACAAATGTGCAGAATCTGGCAAAGGCATTTGTGTATTTGGTGTGTATTTTGGTGTGTATTTGTATGTTTGTGATGGCCACTAATTAAGTCTCTAATTGCTACTCTCAATCATTCAGTGAGCCAGGACACAGTCTCTCTTTTACTCCACTAGGAACACACATAGAACCACACACCATAATCACACTGTGATTAGGCAGAGGGCCAGAGAGCTGGGAGCAACAATAAAGAGAAGACAATTTCACCACTGCAAGTCAGAATGAGTTGATTTGGCAAATCCCCCCAACACCGCAAGACTTTCATAATAAAAAAACCTTGATGCTATGATCTTTCATAACTTGGTCCACAGTTATCCCTTCTATGAATTGTGAATATGAATTGTGAATTGTTCAGTTAGTTAAAGTTGGAAAACTTGCATTGGTATTTTATTTTACCAAAGGTGGATCACGTTTCTCCCCTTGTATGTCAGTCTGTCCAGCTTTAAACCTCTGAAGAACTTAGTGTTAGACCTGACTGGAAAGAATGTTTCTGTTTAAATAAAATTTGATAGATTTTATCAATAACTATGTTAAAAGGATCTGTCTGTGCACGCATATTTTCGTTTAGCTTTTGTGAAGTTAATGTTTCATACCGCATGCACGAGAAGCAGGAGAATCAGCGTGCAGCGCGCGCAAGCACAGCTACAGAGCTGAGCACGGGAGCACCGTGCATTCTGAGCACTGTGAAGCACATGTCAGAAAGTATTTAGCAAGCATGTGAGATTTAAATGCACACTCTATAGAATATTGTTTGTTCATAGATATAAGCACTCGCATCAGACTCACTGTGTGCTCAGATTGGTGACATTAATATAATGTCACACACTATTTGAGCAAAACTGTGAGAAAAGTGGGGGTGTTTCATCATCACACTAGGAAAAGTGTAGGTGTTAAAACACAGAAGAACTTTACATTTTTCAACAGGAAAAAAGAACTACGGACAGTTTTTTTAAATTTCTTAATTTTGTCAACCTTATCCAGGTTTAGCTGGAAAACATCAACTTTCAAAAACATCTGCAGCTAGACAGTGATGGAGAAAAAATAAACAAATATTGTTCAGTTAATACTTAGTGGAAAATAAATTCAAAAAGAGACCAAAAACATCTATGTTATCTGAGAAAACTGATCACTGGCCAAGTATTTCATTCTAATTGGTATATTAATATGCCAATTACCAGCGAAATTAAATAAAATGAGTAACTTCCCAATATTATCTAAAAATGCTGATTGAAGGTGAGGAGGCCTGATAAAGTAGTTTTCTTCAACAGTTGCTCTTTATTAAGGTTGTTATTGTGATGCTGCAGCTTGAGGAATTTTTTGATTGTTAAAGCAACACTTTGCACTAGCAGCTTATGTGGAGTACTGTCAATTTGTTCATCAGCAACAATTTTTTAGGTGCTTTTCTCCATTAAGAGAGCATTTGGCTGGCTTCTCTTAAAAGCCCCCTTTAGAAGCTGGAAAACTATATCTTAAGGACTGTTACATCTTGAGATTTTTGGAAAATTGATGTTTCTTCAACCCTCCTTACTCCATCTTGTTTTCCTACATGTGCATTTTCTGTAACATTATATCTTTCCCAATAGGAGATTATCAGTTCAATAAAATGTAACATTAGCTCTTGTGAGAAATGAAGTGAAACAATAGACAGCAGATTCAAGAAAATGTTGACAGGATTTCTAAGGAGCTAATAGAGGAGAGGCAGAGCTCATTTTTTTTACCTTTAGCTCCCAGTAGTGTGTCTTTGATGAACTGCTCCAGGTCCTCAGCTCGTTTATGAATCCTGTCAGCATCATCCTCCACCTGTTCTCCATCAGCAGATACCTTAGTTGCCTGTAACACAAACACATATAGGTACATCATAAAATAATAAACATGCATTACAAAAGTGAATATGTTGAAGTGAGGTAAAAATATAGACACAACAAACACAAATCAATGCTGTGTGCAGAAAGGTGGAGAACATACTGACACAAAGAGAATACACATACTCACACATTCAAAGATCAAGACAAACAAGTCCAAGAACACAAGACGATGGATGGAGTTTTGACAGCCATGAAAAACATACCAATACACTCAATTTAACACATGCGGACACGCACAGTTGGTGAGTAAGGATAATTATATGTTCTGCTGAGATTTGACAAGACCATGTTATATAATTTTAGCCTGTGTGTTTTTGTGAGTAAGCATATAGGGGATGGGATGTGGGGGACAGTACCATTGTCAACAAATGTCAGACATTCAGTCCCTAAAAGGGTGTAGCTTGACAGCATGAATGTAAGTGTTCTCTTTCTCCATTTGATAGGTGTAGACCCCTATACTCAAAAGGTGTTTTTCTATTTTGGTTAACTTGCCCTTATAGTCAACCATGACAGCACATATATTTAGAGAGTGAGAGAGAGCAAAAAAAGGAAACTGCTTTTTCGCAAAATCTCCACCTTAATAGGGTGGAAGGGTTATGGTTCGGTACTCTCTGTTGCCTAGAGCTTTGACCCCTAGTAGGACCTCTTATTAAAATGTAGCATCATCGAAGGGGTCAGACTGAATGTGATTTACAGACCATAATGGCAGACAACCACATAAAAAGGCAAAACTCAACTAGATTAGGGGAAACCCAGATTATTGTCCTAGAGTCAAGTCACTTTGGGGACCTTGGTGGTGGTTGCCTACTGTTTGAGACTTAGCTCCTGAAGCTCAACTGGACTAAACATGAAAATATAAAGGACTACTGCCTCCTCATCACCTGGTGGCAAGGACTATATGTCTAATCTCATCTAGCTCTAGGTGAGTGACAGGTTTACCTTTAATGTCATTTCAAGGCTCTCCACAAAAAAAAAAAAACTATCAAATTTATCCACAAATACTTTGTCAATTCAATTATTAATATTACAATTAATATAATATTACAATTATATTCATTGGAATGATTAATTCTAATGAATATAATTGAAATTATATAATTCCAATTTGATCCAAGTTCAAAGACATTGCAGTTAACTTCAGTTTATTCTGACAATTAGTAAAATGTTTTCTGAGGGAAACTCAGCCAACCGAATCGAGTTACAGAATGAGTTGCAAACTGAGAACTTTTGAGAGTTGTCTGTATTTTTGCACCTAAAAACAGGACAGCAACTCAGATTATCCGGGCCCCAGGGAGTCTCTGGATGGTGTCCTGAAAAGCAGTCTGTAGTCTTTGGTGACTTCAATACTTATGTGGGGTAGACAATGTTAGTGTCACCTGGACAAGTGTGATTAGGAGAAATGGCCGGCGTGATATGAGCCAATGGGTGTTTTGTTGTTGGATTTTTGTGCTTGACATGGATGTTTGTAAGAAACACCTTTTAGCACAAGGAGGTCTATAAGTGTTTTTGGTACCATATCACCATGGCTCAAGGGTTTATAATAGGGCTGTCAACGTTAATGTGTTAATACATGTGATCAATCTAAAAAGTTTAATGCATTAATATTACATAATGCAGATAAATCGCATTACCTATTTTGACCTAAACACCTCTCTTCTGCAGAGGGTTACTTAGTTCAAAGCAGCGTGTTACACTGTCTTGTACTGCATTCACCAATGCAGAGTTGCAAATGCGAGTGAAAAGATGAGTGAGAAGAGTCAGACTGGTGTGCTCAGTGGCACATTTCGCTTTAAAAAACCACCACAGTTAGAGCGGACGCCCCGTATACAGAGGGTATAGACCTCGATGTGGCTGTCCTGAGTTCCTTTGCCACATGTCTTTCCCTGCTTCTCTCAGCCCCCTTCCGGTCAGATTACTGTCAAATAAATGCCACTAGTGCCAAAAAAAAATTCTTGAAAAAAAAAAAGACAAAGCTGGGTGATGGATAAAACCAAGGTAGTCTACTTATTGGATTGAATTATTCTTCCACCAAAGCACAACCAGTTTATGGTTAACATTTCTAAATTACATTTGAAACAAAATAACTTCTTTTAAATCTTCTTGAATATGAAACCTGGAAAACTAAGATGTTTGGTTTGAGACAATAAAACATTTTCTTATTTTTGAAAACCTGCATTTTTACATTTCAAGCTTACAAAATTAAGAATAGTAATTATTCATGATTAAGCACAATGCCATTAAAGTGCCATTAATCTGATTAAATTTTTTAATCAATTGACAGCAGTAGTTTATAATCAATTTTGTAATTTTTATCATCAGACATTGGCGTGTGATTTATTGGACATTCTCATGAAGAAGCGGGCAGAGAAATTTGGATCCGGTGGCTGGGGAAGCTGTTGGAGAGACCCAGTAATTTCAAATGAGTAGTGAGTAGGGTGAACTGGGAACATCTGATGGAAGCTGCCATTCAGGAAATATTCAACTCTGACCTCCAGGAGAGTTTCTCTCATGTTCTGACAAAACAGAATAAGGCCTGTTGTAAGTGCAACAAGAGGATTCTACTGCTTGACACTAACTTTGCTGGAAGTTGTCAAGCTAAACAAGGAAAGTTTGAGGGCCTGAGGCGGGAACCTCTAAAGAGAAGTGTGGAGAGGTACCAGGCAGAGAGAACAACAGAAGCTTCTGTGGTTGAAAAAGCAAAAACTTAGGCACCAGAGGAATTCAAAGAGGCTACAGAGGAAGACTTTTATTGTCTTAAGGAAGTTCTGAAAACTGTTCAACAACTTAAAGGTGGCAGAGTTTCGGGGGGGAACAGCAGACCCTGAATGAGGATTTTGTTAGCTATTAAACACTGAGCTGTACCCATTTTGTTCATATGACATCATTTAAGGTTTTAAAAGGGTAAAACCCTCTAAAATATAAATTACTATATTGGACTATTGGTGGGGTGTAAAGTAGTTATCTGTCAATTAAAAGGTTGTCAGTTCAGTTCCAGTTTACCGTCCGTGCTGCCTTCACTCATTGTGTTTGACTGGGTTATGTTGCCTGTCAGCTTAAAATTCTTTGTGCATGAAACCAGACAAGCAATATAGAAATCCAGTATATTTCACTTCTACAATTTCACAATCTCACATAAGGTTGCAATATGTCTTGAGTTGAAACTTCCTCAAGAGTCAAATTTTGAAAGAGTGCAATTTTCAACTCATGCTTTATGACATGACTGAGTTACGGTTCCGAAGCTCAAATTTCTACAATTTCTTTGGGTGAAATTGAGATGAAAAGAATAGAAAGCAGACACAGGTTAATGTGAAGTTGAAAGAAAATCCAAAGGATTTGTACCCTGCTGTGTAACTGGTCCATTTCAACAACTAGTGATCCCAGGTTGGAGTCGGCCAGCTGCAGTAATCTCTCCGGAGCTTTCTGAGGCGATAACATGTGCTTCAGAGAGGAAACAGAGAGATGAAAATATTAGACAGGAATGTCTGACACAATGTGGCCTCGAGCAATGTTTTCACAACCATGCAGACCTCTGCTGCAAGACTGAAAAACAGAGCAACAAGAAAAAATAATTTGCATTAAGAAATATCTAAAAATAGGTATTGAAAATTTCTCATAAATAGGACTTTTAAAAAGATCACATAATGTAAACCTACAGTCAGATGAAACAAAAATATTTTTTCTTTTAAACAGTTACTTCAATCTTGGAAAACTGCTAAATTATTGGTGTAAAGTGGTGCTTGGAAATTTGAAAATATGACCTAAAAATCCGGTGTTCATGATTCTTGACTCATAATAGGAGAACCAGAATCAACTAAAATTAGGTGGGAATATGAAAATTTTACTTAGAGAAAACGATTCAATATGTTTGAAAAAAGAAAGACAATCCATTAATTTCTGCATAAAACTGAAGTATGTAAACATTGAAGTGCCACTGATCAGACTAATTGATTAGCTTGGTGAAAACTAGCTAATTTTTCTGCACAAATAGTTTCACCACTTCACTATTTTTTTCCAGTGAGTGTTGTTGGTGCATAAAAAGCTCTTACCAATATTTATTTACAGTTTTAACAGCAGATTATTTTAAAATAGTAGTAAAGCCATCAATTTAAAATCCCCATTGCTAGGCCAAAACTCACTTTTGTCATTGAGGATAGTTATGAATTCCTATATGATCCTATTATCTATTAAACAGTTTTCTATGTTGTGAAAAATTTACTTCTGACAAGGTCTCCTGAATGGTCAACACTCAAAGATTTAAGGAAACATAGAAGCAATATAGTATTTTGTGGAAAATTCTTACATATGAAAATTCTTTTTTTATTATCAAAACAAGCTGACTCAGTGTGCTGATACCTTACTGAGAGTTGACTTGAAAACAAGACTAGTTTAGTTTAAAGAAATTCACAGCAAATGAGCAACCTGTAAAAAGCTAACTATAAAAAGGCATGATTGAATTTTGTTTACCAGAATAAATTTGATCAATTTTTAGGCATCAAAATATATGGTGATGTTTATATTTTACAAATGCAGAAAATACAAAGCATGCTAAATATCTATTAAAAAAAAAAAAAAAAAAAAAAAAAAAAAAACTTCTAAGCAAAGTAACATTTTCACTTTTAAATTTATCTAAAATGAGTAAGCTTCACCCAGCCTTGTTTTATGAAACAATATTACCCAAAACCAATATACATAGCAACAAATAAGGTTAGTGGTTTTTTTTTTTTTTTTTTTTACCTTGAGCTCCTCTGTCATGTTCTCAAAACGGTACAAGGCTTTATAAGGTGGTGGCAGGGGTGTGGTCAGAGTGACATCAGTGATGATACGATAGAGACGGTCCATATCACTTATTAGCAAACCGGAACACTCATCGTCACAGGCTGGAGAAAATGAAGAAAAACGCAGTGCTGAATCAGTTCATGTGTAATGAGCCTCACTAAATTATTCTGAAATATTTAGTGGCAGCATTGTGCTGTTCTTGTCTGCCAAGTGTCAGTTTAAGGTCTTTTTGTAACTGTATGTTTTATATATGTAAACTTATAAATATATCAATACGTGAGGATTCTTTTGTGCATTTTGTTGTTCTAGCATCAGAAAAACAAGGCTGCTGATGCATGAAATCAGCCTAGAGTGGAGAGAGCACCTATTATAAGCACACACTGTAGGCAAAAAACACACCCCCCAATGCAAATACACACATGGGAATTCACTAAGACACACAATTACTTTTTTGTAAAGTGCTTGGAAAATATATTTCTCTTTTGCGACCTGGGGCTGATTTATTGCAGAAATTAAAACTCCTGACATGGGAAATCAAAGATAAATTAAATAATATATAAACTGTTACTAGTTTATCAATCTCTGACAAAACCAAAACACATAAATTAACCACTGTAGTCAAGCAGTTTCATGCAAAATGTACACACGCGAACAATGCACACACACACAAATTTGCACTGAATATGACACTGTTTGTGTCAAGATCTCCTTGTCTCTGCCTTTCAGGAATCTAACTGATGAAAAATTGAATTCACAACCTTCTACAAAGTGAAAACACCTTGTCCTATACAGAATAATAATTTTCAGTTTTCTGAATACCTGCCCATGAAACAATATTTGGAAAATTTGTCTCTGTCCCTCAGCATGTAAGAACATTTCAGAAGATGTGCAAAAAAGCCCTAATAATACTTGAAATGACATTTACTGTATTATGTAAACCTGATTAAACCTGAATAATTTGTGAATTTGGGATGGAATTGATGCAAAATTAGATTCAATCTTTACTTAAATTTTCAATAATTTTTTAACACAATTATTTTTACATTAATAAATCTATTTCAGAAAAAATTTGACTGTTACTGGACCCTAGATTTCAACATCTACAGAAAGTTTAATCAGCCTAATATGATCTTGAACACATTGCCAATGGTTTTCTGTCAAAACAGGACAGAAAAACAGTTGTATACTTTTATTTTCAGTAAGTTTGATTATTGTAAAGATCTGTTTATTTGTCTGTTAAAAATAAAAAAAATAATTCAGACAGCAGTAACATGTTCAAAATGCTACTGCTAAACTCCTGACCAACACCAAGAGAAGGATCACATTACCTGTTCTTAAATCACTTCACTGCCCCCCTGTTTTTTAAAGGATGCATTGTAAAATATATTTTAATCTTTATGACCCTAAACTGTCTCGAGCTTAAACTGATCACACCGTTAATTACCATGTATGAACCAAGTATACACCTCATGTGATTAGAAACCTGTTCAATAAGTGTTGTAAGGACAAGAATCTAGCTTTTATGCTCAGCTGTGGAACCGCTGTCCTGTTTACATGAGATATGCAGAAACTGTTGTATCCTTTAAATCACGACTGAACACATTAGTTAACTGCAACACTCCCCCTGCACCCCTTTCCTATAAAGCACTTTGAATTATCTTGTGTGTGAATTATGCAATACAATAACAAAAATATTAGGGCCTAAATCACCTTCCAGACATGAGCTCGGGGATACTCATAAGTTACATCTGCATCTAGTGGATTAATAATTACATTGTGAGCATCATTTTGTAGGTTGATGCAGGCAAGTTTAATAATGCTGCAAATTGTATGACATCACTTGTTAAATTTAAGCTGCATTTCTGTACTTGCTAAGATGTTTATATTTGTCCCATTCAGGGCAAGTGCTTTGCTGTGCAAGACAGAATGCAAGAAAAGCCAATGCATGGAAAAACATTGAGTGGCATCCCTTTTCAAGTCAGCATCAGTTTGACTGCCCCCCAGTCGTCAGAACCAGGACCTATGATTATGGTTTGGACACAAAGACAAGCAGCATGGTGTTGAGGTGGCACTGCAGCACTTCCATTTCTGACCACATGTTCAATGTCGAAACATGCAAAGACATAAGCGAGCAATTTCCTTACCGACCTGACAGCAGCAATTTCACACTGGCCTCTGTCTTACGACCTTGTCTTCCATGTTCTCATTCACATGCACACACTTACTTCCAGACAAGCTAATGGCACTAAATTGGCACTGCTATTATGTTCATATTAAGTTTAATTTAGCTTCAAACGACATTGAAATTATTTTCTGAATGACTTGAATCTGACTTCTGCCATGATCTCTTATCTCCCATGGCAACGAGAGAAAAGGTGTCCGATTTGCATTTCATTGCCAAAATACAGTAAAAATTACAACATCAGGTGACACTGCACACATGTGAGCCACCAGAATGACAGGAACAGTGGAAAATAAATGAAATAGACCAAGACTGAATGCAGGGTTCATGGAGTGTAGAACCTTTAGATGCAAATGGGGCTTACTTTTAACCTTTGCATCTGGAGGCTAATCTGTATAATGACTTCAATTTAAAATGCTATTTAAATAGGGTCAGCAGGTCCACACCAACCAGTTGTTGGACCAAAAAAAAAAAAAAAAAAAAAGGCTACATGTTACCAATGCAAAAAATATTACTTCACAATCCCCAAAAGATATATAATATTTTGCATTCTACAGATCAACCATCTAAAAAAAATCTTTGTAATCTATAGAATATCCTCTTTTAATTGCAAGATTTTCAGCTGACAACTATAACTTAACTGTATTCATGCAATCCTTTTTCTAACATAATACAGAGCAAAATAACGTAGGATTAAGTGAAGTAAACTACCATCCTGTATAGACAAATGCTGGCTGTTAGTGCTGCAGTTACCCATAATTTATTTAGATTTGTTTGTTTTAGAAAGGTTGCATTGGCAGAAACTGCAGTTTTGTTTATTGTAAAGTTGTACCAAACTCATCACTGTCTTTGTGGAATGGGGAATATTTGACTTACAATTAACTCAGCAAATGTAACAAGTCTTCTTTATGTGGGTCAAAGAAGTAAAATGCAAGGTGAATTTTAGAAAAACTGCCAAACAAGCCAATCAAAATTTAGCAAATCATCCTACTTTGAAGAAAGTGCGACAATAGTGCTGTGCCATCAGCCAAAATATAGATATCATGCTAACTAATGAAGAAGCACTACATTTTCAGTAAACTCTCCCATTCTGTTCCACCTCCACCCCCTCTTTAAAAACCTAAAAAATATATAGGGTAGAAATTTTCACCTACAGTGCTTTGGCTGTTATTCCCTTGAAGTGTTTGACATTTTTCCACAAACTTTAATGTCTTATTTCAATTTTACGTGATACACCATTGCAAAGTAGAGTTTATCTGGCAAGGTTGTTTTTAAGGATGTACAAATGCAAAACTCAAAAGTGTGGTGCTCATAATTTAACTACCCCATTCTCATCAATCTGACTGTCAACTGGATTATGGTCTGAACTTTGACTGTGGTGCTCTAACACATGAATATTGTTATGACTGCTGTCATGAAAGGTGTTTTAAAGCGACAGACATGGATTGGAGATGACATAAGATGATGCAACCGTGGACTATAATATTCATCATCGGACCAACCACACCTTTACCTGTGAGACACCTCGTAACCACATTCAGTGCTGCATGTGATAGATGATATGTGATATTTTCAGTTGTATTCTTAAAGGTAATTTTTATGTAATGAAGTGATTGTTTTCTGTTTTAACATATTAATGTCTCATATGTCCATTTAAAACAGGTTACTCTTAAAATGGAGACCTCTTGTCTTAATGAGATTTACCTGTATAAATCATGGTGCAGTAAAACAAATTATTAATAAAAAGGTCAGATTTATGGAGTGCATACCTTTTAGCTGTCCACTTCAAAAATTTTCCCACTTCAGTTGTGGTTGGAGAGTTACCATAATCCTCTTGGCGTTTTTTATTATTAATGCTCTCCTTGCCCAATCAGTTAGTTCAGTTGGATGCCCATGCTTTGACCATGTCTTAAAATGATGGATTAAAAAGTGCTCCATGACACATCCATATATTGGAGTATTGTTTTACAACTTCACCCTGCTTTAAACCTCTCCACAGCTTTATCCCAGACCTGTAGGGTGTGATCCTTGGACTTTATTATGCTTTTAGTTCATCAACATTCAACAAACCTATGAGGCTTTTCACAGAACAGTTGCATTCACACAGGTGTATCCTGTTCACTGATTAGATAAGTTATGATATCAACTGGTTGCACCACATTTTATTTAGGGGTATCACAGAAGCAAACCACACTTTCTAGCCTTCTTTTTTTAAAATTTTGAAAAAACATATTTGCTTTTCATCCTTTTTTTTAAATTTTGAAAACTATGTTTGCTTTTCATCCATTTCATAATTGTGCAGTACAGTGTGTTGGTCTATTACTGAAAATTTCAATAACAAACATTTAAATTTTTGGTTGTGATGTGACAGAATGTCAAACGTTCAGTGGGTATTACATTTTTTGTGGCACTCCATTTGTCAAGAAGGCTAAGAAAATGAAAACAAGAGAGAAACAAAAACACAAATGAATGCATTAGTCTTACAGATTATCCCAGAAGGTCCACACACATGCCGATCCATGCACTGGTCACACAAAATTCCAGATGTCCCAACCCTGCAACGGCACTGCCCCGTGACAGGGTGGCATGGTCCTGGTAATGACCCCCACGAGGAACACTTACATTCCTCACAGCGACCACCTGGCATCCTTGGGTTACCGTGGTAACCAGTGGCACACCTAGAGAAAATGATGATCAAGATTTGGTTAGCCACAAGTTCTCCCAGCAATGGAGAATGTTATCAACCATCTCAGATAGACAGATTCATCTTTAAGACGTCCACTGTTATTCTCACCAGCTGCTAGATACTTTCTGATAAAAAAAAAAAAATAGTCCAACATTGTTAACAGTTTTAGTAATTAGAACATTTAATTGGTCTTGTGCTGCATTCCATTTACCTGGGAAGTCGTAACTCGGAGTGGGGTTTGACGTCAGACCCGAGGTAACAGAGTTCTAGTTAAGAAGTCGGAATTTCAACATGCCGACGCCCATAGACATTGTTTGCAGTACCTCTTATAAACATCCTTTTAAGCTTTACTGTCCATAAGCAAACACCACTTTTAATTTTTCCAGTTGCAGATGCTACATGTAACATTAATTTTAGATGCAGTCTTACATGTGTATCTTGTAAAATAAACATATTTCAAACCACATATTACTACTGTTGATGTGAGGAGCGGCCATACTGAAATGCGACATTGGCCATATAAGTCGTAACTTGGAGTAGTCAGAGTAGCTCCCAGTTTCCCAGTGGGAAATCCTACTACTGCTACTACTGTTTCAAGTTAAAATATTTGCCATCACATACACCTACTGAACCTATCTCTACAGTCTGTTGTGATTCCAGTTACTCTGTGCAAATACAAGTTTTTTCCTATAACACAAAAACATCAACTGGATGTAAGATTTTGCACAATCTTAAGTAGCAACCCTTGCTAGAGTTTTGAGAATCGGGGACTGGGCTGAAAGTCTGAGAAAATGTGATTTTTGCCAAAACATCATCTTGATGTAACCCAGAGTCATAAAGTGACTATGGAAGATATTTTCATGTAAAAAAAAACCTCAAAAGAAAACTATGTGAGTGTGCAATTAACTTATATGTTTAATAAACCAAGTTGTAGGAAAAGATTCCCATCACGGTTGTAAATGTATAGCTAATAACTTTCACTGGGCTAAAAAAAAAAAAAAAATCAATTTTGTTAAAGTTAACCTTTTTTCAGACAAATCTGAAATTAAATGAAAATTTCAAATATGTTTTGGAACTCCACAACATCATTATTTTCTGTCTGAGTTTATCTTTATGCAGATAATTGTACAAAGATCTACACCTCTCAAAGAAGTACATGAGTCTCACCTTTCACAGTATTTTCCCTCATATCCCTCAGGACAGGAGGTACAACGGTAGTCACTGAATCCCTCTGCCACACATGTAGGGCTAAAACTAGATTCAGAAAAAAGTAATCACTAAATAACTAAAATATACAATTTTAAAGATCCAATAGAAATGCAAAAATGCGAGTTAATGTATTCAAAAAAGGAGTTACTAATGTGTTCTTTAAAACTGGGGTTATAAGCATGCACAGAAGTAAAAAAACAACACGAAATATTACTTATTCTCTGGGTTGGAAAGGGGGCAGGCACAAGGTTTACAGTCATCTGGAGAACCTCGGACCACACCGTAGAAACCTGGAGCGCAGCGTTCACAGTGATCTCCCTCTGTGTTGTCTTGGCAGTTCTGTCAACATAAATGCAGAAAATGTGTTTCAGTTTTGAAGACTCCATTTATTCCTCCTCCATCAGAATTCTCTCAAACTTGTAGGTCCTGAACTATCCATCTTCCACCCAGCATGAGTTTGGCATGTGTGATTTGTTTTATAAGGAGAATGTTGATGCAATGAATGTAGCTGCTAAAAGACAAAAGAAAAATAATCTAGATATACTTCAAATAAATGTTAAAAAATAAAAGTTAAACCATATGGTTCTGTAAATGTTGCATTTTTTTTTTTTACTCGCACAATAAGACACAAGGCGCTCATGAAGAAGATAGAAAAAAACTTTTACTAGAGTGCCTAAAAGAAACCTATACAAGAATTACTACCAGCATGCTTGTATGTTTTAGGAAAGTTTTCAGTCCTTTAAATATAAATGTCTATTTCTCCACAAGTGTAGAGAACATTATGCTTTCAGCCACTTTCTTAGATACACCTGTCCAATAGCTTAATACAAATAGTGAATCAACTCAAGTTTATTTGTGTAGCACATTTCAGCAACAAAGCAGTTCAAAGTGCTTTATCAACCAATCACAAGCCTACAACTCAATGCAGTAGGCATTTAGACATGGTGAAGATTACTTGAAGTTTAAAGTAACAATCAGAATGGTTCACAAAGAGGATTTCAGACACTTTGAAAGTGGCATTGTTGTTGGTGCCAGACACGGTTGTCTGAGTATTTCAGAAACTGCTGATGTGCTAGGAATTTCACCAGCACATCAGGTTTACAGAGAAAAAAAAAAAAAAAAAGAGAAAATATACAACGAGCGTCAGTTAGGAGAATGAAAAAGCCTTGCTGTTAAAAGAGAATGGACAGACTGGTTCAGAATGGCAACAGTAACTAAAAAAACAAACAAAAAAAAAAACAAAAAACAAAAACACTAGTTACAACTTAAGCAAAATATCATCTCTGAATGTACAACATGACAAATATTTAAGCAGATAGTCTTCAGCAGAAAAAGATCTCATTGGTTGTGACTTCCATCATCTAAGCATAGGAAAATGAGGCTACAATTTGCAAAATCTCACCATGTTGGGCAATTCTGCAGCAACTACAGGATTTCCCTCAGTGTATTATGAGCGGGGGGGCTCATGCTCAGTGTCACATGTTTATTTATTTCATATAGATTTTTTTTTTTTTTTACAAACCAAACAGTTACAGCAAAGATGGGTTAAGCCAGGTTTATAGTTGATGCATTGAACTCGGGACGAGGGGACACAATCACGCCATCCCCACCCCTGGTGTTGATCTCCAGTGCTGACGCGGCGCCTGGTCACGCACCTCAGAATTATAGTAACTCAGCACAGATCGTGTGCACCACCTTTTTTGCTCAAACCGGACGATTTGGAAGGTGCTCTTGCAGGCACAGACAGGCCTTTTTCCATTCAAAGTATTTCTTGCAAATACTGCATTCATCTTGATAAATAATAAAAAAAAAATAATCTGCAAATCAAAACACTGCACCAAACTGCAGACTTTGCGACTGATTGTCTGGTTGCCCTTTTTAAAACTCTATAGCTGGTGTTTAAGTATTGTCAATAATGTCTTCCAATAACATCATTACCTAGTCATATTCTATTAAAATTTCTTGTCAACTTTTAACATTTTTTTAAACACAAAAATACGGTGGACCACTGGTGAACTGCCCTAGCACCCAAACCACCGGGCTTAACAAGTTTTCTGGGGGAAACCCTGAACTGCATGATGTCACTGCATCAATAGGGACAAATACATTGCAGAATGTTTTAGACACCTTGTTAATTATATGCAATGAAGAACTGGGGCAGTTCTGAAGGCTGGTGCTAACAAGGTATACCTAAAAGCTAGTCAGTAGTTTCTGTCAATTTTCTGCTAATGTCAAAAAGAACATAATTTCGCAATTGCAGTGTTTCCATTAAATAAGAAATTAAATTAAAATCACACATGAATATTGTTCAGGCGATATCATTAAAAACATGCTGCGCCATGATCTTCCAACTACTTCCTGTTATCTTCTTCGTGGTTTGTGCCAGTGGCAACGTCCGGTTGCTGATCATGTGACTTGTGTGATGGGAAAAAAGTGTTTCCATTGCAGTTTTGCAAAGTAAACCTATGGACATGGACAAAAAACTACCTCATCCTAGTACCAAAACCTTTTCTTCAAAAAGGAGAATTTTGTCGAAAATGGCGAGTTTCCATTAAACAAATTTATTTTCATTATTTCAAATTGCAGTTTCACGGCTGGCAAAGCCAGAAGAAACAAAACGTAGCATACACCTATTATGTCAGTTTTATAGCAAAACTTCTCAAACTGATGTGCATGGCTTTAAGGTGAGCTATTTAGAGCTTTGTACTGAAATATTTTGCAACATTGTGATAGAAAGGTGATTTCAATTTCATTCAAATCTTTTCTAAAACAACCTGAAGATTTCTCTCATTTTAAAGAGAGAGAAGAAAACAGGGACTGACTGAGCAGTTACATACAGATTCACACATCTAAACGATAACTGGGAAGTGCCCAGTGTGATTCCAACTGCTATTAAAGTGCTGAGTATCTCCACAGTGGCGGCAGGGAAATGATTGCCCCTTTCTCTTCACCATTCTCATTTTCTCAGCATTTCTTGCCTTTTTCACAGCTCAACTTTTATCTAGCCAGGGTGGTTTCAGATAAGAGATGCATTTGTCCACACAGTAATGATGCTCAGGCACACCTCTGCATGATGAGGTGAAGTAAGTAAGACTGTGAACCAAGCAATCAAGTTGCTGTTACCACACAGGTACAATCTTACACAACGTAGTTCAACTTCCTTCTTCAAAAGCAGACAGAAATAGAATACAATTTCCATAACCTGTAATTGCAAAGATAGGCACATTACAATAATACAAGATTTCTTTTTCTACAGATCATTTTCAACTTCATTTATAAGCATACAAAATATCTTCTACCATTCTTTTTATAGAAACAATGCAAAACTAAAAATACAATAATTTTCCAACATATGGACACAATAGGTATACAAACAGGTCAGTGCTCAGCAATGTAACCAACCAACAATACCCCCCACCACCACATACACAACTGAAAAACTATTGTACACAAAATCACTTTTCTCTACTGTTCATATCCCTAAGGTCCCATCTAATGTGTTCCACTTGTTTGCTTAAAATGGGAACTTTAGTTGGTACAACAGAAAGTTTTTTTCTTAACGAGGCAAGTCATTTCCATTACCTTCCTCAATTTCTTGTTACTGCTAATTACCACGGAAACAAACTCGTTTAGCGTTTTCAATTTAGGCTGCTCGGATGGAAAATGCTAATGACGCTGTTATGGAAAACGAGGTAGAAATGGGCAAGGGAAAAATGGCTGGGAGGCAAAGTGAGACAGAAATTAAACAAGAGGGAGGGAAGACGCAGAAAGAGAGAAACAAAATGGTACATGTCAAGAAATTAGGCACAAGTGAGACAGAATGAGACAAGGTAAAGTGGGTTTATGAATAGAAAAAGATCATACAAGAAGATGATAGGAAAAAAGGATGAATAAATACACAAGGGGAAAGAGGTGGAACCTTTAAAAGCATATAATTAAACAATTTAATGAGTCAAAATTAAAGGAATGGGAAAATGGGGCAAAAGCCCCCCCCCCCCAAAAAAAAAAAAAAAAAAAAAAAAAAAAAAAAACTATTGAGGTAAGAGAGAAAAACATTAAAAAGTGAAAGAGTCCAAGTGCTTCAAATGTGAATCTTTCAAGTGACCAGTAGACCCAATTTAACTTAATTCATAAAGTAGATCCAGGATTTTGTCATCTCTGGTGTGGCAGGTGACATATTGAGTGAAGGTTGGTCGAGTGGAGGACAGGGAGACATGATTAAAGTCCCCAGAGATCAGAAAGAGGACCTGTGGGTGCTGTGTTTGAAGTCCGCTGGTGGTAGAATGAAGCACATCGCAGGCTGCAGCAGCGTTAGCAGAGGGCAGGACATACATAGTTATCACAATAACGTGAAAACTCCCAAGGAAGATAGTGTGGCTTCATGCTAACAGCTAGCAGTTCAATGTCATTACTCCAGAGCGTCTCTTTGATGGTTAAATCTCAAGAGTTACACCATCTATCGTTCACAAACAAAGCCAGAACCCTTCCTCTCTTCTTACCGCTCTCCTTCGTTCTGTTGGCACAGAGTAAATGAAAGCTGTCCATGTTCATATGAGAGTCCAGAGTTTGCGCGGTTAGCCACGTCTCAGTTAGGCAGATAAGGTTGGTCTCCCAGTAGCTCCTTTGATGGTGCACTAGAGCTACAAGCTTGTCCACTTTGTTGGGAAGAGATCTCATGTTTCCCATGATGATGGACGGGATGATGGGTCTGTGCTTTCTTCCTCGGTTGCGATGCCTGATGCCCACACGTGTCCTGTTCTTCTTCCTTCTTAGTTCGCGGGGAATGTCGAGTTTCTCAGTGGGAGGGAGAATAGTGGCGCTACTGAGAACAAGCAGCTGATCCCTGGTGTAGACAATGGACATATGGCTGCTTGCGCCTTCTCCGAACACGAAAGACTTAAAAAACGAAATTACAAACAAAGTTGTCCTCAAAACACTCAGTTCCATTGTGTGAACCACCAATACGAAATATATATATTGTATATATGTTCTGATTTTTTTCGTATCAAAAAAAAAAAAAGGGGGGGGGTAACAAAGCCTAGATTCGCTCCCCACTTTTTAATAACAGGATAGCAGTTATTCCACTTGCTCCAATGTTCAGGTGCCTATAACATTGTTGGCATATGAGGTACACCTTGCTAGGGGCTGAAAATGTGTCAAGAAAATATCCTTCACACCCTTGTACCGCTACCAACTTGAACAACTGATACAAGGCAGGTTGGATCCATGCTTTCATCTTATTTAGACCAAATTCTTACCCTGTCATCTGAGTGTAGCAGCTGAAATTGAGACCCGTTGAATGTTTTTCTAAGATCTGTTTTAATAATTTCAAATAATTATCAGGGAAGTGGGGGGAGGGTAGTATTATGTATTTTCCAGGCACATAGTGACATTTTATACCATGATCAGGTAACTATGTTAGCATCAATTGTTATGAAAATGCTGTGTATAGAAAAAGTAACTTAAAAGCATTTTTGACTTTGTATCATAGCTGTATCTGACACCTTGAAATTAGCCTCTGTCTCTTTAAGAACCTCCTACCCTTTTCAACACTCCCTTTTCTGCACCATCACAACAATGCTTACCCATGCTGTCCATTGATGCTGTTTACAAGCGTTTTTAGGATCGCTGGACCACAAAGTAGTGTGTTTGATAAGCTCAGCAGACACGCTGTGTCACCAGGTGTTTGCTAGTGCTGCTGCTGCTAGCCTGGTGGAGCTGTATGGGGGAGATGCGGGGGGAGAGGGTGCTCTGTGGGGTATAAAGTCAAGCTCAAAAAAGTCAGTTTTGCATAATACTCCCTCCCCCTTTTAAATAACATGAATTTAATTAATTTACTGTTTACTTTAGGTAGTCCTGTGTGTTTTGTAGCCTCCGTTTTCTGATCTTAGCTGACAGTAGCGCCTGCTTATCTGATCATCTGCAGATGTAGTCCATCTACTTTAATGTTTGATGTGCTGTGCAGTCAGAGATTGTAGCTATTTTGCATACCTTGTTGGTAACAAGTCATCATTTGAACTACTGTTTCCTTTCTAATATTCAAGGTCATTCGACCACATTCCCCTCTGACCTCAAATATTCCTCAACAAACTCCTAATCTCTGGATATTTTTTTTTTTTTTTTTTTTTTTTTTTTTTTTTTTTTTTTTTTTTAAACTATTCTCTGGAAAACCCAAGAGGTGGCTGTGCATGAAAATCCCAGTAGATCAGTAGTTCTGCGATTTGATTTTACACACACTTGTCTTTAAGTACAATGAATATACTTTAAAGTAAATCAGATATAAAAAGGTAAAAAGCAGCACAAAATATGAGTTAGCCAGGTGGTACTTAATTATTGCCAGGCTAATTACAATACCTGACATCCCCCTTTATACACTTTCTCATTACACTCGTTTCTCTGAAAACTTCTCAACATATGGCTCTGTGATGGGCTCTAGCAGCAGAGTGCTCACACATGTACATGCTCATTTACCTGGCATATGGATGTCTCAGGGTCACAAGTGGAGGAATGCCCACTGCACTGACACTGGACACAGCTGCCCATGCCGACAGCTGTAGGAACCCTGGATGCTGGAACAGAAACCAGTGACCCAGTGCGGAGACGATAGAAACCTGCAGCACATTCCTGCTCCGAGATGGGAAAAAAGAAAAACATTTAGAAATACTGCATAAAAGCAGCTTTCCCAATAATACATAACTAAACAGATGCGTCTAGGGACTCTGGCAATAATCACATGGTTACTTCCCTAGGCAACAGTTGACTGCTTTCTCTCTCACATACACACAATTAAGAGTTATACACTTCAGTAACTTTTGGACAAAGACATACAGATTCATGCACGTTCATATGCACATAGACTTGCAAGGTAACTCTCTATTCCTCTCCCTCTCCTGTTCAGCAATAATTAATGGAGTCCATTTAAAGAGCCATCTGTTCCCTCTGCAAGCACTAAATGCCCGTTTAAAAATACTTTATTAGCAACGACGGCAGCTACAAATAGTACAGCCATCTGTCTGGCAAGCCTGTATGACCTGAGCATTTTAAGTTTAGCTGCAGTTTGGTTGTTAGCTTCTATCTGGCTTTGTTTCAACAGTTTCTGTACCTTCTAAATTACATAAACACACACTTTTTCCTACAACACAAAGTATTTTAATCAAGTAACAGAACATAACAGGGAAAAAAAAAAAAAAAAAAAGGTCTTTGAGATCAACGCTAAATCCAAAATAATTTTCAGGGACTTCTAGCCAAAGTTAAGCAGATGTTCAGTCTATATATCAGAAAATCTCTCCACAGAATCCCTGTTAAATTAAAGATTATGACACTCCTAAAAGGACTTTTGTGGTTTAAGAGAAGGAGCTTAAAGAAAATCATGACTGAGCAAAAGAGATGCTCAGAAGATTAAACCTGGCGAGGTTGAATTGGACCAGGTGAATTGAAATAAGCTGATGATTTAATCATAGAAATCTTCTCATCATACTCTGGCAGTTACAATGTAAGAAAATCCCACTTTGATCAGAAAAAACTCAATATTTAAAAAGTGACCAACAACTGATGACAGAGGGCCTATAAAATACATTGTATTTGCAGTGATTGATTCTTTACATGTGTGCATACCTCACAAGAAAGCCCAGAGTATCCAGTTGGACAGTCACATTTTTCTATCTGATGGGCTTTCTCATTTTGTTCCGTTGGTGTTCCTTCTTCTGCTACTGTTAAGCTGATCTCTGAAATACTAACAAGAAGAGGTCAGAAAACAATGTTTTAGACATTGTAAATCTGAATTTGCAATTTTGTTTTTGATGATTGCTTAAATGTGAATGTATGTTATCTGAAGGAGACCATTTCCAGAAGGCTTTATGTTCGACACAAGGTTGTGATGACAAGTTTCAAAATATAACATATTTTCTCAGGAATTCTTATGATTCCACATTTATTAATGAGAGACCCTTCATAGATATCTGTGAAGCTACGTGTTAGTATTTTTTACCGGCTATGTCTCATCAGATTGCCATGTGATGCCTTTATTAGGATGTAGTCCACATAGAACAAAATGTCCATGAAGTCTTCTCGAGTCATAGACCGGCCATCTGCATACTTCCATTCATGCTTCACACAGACATAAAATATGGAGAGAAATTTTATCTCTGCAGTCTTGAAGTATAACAAGTACTGTTTGCATTCCAAGATTTAAGGTAAATACACAGTACTTTCTGAAGCTGTTTATAGTAATACACCATAATATTCTGAGAACATGACATCCCCCCCCCTTCCCCCACACAAACACCAGCTCATTCTCCTCGCTGTACCTCTGTCATGTCGATCTCATGACGGGTGAGCTGACCAATCTGAAGTCCTGGGATGTGCCGAGTTATTATAATATTGTGATTTGGACCACCTTTAATAATGACTTGAGGCTCATAGGATGAAGGACCAGTTTCATCTCTGGCCTCGTAGTACACCGCATATTTCAACTGCCCTCCATAGGCTGTGATCTAAACAAAAGACACAATATTTTCCCTGTCATTAGGTCAAGCAAAACTTGATGATTAGAGAGCAGCTTTTTGGCCCATTAACAACAGTTGTTAAACTTAAGAAATCACATGCAAATCTGCAGCTGTTTCATTTTTTTCCACAAAAAATAGCTTCCTTCCACATTGGTCATATCTCTGAAGAGGAAAGGTCAAAGTTGATCCCCATCTGATGTTTCTCTACTGATTTGTTATTTATGCCTCTTACTGTTGAATGGTGATAAACTGCTTAGTACTAACCCTCATCTAACTGATGGTCAGCAATAGTTACAATAACAGTATTTTTCCTTCTGAGTGTTGTTTTCATACAACAGGCCACACACATTATACTCATCATTCGTTTTTTTCTTAAAAAGTTAGCTTTTTAACATTCTACAGTGATGTTCACAATGATAATGAGTCTGTTTTACCTGCTGCAGTTCTCTGTCTGCATCATGTGACCTGCTCTGCATGCTGTGCTCACACAGCTGCTGGAGTCTCTGTTCAGAGAGCTACTGAAACACTGCCTTTTAAATTTTACAATGCTCAAAGCATGGCCCTACATTTATGATGCAGGAAAATAACTTTATGAAACTTTTTTCTTCACAATTAGCAAAAACTACAGCAAAATATTTTTACAAGCCAAATTGTTAAATCATAATAAAAGCAAAGAATAAATATGCAACCATTAGCCTAGCAAACTAACTGCTCTGCCTGAAAACACTGTCAGGAGGTGCAAGACGTGAGTTTATAAAGACTGTAGCTGTATGCGTCAAAAAAGAGAGCTATCTTTTAAAAACTAAAGATTGTTGGGCAGAAACTCCATTTGGGACAAAATATCTGTTGTTGCTATCTGGAATATCACTGGTGAGTGAGATCAATGGGATGCAATCACAAAACAAACTATTTTACTGCATCTGTTTTACTGCATTTGAGCAATTCAAGCATTCCAATGACACTGAACTCAATGAAGTATTTGACTGGGACCTAAATAAGTCAGATGGGTATTTGGGGGGAAAAAAAAAAAAAAAAAAAAAAAAAAAACCTGATTGGAATATACTTTACCATTATTGCATATTGTCTGATTACAATTTGAGTTGCCTAATGAATATTGCACATGGTAATTTAAAAGAACACAAGGACAATGCTTTTACCATAGAGCCCGTGAACTGCTCTGGCATTTTCCAGTAGTATGGTTCAGGCAAAGTTCTTGTGACCAATTCTGCATGAGCCAGGATCTCAGGATGCTGGAAGCTAACTCCCGTCCTCTTCTCCACAGTGTTGGATTTGTCCACCAGGGGGAGCACAGTCTGCTCTGGCCTCAGCGTCAACTGGAATACAAGAAAGAAAATCAGTAAAAACATAATTAATAATCCATTTGAAGTTTTATCCAAAAGCTGTGAAGTAAAAAGACAGATGTTCTGTTTGCCAATGAACACACTACTGAATTAATGAAAATATCAATTACTTATTGTTTAAAATCCATTTAACTGACTTCAATACTGGTCTGTAAAATAACAAATTCAGACATACTTTTAAGCTACATTTGAGTAACTGTGTCTAGTATTTGTGTATGTACAAAAATCTCAAAAGATATGCCATACTGAAAAAAGGGGGAGGGGCTTAAACAGATTTTTTTTCCAAATAAAATCCACTCTAAGAAAATAAGAGCTGTAGTAGTGTAATCCTGTTAGTATTTTTTTTTTTTTTTTTTTTTTTTTTTTTTTTTTAAAAAACATCATTTCTTTTGAAACTCAATTCTGTTGCACACATGCAACCATAAGTTCTGCTTTTAAAAAACAGAATATGGAACATGTTTTCTTCTCAAAAACAGAATCATTCTAGAGAGTAATTTTTAAGTATTCTCAACACGGAAAGTTTTTTTTTTTTTCTTACTATATTCTTTGTTACATCACAGAACAAAAAAGTAGGTGGTCATCATCACATTTCCACATGAAAAAATTAATCATTTGTTACACTAGTGTCAGTTCACAAAAAGGAGTTATTTTTTCACCATTAGGCTATTTCTTAATGATAATAAAATGCATCTGCTGAAATGCTTTACTGTTGAAAACAGATAAACATTAACCATTTTACTTACTGAGAAAACCAATATACTTTTTAAATTGTACTCACAGCTAAGTTTGACCTTTAGTTATTATTTGGGTTGGTAGTTAAAGTAAGGCAGGAGCAACTCATTACTTTCTGGGTATAATTTGAAATGTATTGTGTCACCTTTTCTTATGCTGTTTGATATACGGCATCATTTGCATTCTGGAGAAATAAACAATAAACCCTCTCTTTTTCAGTCTTGCTTTTGAATTTTAAGTGTGGAGATTTTAATATTGCTTGAATAATATCAGAAGTTATTACTGACTGTGGGTTGTGGTTGAGTGGACCAATTTAAAAATAGATTAATCTCTCCAAGCCTCTGACGCTATCTCTCTGTTCATGTACATATGTGAATAAGGAGGAAATTTAAAAAAAAAAGATTAAAACCTACTGCAAGCAACTTTACCTAAAGTAAACTGCAGGACATAAAATGTCTTGTAAAACTATTTAACATTTGATCTTTGTCCACATGGCATGTTGCAAAAGCAAACTTTAAATGCATGTTATAGGGATTGTTGTAATATCTAGTAGAGTTTGGGTGATGTGTCCTCATCTCTGATAGAGACGTGCTGCAGCACTGAGAAAATTATCATCTCCATGGCTTTTTAAATTGATAATTGATCATGCAATAGGAAAAAAAAAAAGAATCACATCAGATTGACAATGAGTTTGCACGAATAAAGGTGGAATATCTGAGACTGATTTACCAATTCAGTTAAATCATAGTGGGATTAAAAACACTCATAATCCACGCTACAGATACATAGATGAATTCATGATACATGGTTTCCTAAATGTTTTAAAAAAAAAAAAAAATTCTCCTGTTCAACAACGTATTGCTGCAGTTACAAAGTCCAGGGTATATCTCCAACAGGTTTACACATCTGGAAACAATTTGTTCTAGCCAAATTTTCTTTACAAATGTGCATAACTCAGTCACACTGAAGAAAGTCTCTGACATCAAGCATCAAATTTTTAAGCAGTGGATTTTTTCCATACTCTTTCCATTTTCAGATGAAGTACTGAAAGGTGTTTCATTAAATATTTAAAGGCACACTATATTACCAACACCTGCTTTACATGTATCCATAACTTAATTCCCTGATCTGTCTGCTGTGTATCTTGTTCTTCACAATGCTGTTTGATTACTCATGTTCTCTGACAAACCTCTGGGGCCTTCACAAAATGGCTATATTAACGCTGACATTAAATTACACCCCAGGGAACTCTGGTAAATATTTCAATGACTTGTGAAGGCAGCTGGTTCCAGTAGATTTTAATAAATGGTGTGAGAGTAAAAGGGGATGAATATATATATCCATGCCTCTCTTCATTCATGCATTTGGGATGTATAAAATAAAATGTATTTCATGAATTCAACCTTTCAAAGCTATTTTTACAGTTAGTTTTGCTTGTCAAGATTTCAGTACTTTATTGCTTATTGTTTATGAGGAAAATGTTTTGATGTGCATGTGTTTCTTTTCATTAAACTTCATGTTATCCTGTGTCGTGCGAGTTTCAGTATAGACGTGACCTTTGTGTGGGATGTGTGTACAAGGTCTTGGTGTGGGCACTTGTATTTCCCACCTCACTTAGTGTAATCTCACGATTCAGTGGTTTAGAGAAAATCTCCCTCTTCCCAATAAACTTCCCATTTTTTATGTATTTCTCTGACCAGCTTTCCCTCTCTGAATCCTGCTCTTGTCAACTTTAAATGAACACTTGCTGACTAAATAAAGCCTCCACGTTCCAAAATTATTACCACGCAAACGGCAATTTATTGTAGCTTCCATAATATATTGCATTTTTTTAGAAACATACCTAGCCTCATCAAATGTAAACTTGTCTGTCATTAAACTTGTCATACATAAACTCCTTCACATCTTTTTGACACAATGTATAATTTCACACACTGTAATTCTTAAGATTACACAAATAATGACCAACAATTGAACTTCCTATCAGAAGAAACAATTAAAAGAATTGAACAGCTTTATAGATTTTATGTGTCTAACAGCATTTTAAGAGAAATGAACGTTTACCAGGATTTTAGATTTTGTACCAGAGATCAAACAATGGAGTCCAGAATCCTTAAAAACATAATAACATTACATTTAATAATATTTTTTCCCTGATTGTTTATGGCACTGTGCTGCCCAGGGCACTGAGCCCTATTGTCCATATTAAAAAGTGACATTTCTTACAGCCATGATCATGTCTGATTTTTTATTTTCGAAAGAAAAATGTCAAATGAGGTCTAAGGTATTGTTTAGGTTTTCTAATTTTACTCAAATGAGATCTACAAGTTTCATTACTCACCCACATCCTTATAAGTCCTTGTGCCTCCACACATGAGTGTGTCAGTCCATAACAGTAGCACTTGCTGCAGCCAAGTGGATTTTTCACAGATAATCCAAATGTATCCAATTTACAGCGATCACAGTTGTGCCCTTCCACATTTTCCTAAATTAAGGGAGACAAAGAAGTAAAACTGCAATTTTTAAGACACTTCTGAGCCTCCTCTTTATATTTACTTTTATAAAAAAGACATTTTTACTGACATTTCAAATTTATCCATCTGTTGATTTTGGCAAGATAGCATTTTTTTTTGCCAAAATAATGTTATACTTGAAATCAGATGTGTACATACTCTATATACAAAAACATTCATAACTTTTTAGTTACAAAGTGACTACAGGACAACAGAGACAATGTTTTGGGGTGACCATCACAAAGCCCTGATCTCAGCTCCATAGAAAATTTGCAGGCAGACATAAATTTGTTAGGAGGGAAAAAAAAAAAAAAAAAAAAAAAAAAAAAAAAAAAAAAAAAAAAAAAAAAAAAACAAAAAAATCACACTATTTCTGTCAAGAAGAATGGCCCAAAATTCCAGCAAGCTGTTTGGAAATCCCCAACCAGCCCCAAGTCATTCAGTTTAAAGGTAATTTAATCAAAACTATTACAACTTCTAATTTTGGATAAATAAAAAAAACAACTAATTTTTGTTTTCTTTCAAAATAAGCATCTATTAAAAATAACAAAAATGGTTATCCTAACTGATCCAAAAAAAGAAAAATTTAGTGGCCTGATTTGAAATGATGATGAACAAAAATGCTTGTTTTGTTTTTTTTACAGTGTTTGTAAACATTTGGTTACAGCTGAACATCTATTTTTTCAATGAAACTCAGGCATTGTAGGTGTTTTTTTTTTTGTTTTGTTTTTTTGGTAAAAGAAAAGGAATAGATGTCCAAATATGGCTGGTCTAAAACAGTTTCAAATAGGAGTAAAGATGAGATGAAATTTAAGTGCACTACTTAGTTTTATGATGAGGTTCAAACAGACAAAATAACAATGTTAAGAAAACAAACAACAGATTAACAAGGAGACAAGTGACAAATGAGTGACAAGCTGTCAAACTCATGTCTTTTAAGAGAGATGATAACACAAATTACCTGACATCTCTTTAAAGGTTATGAAGTTGATGTGCATTAATACAGAAATAAGTGAACACAAAAAACTAGGTTGTTTCTATAAGGCATAATGTGATGCCTGAGATCAAAAGTATCATCTGTCTGGGAAAGTCTTTATAAAATCCGCTTATACCTTGATTTTATCAGAGATGGAACTTGTCACTGTAAGAAAATAAGGATTCATAAATTACTCTGTACATTATATCCTTGTATATAGTTGGTGAATGTCTGCATAAAGTCTGAGCCTCAAAGTTTCAAGGTGAGAGTAAATGTTACCTAAAGACGATGGGGAAAAAAAAGATACATGCTTACACCAAAGAACTACAGAAAGTTTTTAATTCCATCTTATTTGAATATAATATTGATTGCCAGGGACACAGATAATTTTGATAAAAGTGAAAGATCCATTAAACAGGATTAAGAAAACTCTCACATACCCCATCTATAAACTGGGTAAAATTCTTGTTTTTTTGCCTTCTAGTTCCAAAAAGGATAAACTCAAGAACTTCAAGGTGAATTTCTATAAAGTAAAGCAGTACAGCAGTATGATGCCATGCAACAAAAGTAAAAGAATGATGAGATAAACTAAAATCACCAAACACAATCTGCTTTACCTTGCAGATACATTTTCCCGTTCGGTCTGCACAGGCACACACTCCTCTCTCTAGGTCACAGGTCTGGCTGTCCGATCCTGCAACGCTGCACTCGCACTGGGTGCACTGTGGGAAATATGAATACACACAATGCATGGAGTCTATTAACATAACAAGCTTAGAAGTGAAATAATTAGGTACAGGGAAAGCTTTATGTTTCAATCAATTCAACCTCAACTTAACAGAAATGTTATCTTAATCCTCTTTAATTCATGTGTGCTGTAAAGAGGTGCTCCAAAGAAGTTTTATCCAGTTGTTTTACTTTTTATTTTAAAAAAAGACACTTTTTATTGCTCCTCTATTTTTAATTTGAGCTTTTGATTGAGTCACATGTGTTACTAAATTAGTGTGAAATCCCTACCAGCATATTATATAGTGCAGGGGTTATGTTACCAAAAATCAGCAATCCAACTAGAGTCTCATATTCTCAAGTCCTAAAGAATAAACCTCATCATTCGTGTTTCATTTTTATCTTTCAAAATAAGAAAATGGTGCACTCTACACTAGCACCACTGCATTAAACAGGTTTCATTTTGACCTCTTACCTGAGGGAAGTCTCTGTACCCAATCTGACATTCATCGCATTTCTCTCCTCTGAAGGAATCGCGACAAAAGCAGCAGCCTGTGTTGATGTTGCACTGCTGGGTCACTGAGCCGATCACATTGCAGCCACACTCCTAATTTCACAAACAAGAACACATGTAAACGTTTTTTCCCCCTTTAAACATTGACAAACTTTATAGTTTGGCAAATTTAAGTTTTAAATACTTTGTGGTAAAAATCTACTCAAAAATTGACTTAAAAAAAGAGCAAAAACTAAAAAAAATAAACTTGGATAAAATATACTCCTACATTTATTTCAACTAGGCTTGACTAGTAAAGTGATATGAGATTTTAAATAGCAGCAGTTTGCTCATGGTTCTAGGTTTTTATGGCTTTGTATTTAAATCTATCCTCCAATGTCTCATTCATGTCACAAAGATGAAAAGTTTCTAATGAAACTGTTATCCAAAATTCCTAGATGAACACAAAGTAGGCAAACCGTAGAATTTGTATGCATGCACCTTATTTCCATTAGAATTTTATTTGTTTTGTAGAAATTTCAGTACAGTCTCCAGCTTTGAAGATGCATATTTTTTTTGTTTGACATTGCTTTGATTTTTTTTTTATTAGTTGAGTCATTCCAGACCTTGTATAAAACCCTGATGGATTACTTTGAAATAATTTGCAGCTAAACTGGGCCACAGTGCTTTTATCTTCAGGCCTCTAACATCTACAAATCTTTTGCTGCAATTAAAGGTTTGCCATTATAGTTCCTTTAAGGCATATAATCTCGGAGGAGGGAAATTACTTTTTAAATGCATATGAAAAGTTGTATCAAGAAAACAACTAAAGAAAGGATGTTTGAAAAGACAGGATTTTTCAGAGAAGAGGCACAATGGACAAGAAAAAAGAAATCCATAAAATACAGAAGAGTAAAGAGGAAAATCAGAAGTATAAACTTTGGTATTCACTTAATTAATTCTCCAGTCAATTTATGTGAAATGATCAGGGCAGGTTATTCATGCTCAAAACAAGGAACAGTCCTGGGCAGGAAAAGTCAGATAGACTCAGTTTTATATAATACAATGACAGCAACAAGATCATAATAGTGGGTCAGTAAATAGTTGTTTTCTTGTCCTAAATAGATACATTACTGATGCATTACATACAATCCATAAGATGACATAACTGGTCCGTGTCCCAAACAGATACTCCAATGATGCACTTAATTATCAATTAAGATGATCCGGACACTGTTCTGAACAATACGCACCAAGAGAACCATATTCTCTGTGTAAATGCCTGTGTGTGAGAGTAAGAACAGATAACCCGGCCTTATCTGCTGAATGCCCCATCCTGTCAGGTCTGACCCAGCTGGATGTATTTATCTAAAACACTGGGTCACAGCTGATTTCTCACATACTTTTGTCCCCTGAAACTGGGACAAAAAGTATTCATATCCTTCTCACAGGTGTCTGGATAACAATCCACAGGTGTCTGATTGACAATTGACAATTTTTCTCCCTCAATATTGTATTATTTGAAAGATTCATTTACAACTGATTTGTTAAAAAGTAAGATACAAAAATATCTGCATTTGCACCATATATATATATATATATATATATATATATATATATATATATATATAAATAATTTTTTTTTTTTTTTTTTTTTTTTTTTTTTTTTTTTTTTTTTTTTTTTTTTTTTTTTTTTTTTTTTTGTTATACTACGAAGTTTTATCCAACACAGAGTGTTTACCAAAATTACTCTTTTGAATAATAAACTGTCTCACCTTACATCCAGTTGTGATATCATGGCCCCAGTGGTTGGGCGCACAGCGGTCACACCTCTCACCAATTGTGTTGGGAGGACAGATACACTGTCCAGTATTTGCATCACAGTTGTTTCCCACATGACTGCACTGACAAGCTGTGAGACAGGAGGACAACAAGAGCAGCGCCACTGAAGACATTTAAAAAGAAGAATGTAGGAGACACTGTAGAGATCACAAAAAGTATTTAAATGTGTACTTTCATCAAATTCAACTGTCTTTCAAGATCAGTCATTCACACACTGATTGGGTAAGTGGAAACAGCTGTGCTAATTAACAATAAACAGGTGTGATTTGCAAGTAGGAGAGCTTCATGAATGAAAACTGAATTAATGGGCTAAAATGTCAAAGCGGAAAAAACTAAAACTGAAATTTTATTCATCATCGGAAAAAATAATAATAATTATGGACAACAAAAAATAACATTTTGCACCTCCTCTAACCTTTTCGGTATTTTTTTCTGGTCGACTTGCAGTTTTCCATTTTACAGTCTTGCTATTTTACTCTAAAATTTAGACAACACCAGAGAAGTAACACAATTATCTTTGGTGCAATGCAATGATTTACCTTCATTTAGAGGTATCACTTTTTGTTCACTGGATTCTTGTATTTTTTTTTTTTTTAAATTATACCCCAAAAGATTTTTTTCTGCAGTTTTTGCTTCAAGGGGGAATTTTATCCTCACATAAAATACAAGTTTAAACACACAGCAAGAAATGCATTTACATATTTTACATTTATAGCTAAGGTTTGCTGTTCTGGTGAAGAGGCCAAGAGACATATTCAAGTCTACAACAGTATTTTTACAGTAAATAGTTGCTTGGAGTAATGTTCTTACTTTGTCTTGGTAGTGTTATTGTAGGTACAAAAAAGGAGAAGTAATTTGTAGAGGGTCATTATACTTTAGATGAAAATCTTGATTAATCAAAATTTGGATTCCAGATTTTTTTCTACAAACTTTAAAACAATGTTAAAAGAATAACAGCAGGAAAATCAATTCACTGAAGGTAACATTTTTGCGGGAACAGAACAAAGACGAATCCTTTTAGAGAGAATCCCCTTTCTTTTTAGAAGATGACTTAAGTTTTTATCTTACATGTGCAGCCACCCTCCTGGAAGTTGAAGAATCCTCTTGAGCATCGGTCACATTTAGGTCCAGTGACGCCAGGCTGACAGCGACACTGACCCGTTTCATCGCAGTCGAATGACTTTGAGCCATATGAGTTGCAGTGACATGGGACACACACACCACCTGTCGTGACGCCGTGAGTTTCAGGCTAAAAACAGCATGGGTTAAGAAGGTTTAAAGCAAAACAGACAAAATATAGCAAAGAAAAAAAATCCTTCTGAAAATAGAGTAAATAAATTGGGATTACTTGATATGGAAGACTTTTTTTAAATACTCAAGCGCACAGAATAATCTTAGAAACAAAGTTGTTAAAGCTAAAATAGAGTGGTAATAATAATAATTTTACTCTCTTAAAGCTGCAGTATGTAACTTTGCACCGCTCCCGACCTAAAACAACCAATCAGAGCCAGGAGGAAGGTATTGGCACTGTCAGTCAATTTGCTTTACTTGCTGCAAAATGTGATAATGGCAGAGAAACACCTTACTATGACAGGAAAACCATTTATCCGTCGTCATTGGTGGTCATGTTAGCTAGCCTGAATATTCACAATAGTTTCTGCTAGCTGCAGAACAGCAGAGAGCAAGGGGGAGGGGGGGTGAGCAGTGCCACTCAGATGGTGATTGACAGCGCTAAGACCCGCCTCCTGGCTCTGATTAACTGTTTCTTGATAGCACAGGAAGAAGGCAGAGGAGCTCGATTTTTGTCACAGATTATCTGCCTTATACCATTGTGTCACGACATAGTGACAGTTTCAAACAAATACAAACAAATATGTAGAAATATATTATCCATAAAAGTTACATACTGCAGCTTTAATGTGTATCTTTTTCTTTTTGTCTTTAATCTTCATAAATTAGTGGCTCAAGCAAATAAAACACCAATGTAAACCGCTATTCAACATTGTTTGAGAAACAGAAATATTGATATCACATGGCATGCAGCAAAATGCTGTTTTTGATATTGAAAGTCAGAAATCATGCATTATTGCCAACATACTGATTTCTGAAAAATAAACACAAATAACTTCCCCAAATAATGCTTTTAACACAACTAAGATTAGTCTCCAGATTTCTTTCACTGCAAAAAAAAGTCTACTTCTCATTTTTCCACACAAGTTAAAAAGCAAAACACCCATGCTGCTTCAAACACAACCACTGCCATCCACATGCAGGGTGTGTTACCCCTGTCTGAGGTCTGTACGCTCCCCTGGGACAACCTCCTGTTGTGCGGGAGGTCCCCCCCCACCTCTGCTGCACAGCTTCCAGGGGAACGCGCTCTACAGGCCGCCGTGTCTCCCGCCTTTCGTAACCTAGGCGACGAAGGTCACAGTGTCGGCCCATGAAGCCGGGCCGGCAGATGCAGCGGCCCTCAGTGTCACAGCGCTGAGAGACAGAGCCATAAGGACTGCAGCGACAGGGCATACACTCCTGAAGCTCAGCATCCCACCAGCAGTTAGGCTGGACCAGTCACAATTCAGATTGATGGATGGGAGGTGGGCAAAGGATTGATGACAACAAGTGAGGAGTGAAAGATTAAGAAAATGAATAAACTCAAGAAAATTAATTAAATAGTAAAAATAGCACAGATTCCACAGCACCTACCATAGGAACAACAAAAATACAGCAGAAATAACTACAAAGGTTTGTGTTTGTGGCTGTTGTAAGGAAAAAGTTGGTTCATAATAAAAGTTTGTGTGGATACAACAGCCACACTTTACTACTAAAATCTATTTCTGTGACTAAACAGCCAGTGTTTCACAGCAAAAAACCCCAAAACAAAACAAAAAACTGTAAAAAAAAAAATAAATTTATGCAAAATTACTTAGAGTTTCAAATGGTGGGAGGGTGACTGTAGTCCAGGGTATCACTAATAGTACAGCAGATAGTATAAAGAAACCCAAATACTGGGTAAATCAGAACACAGTCATTTTTGGACTATGTATAATTACTATGTATTAAAGTATATTAAAAATTTATTTAAATAATAAAGTAGGAAAAATGAATAAAAATGTGCTATGGAAAATCACAGATAAAATGTTTGAAAAAGCCCCAACACTAGAGAGGCACTGAGAAATCAGCTGATGGTATTGCACAATTTTCAGTTTGATTGGCCCTAACTAGTGACTGGGCCATCAGAAACCCAAATACATGATCTTTTTCCGATTTGTGAACTCCATTACGAAGCACAACCAGGTGATGGTAACAACACTCTTTATTGTGACCAAAATTACTGAGAGAAGACAACTGAAAGTTAACTATGGTCATAGTTTGAGCAAGCTTGAGTAAGACTGGTAACAGACAACAGGCCTGCTGATTAGACAGAAGCAAAGTTGAACTATTTTGTCCTTTTGAGCCCTCGGTCTGTCTGTTGCAACATACTGGGACTTTGAAAATTGCGGCCTCCTTTTGGAAACCTCAGAGCTAAAGTAAGAAACGACATTTGTTGTATATGCTAATTGTGGAAATTGCTAAAAAAGAATAATATAGACCGTTTAAACTATAAAACTTATCATCACTTTTGAAAATAGTGAAAATATTGTTGTACAGCAACTCCTCTCGCACACACACAGAGGTTTGACCTCTGCTTTCATTTAAATACTTAATGGTTGATCAAAGCATGAATGCTAGAAAAAAATGTTTTGAATGCTGCTCCTATATGTGTTTTATGGTTCTTAACCAGAAATTGTAATCCACTGAAATTGGCATCCACAAAATTATGATCAGTGCATCTCTATCCAACACATAGTAGTAAGTATAGGAACACTTACCATGCACTTATCACACTGTCGTCCAACCACATTTTCACGGCACTGGCACTGACCATTCTCCTTGTTGCAAACCTCTGATACTGAACCATTGGTGTTGCACTGACAGGCTGCAAGGAAAAAAACCCTAAAAATATGAATATTTAAAAACATACTTCTGGGCTGATTCCTCTTAGAAGTGTGTTGGACAAGGACATTAAGTAAAGACCTCCCACAGGATTAGCTTGGGTTTCCCCAGGTAAAATGCCTTATGCACAACAGAAGTAAAGTTTTTTTTATACCAAACATTTTGATGACTTTTTGTGATTCAATCTACATCAGTGCAGACAAAGTGTATGCATAATGTAACATAAGATAAAGTAACATAATTGTTGAGCAATTGCTGTAACATTTGAGTAACACTTGGTTGGAGTCAGTAAACGTGGCACATACAGTATGAACGGTTTTTACCTTTGACAATCAGAAAAAAATTATGTTAATAAGTGCATCAGTATGAATAATCAGTTGTGTATACTAGTTCATGAACCTTTAATTTCAAAATTCCTTACGAGCTGTTTTTGATATTAAAAAAATTGACCATTTTGAGAGTAAATAAAATAAATATTACATGAGTTCACAAACACACATACATCAAATACTCTTCTCTTCCATTGCTTCCCTGCTCTCTTTTATTATGTTTTTTGGTAAAGAATTAAAAATAACATTGATTTGACACTAAAAGGGCTCCAACAGACAAAAATTCTTGTAAGGTTTTGCAGAATAAGGCTAAAACACTAAGTCTTATTTGTTGAGAAAAACGCAGCATGTAAGGCAGATGCACAACAAGCATGTATATTCTTTGTTAATCTGCCAGATGGTTTATTACTGAATAAGAGAACAAAATGTATTTCAAGCTGAAAAAAAAAAAATCCTGAGAGCAAACTGAAAATAAATGTATAACACAAGAGAAAGTCACATTGTATTCCATAACAAAGCTTACACTGTAGTGACTCACAACACAGAATCCAGATGGTGCCTAAAAGGTACGGCGGTGTAAGTCTGTAAGACACCTAGACAAGCATTTACCTGCACATTCTTTTGCATATGTTTGTGTTTATGCATGCCAAATGCGAGTACATAGCAGTGCTGATTAGGTGTACATGTGTGGGAGGGCATGTGTGCCCTTCCGCAGACTGCATTTGTGTTTCTGTATATTTCTGGGTATCAGAGTATATATTTGTGTAGACATCTGTGGTGAGTTAACTCCTTTCTTTCCTACTCACAATCACATTTGTCCTTCTGCCTTCTCTTAATTTAAGATGAAGCAACAGCAGGAGGCAAAACAGACTAGTACCCATGTGTGTCCTTGCTGTGTGATATGGTGTGTGGCACTAATTTTATTACAAAGTGTATACATAGTGTTCTTGCGTGTGTTTGTGTGTGTACTCATCTATGCTTCTAATGGCTTATGCAGCAGATGGGAGCTGTGATGTTGGAGCTTTTAATTGTGTATCTGAGGGGTTGACTGGCGTATGTAGGTGTGATTTTTCATCAGCTGGGATTTACACTCAAAGTTTGAAAAAAACATGAAGTCAAGCAGAGTATCATAATTAGACTTTACGAGCAAGACTATGTGGGAATGTGTCCTGGTATTTTAAAACTTGTAAAATGAAAAATTAAAAAGGCAACAATGGAAGTGGATTTTTGCAGCATCATTCCAGAGACATGAGAGTCCTCTAATGGTTGCAATCAACTGAATGTTATAATGTTTAGTGCTGTTACTCTTTACCAGGTCTTTAGGTCCCCCTTAACACAAGATAAAAACTAAAGCCCCTTCTCCATTGTCAAGTCTCACTCTAGGTGGTTTATGTCTGGTTCAGTTCTACCCAAGTTGTGTGCATCTCCATTATCAGTGTGTTCCTCACTATTGTGAGTGTGAATATGGGCAGGAATGTGGGAGGGCTGTTAGTGTGAAGAAGCTCTGGTCCACACTCTGATTATGTCATTTCCAGCGACACTCAGCAATGGAGAACCTCGAGGTTGTGGTTTTGATGAACTCATATAAATACAGATATTTCATTATGTCTTATAGAAATGTACTGCTGGCCCAAACATAATAAATAAATAAATAAATAAATTCAGATTAGCTTATAAGTTTCCTAACTGTACAAATCTATCTATACTGTGGCACTTTAATATTTCTTTAAACATGTGCAACCTTTTGGATTTAAGTAATGCAGTCAAAAGATGTACAACAATATCCACACATAAACTTTATTAAAAAGTAAGAAAAACTCAAACAAAGAATATGTACATCACGCCAAACTAAAGTCACATTGTTCCAGTGTTTTACACCATCCAGCGCAAAACTGTAACTAGCTCCAACACAACTTTGACCACAGCCGCACCGTTTCTCTCGTCTTCATTACGTGCCTGTTCTTCCGAGAGACGTGCTGCTCGGAGGGCTGCCAAATCACGGTCATATCACTCCAAAAGTTGGCACATGTGTTCCTGGTGGTGCTCATGATTACGCTCCACCACACTGAGCAGCTCTGTGATTGCAAACACCAGTCTGCTGTTGATCAAATTGCTTGTGTGCAATACACAGCTTGGAATGGGTTGTACCACCCCAGAGATGGTTACGAAAAACTGGTAGGAACCGCGCAGGATCTGCAAATGGAGATGAATCTGGCTGGGGCGGACTTTGGAAGAACCAGAGGTCAGATTTTTATTAGCCAAATTAATCTGACATTAGATCAAACTGTAAATTTCACTTTCAGTTTCAAGCATTTGGTGTGCCAGATTAGGGAATCTTTATCACTATAAGGTAGTTTGCGATTAAGTAATATCATCATCATTGCTGCAGTCGTAATTGCGTCAGTTCTGTAGCCATGGTACAGATGTGCAGCATGTATGGTGTGAACAAGCTGTGGAGCTCATGTGGTGGAATTTAACATGTTCAAAAAAAGATCAGGTATCTTGGAATTATGCTGATCATTTGTGTGTGCTATGCTGTCAACTTAGCTCCTTTTGTTTTTACATTTTCTTGAGAGTCTGGACTCATTACAAAGGAGCTGAAGACATTCTTATTCAAATGCACTTTTTTTTGGAAAATCTTTAATATTATTGCGTTGGTTTTTAATCATTGTCATTGTCATTGTCCATATTGTCATTTTCTTTTTGTCTTTTAATGAAGTTTTAATTATTATTATTTTTTTTTTTTGTTCACATAATGTGGTAACCAATATTGTTCCATTATGCACAAAGAGATGTTCTCTAACAAATTGTTTTACATCAGTTATGTTTCATTATTTTAGGGTATTTTTCGAAGTGTCTAAAGCATTACTACATGTATACTTATAATAATGTGATATTTAATACTCTTGTTGTTAAAACTATCTCTAACCATGAAACCATGCAGCTACAATTACCTAACTAAAAATACCTTTTTATATTTATAGCTTAGACTGCTTTCATATGCATCCCCTTATTTAAAAAACACCTTTTAAAGTCTTCAACTTGGAAAATGGTCATGACCGTCTTTGTCTGTTTGAAGCTATCTGTATAATTTTAATTTTCTACTCTGTAAACCATGTGATTACTAACTTTGTGAAGGGTATGTGTAATTTAACAATATAAATATTCTATAGTATCAGACATATGATACATATTAACATAGTTGCAAATGTTAGGACAATATTTCTGTATCTAAAATCATTGACCTATGCCTATGAATTGCTATCTATATCAGTAATTTATATGTTGACTGGTGAACACAGACTGTATCTTGGTTCAGGCTGTCATTTTTACTGTTGAGCGTAATATTTTTCTATCTGAATGTCAAAGTCTTCATTTGACAGTCAGAAACAAAAAACAGTTTTCCTAAACCTTCCATAAAATAGCTTAAATGTTGAAAGCATTTCCAAAACTTTCAATTGCATAGGGACCATTTGTGAATTATTGAGTTACTACAGATCCATTTACTTCTAGTGAATAGGGAAACATATAACAGAGCAATCCAGAAAAATTTTCAAATGATTTTTTCTTGCATGAAAAATACTTCAAGATCTTAATTTCTTTGAATTTGCTCACAAGACAAATTGCTTGGCGGTCGGATTTGCTCCAAAATATCACACTTTTTTTTTTCCACTTTTTCAAAAGCATTTAAACTAAACCATTATCTGCCCAATTTGGAGTAAGCAAAAATGGCCAACGGTGACAACTCTGATATACAAAGAATGAAAGGCATGAAAAGGATTTTTTCATTCTAATAGCGCGCAAATGGACTCAGCCTGAACTCTTCTGCTCCACTCAATAAAATTCATTAAGACTCAGAGTGATGGGTAGAGAAAGGCAGACTGAGAGAGAGTTGTTGTCTTTTAATAATTCTTGGTGGTCTTCTGTCATTCGTACAGGATCAATAACCCTCCGTCTCAAAGACGCAAGCAGCTGATCAGTACTGCAGGAGAGCAATAGATCAGGCTGATTAATCAATACCCATTTAGGTGGGTGGAGATGGGAAACAACTACAGAACAATGAACTATCAAATGCACATTAATACCCTTTGTCAGGCTGTCTAGCTGCTTTTGTGCAGCCCTGACATACTTTTCTGTCTGTTTATCACTTTGCCTGTCTGTTTCTCAGTGTAAGCTTTCTGTCTTGCTACCTGTGCTACTGGTTCTGTCAACAAAGCAAACATTAATGAAGAGTTTCATGAAGAAGCGCCATCAATACATTTGTATTTCCTGCCTTTATACCGTGCTGTCTCTCCTCCTCTTTTCTTTTTTTCTCCCAGGTATAGTTTCTTATTTTCACTTTTAAGCACAGCTGGCAGTCGGAGGGCCGCTCCGACATCACACCTCCTACTGGTACAGCTGCTACTTGACACACACTCACATCCACGCTCCAGATGGTGTACCATCTACTCAATGTTTTAGTGAGACTATTAAAGGTATCATTTAAATAATTTCAGCTAAGTTTCTTAAGGACAAAGTGCTCTTCAGTGCAACACCCCTGCTGAGATACAAAAGCTACACTGCTGGCACTCTTTACAAAAACACAAAAAAAAGAAAAACATGTGATGCTAATTATATATTTTTTTGTCTCTAAGTACCCAATGAGTATCTTTCTGATTACAGGTTCTTTAAAAGGCTTCTTAAGACTGGTTTACAGTCTCAAGACAAACTGCTCAGTCAGTATGTCGCATTCACTCATTTAGCGTCAGTGCTTGGGTTTGATTTCTGGGAATGGGATATAGTGATTCCAGAGCAGTCTCTTTTTCTTTTGATAGCACTAAAAGGAAACAAACAAAACAACAGATTTTTAAAGGACTGCAAAGAAATGATGTTGATACCAATCTAATTAACTCTTAAATGACATTTTATAATAAATATTTCTCATGCACACAAAACCCTTTTTTCATTTTAATTATTCAGTAAGGGAAGGACATTCCCACTGTTTTATAGGATATATTCTCCAATTAGGAGACAACTGACAGGTAATGTAAGCAAACACTGCCTATTTTGATAAAATGTTCTGGTCCTAATGTATTTTTGACTCATCCTCTGAATTGTTGCTAGTCATTTTTATCTTGACAGCAATCCTGATAAAAATGTCTGTCAAGCACAGAATTAGTAATATGTTTCAGCTGAGATATAAGCCTCTGCCATGAAGTTTCTTCTCTGGCTATACATATTGGCTTATTTAGAAATATGTCTTATGTGGGTGAAAATGTAGAAATTTAGCACATTTGGTGAAATGTAAAGCCCTATCTTGACTATGAAGTAGGTGTGGCACTAATCACCTTGTGAAATCTAGTTTTTTTTCCCTGATCATCTGAAAATTCATAATACAGTCTGAGTGCCACGTAGTCGTCAAAAAGTTATTAGCTGAAATAATCAGTAAGTAAATTGCAGTGCTGTCAATTGCTACAGCAATTGCTACAGGTTTGAAGCATTTATCATGCTGATGTGAGGGAATCATCAGCTCAGACAGAGCATCTGCATAGAGTAGCGTGAAATTAACTAAGGCTGTTAGTGGGTCATTAATGAAACTTCTGAGGAGTAATTGAATCTATTTTGAAGCAGTAGTGTATATGTGCAGAATGTATAAATAATACAGATAATAATAAAAGCTAATTCTATAAGTAACCACACTTTTCAAGACTGCATCAGAGCTATGCTATGCCTTCACTTTTCCCATATCCAGTAATTTATGAACATATGAGCATGGCTAAATTAACCTAAAATTGGTTATCAAGCCTGTAATGGAATTCAACCCACATGTTTGGATTGTATGAATCTCTTTTTCTTACTGTGAAAATATCCTTTTACTGCAGATTTTATAAGTGGAAAGCACTAACATATTTCCCACATTGGAAAGCTCTGCCAAAAGTCTTTACAATACCCATGAGCTCAGGGCTAAGCTAACACCAAGATCAGGTTCCTAACATTCTTTTGTGTCCTTGATCCAGATAAACCAAAATATGAGATTAGTACCCAAATGATATATTTAAAATGGAATTCCTGTATACAATCATTAGGTCTAAAAAACTTACGTTGGCAGTTTTTTAGTGTGATGGCATCCCCATAGTAACCTTCAGCGCAGCTGTCACAAGTCGCGCCATCGTAACCTTGGCGACACCTCAAACACTGGCCTGTGACTGAATCACAGCTATCAGGTATTGATAGGTCCAGATTGCCATTGCAAGTGCAGGGTTGGCAGGATCCTCCAGGTACAGTAGGCTGGCCGTAGTACCCATTTGAACATCTGGGTGGCAGCAGAAATATGGAGATAATGAGGTTCAATACAATCGGCTACAAACAAACATTAGATCAATAAACTTTGACAGCAGAATAGGTTTGAAAATTTTTGATTAGATGAAGTGAATAATGCTAACATCAATAGTTGATTTTAGTGTACTTCATTTGTATACAGAAGTCTGAATTTTTAAGGTTAAAGTTTTAAAAAGCAAACTCGGATGACCCCTAAGTGGGTCCCACCGTCCCTGACCTTAAGATATAATCTGGCTGCATTGCATTGGTTATCAATTGGTTGAGTGATTTTCTTTTTGGGTGTTATGCTTTGAAGGCATAAAAACAAAAACTACAAATACTTAAATTCAGTTCAAATCAGTGTTTCCTTTATTTTCCTTGCTTTGGGTGCCACACACAGCAAATACATACCCTGTCCAGAAATAAATAAAGAGAAGAACATCTTTTAAATTTAAATTGGACAAACTGTACATTTCCTTTTCTTTAAGCTCACACTTATTCCAAGCGTAGACGAGTGATGTGATGTTATAAGTGAAAGCAATTTAAAATATCTCAAGACCTTATCATTGGTTCAGCTTGTTGCTTCTAAGTTGTGGCAATCAGGTAGTTTCCTGTTATTTTCTCTTTTTTCCATAGAAAGAAACAGCAGTGATATATTCCCTGAAAGCACAAGTTTTCTCCACTTTTATGTAGCAATTACATTTGAAAATATAGTTTTCAAAGCTTTCAAGTCTGCAATGAAATTGACTGCCACTCTTACATATCTAACAAAAGAAAATTACTTTAGATTTCAGCTTGAAAAGTTAGTATACAACTTCAAAATTATTGTTTACTTTAGGTTCTTGTGTTAGTGCTGCAAAAGCCTCAAAAATGACTTCTTACTCAAGTGTCATTGAAAAAGAACCAAACAGCAACATCAATGACGTTCAGCTTGACCATAGTAATGAACCGTGTTGCAGTGTTTTTTGTGACATTAAATGCCATCTGATTTTCTAACTCATTCCCACTATAAGTGAAGGGTTTGTAGCTGGTTGGGAGTCAGCTCCTTTAACTCTAAGGCTACGGTTCCTTAACAGAAAAAGGTGGAATCCTCCCTCCAGAGTCAGCTTTTGTCTTGTTTTGTTCAGGAGTTAGGGGAGGGTGGAGCAGGAGATGGACAGATAGATTGGGGCCTTGTCTGTAGCAATGTGGCCACTGCTGTGGTTTGACATGATGAAGAAAGAGTTTAGCCGAAAATCCATGTTCTGATTCTGTGCATGTTCCAAGACCAAAAAAAAAGGTCCTGGATACAAGTAGCTGAAATGAAATTCCTCCTTAGAGTGGATGAACTCCTCTATGGAGATAGTGGGAAGCTAGGAATAGAGAGGCTGGCGCTTTACATCGAAAGGAACCAGTTCAAGGGTGGTTTGGATATCTGATCAGGACACCTCATGGGGAGCCCCCCTTTGGACATGTTCCAGGCACACTGCAAAACCACAAAATCTTACCAAGTATTTTTGGTCTAGTTTCTAGTGCTAATATCTTAATCCACTTAAAATAAGACAAAACTAGTTTACAAGTAAATTTTCAGCATGATATAGGAGCTTGTTTCAAGTCAATAATTCCCTTATATTGACGAAAAAGTTCTAGTTATAAGTGAAATAATCTGCCAGTGGGACAAGATATATTTCTTACATTATAAGCCAAAATGAGTTGTCACACTTGCAGGTTATTTCACTTATAACTGGAACTTTGTAAGTTGTAAGTTAGTTTTGTCTTATTTCCAGTGTATTTAAGATATATGCACTAGAAACTGGAACAAAAATACTTGTCAAGTTTTTTGTTTTTTTGCAGGACAGAGATGTCTGGTTTTTCCTGCTAGATCTGATACCCCCTGGACCAATCTCGGATCAGTAGAAGACAACGGATGAATGCTTATATTTAGTCAGGATTATTCATATTTTTCATCCTTACCATGTCAAAACAGCCTGTAATATGTTCTTTTGAATTCTCTATAACTCTTAAACTTGTCTGGAATGCAATGACTAAGCTCCAGAAAAAATAAGACTTCATAAGACTCAAGTGGTATTTGGTTTGTAGTTTGCACTCATGCTTTCTGTCTTCAGTGTAACTTCCAGCTCAGACCATCATGTTCAAATCTATAGTATGCCATCATGGAGAATTAGTGACATAAGGAATGACTCCTGAAAAAATGATTTGCCAGGAAACATGTCAGTTTATTTACAACAAAGTATAAAATCAACTGTGGATCTCATCTTGAGAAAGTTTTGGTCTTTCAACCTCTTTATTTAGAAATGTCACATTTTCTAGTGTGTGGTCTGTTGTGAGGAGGGTAGTTTTCTTTCTTGGTGGTGGTTTCTGAGGTGACAGCATCAGAGCCAATGACACAAAGAAGCTAAAAGAACAAGCTAAAAAAACTGTCTCTGTACTGGTGGTTTCTTTTTAGAGCCAGAAGCTAAAAGCAGAAAGAAGATTGCTGTGTAAAACATAAAGGTCAACATACATTCAGTCAGAGATCCACAGCCTGTTGCAGTAAGGTCCAAAACAAAATATCCTTCCTGCCTACTGAAAGTCTATTTAATCTAAGAAAGAACAGTCCTAAAGGATGAACTGCATAATCTACTTGTCTTAATTTTTTTCTGCACAGTTATTGTATTTGATTAACTACAGCGATGAAATGGTGTATTTTTTTTTATAAAACAGCTTACTCATCTAAAATTCTCATGATAAAACTCACTATAAAATTCTAATCTAATTCTTTAAGATTCTTTATTTTTTGTATAGCAAATCTCTCTGGCACCATCTGCCTAGGAAAGACAAAAAATAGAGTAAAAACATCACTAGTAAAAAGTTTGGACTTTAGATCTAAAGAAAGGTTGAAAAGGTGTTTATTGTCAAACCATTCCAAGATTTTATTTTTTGCTTTTTCGGGTTCTTCATATGAATAATCATCAGAGGATCTTCAGATGTGGGAAAACATATTAACCTGAGAGTGCTGCACAGGGACAAGAGCCACTAAAACCAAATAAAGAGCCTTTGCTGAAATAAAGCTCTACATGTTGAAAAGGGGAATCAAGATGAAAGAAGAGGAAGAAAGATAGAGAAAGTCAGCAAAGGGAGAGCGAGGAGAAGGCGAGTGAGATGGAGAGGGTGGAAAGGTCTTCACATTGAAAAGAGAATTGAATTTAGAGAGGAGGGAAAAGAAAGAACAGAGAGAAGGAAAGAGTCAAGAGGAGCAAACCGTTATTACCACTGACCCTCCTTGGTACTCAATAGAACTGGTTTATTAGTTTCTGTGTGTGTGTGTGTGTGTGTGTGTGTGTGTGTGTGTGTGTGTGTGTGTGTGTGTGTGTGTACGCATGTTGCTGGAGTGTGTCTACAGGTGAGTGTTTAGTGTGTGCGGTGTCAGAACTACATTTTCCCAATCGAGTGGCAAACTCAACTGGAATCAATCTAATTTTTCAATAGAGTGAAGGAGGGCCATCAGGCGAGGTGCATGTGTTTGTTTAGAGTCTTATTTGTGATACGAATCCCCAGATTTAGCTCTCTGTTCTTTTCAACTGAATTATATTCACTTCAGTTCAGTGGGTATCCATGTGTAGCTCCAGTCTGCAGTGAAGGTATTAATACAGAGAAGGTTAAACATGTGTTTATGACCATCAACCAGTCTAGAAAATATTGTAAAGAGCAGTAAAAACATGCATCCAAATAAATGCAGTATTTAAAGTAATGTGAGATCCAATATTTCTGTACTTGCCTGTTTAAGGTAATTTTTTTGCCCATTTAACAAACAATGTGAGAATTATATTTTAACTAAAAAGATTTTAGGGATGTTTTACGTTCTAAAAAGGCATGCTATTTTGCTACCAAATTTGTTCCAGTAGTTGTAGTCATAAAAATACATTAAAAACAATTATTTTTGGCTTGCATCAGTCCTTGATTTCCCTGTGTACTCACATAGCTGTCATACAAGGGGGTTTGCAAGCGCTATTGTTGGAGTTGGAAATCCCTTTCTTTGGCAATAGGCAAAACTCCGGGTCCTAATTTTAGTAATCAGCTTCTTTACTAAAGTATTGGAATTCTTCATTCATATTGCAGCTAATCTTTGACAGATGCTGGTTCTGTGATAAGGAAACTGAATTAAATTTAATAAAACCTAACTAAAAACAGTTTTACTGGGGTAAAATATGATAAAATAAACTTTCATCTAGCTGAAAAAATGTTGAGTTCAACTAAAGATTCTCTTCATAAATTTTTTTGTAGAATGTCCTCTTTGTCACCTTAAATCACTTAAACTCTATTTAGTCTTGTCCCATACTGTAAAGTCGCTGAGCTAAAAAACAAACAAAAATAAAAATCGCACTTCACAACTCCAGTCAGAAGTTTACACACACCCCTTATCAGCTATTCCACAAGATTAATGGTAGCCTTCCTTAATCATTCCCAAACTGTGTTTTATGTGTTTGGTATGATTGTCCTATTAATACACTCAAGTGTGTCTCAAATTTTAACTGTCTGACCCGTTAACAGATGAACGGATTTTGAGTATGATCTTTAGGAATAATCCAGGAACCACTAATGCACAAGACATGACTTGAAAAAATGTTTCTAAGAGCATTTTGAAGAAATGCTGATTTCATTTAAATAAAACTTCTGACCATTCTCCCCACTGCAAGTTTCTTCACTGAATGAAGAACAAGCTCGCTGTACCCAAAATGCACCAGCCAAACAAACAAAACTATGCAGCTTATGGTAAAGTGAGACTTCTTGTTTGTTAACAAATGTCATTGTTCTAATGCTATTTGCCTGCTGAGCCTGTTGTGTCATCTGGATGTCAAGTGAATGTGCAGTAAACATTACGTATTGTCACTGGAAGTACTTTGCACTGTTTTAACTTACACATTACCTGCTGTAAGTTTAGGTTTAAAAGGTTTTATGTTGTGAAAAATTAGATGAGTGTAAAAAAATTTTAATAATCGTGTTATCTATTCCAACTTTGTGATTATTATTCTTTAAAATAACAGAATTTCAACAAAACGTTATATTTTTTATGTCTGATTATGCCATTTTCACAAAATAAATCACGTTATATTTAAACAGTTACTCAGTTTTTGAGTAGCCTTTCTACCGAATATTATTTTACTCTTCATTGAGTAATTTGATGGACAGCTACTTTTTACTTCTACTTAATGAAGTAATAATGAATAATGAAGTAATGCTAATTTTACTTGAGTACAAATTTTGGCTACTTTACAACACCTCTGATTAGACATGTAGTATTAATATAAAGCTTACATAAAACATAACTGGGAGTTGACTGCTTAGTGATCCAAGAACTTGATTCAGTACCATACACTGTATAGATATATCTTATTTGTGTTATTAAGAGGAGCAAAAGGTATAAATGTTTTCCTTTCCAGTTATTATTCACCTTCTCAAAGCTGTCATTTAAATAATGGCAGCAAATATAATTAAAAACATTAATAAAAATAGCTATATTATCAACAGCTACTTGGCACAGGATCCAACCAAATTCATTTGTATTAATTAAAATACCTCATGTGCAGGACCATTTAGATTCTTGCCAGAACCTGAAAACCAGCTTATGACTCTCAGAGTGTTTTAGCATACAAGGCTGGGGCTTGCAGGGGCTTTTCAGCTATATTTTAAATGGATGTTTATGGACAGAAAATTGAAAAGCAGAACCACTTAGCAACGAGTGGATAGTCTATTAGCATTGGATGAATAGAGTGGCCATTTTGTTACAGCCCATAATACAGACAAATTGCCATATTACAATTAATTACCACAAACAATAACAAAAACAGCACATTTAATGAAGTAGAATAGCAGCTGGAAGGTATCAATCAGACTACTAGAACAAAAACAACTGCTGATTATTTCTGTAGACTGCCATTAATTAGACAACATTATTTAACTTAACAGCTCCTATAGATAACATAAAAATCCATATCGACAAACTTCGCTTTAAAGAGGAATGTATTAGTTGGGCCTTATGTCAATGCCAGATCATATTGGCTGGATGGTAATGTTGTGGCGAAGTATAAAATCAGAGTGACTCAGAGTACCACTCAGCAACAAATGAGGTTTATAAAAAGACTAAAAGATAGACAGAGAGATTCTGCACTGGACAGCATGGTGAAGTGAAACATGCAGACTATGCAGCACCAAATATAAACAGCCTAGATATTTGCAGTTGCAGATTTACAGGAACACAGTGTTTCAGGCTAAACATTCACAATGTAGAAGATGAAGTCTGGCAATATTCAGCAATAACAGCCAATTTCGATGCACCACATTTGCCTAGCTTATGAAAATGTCTCATCTTCTCTGGTTAATATGGAAACAGGCACATTGAAAAATAACTGGTGCTAAAAAAACTTCAGAAATTTACACATCAGTAATAAAAACTGGAAAAATCCTGACAGTTGAATAAGTATACAAGGATTACTAAAGTATTGCAACTTTGGTTCTAGTTGTAAACATAATAATCTAATCTCCCTGTCTAATGGTGTGCAACATGGAGTGCATTTCTTTGAATTAGGAAGGCTATAAAAGAGAAAGCAAAGACTGCAGACACTATATACAGCAATTGGGGTTATTTTAAATTGTGTGTCAGCTGCACGATAGTTTGCCGAGACAGGATGCAGCCGACATTCAGTCACTGATTAACAGAAAATAATTTTTTTTTTTTTAAATGGCATTAGACCAGAGGATGTAAAGATGATCTCCTTTGGAATTCATATAAGCTATTATTACAAAATAAACAAAGGAACCCTCCTCAACAAAAAAAGGATTTCTGGGGTAAAAAAAACATATCAAGAAGGGAGCTAGGAGTTTATTTTTTTTTTTTAGAGAAAATAAATATAGCAGGGCTACATCTTTGTCCTGTAACCAGTGAGTTGGCAGTTCAAACCCCAGCTCCATCCGTGTCAGTTGTTATGTCTTTGGATAAAATACTTCTTTACCCATCTAGCCTGCTGGTAGTGGTCAGAAGGTCGGGTGGCGCCAACTGTATGGCAGCCTCGCTTCTGTCATTCTGCACCAGGGCAGCTGTGGCTACAATGTAGTTTACCACCATCAGTGTGTGAATGTGTGTATGAATGGGTGAATGATAGATTGTGGTCTAAAATGCTTTTAAGTCCTCTGAATTGACAAAGGTGCTATAAAAATGGAGGCCATTTACCATTTTTACCATCTATATTGGTTGCCAGTTCAAACCTCCACTCCATGCTAATTTCAGATTTGGTGGCTTTTGAAAAGTCTGTACAATTTTGAAGTATCATCTAGACCAGTGGTTTCCAAAGTCGGTCCTTGAGGGCCGGCATCCTGTATGTTTTAGTTCTCCTTTTGGTGGTAGTAACTACCTCCTTAGCAGGCCAATGTTCTGCAGAGGCCTGCTAATGAGCCATCAATGATCCAGGTGTGTTGGACCAGGGAGAGAACTTCAACATGCAGGATGCCGGCCCTCGCGAACCGACTTGGACACCACTGATCAAGACATTTAAAACTGGGTGTACAACTGTTCTTACAATGGGCACAAACCGGGTATAGCAGCATTAGTCTTTATGAGGAGAAGGCATGGGCTGACTTTTGGTGCTAAGGTTTTGAAAAGGCACAAAAGGTACAATTTTCTATCACTTCATTTTACTGGTTTAAAGTCCTTAAATAAGATGTCAGAAAAAGTGCTGGAATAATCAGAGTTTGTGTGAAGTCTGTGTGAAGCATAGTGGTCTCTGGTGCCCCTCCCACACCGGTTGCTTCACACTGCCAATCAGCTGGGGAATGAGGGCTCTTACACTTTTCCGATGCTTACGAGAAAAATAAATCTGGCTACTTAGAAATTAAAAACATACGGTGATGGTGTAGAAACAAGGAGTGCCAACCCATCACTCTTATTAAGAAAATTTTTTGAAATCTGCAGCTTGGTTGGGTACTAAAGCAAAGAGCCTGAGAAATTAACCAGCTGCTATGAACTTACCAACTTTTTCTTTAAGCCAAAGGTCTAATATTTTTTTGCAAACCCCACATGAAAATGACTATTAAACGTAAAATAATTTTATTCTATCTTTTCGCAGATGTTTGTTTCATTTCAGCAGCAAGCATAATTGTTACTTTTCAATCAAAATAAAACAGCTACATCATGTTACATAGATGTGTTTTACATTGTGTAAATACAATCAAAACTCATACTCAAGGCAACCATGCAAGGAAACTCATTCAAGCTCAATGTTAAAAAAAGAGTGTAAGAAATAAAACCAGTGAGTTATTCAATCAGTTGAATTGGTAATTATTGGTAATTCAACCAATCAGTTATTCAATTTCTCCTTTGAGAAAATTTTCATACAAAAATATGTTGTCTTTTTTCAAAAAGTCATGTAACATTATTGGCTGTAAACGAGTTTTGCTGGTCTAGGATTGATGGCTCTTTGGTTTGTGAATGTATTACTAGACAGACTAGACGTTTCTTTCTTCTGCTGAAAAGGCAAGCACTATGAGGTAATTTATCTGTGCAATACAAAACATCTCCTCCAAATTCCTTTGCTCAAAATCTAAATTTACAGCAGTTCAGGCAGAGGGCTATGGGGGTTGTGAGAGTTTAGAACAAAACTGTAATTTCATCTAATGGACTTTTATACAAATAATTACTTATTTAAAGTGTGTTTCTGAAATTGGAGTGATTTAAAATAATAGAACTACACGGTATTAACTATAAGTCACTGCAACATAACGGTTATAAAGTCCTGGGAGGGAAGGGGGTGTGTGTCATGCATATAGCTTTGTGGTCAGATTTACAACATAATTTATGAGGAAATTAAGTTGCTTTTTTGTGAGGTTTATGGAGAGTCTGTTTATCAAAAAAAGAGTATTGCATTGAGGACATTCTTCCAAATATCAGCTGTGTTAAACTCAGAAGCTAAGGCTCATGAGAGAACATTTTTCAAGACCAGGCGGAAAACAAAAAGTTTTGGACTGGCAATTTTCATTGTTAATTTCAGGTTCAATACTCATGCATGAACAGAGGAGATTTGAGCTTGCTCTCACAGTAATAACAATCCTAGCTGCTAACAGCTGCTAAACCCCGACATCTGATCCTGGACATAGATATGACACATCAAGATAATTGTTGGTTTTGAAGGGGAAAAAAAATCTCTGCATTATTTCACCCAGATCAAAATGTTGAATTACCAAGGTTTTCATTTGGGTAGGAGATGGTGTGTACGTTTGTTTTAATCTTATCACAAAATTGTTAAAAACAAAGTAAGCAGACTCTTTTCGTTGTCTGATTTCCTCCATTTGATACACAAAAAGCGTCCATTTTGTTTAGCTCGAAACGTGGTGGAGAGATTATTTACACAGACTCTATCATCACATGACAGTACAGCCTGAAGTTTTAACAAGAATACCATCCAGTGAGAGAGACTTCTTATTAGTGTTGCTCTTCCTAAAAAGCCAACAGCTAATGATACAAACATGTCAGTCAACTAGAGTAATAAAATGTGCAATGGATAGACAGCTGGATGGACAATGAGACAAAGTCCTGAATGCAGTTAATGAGCAGCACATTCCATTTTCATTTGGTAGCACCCGACAACCAGATTGAATTCCTCCCCAAATGGACATTTCCTGAACTGAAATGACTAATAGCTTTCATTTTGTTGCACATCTTTCTGCCATTTTAATGAATTCAATTAGATCTTATTATACAATGGATACCTAATTGATCCAGAAAATAGGTTAATGGCAGGAAGTTGCAAAAGAAGATTTCTTTTTTAGATTTAATGATTTTTTTTTTATGACATGATTTCAGTGTAAAATGTGTTTACCTGTCGCATCTTGGCCCTGTATAACCAGGCTGACACCGATCACAGAGCAGCTCTCCTTTTTCACCCAGGTGGCATGTGGGACTGAAGCTGTTGTGGTTTCCACGGTGGTGTAATTGTTGTTGAAGTTGTTGTTGAAGTCGATAGCGTTGTTCCAAAGTGGGGAGAGGCAGGTGGAAGAAGAGGAGGAAGAGAAGACACAGGCGAGTTAGGGCCATAGCTTGTCACCTCGCTGACACACCTGCGTCCCTGCTTTCACTTTCTAGTGTTTTTTGTTCTGCTCTCACACATAACATAAATTTATTCCTTACAAATAGCCAAACAAGCACATCTACATCTAAGCACACTCCTTATTAAAAAAATGGCCCTCACTACAAACTGTTGCCTAAATGAACTAAGAGACAGAGAACCAAAGTAACTTGATAGATGTTTCCCCCCTGTTCCGTCACCCTCCCACTTCCATAAACTAAAGATAGTTCGGTTGGCTCGGGTTCCAGGCTCCAGACTGACTCACTGGATGACGGACTGGTTCATTATGAGCTGCTCACTGAGTTCCACATAAGCTTGCTTGGCAAATGCACTTGCATAAAACCTAAAAGCCAATTCTTTATATAAAATCAGATTCTTTATAAGGATAACAAGTTCCAAGCTGTTGTATATCAGCTAGATAAGCATATAAGTTAATTTAAAGATGCATATTATAAGTGTGCCTATTTTGTGTTTAAATGTAGTTATTTTGTGCTAAATACCAGCATTCTTCAGGGACAATTGTTCATCAAAACAGAAATACAAAAAGATTTGACTGGCTCCAGTATTATACCTGCTAATCTTACATTACATTCAAGCGTCAGAAGCTTCTTGTGTAAGTTTTTATACCCCTTTCCACATCTTTTCATGTTATGAAACAAACTTCAGTACGTTTTATTTAGATTTTATGTGACAAACCAAGACAATGAATTGCATTTCTATGTATTGGAAGAAAAACAGTACATGGTTTTTGAAAGTTTTCTGAAAGGTAGGGGGTGCATTCTATCCTGTATCAATACTTAGCTGAAGCATGTTTTGGGGCAGTTACAGCAGCAAGTCTTTCGGTGAATGTCTTTACCAGCTTTGCACATCAAGAATTTGTGGTATCAGCTAAAAGCTAGGAAGCTTGGCAATAGCGTAATCACTGATTTGTAAAAGATCTCATGGCCTATTTTGAAACTTTATTTCAGACACAATGTGACAAATTGAAGAGAACTAGTTCATGTTGGGGCAGAACTTTAGTCAAAGAAATATATTAATTTTAAAAGAGAACATAAAGCTTTGGTATTACAATCTGCCTATTCAATACCCTCTTGAAAATTTACTGTTGGTATTGCAGAGCATGAAAAATTCTCTGCTCCACTGTAAGGACACTGTACTATAGAATGGGCGACAAGGATGTTGACTTTGAAAACAAAATAAATAGCTAAAAAATACTGTAAATGCTAATAAAATTTTAAAAAATCTATCATTTCGCTATAGATTTATCACTGCATACAATCAGAGCTTTACAAACACAGATGTTGCTTGGAAATAAAGAATCAATCTACCAGTTGCTTTAAGTAGTTGAATTCTGGTTACACTACTTTCAGTAGACAATAATCATGTTTTGAAATATAATCACATCATTTGTTGAGCAGTGGAAAAGTTCAAACAGGAAAACTAACAATCCCAACAATGCTAACAATGTTGGGAATTTGCAAACATCAGTAAGAGTGTATTCTTAATATCCAATGACAACTAATTTTTATCATGCAAGTTTGTCTTTTCTGGAAAATAATGCAATATTGCCCATCCCAACTATATTATTTCCTTAATGTTTAGGTGACTAGAAAGAACAACTTGTTGGGAGTGTCTTTGGAAACTTTATTATTACATAAAAGACAACAAGATAAAGTCAATAAAAATCCAATATTTGCAAGATCTGCATTATCGGGTTATGCCATTAAAGCCTCTAGTCAATGTGAAGCATTTAAACAAAAATCAACATTTATTAATGGTAATGACATTTGTTCAACAATTTTAATGTAAACTGTACAAAACAGAAGACTAAAATACCCTTTACACTAGTGGGGAAACTCAAGTGTACATAAAATGAACCAAAATCAAGGACTAAGGTGATTTCTATTGATCACAACTCAGCTCCAACAGAAACTCCAATATGATATTACTTTATCATGAAAGCTTAGATGTTGTTACGAAATGGAAACGTTCAACTAGCTTTTTGAGCAACTGACTTTAGTGAACATACTGGATATAGATATTTTTAAGGGACTGAATGGCATAGTACCTCTTGCTATTATTACTGCAAGTGTTGGGGGAGGAATAGAAGAGAAACAGTCAGTTGTGTCTTTCTTTAGCTCGTAGCATTGTGGAAATGATACGTCATGGCTGCATGAAAATTCTCAGCTGCTGCTAATAGTGTTTGTGTGTGGGAATGTGTGTGTTCATATCGCTGAGATCTAAGAAAGACATATATTTCTTGTATTTACTGCCATACATTATTTTAAAGATGGAATTTATTCCAATAGTGAAGAAAGTTCATCTTTTCTTTGGCTGGTAGAATGTTTTGACAGTAGCCACCTTTACAACCACAATTGATTTTTTTTTTTTTTTTTTTTTTTACTTATATGTGTATATGTGTGTATGGACTATGTGTATGTTAAAAAGATCAATTAGTGTCAAATTTACATTAAATGGTTTGTTTCTCTAAAACTGTAACATCAGTAACTTCAGTGTTTAACAAACATGCAAGTTATAAGATTATAAATTAGAAAAGTTAACTGGAACAGCCCCCAAAATTTAAATCTTCAATTTATAAAGTAAACCCCAAGCCCAAAATTCAATATTATGGCTTGGTACTTAAAAAGTGCAAGTGGCCATGTTGAATAATGGTTTTAAACCACATTTAGTTTATTTAAAAAAAAAAAAAAAAGAAAAACAGGGATGTGTGTGCTGAAACAACAGAACACCCCCTATCAAACTATGGCTGTACAAAAATTATCTAAATTTATCTAAAGTTAATGTTATCTAAACAAACAGAAACTCTCATTATTTCCCTTTATGAAAAAATTCCTTTAATCTGGAAGCATCTCACTTCTTTAGCTCCCACTGTGAAAAGTAGTCTCACAAATCTTGGTGTTGTTTTTTTAAAATCACTATAAAATGCTTGTTCATAGCTGTTTGTATCATTTCAGGAACATTTCTAAGTTGAGACTATTTGTGTCACAGACTGAGCTAGAGATAGTTATTCATGCCTTTATTTCCTCCCATTTAGAGTATTGTAATAGTCTTTTTACCTATTTGAATAAAACCTCCCTGGTCACCTTCAGTCTGTGCAGAATAGTGCAGTGAGGCTCTTGACAAAAACTAACAGAGGAGCACAGAAAACTCCTCTTCTTGCCTCCCTGCACTGGCTTCTTGTGTAATTGAGGATTAATTTTAAAATTTTGTTTTAAACTTTTAGGGTAGTCCACGGCCAGGACCCTAAATACATTCTGGACCTTTTGGATCCTGTAACTCTGTCTAGAACCCTGAGGTCTTCAAGTCAAATATTTTATGGTGGTACCACAAACCTGTTTTAAGAGACTGTGCTTTTCAGGCAGTGGCTCAGAGGCTTTAGTGTGCTAGTGCTAGTGTGGTCCATTTTATAGCACAATAAAATAACTATGTTATCTTCAGTTATAAAAATATCTTTCAAACATAACTTAAAAGAACTCTGACTTCGCAATTTAATGGCTTGAAATTGGCCTCTTGTCTCTTTAAGAAGCTCCTACTCTTTCCAACACTCCATCATCACAACAATGCTCCTCCATTATGCTGTTTTCAACCGTTTTTAGGAGCTTTGGACTGAGAAGTAGTTTGTATGATAAGCTCAGCAGATGCGCAGTTCCATCGTGTGTTTCCTAATTGTTACTGCCACAAGTCTGGAGGAGCTGATGGGGAAGGTGACTGGGGACTGCAGCTCTGAGGAGGAGCTTTGTGTAAATAGGCGGTGCTTTGGGAGAGCAAGTGTTCAGGTATCCCCAAATGGCTGTCGCCAGAGATTCAAGGATTCCTCAAACGTGCATGAAAAAAATCAAAGCAACACTAAAGGTATGTTTTTGATGAGGGAATAACATTATAACATGATATAAAACAAACAAAAAAAAAAATCAATTTTACATAATACCCACACTTTAAAAATAACTAAATACATTTTTATTCAGACAGACCTTTGCTCAACGTGTTTCTTGTTTTAATTGTCTTACCTTTGTGATGCACTTAGTAATGTACATGTCTCAAAGGAGCAATAGAAATAAAAATTTTACTTACTTACATCTTTTTTAATTGGCCAAGAGAACAGCATTTCAATCATTTCAATCATCTGCCTGCTTGTTTTATGAACCAAAAGACCAAATAACTATCCTTATAAATGTGTCAAACACCTATGAATAACTGTAGAGGTCAAATTCTTATTTTTTTGCTAGGAATTTTTAAATTAAATTTGAATTCTATCCTTTTAATTAACAAACCAAACTGATGCTTGCATCCACAAAAGGTGCTTTAGATACACAACCTTGTTCCATCTAGAGTTTCATTTTTTTCCATGATGTAAGGAAGATATGCAGATTTTTGTTGAATGAGTGTATACTGCATATACACATCTTTACATCTGTTTCAAAGTTGTTAGATTAGTTGCTGATACAATCCAACCTACAGTAATTTCAATATGGTGGCAGGACAATGTGATTGGCTATTAACAAAAAGTTATCTTAAAGATTTTTTTTTTTCCAAGAAGACTTGGGTGTATTGTGCTCTCATTTTCTGAATGCATTCTGATGATTCTAATGATGATGACATTTAGTCCCACAGCGATGATGCTTCTCGTCATACACTGTTCCATTCTACCTGTGGTGATGATATTTCTAATATAATGTCACTACAATTACTTACCTAAGATGAGGAAGTCTTTATTTTGTGATTGGAGATCATGAAGAGAAAGATTTTAAAAAAGAGAAGCAGAGAAGACAGCACTGACAGGCTGGTCACATTTTCCTGTCGCAGCAGTATTAACCCCCGGTTCTCCAGAACCTACTTGTTGCTGGGAAGATTAAGTGGGCAGGCACATGGCTGACAGTCCTGAGGTGTCCCCTGGGTGGCGTTGCCATAGTACCCAGGTAGGCAGGTGTCACAGTGGTGACCAGCAGTGTGGTGGGTGCAGTCCTAGAAAAGACAATTTACATTTTAGGGGGATCAAGTCTTAGAAACTGTCCACTTAATTTATTTTAATACTGAAACAATAGTGTAGTAAAACTTTATCAAAGTTTTGCTTTAATATAAAATACTGAATCCATATTTAGAGTTTACTTAGAATTTAGAGATTACTTTACATCAATATAAAAAAATCAAATTGTTTATTGAGCCTTTGTGAATAGTTTATAGACAAAATAGAATATTAACCATACAAGAAGGAGCAAATACTGATTGCTGGGTGAAGATGTTGAGGCACATGGTATCCTTTGTTTAAAGCAATACTTAGAAAAATATTGAACGCAAACAAACGGATTAGAGTAATATTTACAGTAAATAAAAAGCTTGGAGTAATATTTATAATAAATAAAATGTTAAGAGTAATATTTTGTTGCAAAAAAACAAAATGTCACTGCAACAGATTTGAATTAATGAACATTATATATTAACACATTCTTACAAAACCTTGATTCTCCTCATTAATGATATCTGTCAAAAAAAACATTATCATTCATAACAAAGCTAAACTTTGAGTGAGTCATGTTAATTGTGAACATATTTTAATCTAAATCTTTCAATTGTAGCTCTGGCTATATGTTTGTGGTTATTGTCCGACTGGAAAGTGGACCTCTACCCAGGTTTCAAGTCTTTGGAGCATGTAACATATTTCATATTTTCTTCCAGGATTACCCTGTATTTAGCTCCTTTCATTATTCCATCAACTCTGACGAGTTTTCCTGCCTTGCTGAAGAAAAGCCTCTCCAGAGCGTGATTCTCCCACCACAATGTTTCACTCAGGGGAGGGTGTGTTTAGTTAGAGTGATGTACAGTGTCAGTTTCTGCCACACACAGGGTTTTGCATGCAGACTAATAGGTTTAATCTTGGTCTCATCTTACCAAAGCATCGTATTTCACATGTCTGTGTCCTCTACATGGCTTTCTTATGCCTTTCTTTAATCAATTACTTTCTTTTTTACAGCCTTCAGTAAAATGTAATTTGTTTATTATACAACTAATAGTTGTCCTTCAACAGATTGTGCTGCATAAGCTGTAGATTCTGCCTCTCCTTGAGCGTAACCATGGGCCTTTCAGTTGCTTCTCTGAATAATGTTGTTCTTGACAGGTCAGACCACAAAAGCGAGACTGCCATGTGTTAGCAGCAAGAAACTGATTGTCGGGGTATCAGAGTAAACCAAGCTAAACACACATTTGTGTTTTTCTTTGATAAACTTGAAAAATATGTATCTCTTTAATCCACTTCAAAATTAAGAAATACTTTTGGTCTATCACATAAAAGCCCCATAAAATACATTGAAGATTGCAAGACATTCTACTTCTAAATGCATAAAAACAGTGGTAAATAGTTTTACATTTTAGAAAACCTGGTACATAAAAACTACAATTTTATAGTGATATTCCAACTTCCTGTATTAATTTTACCTCTAATATAGAGGACGTTTTTTAAGTGTGTGTTTTTTTGGTTTTCCCATTTTCCAAGTTTTTTGTTTATGTTTTAGCACCAAATTTCCACATTTAATGGTTTTGACCAACAATGCAATGTAAAAAGTTAAAATATTTTGAAGAAAGCCAACTAGAAGAAATAATAAGTTTTTATAATTTTACACTTGTTATTTTTTCAAAGGAATGTATACAAAGTTGATTGTGAATATCACAAATCATCAAGTCGCTCATTTACTACCAATGAGATGTACCGTATGGCCATAAAATAAAAACAAAAAACAAAAAAACAAGCTGCACAAGTACAGCTTCAGTCTTTCCAGCAAAACATCACTGTAGACAGCCTTGACCTTGTTTTGAACAAATTGCCCTAAGGCAGTTCCTTGACCAATTGATAAATCATTGAAATGTTTACTGGTTTTGAAGGAGAAATAAAAAAAAAAAAAGTTCAACAGTAAGTTAATTGATTTTTTTCTTCCATATATTTTACCAGTTATCTCTAAAAATAAAATATTTCCATTGCAGAAATCCATGCTATAACTCCTCTCAGTTTCAGGGACTTTGTGTGGGAAAATGTTAAGATGTCAACATGTTCCAAATCATTCGTTTCTCATAGTAAATGACCTTACATGGCTAAAACACACCCTGACACATGCATACTGTGTTAACCTATAAGTCTGTGGCATCAGTCAGTCATTCATTCAACTGGAGCTACAAATCACTGGTGTCAGTAAAGGTGTGCCTGGATGCATCTGGCTGCCTGTCTGTCACTGTGTATACAGGTGGGACATGTGCACGTGTGATTGTAAGTGAGTGAATGTCAAACTGCGTGTGTGTGTGTGTACATAAGAGATGGCCTCCCTGACTGACTATCTTTCTCTGAATGTATGTCTTCCTTTGACACATCCTCCTCATCTGTAATGAACCATAACATGGTGTGTATGTGTGTGTGTGTGTGTGTGTGTGTGTGTGTGTGTGTGTGTGTGTGTGTGTGGAAGTGTGTTCTCCGTGTGTGTTCACCACTGTGGGCTTTAGTGTGTTTGTATTAAGTGCAATGGCAACTGACAGAATCAGCCTAAGGCTGTGGGAAGAGTGGGGAGAGAGTGTGTGGAAATCCACATGAGAGGTTAACATATACGTGTCTGTTGTACATATATTATGTATGAGTGTGTGTAAACAGTGGGAAAGTGCATCCTCCTGCAGTTCCTCTAATGGCAACTAGATGGCAGATCCATAAGAGCTTCAGTTTTTCTTTTCTGGAGGTTATGTACATTTTGTTTCAAATATTTTAATACAGCATATTGAATAAAGTAGTAGTTGATGATGTTCAAAGTGCCTGTCATTTCATGACTGATTTGGCTGAAAACAAATATCAATTAAAACAAACATTATTAGAAGAGTTCTAACTTAAATTTGGTGAAATAGGCTTTTTATAAATGCAAAAGCAGACACACAAAACATTCAATAACATCTTTCTCCTGTTCTCAAAGTGCCGGATATACTTCACCTAATACAGTGCCTTCCAAAAATATTCATATCCTTTAAAACTTTTCAACATTCTATAATGTTTAAAATTGCAAACTTCAATATATTTTCGGGGCATTTGATGTGATAGAACAACACAATTTTGTGCTTAATTATGAAGAGAAAGGAACAATATAATTCTTTTTACCAGTAAAAATCTGAGAATTGTGATGTGCCATGGTATTTAGCACCCTTTACTCTGATGCCCCTAGCAGTTCAGTGCAACTTGTTGCCTCCAGCATAAATGAAGTCCAGCTATATACATTCTGTTCTTAGTATATAAATCCATTAGTCACAGAAGCAGCCAAGGGGCCCAGGCAAACTCTGGAGGAGCAACAGAAATCGACAGCTCAGGTGGAAAAATCAGATGAAAGGACAGCGGACTGTGGAAGAACCACAGTGCTGGTTCTGGTGGGGTCAGACCTGAACCTCCAGAGACACATAAAGACAATTATCCATGCGTTTATCTTTAGTCGAATTGATTATTGCAACAGTGTCTTCACAGGTCTGCTTAAAAAGTCAAACGGAAAGATGCAGCTGATCTAGAATTGCGCTGCTGCTTGCGTTTTCACAAAAACTTGAAACATTGAGCAGTTCTCAATTCTAAAGTCCTTACACTGCCTCCCTGAACCTTCAATTCTACTCCGTACCCTGAAAGTCAAAACCAAACATGGAGAAGCAGCATTCCATTTTTAATGCTCCTCTAATCGGGAACTAATTTCCAGAAACTACAAAACTCCTGAGAAACTGAGTTCCTTTAAGTCAAGGCAAAAAACCCAGAGAATTGTTCAAAAACAAAACTCAACAAAAACAATCCTTTGTTTTTCTGTTACATATTGTAAATACACAGAATACAAGAGATGTTTAGTTTATCAATAATCTTACCAAGCAATGTCCTGTGAACTCATGGCAATAGGAGCTATGTCTATGACACCGGCATGGTTCACACACACCGTTATACAGTTTACCATAGACTCTCCGAAAACCAGCATGGCACATCTGAAACGAAGATTTCAAAAGTGAATTTGCAATTGCATGTGCAGTTAAAGCTGTGTGCAGAATTTATTTTGTGTGTGTTTACCTCACAAGATAATCCTCCATATTCAGGAGGACAAGTACACATTTCCACAGCTAATGCTCTCTTTCCACTGGCTAAAGGATTTGCCACCTGCATTGAGAATGAATGGAGCCTGCAGAGAATAAAAAGAGATAAAACATTGAAGCATATACCTCTTGGCCCATTGGCAATCTGTCTGCCCTGGCAATAAAATCAAGGTTATTTAGTCAGTCTGGTGTAAAAGCTTGTGTGTTAATCTAACAGCAATGAGTTTCATCCATAAAAAATATATATCTATATATCTAATATATGTTTTGGAGACAAATCTGCAGAACAGTTGCAAACTTTATGAGCAGCTTAATTTAATAAAACTAATAATTAGTTTGCACATCGGCGTAGAAGGAAGAACAAGTCCAATGAGTAGCAGAATAAAGTTCCTGCACACTGTGGAATTTAGTGCATTGTTTGTGTGACTTGGCTTTAATCACCAATACAATGATGCAATATTTAAGATTGATTTTAATAGATGGAAACTATTTTCTATTTGATTAAAGTCTACTAACATACATTTTTAGTGCCAGTTTAACAGGGTGAATGAACTCCTTCATTAATGAAGCTAAAACTTCCTAGAAGGAGCTAATGTGATATTTTTTGCACAAAAAGGTGAACATGGTCAAGCAGTCATGAATTTGATTACAAATGTAAGCAGTCTTTTATTAATTTACTAACTATGATCATGTGCTTCATGTTATTATTACATAATATCCAACAGGGAACATTTCCAACCTGTAGACAGCACTGGTTTCCGTGCTGTATGAGGCTCGCACCATTAAGCTCGTCACATTGGCCAGCACTAACAGGAAATCTCTTCTACTAATCGTCTGTCCTGTTGATGAAACCAAGAAGTTCTCCGGAAGGAGAACAATGTGTTTGGTGCTGGCTGATGATGGATACACTGGGTGGCCAAACCTGTTGTCTATAAGCTTCATCCCGCTTCCCTGATAGAGATAAAAACATAAGATACAATTGCAGGTATAGTTTTTTTGCTAAGTTCAATGAAATTGGAACTTTTCTCTGTGTCTGCTGTAAAATAATCCCATTCTTTAAGAACTAGTCCTAAAAAACAGGGTGAATGATGTGTCATTAGGTAATGAGCTTCAGTTGCTATTGACATTCTGCATGGACTAAATGCAAACGAATTGAGCCAAGACCCTGTATCTGACCATCTCTTGTTGACCATGGATCAATGGCATGTAGTAACTAACAGAGTGACAACAACCGATAGGGGAGGAGAGAGCAATTACGCTAATAAGCCATTAAATAAAAACAATTTAATAGAAAAGAGAAGAAGGAGTAGGTCATAAGAACAGAGAAACCAGCTCCAGGACTGAAAGATGCAAAGACAGCAGTACATTGTTTCAAAAAATACCTTTCAATTTTGGTCTGTCAGTAGAAGTGTGAAGTAAAAAGTTATCAGTTAATTATTAGGTTGTTTGGCTTAATGTTTAATAGCAAGAATGTTTTATTGTCTGTTCATTTATATAGCACAATACAAGACTACTCTTCTTCCAGATGTTCCTTTTAGAATATATTATAACTTAAATTTATTTTTATTATTTCAGATTATTCAGTTACTTGTGATGCAAATTGTTCACTGAGAGATCCAGGTTTGGTCTTTTGATGCTAACAGCAGTCCTTGAATTTCAGTGTAGTCATTAAAAGCAAAACTCTGATTTCCAGCACTGCATTCAAGCAGAAAAACAAAACTGCATGCAACATAACTGTAACTTGTTCTGCAGCACAACTCTTAGTCTATTGCATTTGCAGGGTTTATTTTTACTGACAATAGTTAATTTTGACTATTATATGATCAATATTTATCTTAATTTATCACCATTTCTCCCATTTCTTAATATCTCCTTTTTAACTCCTTGTCTTGAAGGCATCTTTAAGGGGGCAACAGATAAAAAACAACCTTAAGCTCATTCTAGAGAAGATTTAAGTACAATGGAATTTTGATCGTTTATTTTATTTTCAGACAAATCACCAAAGACAAAGATGAAAACAAGGGAGAAAAAAGACCAACACCATAAACTGTATCAGATATGCAGAGTGTAAACAGTGGGGGTAAAAAAAAGAAAAACATGAGACAAAGGCTGAAAAAGAGATGGTTAAGAGGGGGGAAAGTTGGCTGACTGTGTGTAGGTGGTTCATTATTGTCATCATTTGAAGAGGCTTTTTGTTGACAACAAGACCAATACTTGTCCTCTTCTCCTCCTCCTTCCATTCCATCCACACTGACATGCCTTTAAATAACAAGCTTACTGTTACTATCTTGCAGTTTTCTTTTTTGCATTTCTCTCCATCTTTTTAACCCTCTGATATCTTTGTTTTATTACTTGTTTTATTTTGGCAACACTTTGCTTACAATTATGTTTTTTATCATTTCAGTTTAGTTCAATCCACTTCTTTCCTTTTTTTGAATTTTGTACAAAATGTGCATATAGAAGGTTTCTTGCAGAGGTAGAAAGAGTAAAGAAAATTTGTACTCAAGTACAAGTACTGTTACACTGCTTAACTTGTACTCAATTACAAGTAAAAGTATTTGTGTTAAAAAAAATACTTAAGTAAAAGTACAAAGTAAACTTCTCAAAAACTACGCAAAGTATTAATTACTTTTTAACCAATGAATGTTTTATTGCGTTGTCAATAACAGGCATTCGATTCAATTTACATGTATAAAATATCTATGTTCAAAGCATATTTCTCAGACGAACAATAAAGTATAGTATAAAGTATGCAATAAAGTATAGAAAAGAAAACAAAAGTATAAAAAAATTACACTAAGGCTATTTTTTGTAAACAACAAAGCAGTAATTTTTTTTTTTTTTTTTTTTTAAAGAATGGCAAAAAAGGTTTTTGAACTGGTATATAGTTTTTTACCATTTTTGTACAAAATTTGCAACAATATTGCTCATATTTCGGCTTGTTGGAAAAGATGAAAAGTGCAAAACATTTTGCACTCAATAGGCTTTGTCTATTTCCTGGCCTTTTTCTGCACGCTACAATTACAGAGTATTAAGGCCAGAGAAAGAATTTTTAGTTTGTCTTTAATACGAGAATAAAGTTGTACTTCAATGAGAACTCTACACCAAACTGCGTTAAAAAGACGATGAGCATGTAGTGACGTTATAGTTGGTATAGGTTTTACAAATAAAGAAATACTTAATCTTATAACACATCAGCATCAAATTTTTATCAGCTGCAGGACTCTGAAACAATTGTTTAAACGACTGTCCATTTCAAAGAAAGAAACACAGACTTGTTGAGCTGCTCATGTCAGATCTTGATAACTCTATCCAAGCTTCTTTTCTCATTAAAACAACTTTTTTCTCATAATTTTAGGACTTTCTTCCCGCAATTTTGCGACTTTGAGATAGATGGCTAATGATTTTTTTCCATGGCATTTGGATACCCTGTGGTCGCTGGGTGAACCATAGATTCATCTGTATAACAAAGCATTCCAGAGGTATATTTAAAGGCACTCTGTTGAACACATCTGTCATGCAACCAGAGAATCCCAACAACACCTCCAGATGTAAAACATTGTACCTTATGTAAAAGACAAGATGTTGGATTCATCTCGTTTAATTATTATGTGACATTGTTTTGTGTTTGTTTTTTGTTGTTGTTTTGTTTTGGTTTTTGTTTCAAATTTTAAGATCTGATAATTACCAAATAATTTTTTTTATATATGTTCTGATATTAATAAAATGTTGGAACTGCTTTTATGTACTTTGTTTATTTGTTTTTCTGTATGCTTTTTTTTATGCTTGTTTGTTTGGTGTTCTCCAATTTGGCACACACTTGCAGTGTTGTTTAGTGATAAGGAAGACATTAACAGTTAACTAATAGTGTCGCTGTGTTGCTTATTGCTGCTATGCATCATACTGGAACCTACTCATTATAAAAGAGAAGGTGGGAAAGACTCCATCTGCATTTTTTATTGCTCAGTTCAGCACTTCTCTGCATGCTGTGGCTGTTTTTGTGTCTATGTGCATGTCTGTTTTTTACTACATTTTTTTCTGCATTATTTAATGTTCACCACTGCTAAAGCCAGTGGGTAAAGAAAAGACACAAATAAATTAAACATACACAAGAGTTTCTTGAGTTATGTGAACTTTTCCCAAGCATAAAAGCAAGGTAATCATTAGACCTAGGTGACACTCAATGTCAGTGTCTTTTTTCCTTCCTCCCTAAGTGGGAGTGTATGAGGTACTTATGCAGTAACAGAGCACACCCTGCTGTAGATGCTGATAGTACCTGTTTGGAGAGATAGCTTGCATTTTATTGCTGTAAATGTGGCTGCAGAACTCAATCTAGTCAAAAATGGCCCACATTTAAAAAAAAAAATGACCTTCACACTGAAACTGAAGGCCACACTTACACTATTTTTAATGGTTTAGAATCTCCCATACAGTTATCTTTTGGCGGTGTCAGTAAAGGTCAAACAAACACATTTGTTTTAACTTTGTTTTTTACTGCAGCTTTTGTAAGAAATGGCTGTCTACTGGTAAGGTGAATGTGGTCCTCAATTATCCTAAACATAAACAGATGTTTAATAGCCAACACAATTCACACACCAACACTACCTAAAGACAATTTTCCAGTCCATATGTAGGTATCCTGCTCTTTATTAAATGTTGTTGTGTAACTGTTTCAAAGTTTTGTGTCTTGCGTTTTCAAACTTACCTCTATGATAAGGTCAGGCTCTGAGGTGACTCTGATGGCCACTTGCTCTTGTTGATGTGTTTTATATGACACAGTGAACACCACATTGCCTCCATAGGCTGAAATCTGAAGACACAAAAACAATAAAGAACAACAGATACAGGTTAGAATTATTTGGATTTTAATTCAAAGAAGTGGTTGAGTTTATCTTCTGATCCTTTTCCTGGAAAGGGTCATTTAACCTGCTATAGCTGTCAATAACTGTGTTTGTTCTTTCCAGAGAGGATATACCTGGTCCAGGAATTTTATTTTTAGGAGTGCTCCTTATTGGATTGGGCCATTGATGGAGCTATTGCTCATCAACTTACTGTATAAGCTATTTTCCTATAGAAATTACATGTCTACTGAAATAGAATATTGGCTTCAATTATTCTGTTTTACAAATTGGTCTGTCTTCTATCTGTGTATGTTGAAGGCCGGTGGAATTTATCATTTATAATAAACCATAGGTCCAATTAAAGCAAGATTCCAAATCAATAATTTATCCTCGTAATTAATTAATTTGATAACAATAGTCCTAACATGTGAATATATAATAACATTTAATCCACACATTCATGCCATCATGCTGTTATTCAACAAACAGACCAAATTAAGTTTCAAAATATCTTCGTTTCTAAACCAAAACAAATTTGAAATGTTAAAAAGCTGCAGAGAACAGGTATTCAGTACAGTCTTTGTTGGTGTTTCTTTGCACCTTTTCTGTTGACACCACAAAAGGAGCTTGAGCTGGAGAAACGCTGCATCGGCATGATCCTGAAATTTATTATTCTGCTCCATCCTGAGCAGTAATGGGTGGGGGAGTGAGATAATAATGCCACTATAAAACAGAGAGAAGGGGACACTCTGAAAAGCGAGAGAGAAAGATAAAGAAATGGTCCTTGAGAGAGCAAGTGAAGAAGTAAAACGTAGGCATAATGCCTCCATAAACCTCTGCTATTCTGCATCATTACGCACACTTTTTAAACTAGGATGAGGGAATCACTCATTTGGCAGCTGACCTGAGCACAGACACACACACACACACACCCTGGGAAGGCCTGCAGGGTGCTACGGTGGAGGTTTTTATTCAATAACACTTATTCTTGATCTTTCTCAAATTACAGATTTGGACTCCTGAGGACAGTAAAATCATAGCATAAACCTACACTCTGCAGCCCCCACTTATCTAACACTTCTGCTGCTTGACCTGCTTTTGTCATCATCTAAACTGAAGTATGATAAAACATTTAAATTTTTTATGTGATTGCAGGAAATCAGCAGGACGATAACCTAGAATGGAAATGAATGCTTAATGCAAAAGTATACTTCATATGCCTTGAATCTTTTTTACATTTTTTAAGATTACACCCACAAACGGTGTATTTTATTTGGACTATATGCAACAGACTAACACAAATCTGTGTACAAATGTATAGTGGGAAAAAAAAGATTTTCAAACCTTTTTACAAACTTGTATCTGAAACGGATGGCATGGATTCAGTTATGTATTCAGTTTTGCAGCTCTAGAAACTAGATTTTTGCCCGTTCTTCTTTTCAAAATAAATTAGGCTTTGTCATATTAGATGGTGAGAATCCAAACAGTAAATTTCAGCTTTTTCCAAAGACTAAATGGGATTTAGGTCTGGAGTTTGACTGGGATAATCAAGCACATTATTATGGACTAATATATATCATTCCATTGTAGCTCTGGCTTTAATTTTATGGTCATTGCCCTCCTGGGAAGTGAGCTTCTGTCCCAGCCTCAAATTTTTTCCAGCTTCAAAAAGCTTTTGTTCTGTGATTATCCAGTGTTAAGAATCATCTTCTCATCAACAACAGGGAAAAGTATTCCCACACAGTAACTCTGCTACCACCAAGTTATAATGTAGATTTTGGGGTTTATGGCTGATGTGTAGTGAGTTTTCCACCACATAAAGAGTTTTGCATGTGGGCCATTAAGTTTTATTTTAGTCTCATATGACCAGGTAGAGGTTTATCTCCTTCCAAATGTTTTCTAGTTCTCCTACACAAGAGGTATACATATTATTGCAAGTTATCACAAAACTCAATTCTCTCATGTATGACAGACAAAAATATTTTGTCAGAATGAGGAATGAGCTTTGGCTGCTCAGTAGAAACACACTTATTGAAACCTGCTGCAACAGGCAAAAAAACCCTCAAAGATTTGATTTTAGCACAAATGTGTTGATAATTATATTCTTGATTTCAGTTTGTCCTAAGACTATCATGTTTTTGTCATCACTAAATTAGATTTTTGCACAGTTATGAAGTAACTGTTTTTGCACACATCTCCAAAACTTCAAGTAACACATCTGAAAAAAATCTCTTGCATACCGCAAAATGTCTGTTTCCTTGAGCTAAGAAGTTAAAGAAAAGAATACTTTCTTCAGATGGTTCCCAACTCTCTTTTGGTTTCTAACTTTTCAAATTAACGTTTTGAAACTATTGATATTTGTCAGAAAACTATTTTTTCTTGATGCCATCCCTTGAATTCTGGTCAGCAATAAAAGCTTTTTCATAGCAACATGAGTGCCCAACTTCACCCTTGAAGAAGAAATAAAGTCAAGAAATTGAGGAGACAACAAGCCAATGAAAAAAAGCACAACAGGAGAGAAAAATTATCTGCAGAGAGAAGGGAATCATGGGTAGTGAAAATGATTGTAAAATAAACACTTAGCTGTAACAGACATTGGTCAGATGCACCCCTGTGAGCTAGATAAGCCTGTTATTAACTCTAGTAGTGGTCAGGAGAAAAGAAAGTCATAATCCTCACCGTTCAAACTGTAATAAAGAACCTGAATCAAGTTTCATTAAAGTGACCCCTTTATTATTGGCTATGAGTAACAGCTTATTCTGATACAGTATGTGGGAGGAAGGAGGAAGGAAAGTAATCACAACACAAAGACTGGCAATAAAAAGAAAACAATTCTGAAATAAATAGAAATTATTTTATCACTTTAAGTTAAAGGCACTATGTAGAGCAAAAATTATTCTTTCGAAAACTATCTTAAATGAGAGAAAAAAAAAGACTTTGTTTAGAAGGTGAAAGAAAAACAAACTTGTATGATATTTAATTTACTGCCTATGCCAAGGAGTGGGTTTGACATGGAAAGTGAGAGGAGGAGTATAAAATGAGTCACTATCCAGCTCACTATTCCTCCAGGGTTCCCAGCAGAGCCTTGATGCAATATAACTTTTCCATAACTTCCATAACCAAGTCAAAAATTTAATGACCAACAAAGTATTACTCTATCCCGATTTTTGGAGTTGGTATTCTGAAAAGGACAGGTTCATGCTACAGACTGATGCCATGGGAAGAATAAACCAGTAAGGAGAACCTGCTGGTAGAAATGTGGAGCAAAAACAATGTAATTCTAATAGATATAAATGCTTTCACAAAGCAACATCTTTGAACCACCTTAGGGTAAATCATTTTATTTTATTTATATGAAAAATTAAAGCACCCATTTGACATTTATCACCAACATAATCCCAGTTAAAGGAAAGAAAGTGTTGAACTGGTAAACATTTCTCTCAGTAAATGTTTTTCTATTGGTCCTATTGACATGAAATTTACCCCAGATGTTAATGAAAACCTAAGAACACCAAACAAGGAAATAAGCACAAATTAGTTCACAAATTTAGACAAAGTACAGTAACACAGGGGAAATATATAAAACATGCTTACTGAAATGGTCCTTGCTAAACAGTCAATTTGGTAAAGACAAAACATAGCTGCATGTATTACTCAGGTTTAATTTTGGCCCGGGACATTCCTACAGCTTCAGTTTTTGCTGTTAAACCAGGTGAGAGATTACTTGGTTGTATTTTTATGACTTTTGTCCATCTAAAAATTAAGCTATAAGTTCAGATTCTTATCATGTATGTCTCACTACATTTCTCCATACTTTTTTCAGTTAACAGAAATATGCTTGTCCCAGTATGTTTTTTGTTCAATACCTTGGTTATGAATCCAAACTTTGAAGAAACGTTTTTATAGACCTTCAATTAGGATTAAACAAAATATTATTTTGCTCTGAATGTAGACAAGAATGCTTTCTAACAGCTGACAGAAATCAACTGTTTTCTTACCATTTCAAACATTCTCTTCATATGTTCTAGACCTTTTTCCTTTGTCATTCTATTTCCCTATCTTATTCTGCATATTACAGTGGACCCCCACCTATTTGTGGTTCAGGATCCATAGATTCACCTCTTTGTGATTATTTTTTTCCTTGAAAAAATTTGCTTATTCACAGATTTTTTTCTAAAACATTTGAAAGATAATGCAGCTTGGGAAGCTGAAATACCTAGGTGCAGTGCTACTTGACATGCTATTGACTGGCATTTACAAAGTAGTCAATCCAGAAGCAGTATTTATTTTCCTGGATGCTGATTAGCTGTATCGCCAGAGCGGAGAAAGGGAAGACCGTAGCTATTAGCTTCTGCAGTAGTGCCAAGATGGTTTCCACTGTGTGTATTAATGCATATTTAGAAATTTTTGGTTTGTGAACAATTAAAATAGGCAGTTAGAAGCATTTTTAGAGGGGGTCTCAAGTATTTGCAGATTTCAGCTATTTGTGAGTGGCTGTGGTCCCTTATACCCTCGAATACTGGGGGTCTACTGAACTTAGTTTATGGACTGTGTAGATTACGCCTGACTCCTGATCTAGAGTCAGCACGCAGTTTCAGTTATTACAGCTAGAAACTAGTGATCAGGCCCGAAATCTGGGTGTAGTGATGGACTCGGACCTGAACTTTCAGACACACATAAAAACAGTTACAAAGTCGGCCTTCTATCACCTGAAGAACATTTCAAGGATTAAAGGATTAATGTCTCAATAAGATCTAGAGAAACTTTTCCATGCGTTTATCTTTAGTCGCATTAATTACTGCAACAGTGTCTTCATAGGTCTGCCTAAAAAAATCAATCAGACAGCTGCAACTAATCCAAAATGCTGCTGCTCATGTTCTCACTAAGACCAGGAAAATAGAGCACATAACCCCAGTTCTAAAGTCCTTACACTGACTCCCTGTAGCTCAGAGAATAGACTTTAAAATACTTCTGTTAGTTTATAAATCACTGAATGACTTAGCACCAAAATACATTAAAGACCTGTTGTCGTTGTATCAGATTTCCAGACCACTCAGGTCTTGTGGATCTGCTCTACTCTGCATCCTCAGAACCAGAACCAAATACGGAGAAGCAGCCTTTAGTTTTTATGCACCGCTAATCTGGAACAAACTTCCAGAAAATTGCAAAACAGCCTAAACATTAAATTCCTTTAAATCAAGGCTGAAAACCCACCTGTTTAGAGCTGCCTTTGATTAGGAGTCTGGACCATAAATTTGCAAACAAATCCGGATAACATAAGCTTGGTTTTCCAAAGGGTGGAAGTTTGAGTGTAAATCAGTTAAATAAAGTGAATCATTGATCAATGTTTTTGCCGATGATTTTGATGATTTTCATGTGTATTTGCTAGATAATTTTGGTGATTTTGCTCAATGATTTTGATGTTTTGATGATTCTGCTATAGACTTGATTGATGTTTTTATGATGTAAAGCACTTTGAACTGCCTTGCTGCTGAAATGTGCTATACAAATAAACTTGACTTGACTGACACTGGGTGGGAATTTCAAGAAACATATTACAACATTTTTTTTTAACATGCTGATTACCTATTCGTTGCTCCAAAAAACAAACAAACAAACAAACAAAAAAATGATCATACATACTTAAGCATATCCATGTAAAACTTTAAAGGAATATTAAATATACACCTGACTATACAAATAAATGCACAACTAACTCTTTGACTTTCTCTTACATGCTACAGAAAAATCTCCAATATTTCCATGAATTCTTTGGAGACTCAACACAACTTCCATATTTTTATAGTTCACAACTGTGCAGTTATAAGTATAATCAAGGAGCTTGTTTGCTTTACATACTTACTTGTTTTTGGCCCTGTAGCTCGTTCTTTTGTAAAGTTACAAAGAGAAAAATCTTCAACATTTCCCATGCCACATTTGTCTGGTTAAGGACTGCAAATGCAAGTTTGCCTAAAGATGGATTGTTTCAGGAGGAACTGTGGGTCTTTTCTTAAGTACATTAACATTTGAACATCTCAGATCTATAAAATCATGAAGAGGTGGTTTTATTTTATTGGGTATGTTTGTACAGTTAGATAAATTATTCAAAATATCTTTGGTTGGTGCTCACTTTATGAACATGCTATATACTCTGTATTAACTATAAAGTTTTATGCAGTATCAAGTGATGTAGAGGGTGCAACTGAAAAAAAACAACTTAAAAACAATGTTGCACTTTGAAGTGGGTGTGTGCAGGACTACGGCATGATCATTATTGCAGAAGGAAGATGAGAGAAGGTTAGAGGAACTGTAACTCAGTATGCACATCTCATTTAAATTGAAGACTAAGAGCAGCTCTCATTTTTCCTTCCAGTGTTGTCTTAGAGCCAATCAATTATTGTTCTGCACTCCCACGGATCACTGGGTCTTGAAAGTCAGTTTCATAAGCGTGTTGTGAATCTTACTTGAAGAACCACACACATCTATCTATCTATCTATCTATCTATCTATCTATATATATATATATATATATAAGTGTGTGTGTGTGTGTGTGTGTGTGTGTGTGTGTGTGTGTGTGTGTGTGTATGTATGTATGTAACCTGAGAGGCTACAGATTAAGAGAGAAGGATCTGTTCCAAAATTGAGGTCCTTTATGGTTAGAACAATTAAAGAGAAGGCTGACCTTTAAATTCTTTAACTTCATCTTAAATCAAGAGCAGGATGATTGAAACATGGATTAGCTCACCAAATAATCCCAGACACACATCAAAGCTGGTTTTGGAATGAACAAAGCCGGTAGTGCCCTATTCTTATAAACCGGTTCCAAGCCAGGAAACAAACCAATTTAAGGCTCTTCCAATTATGAAGAAATTAATTGACAAATATCCAGCCAGAATTATGCCACAACCTTGTGGATGGCTGTAAAAAATGTGTTATCTTTCCAACTGGCTGATGGACTTTTAACCAAGCCTTTGTGAGGGTCTATGTTACATGTGACCCCTTTCTTTCTTTTAAAATTCATTGTTTGTTGTACAGTTGTCCCACCACAAAAAGAAGGCCTCATCAATAAAATGCTTTAAAAAAGGTACATTTTAATCCATAGAAGTAAAAATTATGACAGAATAATTTGGAAGAGAATCCCATCTCAAGCAATCCAGGCCAGATGAGTCACATCATAAAAAAGCTGTTTTTACACTGTCTATGCTTGCTGTATTTTTATACTAGATAAAAACTCTGCAGCTCAGTAAAAGCTAATATGTGTCTTGCACATCTGATATCTTATTATGAACCAACCTCACTCATCACCTGAGGGAATCAAGCTGAAGAACAAAACAAATGCAAGAGAAACATTCTCTGAAATTACTCTGTTTTGCCTCCAGTCTCCAGAAATTAAGAAAAAAGGTTATGTTAAAGGCCCAGAAGAAAAGCTATTGAAAAGATTTGGAGAAAATGAATTGCAAGCCAAGCTGTGTGATTGGACATGAGTTGCGGCACATTTTGTGTTTTTCATCATGCGTCAGGAAACAGTATTTCTTTTCTGTCCATGTTCATCCATCATCACTTTATCTCTATTTTTCAACCTTCTAGTACTTTGTTTCTGTCTGACTTTGGCACTCTGTTTCTCCAAATGATGAGAATTCTGTGTCTCTGAAGCTTTCATCTGTCTTGACCATGAGTTGGTTTTTAAATCGCTGTATATGATGGATACAGAAGAGTTGGAATTTGACAGCTGTTGAAGGCTGCTGTAAATTCTATACTAGTGTTACCTTATTTACTTTAGGCCCAGGCACTATAACACTGTTAGAATTGCACTCCAATGTGAAGTGTGTATACTTTAATAACTTGAAAATTCAAAGTTAAAAATACATTTTCCCCTTAAGTTACGAAAACTTTCTATACAACATAAAGATTTAAAAAGACATGAGCTTATGAATTTGATTTTATCGTCACACTTGATTTAACGTTCCTTTGCAAGCTGCACTTCAACCACATTCAGTGTTTAGGTTTAAGCAATTTTCTGGTAGAGTATCTAGCTGGATATTTGATGACTCAGCAGAACTTGTAGAGCGTGTTTAAGAAGATACCCAATCAAAATTATGTTAGAAGCTTACACAAAAAAAATGTTTCAAGTTACATTTTGCAAAGGGATCTTTAACCAAATATGTGTGGGAAGGCATCCATATATTTGAACCTTCAGTATGTATAATTCCAACCCAATGTGGATTAGAAAACATTTACAGTAAATTTAAACTTTACCCTGCAAAAATGCATCAAATAAATCAAGTAAAGAAAAAAGCTAGGCTGAGAAAGTAGAAATGTAACCAAAAAATATTAAGAATATACTTTAAGAAAAACATCAAAATATATTGCATTAATAAAAGGATGCTACTTCTCATTTGACAACATCCTGAGGTTATTTTTGGCTTTCTAATTTGAACTCCACTTATGGCCTAACTGCTGTCAAGCAAACTAAACCCTGTATAGATATTCTTTTAACAGCATGCGCTTTAAAGATGAGAATGACCATCTTTGTGGATGAGTAGTCCTTGGACCAACATTGGCAATACTCAGTGAGCAAGAATGGAAAATGCTTCTGGTCCAACGAGCAGCCATGGAACAGGAGCATTCACGGCATTAATAAAACTGGAGACCATGCAGAACATTATTACACACACATTTACGTTTTTATACATCAACTGCTAGTTTGTTATAACAAGCACAGCTTGTCACTTCCAATGAGACACACTAAAATGACATTCCACTGTGTGTGAAAGAGTCACATCAAGTCAAAGAGCATCCATCTCTGTAACGCAATCAGAGTGGAGCAAAGAATTGCTTTTCATACAGTACGCACATATAGCGCTTCAAGCGATTGCATGCACATGGATGCATACACGCAAATACACACACACTATGGTAATTTGTTTGCTTCCCATGTTTGGAGGCATGCGGTTCTGCTCCGCCATCCCTAATGCCTCCAAAACACATCATTATCTGACTTATGTAGACCTGGGAGTCTGTGTGTGTGTTACTGTGTGTGGCTGCGTATTCGGTGTGTGCATGTGTGCGGGTGCTAAGAGAAAAACAGTTGATTATCGAGTTCAACAGGCAAAACACTGTTTATCCCGTGAGACACAAAGCAAGTGAGAGAGATAGAGAAAGAGGCAGACAAGAGAGCTCAGGTGGGGAGGGGGTGGAGGGAGGTGATTTAGGAACAGCAAGGTTAAAAATGGGAGTCCTGGAGAGATGGAGTGAGAGTTAGAGGAACAGGGCCAATGAAAAGAGATTGGGATGGAGGGATGGTTTGGGGGAGGGAGGAATCGACGCTTAGACAAAGAAGTGAGATGACAAGCCAGACCTGCAGGGTGCAATGTAATGAAATTCAGTGGTAGATCCCTCTAAGCCACGACACACAAACATCACAGTTGGTCTGTTGTTGTAGTAGTAGTGCAACAACTTCAGAAACATGGACTGCAGCTATTTACCAGCTGGAGTGATAAAAGTCCAATCGTACCCAGAGAAAACTGCAGCGCAAAATCAAACGGTCGACATTAGCAGAAGCCAATCCAGAGAAGGCCTGGGAGGGAAGTGAACATCCCAGCGGGGTATATTCTCAGCAGACATCCACCCAGGAGGCATTATTTTGAGATCACAAATTGGATGTGTTTATGCATTCAAGGCTAATGATGTAGCATCATAAGAGCATTTACATGTTTTTACTGTTGTTTTCATTATCCATTTGTAAAACGGTGAGAGTGTAATCCTAATTACGATGAAATGTTTTTAAGCAAAACTTACTCAACCAAAACATGATTCTGATGTGACAGAGGAGTACACACTAATATCAAGAGTGTGTGCCTGGTCTAGTTAAAAAAAATATAGCAATCAACATTATTTTGAGAAACTTTTTGTATTTACAGATGGTTCAAAGATCTAGCAATAGGACAGACTGGACCAGCATTTTTAATTCTGCAATACAACACAGCGGTGAAAACCATTTAGCAGTGTTCACAACAGGAATATCATTACCAGAAAAAAAGAGTGCGTTTGCCCGCTCTAACCTTGTTTCCGAGATATGTTTCAGGTGCGTTCCAGTAGTAGGCGGAGCCAAGATTGTTCACAACATCTGAGTGTCTGATGGTCAGATATGAAGGTGTCTCTCTGTGAACAGGCCACACCCTCACTCCTGTCTCTCCAACCAGGTGCCAACCAGCTAGAGTGGTCACCTAAAAACACAGCAATCACACAGAGGAGAAAAAGAGGTCATTTACTTTATTCTGCAGACAACTCTTTCACTATAATTGCTCAGTATAATTGAAGTCATTTTCGTGAAAGGGCTTATTTTGTGAAAGGGCTTTTGCTGGATTGCACCCTTTTCCCCTGTTCTCCTGTTATATTGCAAGTCAAGGTTTTAAAAAAGGGGTCAGCTTTCAATTTCAAGTTTTTATCACTGCAGGTCTCAGGCAGCCTCACTACACAAGACATTCAGCATGATGATCATGGGTTCATTTTCAATAAATTTCCAACATAAACTTCATCTATAAAAATATATAAATTTACATGTTAACTATGTTTGAACCACCATGCCGACAGTTAAGTTAAAATGCTGTGTTCAATGAATTCCATTTTAGATTACATTTTCTGCAAAGTATCTTTCCTTTGTCACAACAACACTGAATAGTTCTCATCTCTATTTTGCTAGTAGACTCTAATGAAGCACAAGAGATAGGGACCTCTGATTAAATAAAAATATCTCAAAGCAACCTCCTCAGAGTAGAAAAGGCCTGAATCCATAATTACTGTGGGTAAAACAAAGAAAAATCACTTATTTCAGTGCCTGTTGCATGTAAAGTTCACCTACCAGGTACACACTAACACATAGCTGGTTCATAACATCCTGCTGTGGAATGCTCATACTAAAAACATCAATATAAATGAAAAAAAAGGAAAACAAAAAATAGCAAAGGAGCAAAATGACAAGCACCATTGCTAAATAGCTAATACCATTGAAATTTGTAGTATAACAGAAGTATTTCTGCACCTCTTTACACCAACTTCAAGTGAGCACAGGCTCATACTTATAATGTATCAAAAGCTCTAATCATAACCTTCACAATTATTATTTTAAAATGTATGTTTATATTGGTAAATCATTACAGATTTGTCAACTTGTAGTGGTGACATTAAATACATACAAATCTTGCCAGCAGTGTAGAGCATGAGGACAATAAAATGAGTGTTCATAAATGGCATCAAGTTTTTTTCGAGCAACTTTGCACAGGATGGTGTCTTTTATCTGATGAAACTTTTTTATCTGATGAAAATTAAGTGGGTGCAGCTCTCCCTGGTGAGACGAAATGTTCTAATTGAGTGAGAAGGTCTGCTGCAAAATGAAACTTTCTGGACATTCAGGCGTTTATGTAATCAAGATTACTCCTTGGGAGAAATATATTGGTGACTGTTGTCCAAATATGTGGTTGCACGCTTTAGGCCTTTACCTAAAAATGTCTTCTTGGAAAGCCATTAATATTCTCCTCTTGCATTAATCCTAACTGAATAAACTGAAGACCCCTCTACAACCATCAAAACTTTAAGATTATGCCAAGTTGTGTCTGCATGGGTGGTTCTGTTGCTATGACACTGCCCTTGGTAGCAAGGGAGTGATGTGATGAAGTTGCAACTTAATGCATTCAGTCACTTCTAACTTTTTTTTCTCTCCAAACATCTTATGTAGTATACCAGAAAAACAGTACAAATGGCTGATGGTCATTTTGTCCTGTAGCCTTTTCATACCATTGTAGTTTTGATTGATACTTCACTTTTTCAATATATAAAATAGAGCTGTCTAGTACCCATTGCTAATTTTCAAGAATCTACTCAGAAAATTAGGTTATATATCTCCAATAAATAATATCCATGAACAGGATATTCCTTACAGCTATTTAGACTGAATTAAATTGTATGGGAAAATCAGTTCAAAAAAATTTTTGGAAGCAAAAATTGTTTAAAAAAAATAATAATCCAATCCAATCATACATACATTTTAATTCATCCTAGTTATCAAGCAATGCAGTCAAATTCAGTTTATTATTCAAACTGGTCAAAAGAATGTTTCTATCTATAGAAACCCAGCAGACTGTATCAAATCATTGATTTGCAGCATTCACTCCTGCTGGACGAGCACGTAGCAACAGTGGACAATCACTTGCATTGTGTCATTGACTTTTCAGCAATCCCTTACACTGAGCATGGATATAGCGACAGCGTAAAGGAAAATTCAAGTAGAACCTAAGAATTTAAGCATTTTTATTACTATTAACTCCATAATTTATCAAATCTCTTATTTCTTAGAGGTTTATGTACAAGGTACAAACTGACTGATTATGCTTTCTGAAACTAAAACAGAAATAATATGATTGAGAAGAAGCTTTGTTAATACTTGGGTAACAATTTCTAGTTTGAGCAACACAATGGCAGAAATTAGAATGCAAAATTCTACATCACAACCAATGTGCCTGATAAACAATAATGTCACACCTACATTTAACCCTACTGAAAATACAAGTTCACAAAAATGGTAAATTAAAAGATAATGTCAGAATCTTTAATTTGTGAGCTATCAACATAAAACAATTATGACTTAATTACTTTGATCAACATTGTTTAAAAGTTTTAATCTGTGTGACTTTAAGATAAAACTACATAAATATTGTTCTTGTTAAGCATAAACTTACATGATATATTGCGTAAGTTTATAAAAAAACATAAGCAAATCACACCAATGGCTAATGTAATCCTGTTAGTTGAAAGGACGTGGCAGCGGTGGGGTGAGGTAGGGGGCTCCTGGAGAGTTGGTGGGTCATCATACTGGCCACTGTTAGACGCATTTATCTGTGAATCTATTTCTGAGGAATTTAAATGGATTAACCGGAAATGAGCATCTGATAATATCCTATATTCCAAGTTTAGAATGAATTGCATCATTTTGGAAGTGCACCAAAAAATGAAGCAGATAATAATGTTTGAGAAGCTCTTAGTGGTAATTAGGAGTATATTTTTGGATTTAAACAGAGCTGACCCTCATGCTTAAATACAAATAACTTGCTTGTTGTCACCTGATCAGTGGCACTCAACTGAAAATATATTTAAGTCAAGTAGAATGCAGCCAGGCTTTTTAATCCCTTGAGCTTAATTATAAAGCCCAGTGGATGGTCTTAATTTGATGCTCCATACAACTGTAACTGACAACATAGTGAATGTTCAACTAGATTGTTTCACATACCATCCGAGCACCCAACCCATATAAACCAAGCTGCATCAAGAATATCAATGCTGCAAAATAAATTACATTTCTTATGTTTGTGTCACTTAAATGTACATTTAGACAATGCACACCATAAATGAGAAACACCGTTATTTGTTTTGTATCTTTCACATGTCAGCAATAAACTGGCACCTTGAAAGAGTTTTTTTCCCCCAAACCTTTGACTGATGGTGTGTATGTCTGTGTCTGCCTGAGAGCCAGAGCCAGACACACACGTGTCTTTACAATTAACCTAACCTTGGCTTCCCCTTTCGAACACACTCACAGGTACACACACACACACACACACACACTATCAGTATCTAAATCAGAGCTGTCATCCTGTCAGCATCTTCTCTTTCCTCCTGTCCCACCCCACCTGTCAGTTAAAAACTCTTTTCTTCTTGCTTCACCCCTCTCCTGCTGCCTCTTGTCTTCTCCTTTCCACACTTGTCTTCTTGTCTTACCTCTCTAAACTCTTTCCACACCATTTTTGCTCTTCTCCTTACCTTTTACCTGTAGCCTTCCTCTCCCTCCCTCTTTGCTGTACACTGTAACGACTAATTCTTTGTTTAAGACCACATAATCTGGAAACCTTTAATACCAACAGTTTTACCTCAGTGACAACAAGGTTATGGTTAACCACGCACGGTTAACCAAACCAATTTAACTAACCTATAGATTGATTAACTGGACAGTTGCACATACAGTACAGTTGGAATAATTACAGATACTGAGCAAAGGATTCTTCTTTGTGTTTTAGATGTTTTTTTTCTTTTTCAGTTATATTTAACTATATCAGAAGCATAATTCTAAATCCACAGTAAGTCTATACAAGAGCTATGTCCCTAACTCAGTCTAGGATAGGCTGGCAAGAGCAAGTCTTGTGCTTAGAGAAAAGGTAAGTGTGAGTACACAAAATGCTTAAATCCTTATACCACATTTTTGTTATTTCTGAAAAACCAAAGGTTTTCTAATTTGACTTTTTAATTAGGCACTACAAAATCTTTAGCTGCCTTCTGAACCATCAGGTCCACATTTCACCCACCTATTGGCCTTGATTCACAGTCTACTTCTGTGTTTGACAACAAGACACAATTTTCTCAGAATTTTGGACAATTTCCATCCATATTTTTGGTATCTGCCATTACCTCAACTGCAATGTCATCTTTGCTTAGGAGCTTGGCCCTCACAAACGCACTAATACAAGTGCTAAGTTCTCAACTGTAACATGCAATATTTAATTGATTTAAAAAAAAAAAACAACAACTGTCTTTTGCAGTATTATGAGGGATAAAACGGGAAATGTTTCAACACACCCAGACTAAAAAACCATGTTTGAACCACCTCACCAGTTTTTTTTATTTTGGTTATTTCTTCAAACATCAAAACTATCTGGAACACAAAATATTCAAAATTAAATTGAATCTTTGAAAGTTTAATAAAGTGCACCTCAACACTAACAATGTGTTAGTTTACACCCATATGAATAAGTTTAATAATTCCAGCAATTTTTCAAAAATACTTTCACTCAAGTGAAAAATTTGTTAGGTTTTTTTAAATACTGGAAAAACAAAGCCAAGAGTACAAACAAACCGTAAATTTCTGCAAAGTCATTTTGGCACACAGTTAACCCAAAAGTCCTTCTATTGGGATATGTTTTTTTTTTTTTTTTTTTTTTTTTTATGTTTATAGTAGAAACCCCCTTATGCTTTTTAAAATTACAATTGAAAGAAAAGACTTGTTGTCAGCTCCTTGTTTAAGGTCATTTCATTAGAGAAGATTGTGGACATGTAAAAATGCTTACATTCCCAAAGTTCCAAGTGGAGGAAGAGCACTGGCTTGCAATGCCCATACAGAAGCATTTTTCGCAGCCACGTCGATTTTCACGTTGCAGATTGTAGAAACCAAGTTTACACCGGTCACAATTCTCTCCTTCAACATTTTCCTGCAGACAGAAAAGAAGTAAATGCAGCAGAGTTTATGAGCTGTCCTCAAATAAGAGCACAAGGCATGCCATTGCAGTGTTAATGTGGTGAAAATAATGATGACAAGGCTAGAAAGGTTAACGCAAAGTACTTGTCATAATGAGTGTGAATGCACGTGTTAGGGTGTGTGTGAGTCTGTCTCCAACCTTGCATATACAGGGTGTTACACATGGGTCAGCATTGATGCTTCCTTCCACTCTGCAATTACAGCGCTCACAGGTTGGGTAGTCTTTATAGCCAATAGCACATCTGGAGACAAATGAATTTAACAACAATAAAGAAAACTGTCATAAAATTGTCAAACTATTTTATTGGTTGTCATCATAAACCCTGCCAGTGTCTTTGTCTGCCAATGATTTATTAAATCCAAAAACCTTGGTAAGGCATGTATAATAATAAAGACATACAAAAACTTTACACTTCATCAGCAAAATGTGTAAAATGTAGGCTATGGCTCATAAAAAAAAGTGCTTATGTATCTGACCTCCTTTAAGTGATTGGTCTTTAAAAATCTATTGTATCATAAAGATGTGACAGCTAAATTTGATTATTTTGGAATATCTGCATTATATATGACAAAGACACACAAGTCTATTAAATAAATGATAAAGCCTATGATAAAGCAACATTTTCACTATTAATTCAACCTGGAGAGACTAACAAAAGCAGAGCAGCAATTGAAAAGATTTATTGACATAAATGAATAAAGGTTTGGTGCTCGGACCCCGGCAGAAGATGTATATGCTGAAAATTGCAATAAACGTGGATAAACTTTTAGGTTTAGGATTACAGACGTCTTCTCCCCCGGGGTCCGGACACTGGTGGTGGAGTGGAAGGTGAAGGAAGCCTGATGAAGCTGAGAGAAAACGAGGGTGGATTGTAGCTCAACTGGGAGCAGACGGAGCCATGGATGGAGAGCTTTATAAGCAGAGACTTGCACGATGATTGGCTACAACGAGGCGTGGTCCAAAGCTGATGGGCTGCAGCTGAGGCACATTATGCAGCGACTGGATGATGCAGGTGAAGCTGGGAAGAGTCTTCCAGTTTGAATTTACACCTAAGCTTCATTTCATAACAGTAACACAACTACTTTGACGGGATGCTAATCTGGCTAGACCTCAGTGCAGCTTTTGACACCATTGACTACAAAGTAACGCACAAACTTTAAAATATCATCGTGATCAAGGATATAGAACAGAATTAGTTGACATCATATTTTTGAGATTCATATTTGTAGATCAGATTTATTAATCAATGAAACCTGATGAATGGAATCAGTGGAACATAAAGACATGCTTTGAAGACAAATAAAAACTAAGTTAGATTAAACAAGTAATTATTTTGATGCTTAAAAAAAACTCTAAATCATTACCAAGTCAAATAGTCACTTTTGATTAAAGTAATAAGGTTGGTAGCATAACTGTAAAAAAAAAACCTTGGAGCTGTTTTTGAATAGGACTTACTTTTCAGCCTTCATTTTAAACAGTTTTAAAAAACTGCATCCTTCCACCTTAACAAGATCTGTAAAATGTGGAAAATACTCTCCAATACTAATTATATTATAAAAAGGTCCATGGTTTCTTCACCTGAAAAACATGCATTTCCAACACCAGAATGGCAGAGAGCCATCTTTTCCATTTCAGGCCTTTTTCTTGTGGAATTTGCTACCTCTCTATATTTAAAAAAAAGGTTTAAATGTTTGTTTTTGAAATAACTTTTACTTATATACCAATTCCCTCAAATACAGGAATTATCTACATTTATTAGTTTGTTTATGTTTTTATCACATATTCTCAAAATAAATAAAACCCCATTTAATTTATTGTTTTTCAATGTCAGCTGCATTTTCTGTTATATTTCTGTTCGAAAAAGGCTATTTAAGTATAAATAAACTTCAGCTGGTAATGGTAAATGAAATACTATAATATACCTCAATCTGGAGATTTGCAGATTTGAAAATCACTTTAAATTATATGATCATTTTAATTATCATTGGTTATCATAGAGCTTATTAAAGTCTAAAATGTAAAAGTATTCAATTATCAGTCAAGCTGCAAAGCTACTCAAAAGAACATCAACGTCAAACATATCTCATGGGTATACATGATAATTTATTAAGTGACTTTTATACTTAATATAAGCTCACAGTGTGATATCATAATCTAATATCTTAATGGAAGGTTTCTGGCAATTTTCAAACAATTATTTGAGCAGACAGGAGCTGAAAGGCTCTGCTCACCTGTCACTACATTTCTGTGTCTTTCAGTACGTGAGTATGCGGGTCTCTCACCTGTCACATCGCAGACCCCCGAAACCTTCCTTACACCAGCATGACCCTGCTGGCTGACCTGCCAATCAAACGCATACAAAGAGACATACACCTTAGAAGACACTATGAGCGGGGCAAAAAAAGGAAAAGAAATCTTGCTGAAGCAGCTGCAACTAAAACAGATCTACTTTTGTGTTATAAAAACAAGGAAAATAGTCAAAGGAGCAAAATTACCTCTTAATATAAATAGTCTGGCATTGTGGCATTGTCAAAGACATTTACATAAGAACTCTATTAGTATTAGTCTCACAGGATATCAAGTGGGACTAAAAAGGTGCTATGTTAAAATCTAAGTCTCTCTTTAAACTCAATTTAAAAAGGGAAGTGTGTGTGCTCTAAATATCTATGAGAGTGACATGGACTGACATCAGAGCAAAATGAAAAAAAAAGTTGTTTGCATACCGGGTGAAGCTTGGCTTTCATCTGCAACACAAGTTTGGCTGATAGAACCATGTGAATCACAAGAGCAAGGAATGCAGGGGTTCTCTTCATCTGCACTCACCTGGACAGACAAAGAGGACCACTTTTAACTGGAGTATTAAGACGACTATAAACATCTGTGTATATCCTGTATACCTCTGTAGGCCTGTAGTAGCCAGGAACACAGCTTTGACAGTTGACTCCAGCCGTGTTGTCACGGCAGCCAATACAGACGCCACCGCCTCGGTACTGACCCTGAATATCAAGGCTCAGTGATAGGTCAGCTACAGTCTGATTAAAATAGCACTCCTCTGCCTTATTATTGCAGTTGCACTCTGAAAACACACAGTTAAATAAAAAGTTAAAAAAAAAATGTCCCACACAATATATGCAGCCAGGAGGAACAATTCTTTCACTGATTTGGGTTTTATGCTCACATGCTGTGACAAAGAGATCTTTCCTCTTATTGGATAGAACCAAAAGGTTCATATACTGACAATGAGTAACAAAAATAGAAATAAAAGTATCCTTTACTGTCCCACAATGGGGAATTTCAGGTGTCACAGCAGCAAGCTAAGGTGAGTGGGGACATGCACGTTCACACAAGGGTGCAACAGTCTGTCACTGAAGGAGCTCTCCCGTTCTGCAACAGCTTCATGCAGGGGATGGGACACGCTGTACAACAGTGATGCAATTTGAGCTGGAGTTCTTCCATAGAAGATGGTTGAGTCAAAAAATGTCTTTAGGAGTGCGCCCTGCTCTCCGAAAAGACCTCAACCTCGACAGCAGGTAGAGTCTGCTCTGACCCTTCCTGAAAAGAGCATCAGTGTTTCAATTTCTCAAACCACCTTGAGGTTAAAAGTATGTTATTCTGTTGTGAAATGCTTGCACAGGATGAGAATTTGCTGAAAAGTTATTGATTAAACGCAACTGGCTGAGGTTTGTACCAATCAGCATAATAAGATGAACATAACTGAATTGTATTATAACAAGGATCGAATTAATCTATCATAAAAAGTCCTGATAAAATATAACATTGGTTGTGGTTGTTATGTGACATAATATGAAACAGTTCAAGAAGCATTCATATTTTTGCATTGCATTCTAATTTTTGCAATTGACAGTTAAGCAATAAGGCATTCTGGCCATGCTCCCTCTGTAACATTTGATTCCGTAATGCTTGCCATAGTTACAACCTTCTTTATAGAAGTGATGTTTATGTCTGTATCAGGGTGGCAAAAGTGATTATAACGTAGTCTGTGTAAAATAAAAGTAAGATGACATGTTATAACCTGTTTTATGATCACAGTTTCTGATATTGTCCCTTTACTGCTGTTGATCAAGGTTAAAGTATGCAGAGGTGACTTTTAATAGCCTAATATGCCAAAGTTTAAATCCAACTGGCTGGATGGAGTCATTACTGAATACTTTTTTTGGAGTCTATTCAAGTTTGTCAAAAGTAAGCTTAAAGTAAGTCAGGTTATCTGATTAATATGGCCCAGTATGGTTTGAGGAAACATAAACCTATAACCTGAGCAACTCCAACACATAAGAGCTCTGTTTCAAACCAGGTAACATGTTGTGGATGAACTGAGAATCTTAATGTAGACATGGGAAAATAAGGTATGGATTTTTTTCTTACTCTCGCAGACATGTCGGGTGAGGAAGGTTCCCGCCATCCATGGCTGCTGGTGGTAACCCGGGCAACAGTGATCACAGCTCTCCCCACATGTGTTGTGCTCACATTCACAGCTAAACTTCTACATAAATTCACAAAAGAAAACACAGTCATTATTCATTTTACAGATGTTGAACCTGTTTTGATTTATTGGTCCTCTGTAGACCAGAAGCTGATAATGAGAGGATTGCTATGAATTCGAAAGGAATAAATGGGCACTGTATGGAATTCCACTCTTGTCACTTCGTCACCAAAGTTTATTGAGTTCCTGGTAAAATATTTAAGACTCAAATGTTAGCTTGCCTGAAAGGTATATCAATCAAATTAACAAGTTCACTAAATCAAAGATTTGGAAATTGTATTAAGTCAAGCAGGGCTGTTTAAGTAACACAAAAATACATTATTAAAGCATGACAGCATAATTTTTTTTATTGAGTATTTCTCATATAAGTGGAAACTCTTTTTTTTTTTTTTTTTTTTTTTTTTTTTTTTTTTTTTTTTTTTTTTTTTGCTAGTTTAATAATGATGGCATGGTGTATTCTTGCACTAGCCAATAGCCATTTAAGCCCATCACTATAAACTTGAGAAGTTACGTGGAAGGAAAACGTGTGCACAAGCAACAGGGATGTCTGTATTTAGTGGAAGGTGAGGCAAAGCCCATTTCGCCCATCCCATCCATTATTGTCACATAATAGCCCATGGGCTATTATGTGACAATAATAGCCCATGGGCTATTATTGTCACATTTCTTGTGTCAAGCCACTCCTGAACCAGAGACGTAAGAAGCATCTAACCTGGGGCATGGAGAAAAAGGACTGGACTGTTGCTCAGTTGGCCAAGGTTCTCTTTTTCAAATGAAAGTAGATTTTGCATTTCATTTGGAAATCAAAGTCTGAGTTTATCAGTCAATGATGATCTAGGGAGCCATATCATCCGGTGGTGTTGGTCAAATGTATTTTCTCAACTCGTCAGTCCAGCCATCTACAAGGACATTAAAGAGAATCTCATGCTTACCTCTGCTGATGAGCTTTATGTAGATGCTGATTTTTATTTTTCTGTAGGACTTGGCACCTGGCCACACTGCCTAAAGTACCAACACCTGCTTTAATAACCATGGTTTCACATGTTTTCAAAACTTCTAGGTCTTGTTACCTTTTCATCAAGGCTTTTTATTTATTTTGTTTTGTCACTATGACTGAACAAGAAAAAATACAAATGTTTCATATCAAATGTAGCAACAGAAAACGTGTTGTAGTATCATTGATATTCTCTGAAAATATTTCCAAAAAAATTGAAATTTGACAAGAGTATGTAGAATTATGAACAACTGTATATCTAACAGATCAGATTAGGTGAGGAAAGTTTGTTTTTTGTTTTTTGTTTAAAAATAGTCATATAAGTCTAAAAAAAAGACACCTCTAAGTATTGAATCATAACAAGAATGACCTGTTAAAAGCCTAACAAACAACAATGTATCCACAGGAGAGCGAGTGGCACTAAAAAAAATTTGGTTTGCTTTCCAGCTTGCCAGTAAATAGAAAATTGGTTTCCCATCATTCTCCCATGAGAGAAATAAAATTTAAACTAAAACATGGCCAGTAAAAAAGCAGAATGTAACAGGATGCTGGCCAATTCCAAGGTTCAGCAATTCAGTTGAGGATTTTCTGTGAATTGGGTTATTTTGTGAGGGTGCTAGATTTAACTGGAAGGCATTGTAGTGCAGTAGCAAAGGCAAAAGCCAAGTTTGGATTTGTTGGCAGTGATGACATTCTCTCTTTTATTTGAAAAAGAAAACATTCAGCTGCTATTGTGCTGAGCTTGCATCTGAGACATTCAACAAATCAGAGTTCCAACCATTATGTTCTTTCCAAAAATTTCCTGCTTTGATTGTTTGAAGTCGTGTCAGACAAAATGAGGGAGAGCTGACCCCCACAAAATTACAAATCATCGGGTTGCAATCTAGCCAGGTCCTGACCTGTTAAGCTATTTTAAAGTCTTTAGAAATTATCTATAATCACTGATCTATATCTTGTTTTCATAGCGCCTTGCAAAAATTCATATTAAACTCAACTCATACCAGAGCAAGTTTTCATGTTTTGACATGTCATCAATAAAAACTTCAATGTATTTTATTTGGATTTTATGTATTACCCATTCTTACTGACAAAATAGCTCGATCTCAAAAAGATTGGATGAAGAGCATCTGCAAACAAGTATTTTTGCAGCATCTAACATTGTCTTTGCCTTGATCACCCTGTATTAAGCTCCATCTTCCAGTCAGCTCTGAGCCTCATCACTGTCCCTGCTGAGGAAACACCACCTCACTTCATGATGTCACTTGCACCATGGTTCATGGTGGAGATGGCATGCTCAGATTGATGAGCAGTGTTAGTTTTCTTGTATGTAGGCTGAAAAAGTTCAGTTTGGTCTTCCCTGACCCAAGAACCCTCTGTCACATGTCACATAGGCTGGACACCAGTCTCAAGGTGTACCATGCCTTTTAAAAGTTAGCCTCAAACACCTTTTCCATCATACTGCACATACAGTTTAATGTGCTTTTACTAAAAAGCAGATCATTTCTACATTCAACAGGTGTTCATTTCATATTTTGCTTTACCAGCACTGTGTGCAACTGTTAAAAATAAAAATAACTTTTAAAATGACTGCTCATTTTAACTGATACTGAGTTTCATTTTATGTTACTATTTGTGACAAAAGTAAAATGTAATTGTTTTTTCAAAATATCCTTTTCTTAAAAACATATTTGTACTGCATTGCCATGAGTAAATAAAACAACTGACTATCAACATGCTGATCTGTGTTCTTAGATGCAAATAAGTGTCATTTACAATTAATGAACTATTGTTTTACCAGCAGCAAATTGATAATTGTTGCTATTTTGTTGCATTTTAAGTACAAGCAATTAGATTGAATGGTACATTTTTGTTTTAAATTTTGGGAAAAATCCAGTTGGATTTTTGTTCATGATTATTATACCATGAGACTGTCATGTCTCTTCACATGCTTGCTGTGTCCCCTTGCGTTAATGAAATGAAGATGGGATTTTTTTTATTGCTTTCTTTTCTTATCATGTTTCCATAAAAGCTGGATTTGACTTGACAAATAATAGCCACAGTGTCAAAGGATTATCCTATATGAGCTGTAGCTCTCTATAGCTCTTCCACAGTTAACATGGGGCTTTTTGGCGTCTTGTCTTGTTTTTTTTTTGTTTGTTTGTTTTTTGTTTTTTTTTGCCATGCCAGCTCAGGTGAAAGGTCATGTCTTGGTATGGTTGCAGTGGTGCCAGACTCTTTCCATTGTTTGGATGATGGGTTAAACAGTGCTCAAAGAGGTTTTCAAAGGCAGATATACTGTATTAAAACCTAACTGCTTTAAACTTGTTCACAAACGTATCCCTATCTGGTGTATTCGTTGGTCTTCGTGATGCTGTTTGTTCACTGATGTGCTCTAACAAGCCTCCAAGGGCTTCAAAGAACAGCTGCATTAATATAGAAATTAAATTATGTACATGTGGGGACTCTATTTAGCAATTTTGTGAGATGTGGAGGCAGTTTATTACACTGGATTTTAATTAGGGATATCAGAGTAAAGAGGTGAATACAAGTGCATGCCACCCTTTGGCTGATTTTTATTTGTAAAAACAAACTATGAAGAGTCTGTACAGTTTTCCTTCCACTTCATAGTTTTCTGCAATCTTATGTTGGTCAGTGTCATCAAGTCCTAATAAAAACTTCAGTGGGTCTGAATACTTTTGCAAGGCACTATAAATATGCCCCTTTCAGGCCAGACAAGAAACTTTATGGCTAAAAAATGAACTAACAACCAGTATCAATGTGGCTTAATCTGACGTTGCTTCTCTAGACAGTTTAAACACTTCTGGAAGATAACCTTTAAGACTGGGAAGAAAAAGGAAAGTAGGAAACTGAGCTCCACACACACTACTGATATCACTTCTTTTCACTGAGATCATCACAGAGGGACCAGACACCAGTGTCACATCTGAGTTACGCTGTGTATTTAAGCCTCGGGACATCTGAAAATCACACACGATTTAGCATGTGTGTGTGTGTGTGGTCAAAGAGAGAAAAAGAGAGAGATCAGATGTCTGGTATCAAACACACCTGTGTTTGAAGTGACATGAGAGACAATCCTTCAGAGTGTCACCTGTGTCCCTGAAGGCAGCTAGACACACATACACTAAGAAAGTTTGATATGAGGTCATAAAAAAAGCTGCAGCCTCAGGGTTCTCTTTGCTCTCGTTTAGTACTATAGAAGTGCTCCATTACCTTCATGGTATTGTTAACTGGACTTAGGAGCAGAGAGTGGAGTGTTGTACCTTTGTAGCTGGGTTGAGTGGACAGGCTTTGGCATGGCCATAACAGATACACATCCCTCCAACTGAGATGTCCTTAATGGAATAATAATACTGACAAGAGAAAGAGAAACATGTAATGTTAAAAGTGTACTGATCAGAAAAATGGTTGAGCCTTTAGTTTTAGCAGATTTTTTTATTTCATTTTATAGGGATTTTAGAGAAAAAAAACCTAACCGCTTAAAACAAATAAAGGTTTCCTAAAGATAAAACTTGATTCTGTATAAGTTTCCAAAATTTACCAATCCTACTTATGTGGGGGGAAAAAGAAAACAACAAAATATAAAAATGACGTTGTGCTTTTGAAGCTCACCCGTCTTGTCACGATGGGATCAATATCTTTGGGGTCGCTGAGTGTCAGAGTCATGAGGTCAGCATTCAGCGTTCGTATTCGCTGGAACACCAGCCTGATGTAGCGCGCAGAGGTGAAGTTTAGCAGTGTTGGAGAGGGGTCATCTGCACTGGGTCGCCCATTGATCAGAGATGTGTGGATCTATCGACAGAGGTACATGCATACATACAGAGTTAATACACATATCTGACTCAGCTTGTATTGAAATCAGAAAGACAACACTTCTCACAAATCTAACTAAAATAAGAATTTATGTGCTGAGTGTGCCGGTCAGTTACACTGCAAAAACACAAAATCTTACCAAGTATTCTTGGTGCAGTTTCTAATGCAAATATCTTGAATATACTTGAAAAAAGACAAAACTAACTTACAAGTAACTTTTCAGCACGGTATAGGAGCTTGTTTTAAGCCAATAATTCTTTGATATTGATGAAAAAGTTCTAGTTATAAGTAAAATAATCTGCCAGTGGGACAAGATATTTTAAGTTATAATATTGGGGAAAATGTCTCGTTCCACTGGAAGATTATTTCACCTATAACTAGTACTTTTTCATAAATATTAAGGAAGTATTGACTTAAAACAAGCTTCTATATCGTGTTGAAAAGTTACTTTCTTAACTTTTCAAAAGAACTGAAAAATTAGGATATTTGCACTAAAAACTAGAACAAAAATACTTGGTAAGATTTTGCGTTTTTGCGGTGTACATTACTTTTTTATTTCCTCACACTCTTATTTAAATATTTTAAAAGTTATCCTCTTTTTAGGTTAACATCTCAGTGGCTGTATGTTTGACCTTCACTGCACAGAATGATGTGAACAGTCAGCAGACAGTTTTCAAAATACTTGTGCAAGGAGGAAAGTTTCTCCAAGCTCACTCAAATTTTAGGAGTCAAAGTATAGAGAAACGATTTTCGAATAGCACCATTTGTTTACAATTCAGTGCTGGTCCAACAGATGAACATGAGTTTAAACATGAGAATGGAGGAGATGCAGGTTATCTGCTAAGCAGACTTTGAAATCTGTTTTCATTTCATAGCTGGTGATTGTGATGCTTTACAAATGTATAAGTAGACAATTTAAACGTGTCAGAAAATATATGTTTAAAATAAATCCTCCAAGGTCAAGTATTTTACTATCACAATGCCAGGATCTATAAAAGACCAACAACTGACCTTATAAAACCACTTACTGGAGCAAGGAACCGGTGATGTAGTTAACTTCACGCATCTCGGCTGTATGGGAAGTGTCAGATCTTGTTCAAAATCCAAAATATTTAATGAATCAAATTATTCTGTTGTCTATAAAACTATTTCTAATTTAAGAAATTGTTTTTTCCTGTTTTGACAACATAACTGAAGTGGGCATAGAGTAATCCAGTTTAACTTTAGTATTTTGAATTTTCCATGCTCTACCCCATGTAAGGTGGTCTACACCCAAAATAAAGAACTAAAATCAGTTTTCTTTTTCCCACAAGAAGAATTAACTGCAACTCAAATCAGTCAGAAATAATCCAGTTTAGGTTTAACATGTCAAACATTTTGGATTTTGAATTTAAGTCAGTAAAACAGCAACAACAACAACAAAATGTAATTTCCCTTTGGGATAAATAAAGTATTTTTGAATTTGAATTGAATTGAACTGAAAAAAAAATGAATCTTCAAATTCAGAATTCAAATGTTGATTCTGAGAAAAGGGTCCACAAAAGCAGAGATGAGTTGGAATAACTGTTGAATAATGGACAGATTAATTACCAACGACAGATTTACCAATCAAAATAATTGTTTGCTGAAACACATTTTTATAGCAAATACATAATTTTGACAAATTACAAGTGTTAAAAAAAATAATTTTTTTAGCCTTCAAGATACAAAATATTTCAAACACAACAGTTGAAAGATGGGTGCTTGAAAAAGCTCAGCTTCCTCCATAGTAATTTACTACAGCACCTCAATACAGTTTAACAGTTACAATTTTATTTTTTGTTTTATATTTCGCTTTTGAAACCAAAACTTCATATAATAAAGCAACAAAACAAGAAGGAAACTGCAGGTTAAAATAGATTAGGAAACCAAAACCTTGTATTGTGGACTTGACCTTGCCTGAAAGGTGAATTTGCTTTAGTTTGTATCACAGAAAACCAATAACCAACAATCACCCGCAATATAAGAAGGGTGAGGTTCTGATTGCCTGTCTGTCCATCTGTCTGTCTTACTAATGTAGTCAAAAGCAACATTTGGCATCTGTAGAAAAAAGTCTAACAGAGAGCTGACTGTGTGTGTGTCAGGGGGGAACACTTGATGGGTGTAAGCTGCATACTTGGAAGTAACAAAGAAGATGATTTATATATATATATATATATATATATATATATATATATATATATATATATATATATATATATATATATATATATATATATATATATGTGTGTGTGTGTGTGTGTGTGTGCTGCCATGTGTGTTGAGCAGTGGGATGACATTGTGAATGTGTGTGCGATGCAGTGACACATCGCCTACGACTCATTATGGTTTCACTGTGATCAGACGGCTAGGGAGCTGTCAACCCTACACACACACACACACACGCACACAGACACACACACACACACACACACACACACACACACACACACACACACAGACAGACACCTCCGTCGTTACTTGCAGCTCTTGACATCTCCCAGCTCACACCCCCTCTAGCGCTCCCCCGCAGGACACAAGCACGAACATCACAAACACAATGTGCACACACCAGCACACATGTAAAATGCACTCACACACTGGCTTTCAGAAAAGCATCAACAATTAGAAGCCTTTGTAGGCCATGAGAATGTATGATTGGTTTGTTTTTACTCTGAATTTGTGTGTATGGGAAGATGCTTGGGTGTTTTTGCAGTCCTTTTTTCTCTTCATTAATGTCAGTTACAGCAGGCTTGCTCCTCTGTTCATACTGGATGCAATCACACAAAGCTGATCAAAGCAGCATCACAGTAAACACTGGTAAACTCAAGCTGTGCAAGTCTGTGCTTAGCAAAAAAAAAAAAAAAAAAAAAAAAGTTATTTTGTGGTTATGCACGTCACCAGAGCATCACTTGTTTCCTCATTCACTTCTCAGCGAATCTGATTACCTGCTATTAGCCACTAATCCACCAGATAAGATGAGATGTCATAGCCAGGGAGCTGTTTCTTTATGTTTAGATTTTTCTCATGTTTTTGTTGCCTGTTGTGTACAATTATTTGTTGGGACTGTTCTTAAAGACCCAACTGTTTCTAATACAAATCAAATAAACATCAACAGAAATATTTTTTTAGAAAATTGACATATTTCTAAAAAATGTTTTATGCATATTTACATAATTTCAAAAAGAAAGTTGGGACATATTTACAGTCAAGTTGATTATGACAATTTGTAAGAATGTAGCAACTACCAACACTGACTGTTCAAGCTATAAAAAGGAAAATGTTTTCCTGTTTATGTTTTGGCTACTTTAGCAGAAAGTGGTTCTTCAGAAAGAGCTCAGTATCAATAGATAGACCTGCGTTAAAAAAAACAATTTTTTTTTTTTTTTTTTTTTAAATGTCTTTGAAAAAAAACATTGTACAGATGGTACAATGTTTTTTTCAACCCTACACACACACTACACACAAAATATTATGCAAGCAAAATATTTTGGAGCACATTGTTTAGTATTAATAGGAACTTTATGGATTTGCAAATTTTGTTTTTTGCCATGCATTTGTTTATCATAACACCTAGTATTTGCATGTGCACCAACAAGCAGTGCAAACTAATTCATTTTCCAGTGGTGTTCTTGAGTTAACGAAATCATGTCTAAAGTTGAATTCTCTCTTTTTTAAAACCCTTACCTCTCCATTCTCCAGTGGATGAACCTTTGAATAAAATGATGTGCAAATCACTTCATCATCTCTGGTGTAGGATGGAGGTCCCGTTCGTGGATTTATGTTGAACCTTGTCAGACACTCTGTGTCTGTGATGGCATAGTACTGCCAAGGTTCAAAGGTCACACCATCTATTGAACGCTCCAAGATCCAATTACCTGTGGACAAAAATATTAATGATGAAATGCATCAAATATGTGACATGAAGATGAGAAAAGAATCAATACAAACAATGATGGATGACCGAAACCACTGTTTAGGTCATGCTGATTATTATACATGGAAAATTGACAGAATGTTTAATTTCATATTTGTCAAAGTAGCTTGTGGCAACCTGTTCCAGAATTTGACTAACGGCATGCAAAGTTGAAGGGAGTATAGTTAATGAAAAAGCTAAATAGACCAGATAAAGAACAGATTAAACAGCACCAAGCAGCAAATGCATGAATCAAATATATTTTTGTATGGATATATGGGCCGTATTAAAGCTTATTTTTGTCAGTAAAGATTTACATAACTAAATTAAGATCTGAGCTGTTTAATAAATTTAGATCCTTCTATGTTCCACCTTTGTAGGAGACTTGACTCCAGCACTGTTATACATTATTATTAATAAAATCTAAAGTAAAAGCACTAATGAGTTAATGGTGGCCTAATCATTTAATTAATGTAAATTATTCTTCATTATTCATCATTTGCTCCTAAGGTTATAATTAATGAATTTACTTGCTTGTGAGACAAAGGCTGAATATATGCTACCAACATTCCCTCTAATCACATATTCTTTGATTCATAATCAAAACTGTGGAACTCAAAATAGAGTATTGCCCTCTTAATGAACATGTGGCTAAAAGCACCCTATTAGCATCCAGAATTCATACCTGGACGAGGCGAGTTGGCTGCCTTGATTATCACATAAGCAATCTGGAAAACCTGGAAAATGCAGACAAAAGAGAAAATAACCAAATTATTCTGGTAGCTAAAAAAACAAGTATAGTTTCTACTGATTATTATATAGTTTTTTTAATGTTCTGACAATCTTTTTCCAAAATGAAAAAATAAACACACAACAACAGAAATATGTGTAGGCATAGCTTAAACCAAGAAACAAAAACAAAGATTAGATGTAAGTCAAATGTCGACTCCCTGTGTCTCCCCGTCACCACCCTGTTTTTCCTTCACATTTTTTTCTTTGCAGGCACATCTTTCTTTCTTCTCATGATGTGGGACGCAGTGTCATATTGCAGCAATTAGAATGGAGAGAAACAGCCGAGTGTGTTTGTGTGTGTGTGTGTGTGTGTGTGTGTGAGAAAGTGTCTTTTGGGGTAACCTTATACCAGTCATTCAAGCCACCTACAAAGAGTTACTGTTACCAGAATTCAGGATGGACATGTGTGTGTGTGTGTGTGTGTGTGTGTGTGTGTGTGTGTGTGTGTGTGTGTGTGTGTGTGTGTGTGCGCGCGCATGCTGAGGAGAGAGACAGAGAGAGTAAAAGTGTGCATAAGTGAATGGGAGAATTAAAGTTCCCAGCTGTATCTTGTTATATGGCAACACTTTGATAAAGCCAAGCAGCTCTTCAGCCATACCCTGATAAACAGAATTAGCTCATACAGTGTATATGTTGTTTTTTTTACTGGGTGGGGGTGTTTCAGTGAGTCACATTCTCAGTTTTGATCAGATGTAGATCAAACAAGAAAATTCTGCTGCCTCAAAAGCTCAACACAACATCAACAAATAAAACAGCTGATAACTGTCCTGCTAAAGATCACACAGATGGCAGATAAATGTCACTTAAACTGAGGATATTTACTGACAGTTAAGAGATTTAATGCAAGATTCTGCCAGGATCAAATTTAATTGGCCAGACTGCAACCACTTTTTTTCTTTAAATGTGTTTCTTTCATGTTTTTCTTCTTTTATAGAGCAAGAACTACAAGCTCATAGCAGCAGGGTGTCTGGGAGTTTCATCAGGTTTAGTTTAAAGTCCTGTTACTACCACTCACAATAAAAACAGATGAAATGGCCTCAATGCATTAAAAAGAACACCAAGCAGAGGAATATATCAGTGAAAACATTCAAGTTTTAATGATTCTAGTTAAAGGACAAATTGAACTTAAAATTCCTAAAATTAACAATCGTTTCTCTTTGGAGGCAAAAATTAAACTAATGTTCTAATACCAATTAATAATAAAATGTAGGAGACAAAAACAGAAGATTGACCCTAAAGGAGTTTGGTTTGAATTTCTTAACATACATAAGTGAAACAAAATTGCTTGACACTGTCTTATAATTTTATATGTAACACATTTTGAGAAATACATGTTACATGAAAGGATTACAAAATTGCAAAAGGCAAGTTTTCAAACTTTCATCACTGAGCTGAGTGTCATTTATTTTTGAGCTTTTAATAAAGGAATTGAACTGTTCCTTTATCCAGGACTGAAACAATACAGAACATCCAACTTTAGAATTGACTGTACAATTTGGATAAATTTCTCTAAGCAAACGGTAAGGAAACCACATATTTTGTAGCCGTCAACAAGCTTCTGGCACCTGATCCATGTTCTCACCCTTTAAGAAAAAAAAACGATGAGATTTCTGACCAGGACTGCAACTCCAAGTATGATATGGGATCCTCTCACTGATGCATTTAAGCATTAAAAATCCTTCACACACAGTTTAAGCATTTTGGGGTTTATAGCCCTTCAACTCGATAGTCATGAAACATCAGTGATCAGCTTTTTGGGAACATTTTTGCAAAACATGCAAATGAACACATTTAGTGCTATATCAATCCATTTAAGCTTTGTGTCCAGCATGGTTAGGTTGCCTTCAATTAGACTGAAAAATTCATTTTGTCTCAGTTTGCTTTGGACACAGTTACAGCGGTTTAACTGAACAGCTGGTGTTTACGGGTCACTCAAACGGAAATGTGTTAAAATTCTCTCTGGCTTGACAAACTGGCATTGACTTCCATCTCCAGACTGCACTTTCCTTCACAATTTGCACACAAGAGAACAAAGGACTGACTAAGGTGGAGAATAATCTGAATATGATTAAGGACACATAAAATTGTTGTTTCGGATTCAGGTGTAAACACAGATCCAATCTTGTAGTGTCACAGCTGTACATTGCATCAGTGCAGTGGAGCTGGTATGCAGACTCGTTAAAATTTACCATCACTTCAGATGAAATGCATTAACATCTCACTGGACTAATAAAGTAGGTGCTGGCACAGTTCTCTGTTATGTGAATGATCCAGAATTACTGCCCACTGCTAAACCAAATACATGCAAGCAAGCAGCAAATATTCAGTACAGCCATCTTGGTGAAAAGCGTACCTGCTTTTTAACTGAGCGGACATACAAAACATTGAATTAGAAGACATTTTCAATGCAGCTGTATTTTGAATGTATTTAAGACATAAAAAAGGATGGGAAGAGTTGACATTTAAAATTTACCATGTGTGAGTCTCTTATAGATACTGGTAAAAAAAAAAAAAAAAAAAAAAAAAAAAAAAAAAAAAAAAAAGCCATTTAAATGTAGATACATGTACACATTCATTGCTTACAGACTGGATCTTAATTTGGTGTTTAAAGCTTTTAAATCCTTTTCAGAATGCACATAGCACCAGATGCTACACACTCTCCCACGCAAGCTACAGTGCAACTTTACACCAACAAAGTTACATTTGCTGCAACAGATGCTTAGTTAACGATGTTTCTGTCAGATATTATTTCTGGCTCTAAGGCTCTGTGTATTCAAAGTGTTTACTGCATGAAACAGGCAAAAAGAAAATGTTGAAAATGCTTCTGTGCTGTAGCTTTGTTCTATGTTTGAGGTTTCTCAGCCTCATAGACAAATCTACAACATTTACCCCATGAACCTTTTCAAAACATATCATATTAAAACTCCATTCTCATGTGTTTTAATATGATTTAATGTGATGTAGTAACACAAAGTAGAACACAACAGAAGCAGAAGGATTTTTTTTTCAAAAAGTAATTTGTAACTTCAGTCCCCTTTACTCCATTAACCCCAAATAAAACCCAGTGCAACAACGCCACCTAATTATTAAATATGGTCCACCATTGTGTACGTTAGATTGAGAGAAAATACAGCTGTCAAGACCTTAGAGGTAAAACAGTGGGCATGAAGAAACAGCAACAAGAAGACCAAGGAACACAACAGACAGCTCAGGGTTTGGTGATGTAACAATATTCTAAGCTTAGAAAATCTCATGGAGCACTGTTAAATCCATTCTCTGAAAATATAAAGAAATTAAACTAAGCTGACAGGCTGAGCAAAAAGAGCATTAATCAGAAAAACCACCATGGTAACTCTGGAGGAGCTGCAGAGATCCAAATTTTGGATCTTAAATGTTGACAACTACCAGTCAGGCACTCCACAAAGCTGGTCTTTATGGAGGAGTGGCCTGAGGAGCCATGAAAAGTCCTGTTGGCAGTTTTCCACAGGCTGCTTTGGACAGATGAGATCAAAACTTTTTGGCCTTCATGCAAAACACTATAAACGGTGGAAAACTAACACTACATGCACAATCCCTGCCATGAAACATGGTGGAAGCAGCATCATGCTTGGGAGATACTTTTCTTTAGAAGGGACAGAGAAACTGTTCATGGAAGATTGATGTACTCAAATACAGGCCATGAGAATCCTGGAAGGGAATCTGCAAAAAACCCCAAAACTCAGGATGAGATTCACCTTCCAGCAGCGCAACAACCCTAAACATACAGCTACTGCTACAACTGAAGGGTTTAGATGATGTTGATCTGTTAGTCAACATCTGTTAAATCAAAGTCCAGACCTAAATCCAGAATTAGAATCTGTGGCAAGCTTTAGAAATTATTGAATGTCAGCATACTGCAGGAGTGTACTGCATGGAAAGACTAGTGTCTTCCCTTACCATGTTTTTATTACCAACAGCGTCTTTATTCTTTTCTGAGATTATCTATGTGGTGAAATTAAAAGATTACTTCAACCATGTTGATGCAGAGCATTATACCTACTCTATGTTGCCACTTCTATCAACTCACAGAATAATTCAAATATTATTCATTAAAGTACCTGGTAGCTTTAAGCTGTGTTTGCATGGAAACCTATCACCCAGGCACAAACTAAGAAAGAGAAGAAACAGGTCAGGTTCACTTTAGTCCATCCAGCAACAGAGGTGGTCCAATTAAAGGAACATGTCACTCAAATATGAATATCACACAAATAGCTCAAGTTTATAATAGTCCTTTAATGATAAATTGATGTAAGGAAGTAATCCGATAATGTTTTTCTGCCTCACCAGAAAAAAAAAATCCAGTACAAATAAATAAATTACAAACATGTAAAGATGCAAAATAAGTCCTTCAAGAAAAAAAAAAAAAAAAAAAAAAAAGGTTCTAAATCCTCTTTTCTCCAAGCATGCTCATCTCCAGGTTAAAGCTATTTTTAAAGTCAACTTATAAAGATTTTTATTGTGTTCTTTAATGAAAATTCTAGTCATTTATCTGAGCATTTTGCAATTATAAAACCTATTTCCACTAATGCATACATAATGAAGTTAACTAAACATGGGGGATGTCCATCGTCTGGGTGGAAGCCTTCAAATTTTCAAAATTGGCTGCAAGTGTATGTGTGTTAAGGTATTTTTGAACTGTGGATAAAAACATCTTTTGAGTGGCAGCCTCTTTCAGGACCCCGATCACCAGGTTTTCTTTCCTCCCAAGAGAGCAGAGCCAGTTCGTGATTTGACCACCGTCCATCAATCAAACTGATCGCTGCATTTCCATAACAACTGCAGTGTAAATGACTTCTGTCTGAGGCTGAGAAAAGATTTTCACATTTTAAACCAAGATATGGTACCTAAGGGAAAATAGTCGTATTAAATATAATTTATATTTCTTAAATATACAGAAAATACTTTAAATTCTATGACAGCAGAAAAATTTCAAGACAACAGTTGTAGTAACACATACTTTGCTTTCATATTGAACAGCTGGAAGTCTAATAACAAATGCAATCTTTGCATTAAATCTTAAAAATCATTCAGTTTTATCCTTAAAGTTCTCACAAGGTGAAAAATGAATCACAGTCCTCCTCTGCAGGTCTCTGTGGATCACTTCTAGTGTATTTTCAGGTCTGATGCATCTCCACGCAAAATTACAATTCAAGAATTCATTTGAAAAATTGACGAGGAACATAAACAGACATCAACTGTCTCTTTCACGTACACACGCCAACACACGTGGCCCCTCAGCTCCCACTTTCTCTCTCATTATTTAGTCTTTCTGTCCAGAGAGGCTCAACAATAACAAGGGAGGAAATGAGAGTGCTGATGTCATAGGCGATAAACCACACATACTTGCACACAAGGGCACTGTCATTTTCTGAGTGAGATGACTGTAGTCACAGGGGAAATTTTGTGCACTGGAGGGTAAATAGCTTTTCGTCGGACTGATCGAGCACCACACATACGGATACATAAAACACCTACTGAAACACACACACATGTAGGCACATATATTTAAAAACATTACTGTCACAGTGAAATCAGGAGCTAGAGTGTGTACATGGTACAAGCTCCACAAATTAGCATTAAGGTAATAAGTGAGTGAGTCTGCAACTATGTTTAAAGAGACATGAAGAAGTCTACATGCATGTGTTTTGTTTTGTTCTTAGATCTTGAGGATGATTATATGAGAGGAGGCCACATTGCAACACTGAACAATGTGATTAAAGGGCTTAAAAGCCAAAAAGATCTCAGGGAGGCTCTTTTTTTTTTTTTTTTTGCTTGTTCAGTTGTATACTCAGTCCTTTTATTTCTTACATCTTGCTAGCCCATGGTCGAAACCATTGTGCCTTCAGATCTGCCTCAATTAATTGTGGTAAAGATCCAACAAGATATCAGAAACATTCCTTAGTTTTTGGTCCATATTGAAATGATATTTAGTTGCTGCAGAGTTTTCTGGAGTAAATCTCCAGTTCCACCACATAAAGATGCTTTTTGGATTGAGATCTAGGGACTATGGAGGCTGTCCTATTTAAACAATGCTCAACTGATACCAAGGAGCCCAAAGTCTGCAAAGACAAAAAAAAACTCACTGTATCATACTACCAGCTCCAGTCTGAACCTCTGACACAAGGTAGTGTGGATCTATGTTTCCACATTGAATACGCCAAATCCTGACCCTACCATCTGAATGTGGCAGATGAAATCGAGATCCATCAGAACCCAGCAATGTTTTTTTCCAGTCTGCCAAAGGTATGGTTAATTTTGGACCTCACCCCCATAAATACTCCCCGTTTAAAGGTTAGATGTTTTCTATAATTTCAGTATAAAATGTTTTTGCAATAGAAAAATATGTTCTTTCCCCACAATTGTATTAGGGATGTCAGTATGTGTGGAGTATGTTACACTATAACAATAATTAGACATGGGATTCAGTTAAACTTAACTTATTTTACATAAAATCAAGAAAATAATGGACAACTCTGACCATCCTCTTCATCAGACTGTCATTGAAAAATAGAGTGTCTTCAGTCAGAGGTTTCTTCAAATTTGTTGTAAAATAGAATGCTACAGGAGATCTTTCTGTATACAGCCATCACCATCTACAATAACTCTAATAATAATAATAATAATAATAATAATAATAATAATAATAATAATAATAATTTTTATTTGAATAGCGCTTTTCTAAAAACTCAAAGACACTTTACACGAATCAAGCAAAATTACAAACAGAATAGTTAAGTACATCTAACAAAATCATAAAAGGAAAACATTTATATACATAGCACTGAACACTTTAAAAAGAAAAACAACAGGATAAGCATAAACAAATGGATTATAACAACATTTAATTTCCCTTTAGGATCAATAAAGTATATTTGAATTGAACTGAATTTGAAGTAATTTAGACTGAGTTGACAATGACATCACCCATTGCTCACTTGCGTTTGTTATAGGAAGACTAATCGTAATCTCCCCAAACAGTGCTTATAACACAACAGGGTATCATATGGCTACCGAGACTTGTTATCATTATACTCCCCAAAAGAAGTTTCAAGGTTCAAGTTCCCATACATCCCACCATGTGTTTGCGTAGGCTTGTTTTGTGCTAGTCTGCTTCCTCCCACACCAACAAAGACACTCACAATGAGGTAACTGGAGACTGATAAGTGTGGTTTTCTGTCTGAATGTTTTCTATAAGTGGCTTCCCCATGTCTCAGAGCTGTCTAAAAGGTTTCTTACCACAGCATTAACTAACTCTAAGTTTGCTTAAAAAAAGACAGACTAAGTGAAATAGTTACATTTGAAAAGTCTTAGCAAGAAAGAAAGGAAAAGGGTTCTTTATTACAACCAACAGAGTTTGGAGCCAGATATGATTAATCAGTTTTAATGGATGACTAGATGAGGACAAGCTGAAACAAAATTGTGTGAAAAGGTGTTCTGGATGTTATGCTTTGCCAGAATTTCAACATCTTTAATTGCAATTTTCTTTAAAAATGAAAGGTCACCACCAACATTCTCTCAAGCTATTTTAAACTACAATTATCACCATGTGAAAAGAGACTTTAAACAACCACCTTAACAGTCTATTGGCAGTGACAGTCTAATAGGGAAAAGGGACATTTTTGATGAAGTGTTAACTCAAAGCAAGGATCAGAATCTGCTTTATTTGCCAAATTATTGAATGCAAAGAACTTTGGTTCCACTTTCTGACCCTCAACCTGTACAAGTCATCGATGGATGTAAAGTCAGCCCTGACAATCCTCTCTGCATATCTGATTGTTTGTTACAATTTGAACCTGATGTGTTTTGTAGATGAGCCAAACCACACAGTGATGGATGAACACAGGACAGGTTGAATAAAGGTAATGTAGAAGATAACCAGCAGCTCCTTTGGCAGATTGTACTGCTTGTGTTGCCGCAGGAAGTACAATTTCTGTTGAGCCTTCCTCTAAACTGTCTATGTGTGAAGACAATCTCAGGTCCCGAGACAGAGTAGTTCCTAGGAACATGAAGTGATCCACAGTTGACAATTTGTTGAGAATGGTGAGGGGAGGCAGTGTGGGCAGTCTTCTCAGCTAATTACCCAGCTGCTGCTTTCCACCATCATCTTCACTGACCTGAGTTGATTAAACTCCAGGTGGTTCTAATCGCACCTGTGGATCAGCTGATCCACCTCCTGTCTGTATGCAGACATCACTGTCCTGGTCAGACCAATGACAGTGGTGTCATCTGCAAAAACTTCAGGAGTTTCACTGACTGGTAAGCTGAGGTGCAGTCATTTGTGTACAGAGAGAAAAAGAGTGGGGTGAGAAGACATCCATAGGGGCACCGTTGCTGATGGTTCTTGTGCTTGAGAAAATGCTCCCTGTGGTGGGATGTAAACACCAGCCAAAAACAAAGATGGACAGCTCCCTCTGTGAATAAAAAGAAATGATTCCAGGGGAGAACCATGTCTTGTGTAATACTGTGACATCAGTTTTTAGATAAAATTTGTATAAAAGCAAATTTCCACTCCTCTTTTATCCTCCCCAACCTCCACGCAACAGTCCATTCAAAACAGCTGGAAGCCCAGCTGCCAAGCTTTGGTGAAACAGAAGGCAGTAGATCAGCGGAAGTTCGGGTTATTAAGAGTTGAGAAGTAGTAGTTTGTACATTTTATTAGCTGGGAGTGGACATTAGCCAAGTGGATTGAGGGCAAGGGTGCGCAGAGTGCCTGTTGCATGAGCTTTGTAAGCTCACATGCCTGTTTAACTAGTCAAGATCTCAGTAAAAGTTGGCGTCAATAACAAATGGAGTAAAACATGCCAAGAGAGGAATGTCTGATATTTAGGAGTTCCTCTCTTGACAAAGTGACCACAGAATGCTGGCAGAGAACAGAATAAACACACATAAACACACAAAGTAAAAGGAAGCGAAGTACCGAGGATGTCATCCACTGTGCCATCTTAGTGTTCAACGGCAATGAATTTGGTCATAACCAATTAAAAGACCACCATGATGGCTCAGTACCTCAAAAAAAGTGCTGAATTCAAAAACTCATACCTCTTTAGCCTACATCCACAGGGCCTGGCAAAATTATTCCTACCTTTGAAACTTTTTGTCATTTCATCCCATTACAACCACAAACTTTAATATAATTTACATGACAGCTCAACACAAAGTAAAACATACTTGTGACAAGAAAGAAAAATGATACATGATGATGGATAAAGTTGTGGAGAAGATGTAGAGAGGTTTAAAGTAGGGCTAGCTTACAAATGTATCAACCTTCTGGAGATCTCATGGAGCATTCTTCAATCTACCATTTGAAAATGGAAATGGTATGACACAATTGCTAACCTATTAACTCATGGCTATCCATCTAATATGGCAGGCCTGGTAGGTCAAGCTTAATCAGAGAAGCAGCTAACAGGCCCATGTTAGGTTTGGGGGAGCTGAAGAGAACCCCGACTCAGGTTGGATAATTTGCTGAGATACCAATTATTATACATTAGACATTAACTCCACAAATCTGACTTTAATGGAAAAGGGGTAAGAAGAAAGCTACTGTTGTGAGAAAGCCATAGGGAGTTGTCTTTGAAGTTTTTCACAAGCCATGCAGGAGAAATAGCAAACATGTTGAAGGTTCTCCTCTGGTCATAAAACTAACACAGCATATCACCCTAAACATATCACCTCATGATGAAATATGGTGGTGGCAGTATGATATAGTTCAGTAGCAGTAGTGAAACTGCTATAAATGGACAGAGTTAAAATACAGACCAATTCAGGAAGAAAATCTGTTAAGAGGCAGAGAAAGACATGAGACTGGGTTGGAAGTAAAGTTTCCAATAGTAAACACTAGTAAACACATACAGCCAAAACATTTTAAGGATTGAGATTTTTTAGCCAAGCACTATAACACAACTTATGTTGTTTTCCATTTATGCTTTTTAAAGGCAACAGAGAAAATCTGAATAATATACAACAAGTGCTTAGTTTGATTGTAGCATTTGTAATTTAGCAAGCCCAAAGATGTACAATGCCACATTAACAAATGACTGTGGTGGGTTTTTTTGTTCTTTTTTTACCTGTTTCAAGTCCAGCATGACTGTCACATAGTGGTATTCCATTCCATTCATAATAGATGGACTTTGCCACCAATGATTGGTTCCATCTATGGCATATTCAATAGGATGATGCTCTGCACATACACAAAAGAAGGTAGAATGTTACATCTTCTTTTGATATTTTATCACTTAAATTTACATCCAAATTAAAAAAATAATAATAATGTTAAAAAAAAAAAAAAAAAAAAACATTTGTCTAATCTCCTGTTGGTAGAAGGCAGACAAAACAGACACTTTTGTATATGACAAAAACACACTTTGATTTATTCTTGAAGGTTGTCAATAGGGGGGCATTTCAGTTCTCAATACTTCCTAAAGATCTGTAGTTTCAGGTTGGAATGACAGCTGTCAATGATTAGGTCCAACATTTCTCATTTCTATTTCCAAAAAAAAAAAAAAAGAAAGAAAAGAAACATGACAACTGCTGCTAGTTAAACAAAGGAACCAACCTTTAGAAAAATTCTCATGTTTGTTTTTCCCAACTTCAATTTGACAAAGTTTCTCCTCAAAACTATGTTTCGTTCAGGAAGAACAGGGGGAAACAGATTTCAGAATACACTGTGTGCACAATTATTAGACAAGTGAACTTTTTGACCATGTTATTATTTTATGTATATTGTACAACTCCAGGCTGTATAAACTTGAATACTTATTGGATTTAAGAACATTGGGTGATATGTCTTTGTGTAATGAGGGACAATGTGGCCCAAGGAGATCAACATCCTATATTAAGGTGTGCATAAATATTAAGCAGCTACTATTCCTTGACAAAATGGGATAGAACAAAATTGTTTAAAAAAAAGTCTTTCAGAGAGATGCAGCACTCTTGAAATTGCCAAGATACTGGGGTTTGATCACAGAAGCATCAACCATTTTGTTGCCAATAGTCAACAGGGTCACACACAAATTAACTGCCAAAGATTTGAAGAGATTCATGCATGGAGCCACCAGGAACCCACTCTCCTACAGAGCTGTCATATTCCAGAACTACACCCTTCCTAGAGTGCCCAGAAGAACCTTATTAGCACAGATTTTTAGATCTTTTTTTAAATGCCTGAGATGTTTATTTGTAAATGTTTAAATTATTATTCTTACTTTATCAGAAAAAAAACACATGGAAGTGGAAAAACTTTGGTTTTAATGATGTTTTCTAACATTCCTGCACTGCAGTTGCAGAATAATTTCCACACATAAAGCCAAAAACTCACTGTTCTCTGAGGTCTTTTGATATTTTAGGCTTACTGAGAGAACTGTAGTTAAATAATGAAATTAATCCTCAACACCACTTGCCTCATAATTGTGCACACTGTGTTTTTAGAAAGACAACAACCAGAATTCTGGAAATCTGTTCAATACAGTAATACATTTTAGGAAAAACCCTCAACCTTCCTTTCTGGTTTTTATTGTATTTTATTTTGCATAACTTTGGCTGTGTTTATGCAAATGGAACGACATTTTTGCCAGGTTGTACATTTAAAGTTTTTAGTTTTCATTATACTAAAGTCTTACATACACCTTTTGGGCGAAACAAAACAATATGTGTCCTTCTGTCTTTTTTTGCCACAGACACATTCAAAATGCATAATCTTAATACACTAACTTTGCTATTTTATTGCAATTTTCCAAATCTTTCCCTGACTTTGAAATTATATCAAAATTGTACGTTGTACTGGTTTCCAATAAGTAATGATATTCCCTCATGTACTGTTAATGTGCACTTTCTATCCATCTTGACAACCCCAGCCCTGGGTAATATCTAAAGTTATTTTAGAAGTGCTAGGTGAGATCTTGGTTTTATTGTGTGCCAAATTAATTGCAACAACACACATTAACTCACTGCACCATACCAAGAGATAGTCAACACAACAGTCATGTAAACAGCCAATTAAAACATATTTACTCACATTAACCTGCCTTTGGACGTGTTCATGTTATATTATTGCTCTTGCAAGTTTTACAAAGCAGCTATCTTAGCAGGAGTCAGACATGTGTTTTCTCCTCTAAGTAACATTTTTCTGACAATTTCTTATTTCTAGGTTAATATTTCATTTTTATTTATCTTTGATTGTTTCTAACCTTGGTAATGAATTAAGAATTAAAATTGATGCAGAGGATGTAATAAGGGCTGTGAATCAGTAATTTATTAAATTCTGAAAGAAGATCATCTGAATTGTTTACTTTATGGATGAATGCTTCAAATGAAGCTTTCATTCAACTTCCTTTTTGATTATAAAAATAAAAATAAAATCATCATTCAAAGCTGTCCTTTTTATGACATAAACAGTCAACACAAACTCAAGACCATTACCTGTTTGGGGATGCATACATACTTTGAGTCTAAACTTTGAGAAAACATTAGAAAAAAAGAGACAAAATATCTGCCTTATAGCCTTGAATTGAACTGAAACTTTGTACAGGTAAGCCACAAGCTCAATACGAAATATACCATACTGACAAAAAGCAGAGATCTAACAGTGAATGTAAAACAATTGGATACTTTCATTTTATTTCAATTTACCTTCTAGGATTTTGCACACATTTTTACAATAGAGTATTGAACGTGATTGTCTATGTTTTACATATAGATTGCTGGAAGGAACTATGGTTATATAATTTCTACCAGCAGCATACCACTTAAAGTGATTTTCGTTTTATATGTGATTATAATCTATTATACTGTATCAAAGTCAACTGGCTCAAACGGGGATCAGAAGCAAAATAACTATATAATTATGAGAACAAGCACGTGAAGTAAATAACACTATGTTAGGGATGACTCATTGAGGAATGTGGGGAATGAACAGCCAACCCATGTGGTTTGATCCAAAAGATGGTCTACTTTAGCTCAAAGTGATGAAGAAGATGATGCTGGTTCTGATAGAAAGGTGTCAAAATACACAGTACTTCAAAGTTTGTTGCATAATGGGGTACACAGTTGCAGTCCAGTCAGTGTGCCTATGCTGGTTATAATGTTATGCCTATTTGGTATAAAGACTTCTTTTCATTGAGGTGTATGATTTGTTGACTGCCTAACTGAATAGTTGATCTATTCTGAAACAGTCTGGCTATCTGAATAATCACTGTGGGATAGCTTTACTTTGTCATCTTGTTATTTGGACACTGATTCCTGAGTTGGTTTAATAATCATTACCGTAGATAAAACATTTGATTGACATCTGCCAAAAATCCACTAATTAGTCAATACAGCATGATGAGTTTGAGTAATCTCCCAGAGTATAACTCGTGCAGGGCTGAGAATCCTTCTTACCAAATGGGTTTCCACTCCGTTGGTTGCAGATTCGACATTGTGGGTTTCTCACAGGCTGACCAGGAACGTGTTCCACCAGCTTACAGAACATCTCTGGACCATTTGAACCACAGGTAGCATTAGTTGTTATGTCTGCCATTGTAGCCAGATTCAGCACAGCTGGGAACAGTCCTGAGAAATAGAAAACCAACACACAATAGGTTACAACAAGAAAAAAATAGATGAAAAACAAAAAGAGCTATATGTACTGATACATAACAAGCTAGACATCTTCTTGTTTTGGATAAACAATGACATTTTTAAAGAAAAGAAGCTTATTTGCAGAAGTATCCTTAATTAAACAGCCACACTACTGAATATGAAATTTGAAGAACGAATCAACTGAATGCAGAAGTGTTGTTAGATCATCACTAATCAAAGCAGAAGAAAAACATGCTACAGTTGGAGTTATAAGGATTTTCCTGCGGATCCTGCTTTGCATACAGGTTTGCATTTCATATAAATAAAATTATGTAATTTTCCTCTCCCAGTCTTTCAAGAGAGCCAAGTAACACCTACATTTCTCTTTTACTGAGTTTAAGAGTAATTAGCCCAGAATAGAACAATGGTGAAGATTTTATGAGTTCTATTTCTTCTTACAGCCTAATACAGTTATTTTAATTTACCCCCACAGACTGCATCAGTCACTGAAGACTTAACTGTTGAAAATTATGTACAGAATTTTTGTTTTGTGTGCTGAATTAGCTGATATTTGACACTGCAATCGCAGTGCTTAATAATTTGATTTTTTTTTATTTAAAGGCATGCTATGAAAAGCACGTTTGAAAAACTCTCAAAACTGATTTCCCAACGTTTTGCTGAAAATGAGAGCACACAACTGAAATAAAAACAAAAACTACCTCTTTAGTTCAGACTAGCAGAACAAAAATACAGGTAAAGCTGAGTGGGTAAGTTAGACATAAACCTTTGCTGAAAGGACCAAGAAAGTGGACAAAGAGTGATCTTATTCTGATTAGAGCAACCTGAACAAGATCAGCAGCATTTTCAGTATTCTTAATTTTACTGTGGATTCTATTTCATTTTTTGAATTCTGCAATTCCATCCACAGAAATCATGAGCTCAAACCCATGACAATACCATGATCTCTCTGCAATATGTTCTAATTATTCACTATGCAAAAACTTCATGATGAATTCCCCTACTTTCAAATATCAATTCGTAACTCTTGTCCAAATCTCTGATACCAACATGAATAAGATGAGAACTCAAACTTTTAAATAGAATTACAGCATCTTTGTCCAGCTCTGAAAACACTGAATGCAAGTAACCAGTGGGAAAAAAGGTCCAGGTCCCTGGCTATTGATTATTTACACATACCAGTCATCACCACCACACAGGTGCAGAGAGATAATGTGGAAGATTTTTGAACTGCAACTGCTGCTCAACTGTTCTGTTCCCATTGTAAAATCCAGATTGGAGTGCTTAGACTGAATGTACTGGAATGCTCAACATACATATGGTTCAAATTTCCTAACCGCAAAACACACATAAATGCATCCTACAGTACATAAGACATAAAATGGAACTGTTATGGCTAATTAACATGCATAGGAAATAATACATAGAAATATATCATATCACAGGAGGAAAACTAAAGTGAAGAAGAAAAAAGAATCAGTCTGCGGACATTCTGTATGTTTGTCCAGACGGGTCCAGCTGTTTGGCCAGATGTCAGTGCTGATGTACTGTGAAGAACATCTGAGACACCAAGACTCTTCCACTTGTGTGTACACATTCTCACGCGCTCATCCACAATTTATTATGAACACAATCAGTCAAACAGGACTGTATCCAAATCTTTCAACAGTGATATTTGAGAACCCTACTTAGGAGACCCTGTAATTCAGAGGTTTAGTCAGATAATGTACCAGAGAACCTTTTTTAAAATTCCATTATTGTGCATGTTCATACTCATTTTTCTCACAAGACTAAAAGAAATATGGATACATTTTAGTCTTTTTAAAGATAAGAGTGCTAACACAAGCCAGAATTGATTAGAACATCATTGAATTTGATCATCTTGGGTGTGACTAATTTTAATAAATGGCTGCTGAGAACAGAGGAATAAATCAAATGAAGTAAATATTTTTGATAAATTTGGTCAAATTGGTAAATAGCTTGTTATGAATTAACTAAATTTGTTGAACCAACAAAGAAAAGCAAAAGATCCAACTGGGATAAAACTACATTTCACTGTATATGAAAATCCCTTTATGAAAAGAAAGAGAGGTACACAGTGGACCTCCAATATTTGTGGAGGTTAGGGACCACAGCTGTCCTCAAATACCTAAAATCAGCAAATACTCAAGACCCTTCTAAAAATGCTTATAACTGCCTATTTTGTTAGTTCAAACACCAAATATACCTTAATATGCAATAATACGCACAGTGAAAACCATCTTAGCAGAAGGTAATATCTACAGTCTTCCTTATCTCCACTCTTGGGGGTACAGGGAATCAGTGCCAAGGAAAATGAATGCCGCTCCTGGATTGGCTGTTTTGCAGATGCCTCCCAATAAAGTGCCAGGCAGCCTGTGCCTAAGCATTTCAGCTTCCCAAGCTGCGTTTTCTTTTGAATATTTTAGATATGCTCTACGAAAAAAATCCATGAATAGGTACATTTTCTGACAATTATTTGGAGTCACATTCCACAGAAAAATCCACAAATAGGTGAAGCCATGAATACTAAACCATCAATAGGCAGGGATCCACTGTAATTTGAATTATGAATACGCCTGATAGTGGGGATGCACTGACATTGATCAACAAAACATGCTGATCAGTGATCAGGAGTCAAACTGTGAGAGCTGGTCAAAGACTAAAAGTGTGTACAAAAAGAGGGGTATTCACTTTTGATTTCAGCTTCATGTAGACATTATATGAAAGTTTAATAATAGGTGGGCCTTTTAGAAGAGTATTAGAAGCAGTGATACAAGAAAGAAAATGTCAATCTGAAAATTATTTTCAGCCTTGCAGTGCAGTAAAGCTGTCACATGTACAAAAAACATAGGGAAGCACAGGGAAACATGCATTTATACAACCTTCTATCTATCTATCTATCTATCTATCTATCTATCTATCTATCTATCTATCTATCTATCTATCTATCTATCTATCTATCTATCTATCTATCTATCTTTCTTTCTTTCTTTATTTATTTATTTAACCTTTATTTAACCAGGCAGGGCAGATTAAGTACTGTAAGAGCAGTGCAAAATGAGTAAAAGTCAACCCTTTTTCACTGATGATCATGGCCACAACAAAGGCCACTTTTCTAAATGCTGTATCACAAACCTTACAGTACATCTACCTATTGTGACTATTCTTTTGGATGGCTCAAGATTTTAAGGTTGATATTTGAAAAACCTCTACAGAAGCCTGTCAGAAAAGAATATGCTCAAGTTTTTATCTCATTTTTCATTAAAACAGTTCAGGTCTTAAGATTTCGCTCTTATGAGCCAAGCAATCTGCATTAAACACTTCTAAATATAAAGTCTACCCACACCTAAACCTTTTGATCCCAAAGAAAAGAAAATACATACCATCTTTTAGTCATATGACAAACACAGATAATTCAGACTCCAGTTTTAGTTGATACTTTAACACTAGATCAACATACTCTCTCTCTTGGACTGATTTTTATAGCTCTCCTATACACCATGCCAGGAAATCAAGCCAATATCCTGTTTATTCTGAGATCTGATTCAAAATCTGGAAAAGATGTTGTTTACTAATACACGGGGTAGACTGTAAAACCTTCAAAGAATTATGTTACCTTCATTTGAGTCAGCTAATACTTTGAGCTTATTAATAAATCTGGTTAGTCTTGCTTTGTCAGACTAGGTGGGAAAATAAATCAGTATCAAAATACAGTAGCATGACTTTTGTTTGGCTGTATTAAGAGGTTCAAATATTGAAAGCCCTTGTTTAAAATATGCCTTTCTCCGCAGATGTATCTCATATCACATTAACCTGTTGGGATTTGCCATTTCCTTAGTCAGGAGCAGCACATTACATAACACCTATTTTTCTGCACATAATCTAGGTTCCACCTCTTTCACCAGCACTATATTAATAATAATTGCCATTTCAACATACCTAATCAACTTGTCTGATTTAATTATTAGGTACACTGGGCTTCATCAAATGGTTACACTTTCCTAATCTGTCAGTAATAACTGATGCATCATTATTGAAAAAACTGTGACATTTCACATTTCAAATAAAACATTTTCCCAAAAATCCAAAGTAGATTCCTGACAAATACAATTTTGTAACAGCTACAGTAAAAAATATGTTTACTTGCACTATCAACAATTTTTATGTCATTAAATCTTGCACATACAGAATTATCCAACTTCATTTTGGGAACATGTTGCAATAGTGTTTGGAAATACAAAATGTAGAGAAATACATTGTTATTAGCTTGCATTGTTAATAGTAGCTCACCTGATTACAGACCATATCAATTTGCAAATCCCACTAGTTTTGGAACTTTGAAATTAAACACAGTTAATCTTGGTCTAATAATATTTTCAGCTATAACTCTCCAAACGCTGGAAGTCCATCAGCATCTTTAATATGTCCAGTCAAGGTTGGCCAAAACAAAGACACAGAAAGGCAGACTTGGTTAGCCTGTGTAATTAACTTCAACCACATTCTAGGCATCAAAGTATTTATGGAGACATTTTTTCATCTTTTATTCTTCAACAACAATTACATGTTGTTTAGATAGAAGGCAAGATCATCTTTTTTCTAATTATTCAACAAAAAAAGTTTTCTCAGGGGAAAGTTCAGCCTTTAGAGGTATGACATAACTACCCAAAAGTGTTCCTGGTTCACTGTCACATGCTTTCATTTGTAAAGATCTTAAATGTTTCTTCACTGCATTTTTTAATTTATTTCTGAAGAAGCAAAGGGCAGACTAACTAGCTGTTTGATTTTTCTACATCAGTTTAGGTACCAGCAACACCAGTTTAACTACCACCAGTGGTATTCTTACTACAGTTTGAGAAGAATGGACCTAGTTTCTAATAAGTTTTGGCTTCCAACAAGTCAAAATTATTAATTAAGAAAAATGTAAACGTGTATGATTTTAACTGAAACTCATGACATTTGTTTCTCTTTGCAATTTTCAACATGAAGGCAAAATAACAGGAAAGGGGAATGTGGGGAAAATACGAGGATGCATGTTTCATATTCCCTGAATGACGCAGACACAATGATTGTCTGACTATAGCTCTATGACAGCCACACACAGAGCTTAGGTTCATCACCTTCCATTCTCTTCTCTTTGCTCTGATAACCATGGTAACCTGTCTGTAGATCTGTCTGTTTGCCTTTCTATCCTTGATCTATACGCTCTGTTAAGCAGATGTCTCAGAGGCTTAACTGCTACGAAGGATCTAAATTATAATACTGTTAGCCTCAATAAAGTATGGTAAAAAAAAAAAAAAAAAAAAAAAAAAAAAAACTGGACAGGCTCACAATCAAAGAAATTTTACTGTAAAGCATTCAGTGATTATTATTTTGGGGAAAAAAACAAACAAAAATATTAAGTATTTTTGATAAAATGCTAAGAACCTGAAGTTTATATCATGATCAGAACTGTAAAGTAAAAGACAACGCACTTTTAAAAAGAAATACTGGGTAATAAATAAACATTTTTCTATCAAGGCCACAAACTAACTTCAGTCATTATAGTGCCCAAAGCTTTAAGACAACCACAAGTGATTGTTATTACACATAATCCCCACCTTCACATACACTGCACAGGACACTGATTGGTCCAAACATCAGTGTTGTGGCCACAAATTAATGGGTAGGAGATTATGAGTTGTTGGCTGAAAGCCCAAAAATTTTTGATATGTCTTTTAGATTTAATTTATGAGATCATAAATCTTGGACTGCAATGTTGTAAGATTCGTTTTCTCAATAGGATATAGATTAAAGGTTTCCAGTTTGCCACAGAGAGTGACGCAGTCAGGATGAGTCATTTCCTTGTAATCTGAGGACACGGTTCTCTAGCAGAAAAGAATGAAATGCTCTGTCCAGTTTGGGGGCTCATCCACCGCATGTGAAGGAGTTTACAAATCTAGGTGGTTGTTCAGGAATGATATCAGCATTGCACAGTACATGGAGAAACTGGAGATTTATCTGCAGAAATCAGGGTCTTCCTCCAGTCTGAAGCATCAAAGAAAGACCTGAAGGAAAAGGCAAATCTCTCCCTTAGATCTACTAGATCCTTCTATGTTCATGTCTTACTGATGGTAATAAACAATATGGATCATGACTGACAGAAAGCGATCACAGATACAACCAGGTGAACTGAGCTTCCAGACTTTGCTTTACTATAGAGATAATTTGAGGAGCTCCAACAAGGCATTCAAGGGCTGGTGTTTTTCAACATCTACATGTATTTTTGCTTCAACACACAGGAATCAAATAATTAGGTCATTAGCAGGACTGTGTAGAAGTTGACTGCATGCTGAGCAGGCTATTGAGCTGTATAAGGTACCAAGGATTCATCTAAAAGTTGAAGCACGCTGGCTCTCGAGGACTACAGTTTTAGACCTAACTGGGGAAAGCTCAAAGTAGAGTCACTGCTTGTCTAAGTCAAAGCAAATTAGTTGAGGTGTTTCAGCCAATTGATTAGGATGCATCCTAAATGCCTCACTTTGCAAATTACCACTCTAGAAGGGCATCTGTCCTGATCTTGGAACACCTTGGGATCCTTCTGGTGTGTTGATAATAAGAAGGATTTTTGGATGACTCTGCTGTACCTGCTACTTCCATGACCCAATACCAGATAAGTGGGGAGAGGGATGGATCAGAATTAATTTCAATCTATAGTTTCTGCTAAATAGAAACTGAAATGTAAAATTATCAACACTGAATACTGAGTAAAGGGGGAGTATTTAACATTTTTGTTGCTGGACTATACTGTATTTTATTGCACTCCAGAATTTAAAAGATTTCCTGTACTAACCTCCATTCAAAGACATTCAATAGATGTCTTAAATAGGATGTCATCTTTCACTTCTTAGCCACAATTTTGTGTTGCTCAGATTTAAGAAAACATTGTTTTAACAAAGCAATTCAAAGAAAATTTGTTAGAGGGACATGTTATTTTGTAAAAAGTGTTACAAAACTTAACTTACATGGTAACACATGCAACAAAAAACATAGGATCAATGAATCATGCTACATATCAATTTTGCTAACCTCTACTTATCTATATCTCACTGAAAATAGTCATTTATTAACAAGTCTAGTGTACATTAAATCTAAGGACAAACTCTTCACATTTCCACAGACTCAATGTGGGAGCATATTCTATTGCATTCTATAAAGATTTCTTATTTCATTATGAGCTAAATTTTGTTGGCTTTTTCCGTCGTGGTAGAAGATGATATGCAGGATTTGCTTTGCTCTGTGTGTGTGTGTGCGTGCACGTTTGTTGCATGTGTGATGGATGTGTTATTGTTGAGTTTTGAGGCTAGATGTGTGCTTGATGGAATAAAAAGAAGGTTGAAAAAGACAAGATCATATCTCTCTGCATCCCTGTGTAACTTTCCATCTCACCCTCCACCCTGAGTGTTGGGCTGTGAGAGAGTGATATGGATGAAGGGAAAAATATAAATAAATAAAAGATTGATGGAGGGCAAGAGATGGATGGAGGGATTCCCAGAGAAAGATAAAGCGCTGTTTAAAAGGGTCAGGCCCAGGAGAGAAATGAGGGATGAGGCTGCCATAATCCTGTAATACTCACACACAAACATTCAGAACCCTTTTACACAGGTATTAACATACTGATGTGTGTATGTGCATTAACACAGAGATGCAGAGCATCATCCTGGACAGAGACACCCAAAAGAAGATTAGAATCCAAGATAAAGGTGCATTACAAGACTCAGACACAGAAGTGAATATGTACCATTATAAAACATTGGTTTCTGGTCTTTAAGCAAAAGCAACATAAACACTAACTTTTTGTGGACTCAGCTTCGAAAAATTATTATAAAACAACATTTTTAGCCAAGGTGTGCCTCCATCACCAACGTTAAAACAATTTCCTCTTGTCCCTTCATATTACTAGAATTCAGGAAATGGGATTTTAACCATTTAGCAAAGGCATAAAAATTCAATGCATACTGAAATTTCAGATAAATATCTCCGAAATGCACTCATGCAGGTAAAAAAAAAATCAACCTCAGCTATGCTTATGTTCACAGTAATAATATGATCTTGTTATCCGGATAAATCCAACCTCTACGGAAGCAGAGAGTGGTCATACTCGCGTGTTTATTTTTCCAATGGTTAACTTGAGATAATGAGTTATTTATGTCATTATAACGACATAACGAATACTGTTTTCTCGAGATAACGAGATAATTATGTCTTTATTACGAAATAACGATGGCCATTTTCTCGAGATAATGGGTTAATTTTCCAATGGTTTAATCATACAACCAATGACGTGGTGTCTTTATGATCTATGGTATCACTTATTCACAGAATTAATCAGAGAATTACACATGCATGCCATGACTTACACTTAAAAATCCTCTCCCACTGGTATGGCATGCATTTGAATAATGGAATCAGGTTTAATACACGCACCAATCATCTCATGATCTCGAGAAAACAGTTTGTTTTCTCAAAATTAACTTGTTATCTCGAGAAAACCATCAGAAAAAAGTTTATGTGTAACACGTCCATTCTTGGCTTCCATAAACTTCCCCTGAAAATCAGGGAGAGAAAATGACTTTTTTTGGAAAAAAAATATTTTTTGCAAAATTATGTTGGTGTCTATTAATAACCAGTCATGTTGCAGGCCATGAAGCTTTATTATCAGTGGCACAAACAATAGGTTACACATTTACTTTCAAATACATATAAAATGCATTAGTTATTCTCTATAGTTTTTTTCTTTTTCTTTTAAACTGTTTTTGTTAGCCTTGAACCATAACGTGATTCTTGCTATCAACCCTTCTCTTGAGGCTTATTTACTCCAACACAGTGACTGTGATAGAACTTTGAATGCAGTAAACCCTTCCACCTTTAGTGTGGACCATTAAACTACAACAAATGTTTGAAACCATCCAGTATTTTACTATATATTGATTTCAAGGAGCCAGACAATTTTTGTAATATCAGTTGATTTTAAGAACTGTTCAATTAATCTTCTGATTATAAAGTTTGTCTTCAAACTGTCAATGTTTCACACAAAAATTAATTTCTTCGGTTTAGTTCTGTTTTATGCTTGAAGAGGTTATAAATTGGAGTTCAGCTGGGGAAAAAGAGCAAAATCTAAAAATACCATATCCAAATAAAATAATAAAAGACCATGAAGAAGCTAGGAGACCAACTACCAAAGATAATTAAAAAAAAAACTACAAGAAAGTCTGGCTCATTAAAAATAAAATGTAAGAGAAGAGCCACTCAAGATTTGTTCTTGTGCTATACTGTAATTACTTACTGAAAAGGTCAATGCCTTTCCAATAGATAATACAGAAACACTATGTCCAGTGAACATCACATTTATGGTTTGAACTTTCAGTGCTTGTGCTTGTTCAGTGTGATCACTCTTCAGACAGCGCAAAATAAATATTGTTTCTTGGTTTTGTTTCTCCAGACTTAAAAAAAAAAAAAAAACATGAATATAAATCTTAACTGTTTGATCCACCTCTCTCTTTACATTCTCTGACCGCTGTTTTGTCAACCTTCAGGGTATTCATGGAAAATTGTAATGAAAACTAAATCAACATCCTGCTCTCACCAAGACTTCCTGTCCTGGGAGTGCATCTTACTCTGTGTTTCCCTGTGTGGGTTACTCTCAGCAATGAAGCTTTAAATTAAATGTAAACAGTTGTGAGAAGAGACAACAAAGTAAATAAAGTCAGAAGCTGCTTAAAAGAGTAAGAGAAAGAGAACTGCAGACAAATCAAAGGCTTAAGAGTGAAATCACATTATTAATCTTATTGAAGATTCTTAATTATTCCAAGAAAACAAAACCATTTTTTCTCCCATCACCACCCTCTTTTGCAGAATGACTGCACAAGATTGCTTAGACAGATTTTTTTTTTTTTTAACATTTATTAATCCAACTATACAACTATACAAAATTTAAGAAAAATATACTTTGAGAATAAAGATTATCTTAGTAGCTAGATATGCACTCACTGGAAGGAAATCAGAGCCTTGCATGTTGTTCTTTCCCAAATGTCCAGTACAGAGAGACACATCAAACACATACCCAAACATGTGTTTAAATGTGTAATGCTTGATCTGTACACTCTTCTTCCACACACACTCAAACTCAGACTAAACAGGAAATTGGCTAACTTTTAGACAGTTAATACCCTACTTAGACACAAACAAACACAAATAGTGGACTAGACATCTCAACTGGAGGCTAAAGTCACTAATGTGCTCCAAATTGGGGGTTGGGGTGGGGTGTTTATCTCCCAGGAGTGCATCTGGTTTTGCTAGTAGTAATTAAATTCAATTTGAATCCCTAAATGGATGCATACAAAACAACATGGGAGGTCTCTGGCAAAATAACTTTGACACATTGAAAAACCCCTGTTCTTTGATATACTGAATCCCATTTTCCTAACTGTGATAACTGGTGACGCAACACACTCAGTTTGTGTCATTGCAATTTCACTTCAGTTAATGCACTTAATTTGTTCCAGTACTTATGTTCTTAACTATTCTCATCCATCCTGCAGGTAAAAGAAAATGTGGCTACTTGACTGAGGAGAAATAAAGCGACTAAAGTAATCTATAAGTCTCTATTGTAGCTGGGTAGTCATGGACATCCACAAAGAAATGCTACTCAAAGGAAAGACCTAGAACTGAAACGTAGCAAGGGGTCAGGAAGAACCCCATTCTTCAGTTGTGTTGCTCTAGGCTGGGCTAATAAATGCAGCTGTTTTAATTAGGGATACTGAAAAATCATAATTTTTTTTATCATCTGAACCTGCTAAACTGGGTTGTAGAATACAAAAGTATCCAAAGCACCAAATTAGAGGAAACATCCACCCATTCCTGTCTCTATAGTCTGAAGTCAAACCTTTCTTGTGTGTCAGTCAATCTGCAGGAAGGACTGGTTGTGGGTGCATAAAAGCACCAAATTTATGCAAACAGAAGGTGAAGGCTACCTTTTCAACCGAGACGGCATAAACCAGATTACAAACCAACAAGAACAGTCTTTTTTATCTATATATTTTTACATCAAATATTAGACAAGACAAAATACAGCTTATTTTCAGTTTGGATTTTCAGTTGACAAAAAAAGTGTTTTACATTTTACAGCAAACCTTAAAGTTGAAAAAAAAATCAATCTAGAAACTGTCAAATAAGCAAAAAAACCTGCAAAAATGTAAAAATGAAAAGGCAGAGATGGGGGAATGTTTATGTGCAATAACTCCAAGATAAACGTTTGAAGTGATTTAGCTGCGCTCAGATCAGTCGGCAGTAAATCTATCCTCTGATGGTCCAACTGCTCTCTCACATACTCACACCCAATCCATACCTGATGAGGCAGTGATGAGAGCTTAGTTAAATCATCCCCAAGCACCTCAGACGAATAAATGTGTATGCTTGTGGTTGTGTATGATTTAAGGTGGAGCTATTGGTGATAGCCTTAGTATGTACTTACACGCCGACCTGCAGCCAAGGCCAGTTCACACACACACACAGTTACACACTCTCAGGGGAATAAAGTGGAGATGTTGGTGCTCGTAATGAAAACATGCCAGTGAGTAGATTTACAGGAGAGCGCAACTTGACCTCTGATCCCACAAACGATCTAATCTTCTCATGGCTACAAGCACTATATTCTCCAGCAACCTCTGAATAATATACAACAGAACAGAAAAGGATGACTCTCTTGGGAAAATAAAAACTTTATATTTAGATTTGCATTTGTCACACTTAAAACTGTTGATTGCTCCTACTATTTAAGTTATAATGCTCAGTGGAGAGCAAAGATAAGGTCAAAGTTCAATGACTGCACAGGCATTTTTTTAACCTACAAAGCTTAAACAGTGACATAGCTCGACCTTTCAGAAATTAAAATTCTAACATGACCACAGTGGGAAAATAAATAACTGAATATTTCAGTTTGTTAGATGTTCTAATTTAGACATTTCACGGTTACAGGTAGTTTGTCAAAGAAACTTTCTCAAGCTTGCAGAGTTTTAAAATAAAAAAGGACAACATGGATTATTTCAGTTGTACAAGTCAGTTAACATGAAATCCAAATCTTTCAGACCCTTGATTATTTTACATGCTGTTATTTAAAAACCAAGTGAAAGGTAAAAACTATGCCCAACAATAAGAGTAAAATAAGAATATTATGGCCAGCGGTGCCTTTTAAAAAGGCAGATATCCAAAGCCAACCCATGAAGTTTAATAAATTGTCTCTTGGCTGAAAGGTTTGTGTTGAGGGACTTGCATGCTAAAAACCTTTAAGAAAGAAAAACTTGACTAAAAACTCCCAAAAGCACAGCAGGCTACCATCATTTTTAAAATGGAGAAAAACAAGAACTCTTCACAGAGCATGTTCACTGGCCAACTGAGCAACTGGGGAAAAGAGCCCGAGTCACTGATTTGTCCAAAAACCCCAGGGTTACTCTGGCTCAAGATCTGTGATTTCGATGTGAAGAGAGCAAAAAGGAACAACAGTCATTGCATCATATTACAACTACAGTCGCCAGAATGAAGTCTCTTTTCAATGAAAGATGTCATAAATAAGGATGTGCTACGGAGTTCTCAGAAAAATGCATAATTTTTTTGTAAGCCTCTTGTTAGTTAATGCATAACAAATGAATTAAATGGAGGAACACCTGTGAATGTATTTTAAGGCAGCACCTCAAACCCGCTGCATCCATGTGTGACATCACTGGGAAATCAAAAGAAGAGAACTTTTAACCTCCACAAATCTAGTTCATCCTTGTGTACAATTTGCAGATGGCTGCAGGCACTACATTCATCTGTTCAAACACTTACATGCAAGTATAAACACTAAAAAGAAGCAATTACTCCAAAAGCAGCATGAAAAATGCCAAATTACACTGTAAAATGCACACAAGGACAAAGCCCTTCATCTTTAGAGATACGTCTTGTGGTCTGAAAACTAAAATTGAAGTGTTTGGTCATTATGACCATCTACATTTAGATGAAAAACTGAAAGGCTTGCAAGCCTGAAAACACCACCCCAGCTGTGAAGTACGAGGGTGGCAGCACCATGTTGAGGTGGTGCTTTTGTGTAAGATAGCATAATGAAGAAAGAGCACTATAAGAAAACTGTGTCTCAAGATATCAGCCAGGAAGGAAAAGTTTGGGTGCAAATGGGTCTTCTAAATAGATAATGACCCGCAGCATAACACCAGATTAGCCACAAAGTAACTTAAGGATAACAGGGTAAACATTTTGAAGTGGAGCTATGATCTCAATCCCAGAAAGAAAAAGACAAAATATGGGCAAAGCTGATAAGATTTGTGGGGCAAAAAAAGTTAAAAAGGTGTGTCTAAACTACTGACTTTGAATAAAGTTCATTTTCTGAAGAAATTCTCTCTCATTGTTCTGGCATTTAGCAAACAGAACAATTTTTGGTAATCCTAACAAGGAAGGTTTAGTGTCATTTAAAATAATAGACTGTGTGTCTTTTTTGCAGTGTATGTAAGCATAAAGTTTCAACTGGAAATTGTTTGTCGGTAATTTAGATTTGGGCAAGTTGTGAGAGATAAAATGGTTGGTTCATTGCTTCTTCACAACCACACACTTCAAGGATATTCCCAATTGGTATTGGTCAGGACCTAATAAAACTGTCTGAAGGAAGGAAAACAATGAACTGGTGACACAGTGAGATGGGTCGAGGCTTATTGATGCTTCTGGGGACCAAACGTTTTGTATAATTCAATGAAAGGTTACATTTTCTGAAAAGGTGAAAGCTGGTATATTGTGTACCAGCTGAATTGATGCAGGCCTGTCAAGGTGCTCATGCTGACCTGTGTCCATGGATGTAAGAGACAACAACGGACATATGAGCATTACAGTAAAACCACAGAGCAAAACAAGACGGTGAATTGGTCTGAAAGTTGATGTCTTTCATGGTATGGATGTTCTGGAGGTAAAAGGGAACTTTATTCAATAAATGGCTGGTAGGTAATGGTTGATCAGAATAAAACAGGTTACAGGGAGACAAGCCTTCCACAGAATACCCCTATACCCTAGAGGCTGTGTCCCCTGGCTTCAGACCCTGGTAGGCTTTCCTCAGGGGAGCCATCCATTTAAGAATTATTAGATGGCAAACAACCACAGAAACCAGAATAATGTATAGGCTAGTTCAAGAAAAATGCATTGCTTGACTGAAATACTATAAAACATCCAGTATGCATAGGATATAGGCACTATTTATTGGTCTTTAAAGTAAAAATTATTCACAATTGACAAATTATTTTCTCTGGTTTTAAAAAACTTGCAATGGCAACATACTTCTGTGGAGATGCTACAAGATATTACTTCCTAATTTTTCCCAAGACAGTGTTCTAATGGCTAATGGAAAGGGCTACAAATGTCATGTTAACTCCATTTCTGGACGAAACCCAGAGATGGATCAAAGTAAATTTGAAATGTACTGATGGTCCAGAAATATATTGCCAGAGTTGATGAGCCACTTAAAGGTTCCCACAACTACAACAATAAAAAGCTCAATAAAAAGCTTATGCCGATTCCTTTGTAACAAAAAAAATCCTGCTTTTTTTTTCTTACTGTTATAAGCAAATATATACTCATAAATCTAAAACACCCAGTGTATATATATATATATATATATATATATATATATATATATATATATATATATATATATATATATATATATATATATATATATATATATACCTTGCCATCAGAACTCCCTTTTAGCACAAAAGCGTTTAATGATTGAAAATGTTTCTCGGTTTTATAAACATGAAGATGTGTTAAATAGTAAATTATGTTGATAATAGTAAATTATCTCCATATTATTGTAACACCTACAAAATCTGAAATTGAATTTGATTGAGCACAGGTACACAATTCATAAGATATATGTAAAATAGCATATAAGAACTGAAGATGTAAAACAGTATTCATATCAAAACCTTTTTAGGAATAAAATTAAATCAGATAACATGTGTTGACTTGGCATAATGTTTTTTTATAACACCAAACAGAGATTAATATATTCAGTGTATAGATTTTAACTATTTTTCAGATATCTTCAGATTCCAAAATTTAAAAAATATGTAATGCAACTTTCTGTGTTTAAGTCACTGTGCATTCTAATGTGTCTATGTATATTTTATCTTTGTGCTGAGCTTCCCATCTTGACCATGTTTTCTATTTGTCTGCCCAGGAAATAACATTTTCTAGAAGCGACCAGTGGGGTCACAAGGGATTGTGGGTAATTGGAAATCCAGATGGATGAGCATGAGTTTCTAGGAAGCGGCGGTTGCTGCGGAGATCAAACTGAACACACTCCACACCGTTAATGTTTCTCATCTCTGCCTGTGCACCCCTCTTATTCTTTCACTTATTCCTTGGTCTTCCGATTTTCCTCAAGATTTCAGCCCTCATTTCTTCTCTTCTGTGCTCTCCATTCAGTTGACCGATGAGTGCCACTGGGCGAGACAGGAAATCCCACACAATCCAAGGTGAGTGGGTGGGTCCATGGGGACCAATCAACTAAATATGTCCTAAAGGAACTCCCTCTAATCATGGGGAATATTTACCAAACATTAACACGCCATTTCCATTGTTTTCTTTGAGGAACAACTTTTTCTATCTAGGTAAGAATATTTTTTTTGTGAATAGCAAACCATTAGAGTCTGATGAGAGCAAGAGTTTCAGCTTTTAGTTTTTCTGTTAGCAATCTAGCAAATTTCAAAACTTCTTAAAGCTAGTAATCTGAAAGTCAACATGGATAACATCATTGCAAGCCAATAAAAATAGAAAACGTGTTGAGACTTGATTTGTGAGAAAGTGCAACACAGGAAATTCTGTGACCTAAATGGGCTGAAAACAAAATTCATCAGGTTCATTTTTTTTTTTATTCTAAACTATAAAAATTATGGTGTCTTGTTACAGTATTCATACCTCCCAAATCTTCTAAATTTTGTCATGCAAGAACAATAAAATGAAATTTACTTAATTTATTCAGATGTGTTTTTATAGAACAAAAGTGGTACCTAGTTGTGAAGTGGAAGAAAAATAGTAATTCTAACAAATTGATCAATAAAATTGAAAAGTCTTGCATGTGTCTGTATCCTACCCACTCTACTCCCCAAATAAAATCCAGGTCAAGACACAAAATTAGTAGAGTCCACCTGTGGGTTATTTAATATCAGCATGTATAAGGGTACTCTGTGAAAACTTCAGGAGGGTTAATAGAGAACAGAAGTTAGCAAACAGCATCATAAAGACTAAGGAACACAACACTCAGATCAGGGTTCAAGTTGTGGAGGATTTTACAGCAGTTATCCCAAAAAACAATATCCCAAACCTCTAAAATCTCTTAAAACACAGCTCAGTCCATCAGCTTAAAAATGAAAAGAATATGGCACAAACCTACCAAGACCAGGCAGTCCACTTATACTTATACTAACAAGCTGGGTTACAAGAACATTAACCAGAAAAGCAGCCAAGACACTCATGGAAACTCATGAGGGGATGTGGAGATCCCGAGCTCAGGAAGATGACTCTCCTAATGTGACAACTAGTAGTTTTGCACTTCACAAATCTGAAGAGTAGGAAGATGAAAACCATCAGAAGTCCTCTGTAAAGTTTGCCACAAGGAAGACACACCACAGCAAACGTGAGAGAAGATACTCTTGTCTGATGAGACCAAAGTCAAACACTTTGGCCTGGGTGTGAAAACCTGTGTTTCTGAACACATAACTCTGAACAAACTATTCTCACGGAGAAACAGTGGTGGCAGCATTATGCTGTTTAAATACTTTTCTTAAGCAAGGATAGCAAAGGTAAAAAGTGATTGAAAGATGGTGACAATCTGATTAAGCTTGAGCTTAGTCTGTCGGCACATAAGAACATGCCAAAATCTCAGTCTCTGCATGTGCAAAGCTATCAAAGACCCCAAAGAACTTGCATTGGCAAATGTGGCAAAAGTAGTTTCAACAAAATACTGGTTCAAGAGACGAAATACAAATGCATGCAACACTTTTTAGTTTTTCATTAATAAAACATTGAAAACCATGTGCCATCTTCCTACTACTTCAAAATGCAGAATCATTTTGAATTATTCTACCATATAAGAGCCACTTAAGTATGTGGTTGTAACAATAAGAAAAATATAAAAAATAATTAAAAAAAAAAAAAAGGTACAGTTTAAGTTTAACATGTTGGAGCTCACAAACCTGACGTTATTGAGGTCAGTTGAGGTTTTTGTTGTTGTTCCTTATGCTCATTGCATTTGTTGTTTTACTCAACAAAGTTTGCTTCAAGGGCGCTAACAGAATTTAAAAACAATGCTATGGATACAGCTGGATCTGAACCACACATTGCTCATCACTTTAACTAATGAATTCATATCTACTATTAGCTGACCCCTGGCTACCACTAACTGCTCTGACGCTGGAAATGTTCAGGTTAGACTAAGAGAAGTAGAAACACAAAATACATTTTAAAAACATATTGGACCCTAATAGATTGTGTATGCATGTCTACAACGCTTTACAATGGTCTTAAGCTTAATGAGATTGGGAATTTCAATTTTGCTGGGAGTTTTTTCCAGAGCAAATCAGCACTCACAGTCTCAGCCTTTTCCAAAACTGGCGGGTTCAGTGAGTGTGTTCAGAGGTGTAGAATAACAGTGAGAAGATAAATTTTCCTATTACAACAACAGGCTTGAAACACCACAAATTTATGGTTGACTGAATACAATACAGCATTGATTACGATGCTCTATAGTGTTTCGATGCATGGTTGACCAAACTATCTGTTACACATGCTTACATGATTCGTTTGTGCCTGTATGTGTGTAGAAGTGAGAGTGTGAATGAAAGAGGGGGAAGCGCTAACTGTGTGATGGAGTATGTAGTATTTGTTATAGTGGCACGACAGACAAACTGCTCCCTGGATAGACATTGATTTTCACCCAATGGATCCGGCTGTTAGCAAACCTAATAGCTTGGTGGGTAATGGCAACATGTTATGAATGGGCCCCTGAGTGCGGAAGTGGAGAGGAGAAGGAAAAATTTTTTAAAAAGGACCAAACAGATGAACAAAAGATAACATCATTGAGTAAAAAGTCAAACATGAGGTAGAATGATGGAATTAGGAATAGGGAAAATGTGTATAAGACGAAAGCCAGGAAGAATTTAAGAAAACAAACAAGACAGGAAGACTGAAGGAGAAGAAACAAGAACTAGATCAGTTGTGAGTGGAAACTTGAGATGCTATTCACCATTGCCGCTAATAGGTTTCAAAAGGAAGCAAGTTGTTAGCTAAATTAATAGGCCCTAAATGACACATTACCACGTTAAAGGCTGATTCCGCACATTGTTAGAGTTCTGACTTCTCCATGCATCATCAGTGCTGTGTACTAGTCTAAGCTTGCCACTAGTGTACAGGTCTGCTGATTTAGCAAATACACGCAAATAAATATGGACATCAGCAGAGGACCATAAAAAAATGCACCACTTTAGAAAAAACAGCCTGGTGGGGTTTTTTGTTTTAAGTTTGTATGTGTATGTAGCATTACCCAAACTTTGAAATTAACCTTTTCATAAGCACAGACTCTCTGGTCTTCTTACCAACAAAATTTTATTATCCAAACTAAGAAAGTTTTACTTCACCCTCAACAAAGCATCTTATCTCAATTTATTTGGTCTCCAAAAAAAAAAAAAAAAAAAAAAAAAAAAAAAAAAAAAAAAAAAAAAAAAAAATGTTTTCCTGACATTCCAAGCTATTTTTAAGTCGCAAGCTATACTGGATTCTCTTAGACAAAGTACAAGATCATGAAGGTTAACCACTTTTTTTTCTTCTTCTTTTAATTAAATTATTCAGAATTAATCATCTTGATGCATCTTCAATGATGACTGTATATCATGTCAAAATTCAAGTTGTGAAACGGCATTTATAATGTTCAATGTTTTTTTTTTTTTTTTTTAAATAGGGCTGCACATTACATCTCAAATATACTGTCAACACAATATCAGTGTGTGCTATTTTCATACTGTAAAGGACTGTTTAGCCAACAATTATTGCACTCCAGTGAATCTGAAGAAGTGTAAGAACTCGTATTTTACACACTGATGAATGTAATGTTTAGCCAGTTGGACAGTGTGTCACAGAAGTACATGCTCACGGGAAAAAAATGGCAATGCCCAAAATGTTAAAGGTCACAGAGTGTAAGAGGTACAGGATGACAAACAGAGGAAGAAAGAAAATAGGCATCTCTCACTTGATATTGCCATCACACGATTTTTCAATATCATGCAGCCCTAGTTTTGAATTCCTTAAATGTGTAAAATAAATCTTATTAGACAATATTTGAGTTAAGAGAGAACACACCTAAACTTGTACATCTGTGAGCTTCTCTGACATCACAGAGGTAGAACACTTTAGTGAGTTTAGTTTAAAGTTTAGTTTTTAATGTATTGATCAGCTCTGGTTGACATGTTCTGAATTGATGTGCAAATCCGGCTGAGCCGAATAGGTCACGAAGTATCCAACTAATTGGAACTATCTTTTTCCTGGGAGCTGAATCTGGTTTTATAAATTATTGTTTACAATTATGTATTTGTCTTGTTTAGTGTTTGCTTTGCGCTATTAGGCTAGCTTTATAATGTTTAGTAATAAATTAACATTTATTAAAATAAGACATATCGCTATAATGATTGATAAACAGAAACTTCTCCATGCATATTATTTTAACAAGCATTTTTAAAATTTAAAGAAGTCTCCTTTTCCTTTTAAGTGCAGTTCAAAACTCCTTGGGAGTTTGAGACTTGATTTGATTTTGATAACCAGTGGTTAATTAATTAGTTAGGGACATAATTGCTACATAGATCACAGTAACTAAACACATTGGTCTGAAATCATAAAATGTCTTTAGTCACTTGGAGAGGAAATGTCAGCTGTGGATGAACTGCTTGAAAAAAAATACACAAAGTCTGAAAATAAAATATGCCTGCAATAACATAGAGAGCTTCAAAGTTTCCCCATTGCTTTGAGTCACTGAACAGCTGCTGCTACTATGACAAACACAATATAGGCGTGTCTACAGTGAAACAGATGGATTATTTTAATGCATTAGGAATACTCAATTTTATGGGGGGAAAGAATTGGAGGCACATGGGAAAGGAGTGATAAAGGGGAGTAAGTGTGTCAGATTGAGAAAACTGACAACATTCAAAGTAATGATGGCTGTGACTCAGAAATGAATGCTATTTTTTTTCTACAATTTAATAAATATATCAATCTGGTTATAATTATTAGGGGTATGTTACATACCTATTGGAGTGTGTTAGCTAAAATACATACAAAAATCTGATTTATTTCAAATATATCATGGTGATCATTTTCTATTTGAACTTACCATACAACTTTATATAATCCAAAATAAAGATACTTCAGTCAGGATTCTTTGTCCCAGATACTGATCCAACTCCTTTATGAATAGGCATTTGGCATACCGACTACCATTCCGATGCTTCCATAAAATCAATGTCACATATACACAAAAACATCACAAGTTTTAAAATTCAGTAAAATAACATATACATTTGTATGTTGACTGTGCCCCCTTAACTCATTGATTTTCAAGATGTAGCAGCCTGTTCAATCTACCATCCTTGACAGTGACTGATATTTTGTCGCTGCAGTAATTTCTGCAGGGAGTCTGAACATACAGTATATCTAACAAGACGCATAAATACTTCACAAAACTTACTTCTTGCTCATGCTAAAAATTTCATTTGGAGCTGTTTACTAAAGTGCTAGGCAAATGTTAGCATGTTTACTCTGTTTAAATACAACTCATTGATAATTCTAATCACAACATTCAGGGCAGTTCTAGTTCTCCTAGTGCAGAAACTCTAAAAAAAACAAAACAAAACAAAAAAAAACCTATTCTCCTGCTTCTTAGACTTCTTGCTTTGCATTGAGTGTCATAAAAATTTCGTGACTAGACTTTCTGTTCTGCACTGCATGGCTCTCCCCTGCACAAACTGTATGGGCAAACTTGTTGCTAAATCCTCAGTAAGCAAAGTAGTTATTGTCTTTACAAGTTGCAAAATTATTTCAAACAATTTTTATAATTGACCATGTATGTCTACTTCTCAGGCTGTCTACTTCATACTCTTGTAATGGTCCTGTACATAATATGAATAATGTCATGAAAGACTAAAAGTAAGAATAAAAGCTCTAGATATCTTTACAAATGTGTTTTCTGTCAATTTCTTGTTTTATGCAAGAATCCACACCCCTTAATTACATTTATTTCCACATCTTTATTAAGCACAAAAGATTATTTAGGCCATGGGAACAGATTTCATATAGAAAGTTTCTATTTATTGTTGGTATATTTGCAAAAGTAAATGTTGTTTAGCCTAGCAGTACAGCCTGTAAATCTGAAGGTCAGAAGGGAAGTTATGTAACCAACATCTGGTCACACATGTGCAGTTTAACAAAAAAAAAAAAAAAAAATCACTTGCCTACAGAGTGTTTAACTGAAAATCTGAAAAACAGTAAGCAAGGACTTGCTAAAAGCAATCGTCATCAAACTTTGTAGTGAATATTTTTTCAAATTCAATTAACTGGCACCAGTTGTAAATTAAAAAAAGACCCAATAATAAAAGCAATAAAATGCCACATCTCATCTCAGGGCAGATCAACAGCCCTGTATTTCAAATGGACAAATGTCTTTGTTAGAAATTCCTTATCCAGCAGAAGACAATGAGTCAGTTGAGTTGTAAGAAGATTGCAATGGGCTCCTATAGGAATAAATGTGCTGACAGACCTCCCACCTACTGCCAGAGCAAGCCTCGGGCGCAGCTGAATGCTTAGGTTGGCTTTCTTCTGTGGGGCCGAACAAGGTCAGCAGAACAAACATAAAGTATGAATCCCACTGATATTAAAAAGATGAATGTTTCAGTCTTATTAGTGGAAAAAAAGTTTGTGAAAAAACAGCTCCCCATTGTACTTCAGAATGTGACACTTGCTTCTGGTTTAGAAATGTACTTGATCCCAGTAGTAGAATCTTAAAAATACTGAGGAGTAAAAAACATCAGATGCACTCAAGAATACTGAACTGTTCACACTAGAGGTTGACCCATATGGGTTTTTCTACAGTTTATGCAGATGTAGATATCTGAAAATCCATATGTCATGTCCTCCTATTTTATTTGACCAAAAGGTTTATTCTTTTAACCTTGGATGAGAATTTCGCTAACTTATTAAACACCCATAAACTAAAATGCTGAAATGAGCTGGTTGATGTTGCAGCTTATTTCTACTTTTATACCTCCAGGGAAATTGTGGTGGAGACATTTCAGATGACTCACAATCATCCTATCCTCCAACTCACACAGCTTCAGAAGGAGACAGACATGCCAGTGCAGCTGATAACATTGGAGCTGCTTGCTTTTGGACATTTTGTTGGTTGAAACTCATTGTTTCCCAATCTGCAGCTGATTGAATGCTTCATATTAATCTCTTTGATGTCTTAAAAAAAAGCAAAGCAATAAAATTTATTGTTTTAATATTGATATTGTGATGTGCACATGATCACAGAGCACAGTTTTACCAGTAAATGTTTAACAGGTCTGTTTGTACATAACCGAGCAAAATCACAATCCACCATAAGCAACCATTACATGACAACTCGTATCTAGAATCCTTTTTCTCTAAAAGTCTGTCACACACAGGAGTAATTGGTTGCAGCGATCCAGTTGAAAACCCATGTTTAAATCTGTAGAGCAGCACTGCCTCATACAAAACCATTTTTATTTAAAAAGCACTTTAAAATAAACCAAAATTCACAAAGTCTTATACATATGCAAATGACAACTAAACATGTTAAATAAATAAGTAAAAATAGATTCCGACTGACCAACCAACCTCTAGAAATGTGTCAAAGGCTACAGCAAAAACATTATGCTAAAATCTGAGTGCTAAAGTCTGCATTGTGCCGAGTGCACTGCCTTACATGCTGGTGCATGTTACAACTTGGGAAACGAGACTTTTTTTAAGTGTGTGTCATTCCCTCCTGCCTGGCACCCTACTGCCCATGGTGCAAACATCCTTGCATGAATTTCTAACGGTAAACAGTATTTGGAACACTCATCAAGACACCGCAAGCAGAAAAGTGAAAAAGCCAAAGTAAAACAAAGCGGAGGGGGAATCTCACACTTGGAAATTAAGAGAAGCGAGGCAAATTCTACATTTGCAGTTCACATTAACACAAACCATGTAACGGAAATGATAAGCATGTGGAAGATGGTGCTCTTGTAAGATGAGACCAAAATGCAACTTCGTCATAAACACAAAGCATGTGTGTTGGAAAATGAATACTGTACGTTCCCTGCAACATTCCGTAGTGGTAGTGGATGTGTCTTTTTTTCAGCAGGGACAGGGAAGCTGATCAAAGTTATTGCCAGAGCTACAGTGGAATGGTTTAGATCAAAGCATGTGTTAGAATGGCTCTGTCCAAGTCCAGACCAAAATACAATTGAAAATCAATGGTGTGACTTGAAAATTACCATAAATCTGACATAAAGTATTGTTTCATGGTTGCTGAATATACAGCAAAAGCATGCCGAAGTTCTCAGATTTTCATTTTTTAAAAGGGGAAGCACGTTTTTCTTCAGTTTCACTTATATGCACTACTTGATGGTTTACTACATACAATCCCAATAACACTGAAGTTTGTGGTTGTAACAGGACAAAATATAAAAAAGGTCAAAGTGAATGAACACTTTCTCAAGACGCTGTGCAGAAAAAAAAATCTGTTATCACTTCTCACTCTGGTTAACTACAGTGGTAAAGTTTCACGAGTCTTCCATGTTCATGATCCTGACATTTACAAGACACTTAATTGAAACACTTAATATTCCAGTCAAGATACAAGCACTGTTTGTGTAGGTCATCATTTCAGAAGAAAATTGCCTATAATAAAAAGACTATGATAATAAGTTAATAATAAAAAACTATATTTTTTAACAGTGGGGAAAATTTTAAATACGTACTCAAGAAAAGCATCATTGGCAGATTGATCAGGAATTTCTGTTTATAAACTTGGCACCATAACTTTCAAAGTCTGGTAATCTAAGTGTTGTAAATGGTTTCAAATATAAAGCCTAGTGCTTTGGATCAATAAAGTCACTATATGATTTAAAGCAGGGGTCTGCAACTCCAGTCCTTGAGGGCTGGTGTTCTGCAATTTTAGCTGTGTCTCTGCTTCAACAAACCTGAGTCAAATAATCAGGTCATTAGCAGGACTTGCAGGACTTGACTGCATACTCAGGAGGTAATTCAGCCATTTGATTCAGGTATGTTGGACCAGAGACATCCAAAAGTGGCAATGAATCGCAGACCCCTGATTTAAAGTATGTTCGTCAAGTCAAATTTTAGAAAGACATACATCTGCTCCGGATAAAATAACTCAAGCGCACAAAGAAAGGACCATTTTAACACTATCTAATAATTCTTCTTACTGATTAAACACACAAGATTTGTTAATCTGAATTTCTGTCAGTCTGGGTATTTCATTATTTGATGTTGCCCTTCATACTAGCTCTAAATAACTTCAGCCATTATGATGTTATTTACAAGAAAAACTACTATGCTACTTCTGTGCCAAACTGAACAGGAAATTACACTCAAATAATTCTATCCATTTCAGTCTTGCCCAATCACAAGCCAGCACCTCAAATTCCCCAATGTTGTTAGTCTATTACAGGTCTTCAAAGATTTCTTGGCCCTGTCGACACACACACACACACACACACACACACACACACACACACACACACACACACACACACACACCCACAGGCACAACCACACACACATCATTCTACATATTTCATCTCATGTCACATGTACACATTTGCTCTGCACTGGGATCTCTGTGGATTTGCCATGAACCAGAATATTGGAAATACAAAAAATATAATAGAAATGGGAAATTACATACAGAATGTCATTCTACACATACACACAAACATACACAGATATTGATGAGAAAAACAACTGGAGTAACGGGAAAGCAAAAAGTGTATACACCACACATGCGTCTTTGGCCCTCATTCATTCTGGCTGCATTTTTCTCTCTCTTTGTCAGACACCCACACACACACACACACACACACACACACACACACACAGTGACAGAGGTGCGTATAAATGTTAAATCCATAGCTAACCAGGCCAGCCTAATAGACTCTTATTCCTCTGACGCTTTATCAGCTCAATCACACAAACATTCAGCCCCAAAATAATGGCCTTTCTGTTTGCTGCCTCTTGGTGTGTGCATGTGTGTGCCCCTCTATCTCGGAACTGTGCTGCACAGACCATGTGCACCGCATACAGATCGGTCAATAAGGACAGAAATGGCATTTGCTGGGTTTTTGAAGACCAATTTTTTTATTCATCTATTTAATGCACTGTCAGTCAAATTGACTGCATAGATTTAAATACCATTAGAAGTTACCAATGAGAAAATGATTTTACGTTATGTACAAGCTAATTCAAACTTATCGTTGAGACAAATTCACACAGGTGAGCAAGAGGTCAGAGGAATCAGAGGTCCAATGAATGCAGTTTTCAAACCTTGTTTTGTCAAGATTTGTGTAAATTTTCCACTGCCTTGGAAATATGTACACATTTCTATACAACCTCAACATCTCTGCAAACATGAATAATTATGTAGAGTTCCTCAAGCCTTTATTTTAAGATCACTTTCAAACAATACACCTATATAAGATTAAGCATCCTTAAAAGATAGTGTATAATTATAATGCCATAAAACTCCAACTAAGAAGAAAAAAAAGGTTTGGAAATTTAAAGCTGCTCTTACTGTTTCTCATCTTACCACGTATGTTAGCATGTCTAGAAAAGATTTATGTGATAAAAAAAAAAGGAAGAAATGTTGGGCATTTTGCAAAATATCTGGACTTTTCAGTATATGGTCAATATATAATTATGTGATCTATATGCCTCATCATCCACTGACTTGAATTACTTTCATTGAGCTAATAATAAACAGCATATAAAATATATACGAAGCTATATCTGCATGTTGTTATAGAAAGTTTTCAGTACACACACTAAATGCTTTTATCAGACTATCATGCATCACCTTTAGGTTTGCGTTACTAGAAATGAACAAATAGTGCTTTTGTTGTTTATGCATCCATGGACAACAAAAAATGTTGATGTTTTTAGTGTTTCACTGTGGTACATTCATGGAAAGAAACAGAGTATGGGATCCTTCGCCAGGGAATCCATTCAAGCTGAAAATGGTCCCATTCAGTGAAAAGACTTGAAAACCTGCCAGATATTTAATGCATATTCCATAGATTTGAGGGGCTTACTTTGAGCAGTGCTGAGTTTTATATTTCAGTTGCTTCCTACACATCAAGTTTAGTTCTGAAATAAAATTTGAAAATAAAAATAAAAATATTTTTAAAATGCTCTAAAAAGTAGTTCTGTTTTTCTCAAACTAAACTAAACCAACATATGTTTTTTGACTATTTCAGATTGGCCAATCTTCATCTCCATCTACACTGAAAAAAAATTGTATGCCTTTTGTTCTGTCTAAATTTAGCCTTAACAAAACAAGGATTGATAAGCCTGTCTGGTAAATTTCAACAGTTTCTCAACTCAATTTAGTCATTAATACATATGTTTTCAAACACATTTCCTATTGTTAACACTGAAATTTTCTTTTCTACATCTTTTTAACCAAAATTTGGTAAGATATAGCTTTAGAACAATTCAAGACGTTATCATTTCGGGGCTGCCTTGTGCTAGATAGCTGGCTGCAGTCACAACACCACAAGGCAGTTCTAATGTGACCTTTGCCAGGTCAAGGTTCACAAATGTGAGAGGTTAGAGGCTGCCTAATAATAAAGGTCAGGACACAACAAAATTACAGCTGCACACACAGAAAGAAATAAATACTTCAACAGATATCCAAAGGCATCCTTCTATTAAATCTGTTTCTTTGACACAAACCCATATTGTTTAAGGCATATTGAGACCATATGTTGAACAAAGATGTTGTACGCAGGGGAAATGATCATTTCCAGCAGTGTTTAAAGCCAGCTGGTATCAATACACAACTTCACAGACTTGGAGGAAACCCAGTTCTAAGAACAAACAGCTTAAACATTCTTACAACACAGCATCCTACAGAAGACATGCAGATAAGAACAGAAGAATGTGCCTCTTAGAAGTCAGTCCATAAAATTGTGCGATGTTGGTGAAAGTCTGGTTAAGTGACTTTTTTTAAGTTATGTATGAGGGTATAATGTGTTACAGACAGTTTTCAGTCTTGAAAATTATTTGGTCACAATTTCACTACAGATAAAATATTAGAGCTAAAATTAATTTTTCATTGCTCTAGCCACTATAAACCAATTAAATAAAAGTTAATTAAAACACCTAAAGTTTACATTTCCTGTTTCCTGACTTAAGCTACAGCAGCCAACGGAAATAAGACTCTCTCTCTCTCTCTCTCTCTCTCTCTCTCTATATATATATATATATATATATATATATATATATATATATATATATATATATATATATATATATATATATATATATAAGCCTATCAAAACCAACAAGTCATTAATATTAAATGGTTTATAGCAAAAGGCAGCTTTTATTTGTCTGGAAATTGACTGGTCCCTTATAACTGACATTATAAAACACATCTTAACTGACTGGAAACCTGCATAAAACTAATGACAGCAATTAACTTGTTTGAAACAGGACTCAACTTGTCTCAGCTGAAAGTTAAGCATCTGAGCAATCATGAAAACCATGTGTGAAGTTCCCCAAGGCAGCGTTCTGAGAATACTTTCTTTCAGCATCTACAACTGACTCAAATTACGCAAGCTCAATAAATGTTAAATTTCAAATTTAACTCCAAGAAATGACCAGCAAAGTACAGCTTTGGAAAATTTAAGAGGCATTTACACCATCTCTCATCTTGTCTTTTACATTGGCAAGAGAAGCATCAAGTCCTGCACCATGTATCAAGCTGCAACATTATTTATAATACAAAAAATATATGTATTTTAGAGTGCCTAGTAAAAGCTCAGATTTCAATCTACTTCAGATGCGATGGTATGACCACAACAAGATATTCATACTCAAAATCCTTTTATTGTGGGTAAATTGAAAGCTGTATGTTTTGATGATCTGAAATATTAAATTGTGACAAAAAAGCTAAAAGCTGAAGAAATATGTCAAGGGACAAACACTGCACTGTATGTACTGCATTAGAAAAGGTTGTAAAACATACAGTGTGGACATGTATAAGAACAGAATTCACTTTTTACACTTATGTTAGTCTTGTCTTTTTTTTTGTATACTTAATCATCTGACCTTTTTAGGCTGACAGTTTGACACTGTACACACCATATATGTGTGCTCCTGAAGTGGTCAAATAATGATTAATTACTCATACGTGAAGGCCAAGTCATCTCAGACATGCCACACATTTAGCATGAAGTGTCGTGTGAATGTTCATCGGTATAGCCAGAGCATCTGCATCGTGCCCAATAAGTTTAAGTGGCATTATAATCAAGTCATTGCAACTACTTTGAATTAACCAGCAATCACATTACATGTGCAATATTATTTGATGACGACAAAGGCGTTGATGGTCCACAGCTACGTATCTTCATATGCCATAGCACGCAACGATTGTCTTGGCCCCCTTATCGCAGCATGTGGGGTGTTTCCCCGAGGACAAACGACCATGCAGCCTGTTGAATGTGACGTGCAGCCAATCAGAAAGTGTGATGACAGAAACAAAGAGGAGAATCCAAAATACAGAAGACAAAACAACAGCCATGGCACACCACAAAGTTCAGTGAACATCAGAGACGTTTTTTTGTAGTTTTTTTTCTGTTAAAAATAGTCCACAAACTATTGCCATTGCCTCTTCCTGGTCAGCCATGTTTCTTTATTTTGAACTCACATTTGATCTCAAGAGGATTTGTAAGATTTCCAGTCTCACATCTGAATGTTCATGAGTGAAATCTGTCCGTGTGTGGTGTGTTGTATTTGCCATATGGCTGTGCGCCACACACTGTAGGACCTAACATGTATTTATGATTTTTTTATCGTCATATGTGTGATCTCTCAAGTTTTGAAAAACAACTGAGAAATTTAAAAACTTGCTGTGTTAAGAAGACATCAGACGGAAACTGTGCAGCAAAAAAAAAAAAAAAAAAAAAAAAAGAACCCTTAATACGTGCTTTATTTCCCCAACTTCTGAATTTCCCAAGCACAGAAAAAGAACTAAAGTAAACTAAATCCAACAAACTTTTTAAAAAATCCAAAATAAAGCTGGAGGGTGTTTGTCTTGCTGTATGGCTCCCTTTGAGTTGTCTGTGTCAGACAGATTTCTCCTGTAAAAGACAGCTTTGCTCTCAGTGTGCTCACTGTGGATAAACAGAGGTTTTGAACTGAAGTGATTTAAGTATGAACAAAACAATAGGACCTCCAGAACTGACGGGGAAGAAGGAGCAAGGCAAACAATCCCAGGCTAGACACGGAGCTCGGCTATGGCCGCAGAGGTTGTCAGCGGTACTCCTACACAGGATGAAAGGAAGACAGTGAAGGGGTGGTGGAGTGGAGGAGATGAGGGGCAGGAGATAATGTACAAGTAGGAATAGTGGAGGGGGAAAAGTGCATACAAATGCTGCATGCTTTTAGAGTTAGTGCACTTAAAAAAAAAAAAAAAAATATATATATATATATATATATATATATATATATATATATATATATATATATATATATATATATATATATATATATATTTATGTCAATCACAATTTCATCTGTCATTTTTTTGTCTGATTCAATATTTAACATGTTGTTTTTTGTTTTTTGTTTTTTTTTTGTTCCAAAAAGGGAGAGGGAAGAAAAGACAAAAACATGGAGGAAATTGAGGAGAATAAATGAGAAGTGGAAAATAGGAGCAAACAGGATGCCAAGGAATGGAAGGAGAGAGGGAAAAACAAGAGATGAGTGATAGGAAAGAAAGAGTCAGACAAGAGAGGAAAAAAAGGATTTGGAGTTGCAGAGGAGGGGTATCTGAATGTCTGTGAGCATGTTTGTAGGGGGGCTCATTATTGACACCATGTGTTACCACAGGAAGCCCTCTGGGAAAATATAATCACCCCAAAAGATCAGACAGGGGGGAAAAGACGAGAGAATGGCATAGATAGATGAAGAGGCGGAGGTCACTCCAAATTCTTTGCAGCTGCAAACATTTGTATGTTTATGTGTGTAAGGGTCAGCAGCGTCTGTTTTCACAGCGGCACATCTGTATGTCAGGCGTAACGTGCTGCAGCAGCGAGTTCACGGCATCAAATCCCACAGCCAACATATACACATCTGTCCGTCTGTCTAACAAACCTTCTATCCTTTGTAGACATATAAATATTTAAAATATCTCTCGTCTGCTGGGCTTGATGGGATTTTGAGAGTAGACCTGTTCAGCTTCTACAATCAGATTTATCAACCAACATCTGTGAAATATTGTTTTTCTTGGAGGAGTGGATTCTGTTGTAATACAAATGATGTGAATAAATCTGCTAGGATTATGAAAATTCGGGAATGAAACAATTGCTCCTTACAAATGAGCTAAAACCAAGTTAAATTGATCACTAATGGATGATTAATCAATAAATTTAAAAAAGCTTCTCGTCTGCAGTGCATTTCAACAATTGTACAGTTATAACCTTAACACTGTTAATTTGCTATGAACTTCACAAAGATACCAAATAAAAAAAACACTGAAAAGAGAACTGACATCACAGTTGACAGTAAGAATTTACACTAAACACTGAGGACAATATTAAACAGAAAGAATGGACATAAGCAGCAAGTTTCAAGACTTTAGTAAACACTGTGGTGAATTAATGACTTTTGACAGATTTCTGTATAGCCTATGAAGCGTATTCATCAAGCCTGTCTGACATTTGTTCCTGAGGAATACAACTCAGATGAGTAATACAATAATTATTAGACAAAGCAGGAGTTAAAGTGGCAGATAGTTCAGCCTTACTCGTCTGAGCCAGTTTGAAGGACTCTGCGTGGTCGGACCAGTGTGCTGAAATTGGTTCTCATTGTTGCAGCTGCATGACAAAATGTCATTTTGTTCTCAGCCTCGTGTCGTCCACCCCTTCTTGTCACAATCACCCGGGTGAACTTTTCACTCCCCTCTGCATGGAAAACTATTGTGTGATTGATCAGAATCTCGTGGCTGTGTTTGTTTATCTGGGAAACAGCCCCAACTTCTCCGCTTCCAGAAGCTGGTTTTTCAGCCAGAGAGAAGGATGGAGAGTTTTGAGGAGCAGTTTAGATAACTGCTCCTCAAAAGCACAATGTACGTAGGCCTACTGTTGGACCAAAACACGGAACTCTCCCTGCTTGGTTCTGGTCCGATGTAGGGGGTTAACGTCCCACCTACGCCTTCTGTTCTTTTTCTTGGCTTCCGATAACAAGTTGCAGCTCATCAATCATCATTTCATCCTCCTCTTCCGAACTTGTGAACTCATAATAGTCGTTCTTTCTGCCATGATCACTATGGTTACTTTACTGTTGTAAACCACACATTTGACAAAACACATTGTGTATACTGCAGCAGGACGGGTTTCACAGCAGCTCAGCTCAATGTGTCTTGTGGACCTTGAAGGGTGTGCGGGAAAACAAATGTCCCGTAACCACATGACCACGCGTCGACTGTTCAGCTTCAGCCCAACCATGCATGGTGACTCAAACAGTTACCACGCCATGATGGATGCTGCTGTGGATGGCAAGCTGAAGCTAAAAGTGAAAAGAACAATGACTGCCTTCAGAACATAAGGTGCAGCAGAGTTCTTCATCTAACAGGTTTCTGTACATGCTCTCTTATCATTCTCTTTGCATTGCCTCAAATACTTGCACCATATGCAAGTTGAACGGCAGTGAAGACACATTTGTAATAAATATAAATTCCAATGTGGTATTAATATGCACAATGTGGTTGTACTAATGGACAAAAACACTCAATTTCTCTAGTTTTGGCTTCCAAAGATCTAACTTTTCCTTTCAGTATTTCCCTCTGGTATTGCCTGGAATAATGGTGATGGTATAGGCCAGGGGTCTTCTACTCCAGTCCTCTAGGGCCGGTGTCTTGAAACTTTTAGATGTGTCCCTGGTCCAACACACCTGAATCAAATGGCTGAATTATATCCTCCTCAGAATGCAAGTTCTCTAGAGTCCTGCTAATGACCTGATTTATTGACTCAGGTGTGTTGAAGCAGAGACACATCTAAATGTTGCAGGGCACCGGCTCTTGAGGACTGGTGTACGGACCCCTGGTATGGGCTGTAAGGAAGGTACCTGCAAAGTGAAGCTAACCTGCAAAGTGAAGCTAACCAGTAGGACTGGGCTCATAAATATGTCTGCCTGTGATCGCTACATGTTTTGAGGCTGTTTAATTGCTTTTAATGAAGATGGGTAAATATTTTTAAAATGATATCTAGTTTACACTATAAAATACTAAAAAGATAAATAAGTAAATAATACAGCTGATCAAATGTGGCCCAGATTCCTTAAGAAGTAACAAGTTACATGCTGCTGAATAAAAAGCTACAACTCACATTCCAACCTTAGCTTTATGTGGCAGCCCTGGGGGGAAGGGATGAGGGGAGGAATAACTGTGATTATTAAATTATCTTTCGTCTTCAACTTCTTACAATTCATTGGTCAAACAATGTTGAGGTACTTGGTACAATCATCACAAATCTCTTCCCTGGGTTTATCACCAGATTATACATATTATATACAGTGTTCTCGTATATAGCTCAGATCTTTTATTTCAGCCATATTTAATAGATATATACCCAACTGAAAGACAAATCTAATCAAAAAAGAATAAAACAGACGTACTATGCAGTACTCTGATCCGCTGACGTATGCATCTGTGACGTTTCCAGTGTACACAGAATGTGGATGTTTGTTTGATGGAATGGCCAATTTTATAACAAAAAATAATAATTTCACAATGAAATAAAACTAACAACTGACAGTGAAATGTTTTATAGGTGACTATATCTCATGTCATTTTCACTGAATGTATGTTTGATGTATTAAACATTAACAACAAAGCAGTTCATTTGTGTGAGATTTGGAAAGGGCTACTTAACACTAGAGCCTCATTACTAAAGTAACCTTTATAGGTAAGTTTATGGTTTTCAGCAAGTTTTTACTCCCAAAATCCAATTGACTGATTGCAAAGGTGCTTGGCATCAAATTTTTTAAGAAGTTTCTATATTATTTGCTTTTCACTTCCAAAGTATGCTACCAAGTAAACTAAAAGTAAATTGCTGCTGAAATGTAATTTATGAATGCAGCTACTGAAGATGTGTTAGACAATCTGAAAAGGTCACAGGAACAAGACCATCACAGTCCACTGGTGCATTTATTCAAATTGAAGATGGGTAATTTTAGCTATTTCAGCAATGTCAAGTACAGGCTGGAGTACCATAATATGGGTTGACTTCATGAAAATGCCTTTTTTTTTTTTTTTTTTTTTTTTAGTAAAGGTAACAGATTTTGCTGGATAAACATTACAATTTGCTTATCTGTTATTTCTTTATAAACATAATGCAAACACATGGGATAATTTAAAAGCAATATGAATCCTAAATGGGGAATCTAATTAAACCTAGCTGGATGTTGCACCCTAACCCAAAAACTGTCATTAAATTTATTTTTTTAAGTTCAGCATTGTTCCCAGCAAATCCATATCTCACAATGAACAGTCTTTATGCTGTAGCTGGTGCACAACACAAATGCACCCCCGCCCCCGAACTCGCAAACACACACCCACAAGAACACACACATACACCCCCGCACTTACCAATTCATCAACTCATGCCCTGTTTCTCTCTGTGTCTAAGCCCATCGTGGAATGGAGCTGGGCAGAGCAGCTATTGTGTCCCTTGTAGAATTAACTATTGATTTTCGTCTCAGCATTATCAATGCTGTTCTGACAACAAAACAGCCAGGATACACACACAGTAGCACACACACATGCACAGGATTTTATTTTTAAAAAGATTTTGCTATTTAGAAGAATGAACTGTTTCACAGAGAAGACCAAAATTCAACTAACACCACGGTGTTGCAATAAAGCTAACAATCTGCCACAGAGTGATAGAAGCAAATAATCACATTTCCAAAACACACCACAGCAAACTTTTTTAATAGTTGTAGCACACATTAAGGGTTAAAACGAAGGCCTTTAATATATCAGACAGTTGATATATGACAAGCTGAAACTCAGTTTCTACAATCAGATGAAAGTTGTATTTTTAAGCCTCTAAAAGGCTAAATTGACTTTACAATAATTACATTGAAGTACTTGGATATTGGGTTTTGGTAAACTAATTTAGGAACTCATTTGAGAAAACAGTTTTCCAGCAGATTTAACTAAATTTAGTAAAACAATGTTAAATATAAAGCAGCAGCTATGGCCAGGTATAATTCTTGATCAGTAACTTATGTTAACAGTGCTCTTCTTATAGAGTTCCTAAGACAAATGTTAATATTCTATAGAATATACCCCATCAGTTGTTTATCAACAACTAAAACAAACCACAGTATTTAAACACCTCTCCTGCTCTCACTCCTTCCTGGTTTCTCCCGTTAATCTCCTCTATCTTTATCCAACAGGTTCCTGTTTAGTTCCTGCTCCCACTCCCAGTATTTTTCATGTTTTTGTACGTTTGCTTTTCTTTAATAAAATTCCTTAATCTACTCGCCGCCTGTTCCTTTCTGCATTTGGGTCCTGCATTACCAATTCAACATGACAACCATATGTTTTACTAAAATATACTGATTGCATTAAGCGCACTTAAAGCAAGCTTCTACATATGATTTGACAAAGAGGGCCATTTCTCCAATCCCCTCTTCAAAATAGGAAAAATGGGAAAACTTATCAAATAGGCTAGATGACCAATGTATTGACCTTAAAGGTCATAAAACTTCTACAAGAAAATAGTTACTTAAACTTGCCAACATCTATAGTCAGAACAAGACATAAAATGTTGAATGCAAAAAAGTCTGCACTCTACCAAATTTATTTTGGAACAATGTACAGGGAGCAGGGGGTGAGAGAGGTACACAAATCTCCAAGGCTTCCTGAAATAGATCTGCAGAAAAGTGAGGCATCTTGGGGTCACAAATTATACTATCCACATGGCAAACAGTTCTGTGGGAAGCAGGCCAGGGAAAAACCTTTTCTGCTATTCCCTCAAAAAAATAGAAAGGTGAATTTTGCTAACTGCGAATGGGTCTTCCACTGAACCCATGTTCTTTGGTCAGATGACACTAAGACTGAACTGTATGACAGGAAACACTCCAGGTAGGTCTGGAATGAAGCATAGGATGTAAAAAAGCCCTTCATCCACACAGGGAAAGAATGCTGAGGGACCTGTAGTGCTGATGGCCTATTTCTCTTCCTAAAAGCGCTGGAAAATAGACTACATGCAGCTGAAGTTAGACTGAATGAGTTTACATTATCTGTATTGTATTCTTTTGTTTTGAATTTGACAAACATTGAAACTAAAATGAAGATAATTAATTCCAATAGAACTCTTTACAATCAAGTCCTTTTCCCTCACCATAGCCTTTCTGATTGTCAGGAGACATACAGCACAAGATCAAATTAGCACCTGGCTAATTTTAGCAGTTGAAAGTATCCTCTAATATCCAGTCATTTAAACACCTGTTGGTGTTTATGTGATCAATGTCTTTAACAAAATGTCATTGGTGATATCTTTGCTGCCTTGAAGCTAAGGACAAGTTCAGAAAACAGTAGGCCTTGTTTGTGCAGCAAGCATGCAATTTCTCGACATGCTACATAAAAATTCTGTAACGAGCACAATGTCGTGACCGTTTAATTTTATTCAACTCTGGCATGAATGCTGGTTAATTACAATTTATATAACTGGGTTAAAGGGATTACAGAGAAAAACTGTCACACTAATATTAGCTGTATTTCTGTTCCCCTTCCTTTAATTGATATAATGGATCCATCGTGTCTCTGACAAAATTGAAGTTGGAGAAAAGAGAATTCAAAGAATTCTGAATTCAGACATAAAGATCAATCTGTCTCCTAGATATTTTTTTTTTTCAATGAAGGCTAAAACCAGGCTGAAAAAGTCTTCAATTACTTTATGCATTCAAATTCATTCAGCAAAGCTTGGCTGTTCTTATATTCACATATTAGATCATGTTTTGGAAGCATAAAGACTAAAATTGCTGATTTCTCTAGATATACAAATAATTTACTTCATCTTCACTGCAGGACCAGTGTTGAGGTCTCATTACATCCTCAGTTCGGGTAAATGAACACCACAGTAACCTTATAAACCACCTGTATTTACTTAAGGATGTTTTATCTGCAGAAAGGTCAATTTTGCCAAACAAATCCTGTGATAGAAGAAGAAAAAAAAAATCATAGGATCACTCTGCAGATGTGATTACATTAACATATGATAAACGTCAACAGGGAAATCAGCTTTCCCAACCTTCCTGATTCTTTGGCTTTTAAAATTGTATGATGTCGCTTCTGTGGGAAGTGGATATTATGAGTAAGTCACATGGATTTGCCAAATAAAAATGTTGATTTCCCAGTTGATTCACAATCTGGATTCATTCCCCACACAGATATATACATACATGTGAATCACCAGATAACACATATAGTTTGAAAAAACAAACAAACCAAAAATGGAGACACTTAATCGTAAATGCCAAAGCATCAGAAGCAAACAAAAACCTATTCTGGTTAAAATTATGATAAACCCAGGAAAATCCTACATTTTCCAACCAAGCCCTCCCACCTTCTAGCAATGGAAAAATAAGTCAAATGAACTGTGTAAGTAGGTCTACCCACACACACAGTCAGCAAATGAAACCATAAACTCAGTAAGATGCGACCACACAGGATTAAGGAGAGGCCCTACTGGACAGTGTAAATGAAATCTCCTCCCACAGACCTAGGCATCAAAGTTGGTAGGTCTGGTCCTGAAATTAAAACATGACCTTCAGTAAATTTGCATCGAGATTTACTATCGCCAATAAATAAAATTTTACAGGCCAAGAAAACCAGGGCAAATTCATACTAAGAAAAATTTTGGAAAGTTTTCATTTTACTTTGGACTCTTGCAGTTTTGTTTCCACCTCAAGTTTTATCTCTATGTCATCATCTCTCTTAAAAACCTTTTTCTCTCCCTTAGAACCTTTGGAGCTTCCATCTACCCATTTCATCCATCTTTCATTAATGCCTCATCCAATATCTAACAACTCTTGAAGACCACCTCTTCCTTTCTCTTTCAGACCTGAGCCTCCTCCCCCTCCTTTTCTCTTTTACTGATTATTTCCTGGTGTCTGTCTGAGCTCTGTCGCTGACAGAGAGCATGCCTGGTTGACACGCCTAGTAATGAGGCTGCTAACACAGATGGCCTCTCCCGCCTTCCTCTGCTCACTCTCCTCTCCCTCACACACACACACACACACACACACACACACACACACACACACACACACACACACACAAGTATGCAGAAACAGTCCCATACTAATGGTAACCCCCCCTCCATTTCCTCTGCAGGAGGTCCACAGCACTCCTGGGTTAAACACAAACAGGGGATGTTCTCAAGAAGATAAATAGAAAAACGCATGACAAGCAATACCTTGTTCTAATCAGTTTGGAGACAGACAGCAGCACCAAATTCTCACTAAACATAGACATAAACTCAATAATCAATCATATCTTTATGACAAGTCAAAAGTGAAGTTAGACACTAAAGGTCATCTGGGCAAACGTAGATCCTGGCTTATACACAGGGGGTTTAAACCAAACCTGCTTCAATGCTAACTGCTTCCAAATGAAAAATAAAAATAAAAAATCAGTACTTGCAATAATGTTTTGACTTTTGTCAGCCAAGCTATTTTGTGTTTTGCTCAGCTGTCAAGCCTCATCTTTACACCAGGCTTTGTTGCTCATTTTTCATTGTTGACATTGTTGTCACGACCCAAACTCCTACAAGTACACACATGCACACACACCCAATAAAAGAACAGCCATTCTTTCTGGTTCATTTCATGGCATGATTTGTTCCACAAGTAGATTAATCAATTCAAGTCTCATTCCTTACTCATTTGGGATCATTAAATTCTTTAAAGATTTAGTTTTTTTTCCCCAACTCTAAAAAATGGAATATTTTTCACACAGATTTGTGTGTTGGAGAAACACCTGAGAGTACAGAGATGTTTATTGTCAGGATCTGTGCATTTTCTCAGCACATAAAATAAAATGATATTTATTGCTATTTTACAAAAAGGATAATGCCAAGAAACAAATACAGTAATACAGCAAAAATCAAGGCAAAGGCTGCAAGCACTTTTTATAAACTGGAAATATCTACAAAACATCAAATTTGCCATTGCTTTTTGTATGTTTTTTTTGTTTGTTTGTTTGTTTGTTTTTTAAACATACTGCTAACATAAAATGAGGCAGCAAAGTAGTTAGATCTGGATTAAATCTTAATTGAAGTTTGGTGATTTAATCTGCAGCCCCTCCAGTGTCAAAGTGTCCAGCAGGCAATTTACAAAGAGCTTTTTAACTGGGTCAGATGAATTTGCTCAACTGCAAAGTGTATGTTTCTGAAATTTCATAATTTGTAACTGGCAACATTGGGATGTTTGCTGTTTTCCACATTTGGATAATTTATGTCTCAGAGACAACAAAAACGGCATTGACATCCTGTTGAGAAATCCCATTATTCCTTCTTTCATGTTCTTTTCCTCGAAACCTCTGTGTCAACTGTTGTCAAACCAGTGCATCACCACCCTTTAATTGACTGTAGTATCTCTCACTGTATCTCTGAGAAGTTGTTGATCATATCCCCCAAGAATAGCATGAATATGGACAAATATCACAACAATGACCCAGTAAGGAACATGTAAGGGCTGCAACCACCTATGCCAACGCCTCTTTAAACTGCTGCCAACAAGAAGATGCTACAAAGCCTTTTGCATCCACACAAGCAGACTCAAAAATGGTTTTTCCTCCAGAGCATTTGCTGCTTAGCCTGGTAAAAAACAGCCCGTTGTTCAACCCTTCGCTTCCTACAGAGGGTCTGGACCCTCAGCTATTGAGAAACGATTGCTTGCTGGAGGCGTGGACTCTGTTGAAGTTTTAAATTTTATCCAATCACTAATGTTTGCCGTGACATATGTGATGCACCAGTTTGAAGCTATGAAGCATACCGGATCTTGCATGCGCTATAAACAACCATCCCCCACTGCGAAGAGAGAAGTGCTGAGCCAAACGAGATGACTGTTAATATTAATTCAATATTTGGAAGCGTGGCCAACACAAACTGAATGCCTTCATTCACTTCCTCTGCTATCATTGCTAAAACTACAGACAGACTACCATTCTGAAACAGCCCAGAAAATCGACATCATCGTTCACAACTGCTCCTTCTGTTCGTTGATTGGCCCAGTTGAAATTCTACCAGAGAAATCCATCTCAATGGGAGAAAGCCCAGACAATCAATCGGAATTGTGTAGGAAGGCAATGTCCAGGCTATTTGCTGATTTAAATCAGACCAAAATATGGACTGCCAAACGACAACCACTACAAAATTTTATAAATGAATGCTTAGCTGCACATCTATCCTTTTGGAGTTTTCTTTATTTCTCTCATTACCAACTCATTAATTGTTCATATTTATATTGGGAATAAAAACATGAAGTAATGTACATGCAAACCTGCTGAATGATCAAAGTTGCTCCGACAGTTGCGTGTAAGTCCAATTTTCTGATTATTTCACTTGCAGACACACACACACACACACACACACACACACACACACACACATACATACATACATATATATATATATATATATATATATATATATATATATATATATATATATATATATACATATATATATATATATATATATATATATATATATATATATATATATATATATAGAGAGAGAGAGAGAGAGAGAGAGAGAGAGAGTCAAAAAAGGGGATATCCTTTGGTTGCATCAGAATTGGAATCAGCTTTATGGGGCAAGATTGTGTGCATAAACAAGGTATAACAACAAGGCTTTGTTTTTTTCAGGCACTCACAGTGTACAGACATAAAGCATACCTATATAAACTTTAAAGGAAGCATATATATATATATATATATATATATATATATATATATATATATATATATATATATATATATATATATATATATATATATATATGTCAGGTGACAACCAAGATAATAACATAACAACACTGTAAAATCTACATCCATCATCCCAATACACAAGTTCTCTATAACAGGTCACCATAGGCAACCCTTGTACTTCATAGACAAAATGGAACTTGTTTCATAAATTAGGTTTTTACTATACATTTAGACTTAGGCAACATAAAAGGTACTTTTAGATGCACCAATACGTGCCAAGATAAGAAACAATGTCACAGAAGCCAGAGAATCTAAATGAGAGCATGTCAAAAAAGCACTTTATGTATTTAGAAAAAAAATGCTCCAGTTGAATGCGTCAGTGATGGTGTATATGAGTAAAACCTTTTTTAGTATGATAAGGAACTGCAAAGCAATACAAACATCAAAACTACAATTCAAAGCAATTCATTGAAAATATATATAACATAGATCCAACATTTTTTTCTGCAGTGTCAAACAAGTTTCTGATATCAGTAATTAATTCCTGTACCACCACAATGACCTAAAAAGTCAAGTAATCCAATATTTAACAAAAGAAAAGGTAAAATGACTAAATAAATATTTAACAGGTGGCTTTATCTTATGCTATACTGCAGGAAAAACTGATAGTGATAAAAAACTAAACTTGAAAGACTGACATAGTAGGATTATTCGTTTTGCCAACTGCAGTCTAAAGCAGCCAAATGGCATTTTTCTGCTTCCTATCAGCGGAGCTTCTGTAAAAGGTCATGGCGTAGAAAGGTTCAAGCACTCAACATAATTTATGGTTTTAGAAATAAAGCATCTGTCTGTAATCTCTGACCCCCCCTTTGTTTCTCAAACAGAGCAAACACGCAGGCCAAAACCTCTGCACGTCCTTCTCGCTCACATGTGGGCTTGTGTTTATTGATAGCAGCAGTTTCATCAGATCCCACTTAAAACAATGCCGTGGGATTTAGTGTACGGTGGGATTTTGTAGTATAGGCAACATACAAAACGAAAAACCAGAGCAGGGGGTGCGTTTTTCATAAGTTTGTGTCAGGTATTGAGTCAGTCTTTCAGCTTTAAAGTAAACTTAAAGTTAGGGGGCATGAACAAGGACCTTTCTAAACGACACCGAGCTCTGGATGTCACTCTTAAACGACAACAGCAGCGGGTATTGGAGCATCGATTACCTATCGTTCTCTGGTGACTCACCTCTCTGCTGGGTATGGCAGCATTGCCATAGCAACGCATCGATAAGCACCAGTAGGGAAAGAAGTAGTGCTCGATCCATCTCGCTCTGTGTGGTTTGATGCCCTGCTGCGCGCTGCGGAGTGCGCGCCGTCCTCTCCGGCGCTTCGGTGTTGAATGACAGAGAGAAGTTTCACACAAGTTGAGCCAAACTTTTCCTGTAGGCCTCCTCCTTTTTTTCTCTCCTCCTTCTCCCTCCTCCTTTAAAAATAGTGCAGCGAGATGGATAGACATAAAAACTTCTCAAGGTGATATGGGCACTAAAACACGGCATCTAAAAGGGTCCTAAAATGTACATCAGTGCTTTTGCCGAAACAGAGTTTGGAGATAAAAGCCGCAGTGCTACAAAGCAAATGTAATATTACATCAACCCAGTTCTGGTTAACACAAACAGAGCAAATAATGGGGGAAAAAAAGAGTAGAGTAGATGTGGAAAAGATGTGTTTGTGCACAGAAATACTTTGAAACATGGGATAAGTTTTTATTCAGCTTAGTCCTCTAAGCTACATACACTACTGTTCTATGGCTCCTCCTGCTGCCCTGCACAACTCACCACACTGGGGCAAAACACAGACACACACTAAAGCACATCTGGATGCTGTTGCAAAATGTAAACTGAAGGAAAACAAACAGTCTAGTTGTGCATACTTTTATACAGTATAATTTATACCAACAGATGCAGCTCAAAATAGATCAATTTAAAGAACTTGTCTTGAACAAAAGGCACTAATAACTAGGATGTCCTTATGTTGCAAAACAACGTAAAAGTTTATAAAAATCAATAAACAAATATCTATTGATGTGGACAGTCTGCATCAGAGGCACAACAGTTATGCTGTCTACTAGAAGGGATTGAGAAGATCAATTTCTGTATTTCTGGTGCGAGCGTAGGTTCTTCAGCATTTGAAGCAAGATGTTCCACCATCCACAAGTAAGTAGTTGAAAGTCCAGTTTATTCTGCAGTCATCAGAACCAGTCACTTAAAAATCCTGAAGAATCTGATAAAGATGATTGGCTCTATTGTGGGGGTTCTGGAGGTGATTAAACACAGAAAGATGGTTCACAAAAACGTTAGCCATAATGGAAAACACTTTCCATTCACTTTACATCAGTAATCTGACAACAGTGTGTTCCGTGAGAAGTTTCTGTTAGATCCTTTCTGCCCAGAGCTAAGAAGCACACTAATTTTATGTTTCCAATTAGCAAGACTTTCCTGTTGTCTTTCAAACATGTTGCACCCAGTACTTCTTCAAGTTTTCAGAAGGCCTTGAAAAGTTTTAGATTTTAGGTGGGTATCTCAGTCCTGGCCCCTAACCTGACCGTGACAGTGTCAGTATAGTGTTTTGAGATTACCAAAATTACAGGGGCACAGGTGATGCCAGTTAAAGTGATTTAATGACAATAACATAAACTAACTAATAAAGGTCCAAAGAGTCCAACCATCAACTCAAATCTAACAACAAACAGTCAAGTAGACCACATGGCAGAGTACTAAATGAATGAAGCAAAGAGCTACAAGCAGAGGGCAATTACTCAGACTGAAAACAGGTGGAACTAATTACTGCTGAGATTGACACTCAAACAACTGAGGAATTTCATGTGGGGCTTTGTTAAAAGAAACTAGCACAGAGAAACAATAAAACTACACAATAACTAAACAGAATCTAATTCAACAAAAGCATAACTCAAAATAGCAAACCAAAATGTGACCAACACAGTAAGAAACCAAACTAATTTAAAAGTAAACACATATGTGTGTGTGTGTGTGCCTATAGTTCCCTGGGTGGGGTGGGTGGCTCTTCATCTCAAGCTCAGGTCTTCTATCGGATGTAGTGCTTAGTAGCCTTTTGAATGTCTGAAGGTTAAAGGTCCAAAATTAGTAGCTGAGCAAAATAAACGATTAAAAAAAAAAAAAAAAGCTCAATCTTAAAAAATATAAACTAATCCATCATAATGGATTTATTTTTGTATTTGGCTTTTTAGCAACAAAATGTAGAAAATAGTAATGTCATGAAACTTTTGCAGAAGTTTGTATATACTAAAACATAAAATTTTGATTGACTGTTTTCAGGAACATATGAATCTGAATAAATAAATTAGCTGCAAAGACTTTCTTCCATCAACTGCCTCTTTGAGTGTAAACATACCTGCTGTGAAGGCCATTAAAGCTGTTTAGTCCTTCACTGCTGAAAGCACAGGCATATTATAAAGTTACAGCTCAACAACCTGTCAGTCACTGTGTGTGAATCCAAAATTTGAAAACTTTTGGGCCCACATTGTGTGCAGCTGTGTGTGTGTTTGGCTGTACATATTTCTTCAAATGCGAGTGGGGCTATAACTCAGACCTCACAAGACACATAGGTAGAGTGTGTTGAAGCCAAGGCTGAAGATGGGGTCTCCTCAATGGGGTCGAATCTCTAGGCAGCCATGGAGTGTTGTGTGGTCTTTGTGGGGACGAGCGACATCAAGATTACACTTGGATCAGACAACACGGTAAGTTGCAATGAGGGACAATTACTTTCTCAGCTAGGAATAGTTTGTTTTATTTGTTCACAATCATGTTTATTGCATTATATATATATATATATATATATATATATATATATATATATATATATATATATATATATATATATATATATATATATATGTACATATAGTTGAAACCACTAAATAAAAGACCTTTTTTTTTCCCTCACAAACTTCTCTTGTTTTAGGATGATTAGAATTACCAAAATGATTTCTGTTTGCTAAATGCCAGAAAGCTTAGCGAGAATATTTTTTTAGAGATTTTTTTTTGTGACTTTCCTCGAAATCAAAAGTTTGCATACATTTGGACAGTATCAGGGATAATTGTCTCTTAAACTGTATGACTTGGGTTAAAACTTTCTGGTGTCCTTCCACAAACCTCTGTGGAGGAATCAACACATTTGAGTTAATTAGAGGCACACCAGTGGATGTGTTTTAAAGCCAGACCTGGAACACACTGCTTTCTTGTTTAACATGATTGGAAAGTCAAAAGAAATCAGCCAAAATATCAGGGAGAGAATTGTGGAGCTGCACTGGTCTGGTTCATCCTTGGGAACAATTTCCAGATGCTTGAAGGTGCTGCATTCATCTGTTTAAACAATTTTATGACATATAGACATGATGGGAATGTCCAACCATCATACTGTCAAGGAAAGAGACGGGTTCTGTATTCCAGAGATGAACATATTTTGTTCCAAAATGTGCAGCTCGACCTCAGAACAAAAGCCAAAGATCTTGTGAAGATGCTGCTGAAGCTGGTAAGGCAGTGTCATTATTCACAGTGAAGCATGCCCTGTATGACATGGGCTGAAAGGCCACTCAGTGAGGAAGAAGCCTTTACTTCAAAAGAAACATAAAAAGCCAGATTGCAGTTTGAAAATGCACACAGGGACAAAGACTTACATTTCTGGAGAAAATGGTCCTGTGGTCTGATGAACTGTTTGGCTATAATGACCAAAGTTACATTTGGAGGGAAATGGGGATGCTTTTACTATACTAACTGTGAAGTATGGGGGTGGCAGCATGATGTTATGGGCCTGTTTCCCTGTAGGAGGAACTGGTGCACTTTATAAAACAGATGGCATCATGAGGAAAAAACATTATGAAGAAATATTGAAGCAAAATCTAAAGACATCAGACAGGAAGTTAAAGCTTGAGTGCAGATTGGTCTTCCAAATGGACAATAACCCTGAGCAACCAGCTAAAGTGGTTCCAAAGTGGCTTAAGGACAACAAAGTCAATGTTTTGCCATGGCCATCACAAAGCCCTGATCTCAAGCCTATGGAGAATTTGTGGGTAGATCTGAAAAGGTGTGTGAAAGTAAGGTGGCCTACAAACCTGACTCAGTTCCACCAGTTCTGTCAGGAGGAAAGGGCCAGAACTCCAGCAAACTATGGTGAGAAGTTTGTGGAAGGAAACCCAAAAGTTTTGACTGAAGTCATACAGTTTAAAAGACAATTATTCCTGAGGGGGTGTCGCATGACATAGAGGGTAGAGCAGGCGCCCCATATGCAGAGTCTATAGTCCTCGTTGCAGTTGTCCCGAGGTCAACTCCCAATCTCAGAACCTTTGCCGCATGTCTTCTCTTCCCTTCTCTGCCCCTTTCCTGTCAACCTACTGTCCAAAAAAATGGAAAAAAGTCCACAAGCACCCAAAAACAAACATTGAAAAAATGAAAAAGACAATTATACCTCATACGGACCAAATGTATGGAAACTTTTGATATTGAAGAAAGTTACAAAAAAGATCTCTAAAAAATGTTCTTGCTGTTTTCTTGCATTTAGCAAATAGTTAAAATTACCAAAATTATTTCTATCCTGAAAAAAGAGAAGTTTGGGCTGATTTAACTTCAGACATTGAGTAAAAAATATGTATGCCTTTTTAATCAGTATATGTAAACTTTTGGTTTCAACTTTATATACATGATGCAAATATGGATAATTTTACTCAGCAAAGTTTGAGGGATTCGTGAATTTTCTGCATACTTCTGAACTTAACCATAGTGTAGGAATGTGGCTTACTATTATATGATCAGTTGAATGATGCTCATGTAGGAACTCACTGAAAAGGTTTTCCTGGGCAGGCTTTTTGAAGAAGATGAAGAAATGATGGTTCTAACACACAACGATGAATTGAATCAAACCTACACTGGGGGTGAAAGACTGCCCCTTAAAAGTATCAAAAGCAAAAATAATTACCAAAGTGATGACACCACAGGAAACCAATCATCCACAGGGAAAAACGGACTGGTTTTCACACATGAAGATGACAAAACATTGAAGGATACCTGCAAAATTTCAAGATCTACCGCTAATGCCAGACTGGAGTGTCCAGTGTTTAAAGAAACTGTAGCAGCAGTCCTCTCCACATCGAGCACCATAACTTCAGCAGATTCCCATTCAATTAAAAACACGAGAGGCTGTGACAAGGAAAAGCAATTGTCTGAGATGCAAGGTAACAATCGGGAGAAGAACCTCAGTTTAAACCAGAATCCAGAGAAAAGGAGTAATTTCTGCACGATACATGGGCCTTCTAGAGGGAGACTCTCTGGAGATAGAAATAAGGAAAATGAAGAGGAAAAAATGGCAAGTCCTCATAATCTATTAACCTCACTTCAAAAACAGCATTCCACCACAAGCCTGACTTCTCCAGTTCAGAGCCTCAGCACTGATGCCACAGCTCTGAATTCCCATCCCACCATTACGGCCTGGGAGGCGAGCTGGAATGTCACAAATGCCATACAGGTATGCTGAAGCAGTTTGCATTGTCACAGTGATTTTCTTTTCTCTCACACAGAGCTTGTTAGTTTATGATAGATCTCTCAAAATAAAATACCAACTTAAAGAAAAAAAATCTTAATCCTTAAGAAATTTCCTTTGTTTTCATACATCAATATTTCTCCAAGAAAATATATAATTTTTAACTTCAAATTTAGTCAACATTATAATTGCAAATGTGTTAGTAGCACAGGTCTAATTCATCACTGATTTGGTCAGAAGGCAGTTCTGGCTTTGACTTGTCCAGTATAACCACTTCTATACTATAAATAACGTGAAATTTTCCCTTCTTCTGTTGAGTGTCCGTACGCTTCTGTTGAGAGATGCTGTTTGTGAGAACAAAAAGGGACCTTATGTAAGGTCCCAGTTCCAGCTGAAGAAAAAACATTCACAGAGCATGATGCTGCCACCACCATGCATCAGTATGGGTGTGGTGTTTAATTCGTGACTATATCACATTTACTAGGATGCTTTTGGGAGACCTTAAATGTGTTTTGGGGAAATTTAGCTGGACTTGGTGTTTTTCCTTCAGAAGAAAAGTTTTCTGCATTGCCACTCCACGCCATTAATTTAAATTAATGTTAGAAGGATGTCCAGTTTTTGGTAGCATCACTTGTGCAGCATATTTCCTCCCCTTGATGATAACTATCTTCATCGTAGAACACTGAAAACCATCGCTATCTTCACTGTATTCCTCAGTATGTCTAATGCCTTGAAAATTCTTTTGTACCCTTCTCCTGACTGACACCCTTCAATAATCCTTCTGATGCTGTAAATAAGATAATGTCAGGAAACACCTGCAAAAACAGCTTAGCTTTATTTGGGATTAATCAAAGGAACTTTAAATAAGTGCAGCTGTGCAATGACCCCAATGTTAACATTGGACCTTAACAAGGTCAGTGACCTTAATGACATCTAATTTCTTAAATCTTTCAGAGTTATCCATTTGTACAGCATTTCCCTTCTTTTTCCTTTTATTTTTGAGTTATTTATTTCAAACTAGTGCGATTTTAAAGTCTAAACTGCAACTTTTAGGAGTTTTAATGTTTCCCTTCTGATTACTACATGACACATCAGTCCTCTTTTTTCTTGGCAACCTTTCTTCAGCCCTTTCTCTAAAAGACAAATACAAAATGTAAATGCAAAATGTAAATGCCAAATGCTGCGGGTGTTAAGCTGCTCACTGCATTAAAAAAGCATCAAGCATTTTGCATACCATTTAATTTGCTCTTATTGTGTTTTTTTTTTTTTTTTTTTTTTTTTTTTTTTTTTTTTTTTACATTACCAGATAGTGCTTTGTAGTCTCTCAGGCTGTTTGTCAGACGTGCTCTCGTCTTCATTATCAAATTAAGTGTGAATCAAATCATTAAAAAAAAAAAAAAAAAACTCCTGGCCACAGTGTGTCTGCATTGCAGTAAAGCTAATAGCTCATTATGCTGCAAATGCTGGGTTGTATTCAACCACTGCACTCATGTAAATGTACTCTTTCAATGAATGGCTCTAGTGTAATTGAACAGTGTCACCGGGTCCGTTGAGAATCCATTATGACATTAGGGCATCAATATCCAGCTGTACAAACACTCAAAAAACACACAATGCTGACGATGTACATCTCTTTAGGAGCTGGAGGAATTTGCATTCAGTATTTGTGTTTTTAATGAAAAAATGAATTTTAATCACTTTTAATATAGTTATCATCTAAATCATGTTCCAGCAAATGATAGTTAGTGGATAGACAAGTATGGTATGCACATGGTTTGTTAATACAGTATACTTATCTCAGTGCCAGAATTTTTTTCTGTTTTCCCTACTGGCCAGGTTTCTGTGCCAGGTAAGGCAAAGCTACACAGTCTCAAAGGAAAAAAAATGATGGCTTGATGTACCATTCCGTATTACCTCTTTGAGCTGCCTATTGAAACTAATGGGCTACACCTAATTCTTGCAGCTATGTAATGGTATAAAAATACAGTAAATGATCCATGCTTCACATTATTCATTTGGGTTTTTTTTTTTTCAAGGCTGTTGTGTTTTTTTGCTAAGTTTAAATTATTAATAAATTATTAAATTATTAATTATTATTTAAATTTTCATGTATTCTGTCACGATAAATAAAATTATTTGCAGATGCTGTTCTTTGACAAAAACGTCTCCAGAGACGGGGAAAAACAGCACCATTTTATCTTCTATCAAGGTTTAAAAAAAAAAAAAGTATTTTCCTTTGATTTTTTTTTTTTTTTTTTTTTTTTTAATACCCTTATAAATGAAAATCTGCCAGCTTAATAAAGTTTTTATGAAAAGGGCAATTTTGCTGCCAAAAATGTATAGAAAAGCTGACTGCATCTCTCACTGCTCTCTGGGAGGAAATATTTTGAAACTCAGTTTGATTTCCAAACCGAGTTAGTGAGGGAGCACTAGTATGTGTGTGTCTTTGAGAGGTTTTTTGTTTTATTTGTTTATATCTCAGAGAGAAAGACTGAAATTAATTTAATAGTCAGTGATTGGAAATTCTTTCTATTTAGGAGAGACATTTTAAATTGCTTTGAAAATTCAGGAACTGAGCTGATTTTGATTATTTAATCCAAACGCACAGTGGAAGGATATATGATCCTGTTTTTGCTTTGGAAACTGTTCTGTTTTCCTTCCTTTATTCTTGTGGCTCTTATGGTTTGAACTATATTTATAAGAAATATTTTACTGGTTTGGTTGTTGAATGTTGGAAAAGATTTTGAAAACCTGCTCTCTATGGAGTGTCTCTCAAAAATATTCCTACCTCTTAAACATTTCATATTTTGTCATGTCACAACTACAGACTTCAATGCATTTTCTTGAGATTTTACATCATACACCAGCGCAAAAAGCACATAATTGTGAAGTAGAAGGGAAGGAATATTTTATTCATAAAAGTCTTGGGGGAACTCCCTTGCAGTTAGAGCTAAATGTCTATATACACACTAGCTGTGTTTCCATTACAAAGGTATACAAATTTCTGTCGATTTTCTGTCAAAAAAACAAAATTTCACAATTGCGGTGTTTCCATTAAATATAGAATTAAAATCACAAGTGAATAAGCTTGTTCCCGCGATAAGTCATTAAAAATCACGCTGCGCCATGATCCCCCAACTACTTCCTGTTGTCATCTTCTTCATGGTTTGCTCCGGTGGCAACATTTGGTTGTTGATCATGTCACTTGTGTGATGCGAAAAAAGTGTTTCCACTGCAGTTTTGTGAAATAAACCAATATCAATTGGCACCAAAACTTTTTCTCAAAATATATATTTTTTAATTTTTTTTTTTTTTTTTTAAATGGAGTGTTTCCATTAAGCAAATTTATTTTCGTTATTTCAATTTGTGCAGTTTCAAGGTTAATGGAAATGCAGCTATGTCTTTACCAGTTATGCACAACTAGAGACTTGAGCCATTCTTATTTGCAAAACAGCCATCAGATATGATGGAGGGCGTCTGTGAAAATCAATTTTCAAGTCTTGTATGGATTCACAACTGTATTTAGGTCTTGACTTTGACTGATGTATTCAAACACATGAATGTCATTTGGCCTTAACTGTGTCAATGTAGCTCTCTGGTTGTTTTTTTAGAGTTGTTGTCTTGCTTGCTCGGTCTAAAGTTTTTTGCTGCTTCTGAAAGAATTTCTTTAAGGAACTTCCTGTAGTTTAATCTATCTTCACATCAACCATGAAAAGCTTCTTCCCTGCTAAAGAAAGGCATCCGACAGCATGACTGTGCCACAAACAGAGGTTGATGTGCAGTTTTCCACTACATATAGAGTTCAGCCTGTTGTCCTGTTGAGAGCAACACCTAAGCTGTGGATTCTTTCAGATGCTCCAGGATTATCATGGGCCTTTAGTTGCTTCTCAGATTAATGCTGACCTAGATTTGCAGTTGTACTATACTCTTTCCATTTTTAGATGATGGATTGAACAGTTCTCCTTGAGTTGTTCAAGGTGTGGGACATTGTTTCATAACCTAACACTGTTTTAAACTCTCCTGTCTGCTGTGTTACTAGGTTTCCGTGGTGCTGTTTCTTCACAGAACAGAATAAATTACACACAAGTGGACTATATTTTCTAATTTGTTGACTTCTGAGGGCAAATGCACTAGATTTTTATTTAGGGTTTTAAAGCAACAGGGGCTGAATGCAAATGTACACTCCACAATTTTTCCAATTTTCATTTATAAAAGAAATTACAAACACATCTGTTTCCTTCCACTTCACAAGCACGTGCTATTTGTGTTTGTCTATTAAATAAGATCCAAATAAACATCAGAGAATATGAGAAGTTCAAGGAGAATTGTTTTCCCATGGCTCTAAAAATAAGTTTGTTTGTTTTTTTCTGTAAAAAATGTCTCAAATGATTAAGTGTAATTTTCACCACTAAATATAATCAGAGTAGGAGTTCAGCCTGCAAAATTTTGTCACTTAATATTTTCATTAACCTTTTGGTTAGTAACATGGGAGCTGAATAGCAAAAAAAGGTTGTGGTGGCAACATTTTTATCATATTTAAAAAATGATCCTCACTTTCCAACAGTGACTAGGAAACTAAGCCCGTCTCTCGTGACAGAAGTTCCTCCTCTCTTGTATTGACTCTGGAATAATAACACACTTTGATAAAACTCGGATATGGGAATTTCACTGTAATTTTAAAAAATGGCACTTTCTGTTATTTAAATGTCAAACCTGTCTGGTTCTGCTCAAATCAGCTCCACCTAATCCCCTCATGATAGTGAAAAGACATTTTCCTGTCACTTTTTTAAGCAAAAGACATGTGCTTGCATAAAATATTAGAAATAACCTGAAGGGTGAAGCATTAAGAATTCTTCACTGGGAAAGTCCAGCTGTACCAAAAGTGCAGACAAAATACCATAGCAGCTTTTTAAAGTGTAACACATATAAAGGAGAGTGTGTCCTTACAGAAAAAAATGATGTCTTCATTATGAGATTGGAGAGAGAAAAGATAATAATAATAATAAAAAAGATTTGTTTTCTCTCAAGCCAATCATGATTTTATTTCTTTCCTATATTGTGCTCCTTTGTGATTGGGAGCTGCTTCAGGTTGTGCACAGAGTAACCAATTAGCTGGCAAAAACACAGAGAGGAAAAGAAGTGCCGTGGAAGAGCAAAGGGAGATGAAATCAAATACTTGAGTGTCAGTTTTCTCTCAAACTGCTTTCATCCCCAGCCGCTCCATTTGAACATCAAAGCTCCATCAGCATATGCCTAACAGACAGCAGTTACCAAATAGAAACTTGAAAAGGGAGAATGTTCACTTGTCTGTTTATGTATCCACAGTGTGTGTTTGAGTCTGCGGTGTGTGATGTGCTTCCACGGATCTCTCAGTGAGCCTGTGTATCTTCATGTTCCAACATTCGAAACACAACAACTCCATCAAAGTAGCTTGTTGCCTCCTCTGATCTCTTATCATCCAACCTTGTGCTCTCTTACAGCGAGGCTTCACCTCTCCTTCCACCCTCTCTCTTGCCCGTGTCCCTCTGCTCCTTTAGTCCCCCACTGCTCCTCCCCAATACCCCCCAGAATCCCACTTTCACCTCCCATCCCTCTCCTCCGTCTTCCCTCTCTGGCAACCTCTTACATTTCTGTCTTGGTGACGGGCCAAAGCTCGACTCGCCTCTTCTTTCTGCTCCTGCTGGTCTCCTGCATCCTCAGACTCTCCAGGCGTCTTGCCAAAACTCTCCTCTCGCCTTCTCATCATCCAATCATGAACAGTTCTTTCATCTCTTTTCTCTTCCTTTCAAGCTCAGCTGTCCTTATCCCATGCTAGTTTGGATTTTTTATGATTTCATGGGTGCAATGTAAAAATGCTGAGACTTGTAAAGGTAATCATGCTACCTGAACTTTTTCATATTTTGTTATATTACATTGATAGACTATCATGCTTATTTGTATTTCTATGATAGATCAACCCTAAATAGTGCATTATTGTGAAGTGGAAGGAAAATGACACATGGTCTAAAAAGGCAGGGCAATAGAGTCTTCATCAGAGAAGCAGCAAATCAAAAGAAGATCCACTGATCAAGTGGAATAATCTGTCATGAACTCCCCAAATTGGGATTTAATTGAAAGGTCAGGAAAGTATTTAAGAACTTCCTTTAACTGAACAGAACAATGAAGACCGAGTGTCTGACCATTGTCCTGGAGAGCATGGTTGCTTGGATCAGACAACAGATTAGTCTTTTGAATTCTGTCATCAAACCAAACATTCCAGTTCTGTAATTTAAAGGCACATTTGTTCAATTTGATAAATTAATTTGCATTTTAGTTTACTCTTTGACTTGAATGGGAATATTTTACTTTATTAGCAAACTACAGATTAAATGACCAGGAAAAGCCATAAAAAGTGACATTCTATTCTATGCATTTGTACAGTTAAACAGAAAATATAAAAAGACAGGGTTAGAAAGAAGAAATGGTAGCACACAAAATCATTTAATTTCTCTCACTTATGGCTGCAGGAAATATTATTTTAAATACATTATTTTATTTTATTTTTTGAGGATGAATATTAAACCTTAATCACAATGATCCTAAACTTTTAGAGGAAGAAATTTCTTTGGTTTGGATTTTAAAATTAGCATATGTATATAATTTAAATTAAGGTGTGTGTTTTACACACCTGTCAAAGATTTGTTAACGATTACAGAATATTTTCTTTAATGAGAGAGATAAAAGTTATGAAAACTATGAAAAGAACATCATTTTAAATTTTAAAAAGGACAAAGAATACAGTGAGAAAAAGAAAAAAGGCCATCCAAATTTAACTATGAATCATGTTAAATATGCTTTGTTGGAATCTTTAAATCATGAAGACACTAAATGAAGAGTTTTTGAATTACCTTGCTACCACTTGCCCTATTCAATCTCAGAAATTAATTTTTAACTTCTTTTTTCTTCACTCTTTACTTCCTCAGGGTATATTTGTACTGGGTTTGCCCTTTGCTCTGATTCAGTCAGGTTATATGGGCTTGGTGGTGCTGATTCTATCAGCGTGGGTCTGCAACCACACAGGAAGGAGCTTGGTAGCCTGTTTGTACGAAGAGGAACACAGGTAACGTTATTAGTTTACATTTGTTGCCCTTTAGCTTCCAGCCATCAATTAGAGTAGTGGTTCTCATTTATTTTCTGTCATGCCCCCACCCAACCCCCACTCCCCTGAATTCCTGATAATAATTAATTGGCAGCAGCACTGTGCATTCAATCACCTGGTTATCAAAGTTGGTTAATAAAATGAGCTGCAACAACTAAAATGTTAAGCTGTTGCAGCTCATTTTATTGTTTTAAGTCTTAAAACAATGTCCAAGCTCAGTTTATTAACTTAATTTGTAACATTTAATCAAGACTGCTCAGTCTGATTCTCAAAAGAGAAAAAGTACGAAAGATTCACTGGGATGTGTATTTTAAAGGCCCCCGCCATACTTCATCCGAAACGGTGAAATCATTTCTCATTGACTTGGAGGCATGACAAATATGTCATGTATGTATATAAATATATTTTAAATATATGGCTTGCAACAATATTACTTATATTTTAGCTGATTAGAAGAGATGCAAAGGGCATAACAATCGGCATTCACTCTAAAACCGAGGGCTATGTGGGCTTCATCGTATTTCCTGTTTTTTTTCTTCTGGTTATTTGCTTTTTGGCTGAGTTGTTACACTTTTAAAAGTTCTCATTGTGCGTACATGAGTTGAGAAAACAGTATGGCTTTTATACTTGACGCTTACGTTAGTGCAGTATTCTCCAAAAATAAGCGCTGAAAAATATGGAGGTGCACAAGAGGGACCGATAGATGTCGGGACTGGCGTGTGCATCCTCAATGCATAAAATATAAACCTAGCCAGCCTCTGCCATTTTTCTTTTGGCTGTCACAAACCCCTCTGTCCTTTCTCAGCTCTGTACATTTGTGTGCCCTGAGTAGACTGCTACTTCTACTGGGTTGAACAGGCTGCTTGTTGATTAGTTTAAGCACTGCTTCCACCTAGTGACTGGAGGCTTGTTTATCGTTCAAGCAAGTATACAAGACATGAATACTAAAGTTGTCATGCCTCACTATTTGAGGAGTACTGAATTAGAGAAACTGTTTGGTTCCAAACTTTGACTCTGTTGATCTGACTCTTTTAAACTGCAATTTTTTTGAAAACAAAAGCCTACTAGAATAAGTTTAAGATTTTAATTATAGTCACTCTACTTTCAGAGATTAGCACTACAAAATACAGTTCCAGCATGACTATATGTTAAGTTTGAGATCGCATTGCTTTATTACACAGTATATCACAGTGATGATGTGTTTCTGCATTTTAGTGAAGAATCTAGATCTGTATCTAAGATCAGAGTCCGACACAGCTACCAAGATATCATGGATGCCTGCTGTAAAGGACTATGGCCAAGCTGGTCAGTAGCTGGAGGATGGCTGATCAATATAGCCCAGGTAAATTGCAAGGTTCTATCAACAAATACATAATTTCTTTACTCTTCATACTCTTCACAAGTATGCGAATAGGAAAGAAATGTATTTGAAACAAGTTAACTTCTGTAAATCAACATCATATAACATTAACTTTGAGACCTCTGAAAGCTTCTGGTTCAGATCCTTTCTCTCTTTCAGACAACAGTGCATTTATGTCAACAACTCCACCTCCTCACTGGCACCTCTGCTTCATGATGGTCCCTATCGCTCTGTGTTTGGTCCTTTCCTTTTTATCCTCCATATTTTTCAAACGGACCACATCATTTGTCACAGCAGACTTCACTTCTATTGATATATTGATAACATCCATGTTTATTTTGTCAGCCAAATACAAACCCCCCACAACTCACTCTATATTTACCATCTGCCTTACAAAAATAACATTCCACATACAAACCAATTTGTTCCAACTTAACAACAGCAGATATTAACAACTGACCATTTTCACAGCTGGCTTTTTCGGTCTATAAAACATTGCTTGCTTTGACCCGTCACCCTCCTTCTTCACCTTTGAAACTTCCATTCACACATTTATCATTTCTGATTCAATTATTGTGACAGGATCATCTGTGTTTCATTCTCCAAACTCCACAACAAACTCCAGTACATCAAGAACTCAGCAGTACATCTTCTCACTCACTCCCACGCCAGAGATTATATCCCCCCTGTTCTTAAGAACCTTCACTGACTTCTCTTCCCTCAACCCTTTCAGTCTAAAGCCCTGTAGCCTGTATTTGTTTTTAAAGTGTCTTTGTGTATCACATAAAGCATTTTATAAATAAATTGTATTTGTTGTATTAGAAATAACTTGCGTTAGTCTTAAGACTTGCAAAAAGAGACTATATAAGACATGAATGATAACCCTTTTGCTTTCCCTCAACATGCAGTAACTGTACACAGGTAAAATCTGTGTTTTTAGGTAATTGAACTGCTGATGACCTGCACCCTGTATCTGCTTGTTTCCACCACTCTGCTGTGTGACAGTCTGTCAGCAGTGGCTCTTCCCAGATCAGCGTGTTCTCTGATGTCACTGATGGTCCTTCTGCCCTGCTTGCTGCTAACTGATCTCAGACCAGTCTCCATGCTTAGTCTGCTCTGCTCCCTGGCTCACATACTGATAAGGTGATGGAAGTAAAGTGGAGACATATTTTACTTTTCCCACAGAACAGTGAAAAGTAAAAAGTGATCCACACACATGTAAGGCTAATGCATCATTTTTAAAGATGTGAGGTGGACAGTCTAATATGCTCTTATTCTCACTCCTGCAATCTTGTTGCAGCTGCTGCTGGGTCGGCGCTTTTCTCACCTGCTACTGACTACTCTTGCTGTTTGGTTGATTTATTTCTAATGCCTTTTTGAGCTTGTTTTGAGCCAAGAAGTGCGGAGATGGGGGTAGATATTGTCTGCTTCAGGAGTTCTGAGAGCTGTCTGGTCTGTTTTTTGCTTTTTAATCTTGTGGACAGGCACATTACATCTTAGTTCAAGCTATGGTAATTCAAGACTTTTTTTAATCTATTCAATCCACTCTGCTGCACTATTTGATTAATTAACTAGCAGGAGCAGAGGAAAAAAAATTGGCGAAAGCATGCAACTATATCCCAATATGACTAAAGTGGTGCTCGAAAGGTTACTCTATCCATTTTTTTGAATAATTTTGATCAAACAGATTAAAAAAAACCAAATAGTAGACAGAAGGTTATTGAGAAATCTTTCTAATATTGAACCGAAAATAAGGCTGAAGGCAGTTTGTTGCAAGAATCCTCCTGTAATAAAAGGGTGTGTATGAAAGACTCTAATGCAGGTATGCAGACAGGAAATTGAGATGCAATAGGGTATGGTTAAAAAAAAAAAACTAGGCAAAAATAGGCAGCAAGATATTTAAAAACAAAAGTAGCTCAAAGGGGATGAATGGAAACATAATGTCAACAGCAGGATTTGACAAGTAGCAAGCAAGGATTAGTACTGACAACAACAATTGGTGAAGGAATGATGTGGAGACCTGGAAACCAAGCTGACTAAGGGAATCTCATGGTCAGGAATGTCAAGCTAAATCAGTTTCAAATACACAGACAACTCAAACAACAACCAAACTGGAATTCCTGGAATTGAAAAGCCAAAAAAAAAAAAAAAAAAAAAAAAAAAAAAAAAAAAAAAAAAAAAAAAAAAAAATCTTCAACAACACACCACATATCTGTGAAACGTAGCAGTGTTAGCACCATAGTTTGAAGCATTTTTTATTTTTTATTTTTTTTTATTTATTTATTTATTTATTTTTTTATTTTATTATTTTTTTTAATTTATTTTTTTATTATTATTTTTTTTATTTACTTTTTTTTTTTTTTAATAAGCCTGAGTAAAAGGCATCGTGATTTAATCGTTAAATAAATTACTCCAAAAATTTCTGAATTACATTTTTTAAAATAATTTGAGGAAGGTGGGTTACGCACCAATACAGAAACCTGAAGTAGGCAAAGGTGATATGGAAGTGACCTATAAACATTTCAAGGATTAAACTTTCCAGCACCACTCTCAAGTGCGTTTTTTTTCTGTGTTCCAGAATAGAAAAAAAATCAACTGTTCCAAACAAAAAAAAAATAATAATAATTTTTACGATGATTTAAGAAGATTGTGCCTTTGTTTTATCTTTTGTGTCTTTGTCAGTCTGTTAGTCATATTGTACTGTCTGAGTTGTGCCAGCAACTGGTCCTGGTCCTCCCTCTCTGTGTCGGTGGACCCAGAAGACTTCATTGTCTCGGTAGGTGTCATCATCTTCTCCTACACCTCGCAGATCTTTCTCCCTCCGCTAGAGGGCAGCATGGAGGATAGAGGGCAGTTTGACACCATGCTGGGGTGGACCCATGGAGTTGCCTGCATCATGAAAACTACTTTTTCGTTACTGGTAAGGTGTGACTGGATGGCTCAGACTTAATGCCTTCTATTGTATTCATTCACAATTTCTGTTGGCTTCTGACAAAGAGACAGGGTATAGACAGAGTTTTCAAAAGCATGTCCACATTTGGCTCTTTCTGACAGCATGTGTGAGCCTTATGGGACAGAAAAGAGGACACACTGGTTTAGACAAATTTTTTTCAAATGTTTCTTACCTGCAGGCGGTGTTGACTTGGGGACCAAAGACCAGTGAAGTCATCACTGACAACCTGCCCCCTAACCTTCGGCCTGTTGTCAATCTGTGTCTCCTAGCGAAAGCTCTTCTTTCCTACCCTCTGCCCTTCTATTCTGCTGCTGAAATTCTTCAAACATGTTTGCTTAGAGGTGAGACAGACAGATAGTTATCTTATACCCAAATTACTTTTCTCTGCAATTATTTTTGTCATACAGGAAATATTCCATTTGAAAAAAATGATTAAGGTTTATTTTAAGGTTCAACATCTCACCGTAAGGATGAACATTACATCTGGGTTTTAAGTCAACCTAAATGATATACAGATCATAGCAATGGGTTAATCCCTCCCACTTATTTTGCTCCCACACATTGACAGTTTATCCCTAAATTCTCTTTTGTACCTTTAAACTAACCATTTAATTACCATGTAGTAAACATTTACAAAGTTATTTATTTGTCTTGGTAGTTAGATAGTTTTGATGAATTCTTGAGATTAATAATCATAAAAATTCTGAAACTGCACATTCAATTTGATTTTAATGTATATTATTTTCTTTTAATTTTATATTATACCTTGTCTTCTCAGATTGTGATTTGGACCAATGTTTGGATCAGTTAATTCTTATTAAATATTAGAGATTATGATCTCTGATCAAAGCAAAATAACTCTGAGCAACCAGTATCTAAGCAATTTATTGAGGTCACTTCATATTTCCTTACAGTTGACTTGAATAGACTGTAGAAAATTACTCTAAATTTTTGATTGTCAAAGCAGATACAAAATGTCTAAAAAAGTTCACTAAACTGCAAAAATATAGAATGGCAAAGGGCCGAGACAACAAAATCTAGCCAGTCATGTAACTTTTGGTTAATTTTCACATCTCATAAAAACAGATATTTAACTTTAGGTTAATTCTTTGGTGCATCTCAAGAAGGCTTTGAGGTTTTTCCCCCACCGATTTAGACACAAGGCTAACCTGTTCTTCTACTCATAATGGTATTTGCAACAGCCTTGTGGCAGGTTGGAGGCATTGCTACCCTCAGACAGTTTTAAAAAACTGTATGCTGTTCTCCTGTTCAAATTGCAAACTCTACACTGTGACTTTTGTATTAATTCAATTTATTTGCCACTTCACAAACCCCTAGTCAGTCACAGCAGATGGCTGTTCACACTGAGCCAGGTTCATTTGGAGATTTCATCCTGTTAAAGGGGAGTTCTTCTCTCTGCCTTTGCTACAGGCATGCTCAGTTTGAGGGATTGCAGCAAAGTTAACAACTCAATGTAATCTGCTGGTTATCTTAGATAGAAAACTTTTTACCAGTTTGAATAATAAACTCAACTTGACTTGATTGTTTAATAGCGAGGCTTGAACTGACATGTATGTCATCGAATTTAAATCTGTTTGTATAATTGGATTGAACTGACTATATATTCCTGCATACGAATTGGATGTTTGGAAAACATAGAGTCGTTGCTAAGGAAACTATAAGCAAAAGTTCCTTGCATGGTCAACACAGCTTGCTACCAGCAACAGCACTGCATCTCTTTCCAACCTTTCTCCTTCGATCTCTCTCCAGATGCTCCCCTCTCATCTTCTTCCAAGCAGAGAAGTCAAGGAGTCTCTTGTCCAGCTCTGTTGGTTCGTGGCGCCTTGTTGGTTTCGTCGTACTTACTGTCCCTGCTAGTGCCCAGGTTTTCCCTGCTAATGGGCCTGACAGGGAGTGTGACTGGAGCAGCGATGACACTCATACTCCCATGTCTGTTTCATCTCAAACTACAGTGGGGACGACTTACTGTGCAGGACCGGCTGATAGATGTGGCAATACTGAGTCTGGGTCTTATATGTAGTGTTGCTGGTGTGATTTGTTCTGTGAAAAGAATGTGGGAGGATCTTTAAAAAGTTCAACTAAATTAAGTTACAAAATAAAATTAACTGGTAATTGTGCTTATTCATTTCTTTTACCATATTTCTATTTCTTAATGGAATGTGTTTGCTTCTTTCTTTCTCTAGAGGTCAAACTTGTTCAAACCCTTCAAAGGAATCTAATGCATTCAGAAGGGAGTTTTAAAAGGACCCTGGACTGAAATGGAAGATTTCTAATAAAAAATGGCAAGTGCTGCTGTAATGTAGATAGAAAAGGAGATTTTTACACTGTTTAACCTCCCAAGAATAGTTATATAATGTAAATAAGTGAAAATATGGTGTTTATATTACACTATACATTATACTAATAATTGAGTCGCTCAAAAGATTAAGCATGTGCTTCATGTTGAACCTTGGTATGGACTATGGCAAATTACATGACTGGAAAGAGAATGGATATGAAAATATCTTATATTTACAGTATAAATAACTTTTAATGCCTACAAACACAAAAATATAATTTCTAACAGAGTTGGTACCTGTCAGTGTTAACTGTTTCTTTATGTATTAAAATTACCATAACATTTCTGCAAATTAGATCGAGTCTTTTCTCAAATGGCAACATCCTCACAGAAGAACAAAAGATTGTTCCACTGCTTGAACAAAACACTTTTAGCTTAAGGTTACTGCAGCTGGTGAGGACACAATTCTAACCATTAATGTGGGAGATTGAGTTTCTTTGAAATTTTACAAACTCTATTTTGAACAAGAAGCTTGTCATTTTTTCTACATATACTGCACATACCTGGGATAATTGGAAATAAATTACAGACTGTGGTCGTATTGCTTTGAATTCTGTTTGAAGATGTAAACCTTCACATGAAAAATATCAGTTTTACAGCTATGTTCCTGCCACATTCGTTTGGCCTTGTAAAACAATTGTGAAATTTCATCAACCAATAAAACTTTAAACCCTCATTTCTCATACTATTTTATTTGTGTTGAAGAAAGTAAAGTTGATCTTGACAACAAAGAGATTGTCACAGAGCTGGTAATGCACTGAAATGTATGTTTCTTTGTTTTAGGATAATGCAAATATTTTTTTATAATTATGATGTAATTAACAAATTCAAGAGAATTCTCTCATGGGGCAGCTCTAATAAACTTGCCCAAGTACTTTTCAGGTCCAATTCCATGTGTTGCATCGCAGTTTTAATAGGACCTCCAAGTAACTCCAGCCAAATTTTATATAAACCAAAAATGCTGCATACTAAAAGGTACTGCCAAAAGCTTAACTATTAGGTTTCATTCAAGTTTATTTATTCTGCAATGGCACATAGCCAGTGTTACAAAATAACCATTTCCCTGTATGTTGGCCATTTTGCCATGTTGGTATCCCATTAATTTTAGACTAACTTACAGGATTTCGTATATGGTTTTATATTTTTTCTGGGTAAGCCAACATTTAATGTTGTTTTTAGTGTTGCCCAAGCCTTAAAGGGGCAGTATTATGTATTTTTTTTATGTATTATGACTACAGATACAGATACGGATGGTTACAGATATATACACTTACATGATTTTTTTTTCTGCTATTTGCATGTTGCTTTTAATATCTATTACTGTTTTCATCACAGTGCTGTTTTTCCTTTGCCCTATAAGGTCTTTTCAGTTTGCATTGTGTTCAAAAAGTTATATTCCAATAAAATTGAGTTTAATTTAGCCTAAAGGCAGTCCTTTCTACAAGAAAATATGCTAATTTTTCATGATTAATGGCATAAATTTACAACATTAAAACTAAGACATTCTAAGAAGAAGCAGCCATAAAATTTTGTTGTACCCCTCAAACCACTAACTACAAATAAAATCTATCAGTTCAACTTTAAATTAAGTCTACGAAATTATCTCTGTGTTCTCTGTGTGATATGGTGAAACTACTACAAATAAGTCTTGACCTGCTGGTCAAATCTCAAGGAGATTAAATTTCAATGTTGGGATCATGGTGGATCTCAGTTGGTAAATGACTGAATGATTTCTAGAGAAGGGCACTATGCCTCTGCTTGCTAAAGCCTCCCATATCTCAGCCAGTTATATCAAATACTTCCAATGATGAAGCATACAGTTTGATTTTTTTTTTTTTTTTTTTTTTTTTTTTTTTTTTTTTTTTTTCAAAAGAGACTAACTCTGTTTTTCTTCCTTTGTTCAGATGCAATTTTGAAAACATGACAAACCATTACTTTTTTATTTCCTAATGAAGAGCCTCTCCTGGCAAATCTTCAAAAATAAGGAATATATTTTATTGTCTCTAATTTTAATGTCACAAACCTCCTTAATATGCTTATTTAAGCATGTAGAGACCCAGAAGCAACTTTTTTTTTTTTTTTTTTGCACCTTCTCAAAATCTGATCTTTAGGTGACATTGTAGGGATCTTCACTTTTTCAAAGATTATCAAGCATTTAAAATGTTTTGGGTTTTTTGAAAACTAGTATTTCTTCCTTTGGATTTATGGTCCTTAAAATTGTCAGAATGACATACATATAACCCCTTCTCATATGGATGGACAGTACAATTATTACGGATGTCTTTCTGCCTTGATACACCATTTAGGTGAAATCTGATAAAGATGGAAAAGAGTTTTTATGCAATTGTACTGTAGGGAAATTCAGATGTGGTGTAAATTGTCTGAGAGAATAAACTTGGCTAGATTACAAACAAAAACAAAATGATACATAACCAAATTATACTGAACTATTGCTCTGACTGGGCTGTGAGCTTGGTGGCCTTAAGATATATTGATTAATCACAGGGCCTAATACCTTCTTATCAGCCTATTGTTGTAGTCATCCCCAAAAAGTATTAACTAACTGGAGCTATTCGTTCTCCTGTCTCTTGTGATAAATGATGCAGTTCATGTGCTTAGTTTTCACTTTACCTTTTGTTTTTGTTTTAAACAACATTGACAATAATTAATGTTTAGAATTTTCTCACATCTTTTGGGGAACTCCCTTCTAGGTTCTTGTGTTGGAAAAAAATATCCTTAAACTTTCCTGCCCAACCATTTACAAAGATTCTCTGAGGCATAAAAGTATATGCACTCACCACACAGTGAGTTTAAAAACACAGTGATTTATCTTTAGCTGAGAGAAAAAATGTAAAATGTACTAATTATTCACATTTGAGTCTGTATTACATCAAGATTTTAAAGATTTATATGTCTTTTGCAATATTTTTTCCAGCATTAGACTAGATTTCAGGCCATCTAACTTTTTCCTCTTACAAAAAGTAACATTTAAATATTTTTCCCCAACAAAACCAAGTGTGTTTGTCAGAAAGGATCTATGAATGGAGAAAGCTAATTTGTAAACAGCAGATTCAATAACTGCTACCTTAGCTTAGCATTAGCAGAGTGTTTAGCTTCTATCGTTAGCATCTGAGGTAACAGATACAATTTAGCATGTTTTTAAGGACTAATTTTAAAGGTTAGTGAAAAGAGATGAAACGAAAAACTCCAATAAAATGTAATAAGCTCACATTGCATGAGTAAACTGACTCTTTGTCAGTCAATAACCTCGAAAACAAATGTTTATGACACAGGTTGAGCAGCCTGTTTGCATCAAGCATTTAAAAGGATTAAATCCTGCAAAGCACAATGAAAATAGACTATCAGAAATAATGTCTAATAATATTGTTTTATCCTAAGTGAATTTACCTCTGACCAGATACAAAGCCTTACTTTAGTCATTCTTAAGAACAGAGGATGAGTCTCTGATGCGCAGAGAAGCTTTTTGTGGCGGAAGTGGGGAAAAAAACAAAAGGAAAAGGTCATCACGGTGGATGGGAAAATGGGAGCCTTTGCAGCATTTGCCAGTTGAATAAACTGAAGGGGAAAATAGTTGCTTGGCTATAGTGGCGAACAGCGTATGCAGGGCCCAGGTTCCTCTTCTGGGAGCAACTCTCCACCTTGGGGCTAGCATGATCAGACGGGCTTTGCAGCGTTCGACTGGGGAAGCATCGGCTCGGCTGGCACATGTGGGAGCATGTGTAGAGCTGCACTTCTTCTCTCTCAGGTCAATGGTAGTGGTGTTGGTTCAATGACAGGATCAGAGACAGCATATCTTTTTGGGGAATCTATAGTTCAAACATTCCTTCTGAAGAATTCCAAATAAGCCAGGGTCAAGACTTTTTCTTTGGTTAGAATTCAGCCAGTGGTTACCCAGATGGCAGACTGAATATTTACATTGGATCCTGGGTTACTTTGAAGCAGTGATATAGGTGGAAAAAAATAAGTGCTGGTACTCCCCTTAATGCCATAAAAATATGGGACAGAAACATACGTAATATTTTTAAATACATCTGTCTACCGGTCTATAGATAAAAAATGATCTACTCCTAAAAATGTACTTTTAGGAGTAGTTTTACTGCATCGTACTTTCTACTTTTACTTGAGTAGTGCGTACTGGCCCACTTAAAGCACTGCTTTGAAGATATTTTACCTTTCTACGCCATCAAAAAAGTCCTCTTCCCAATGTAGCCCTAGTAGAGTACAGGACAAAAAGACATGAAGTCCTTTCTATTGGAGTTACGTACTCCCAATGACATCACAGAGTTTCCTTTGTTGAAACCCCTCCTCTTCCTACTCCTAGAAACTGAAAGTGGGTTAATGCAGTGCATTCTGGGATTAACAGTTTTTATACCAGTCTCTTTCTCTGTATGTATGTTCTCTTTCTCAGTCCTTCATGGCTGGGGCCCAACAGTAAATAAAACTGTATTGTAATGATATGGGAAATAAATTTCATATACTTTTGCATTTTACTGTTCCACTGTCCTCTGTGACCAGGTTTTCGTGTTTTTAGTCAGACATTACAGACTGGCATTGGGGTCACATCAGAACCATTTCGATTCACCTGGAAAGATATCCTCAGGTAACTTCTATGTTAATGTAAATGAATTAAAAATGGTCTTAAGTATTTGTTTAATACTGCTTTTTCAATCAATTTTCTTTAATGATAAAAAGAGCAGGAGTAGCATCACCCATACAACTGCCTCAATCACAAATCTCCTCATGGAGTCATAAAAAGTTCCTCAAGACATCTGTGCATGCTCCCAGTTCCTTGCATGAGTGCTGCAGCATGGTGGAGGGAAAATGGGTAAGAAATAAAAGTGATGTAATTAGAGACAAATTTTAGAGCAATATTAACACAAAAATAAACAGAGAACTCAAAAGGTGTAGACAGAAAAGCTGATTATTGATGAAAAAGCTAGGAAACGCTACTGTAGTAAGGTGAATTAGCTCCAGTGGATAAAGAGCTCCGTACTGGCTGCCAATTTCACTAATCCTACTTACATCTGGCTGGAGAAGGCAGTGAGTGTAGATGTATGTAGGAGTGCCATTGTAAAGCAGCATACACACTTGAGTGTTTAATTTTGAGTGTGAAAGTCTGCATATCAGCTCTCATACGGTCATATGTCACTGCAGGAGCCCATATGTTGTGTGTGGGAGCATATGTATGTCTATGTTGTGTCTGTATGTGTGTACTTATGTGTGCCTTCAGCACCAACCAGCTTTCAGAATGATGAAGTTGTCATACTATAACCAAAGCAGCCCATGGCTACTTTAAAGCTTCATTGGCTTATTTTGGAGGATTGTCTGAGTGGGATAAGCACTTCATATCTCTTTGAGAGCATTATTTTTTTAATGACATTTGGGGAAAAAAAAAGAAGCTTTGTTTCTCCAGCCTACTGCTGAAAAAGATCTGGTTTACAGCTTAAAGGATCACATTTTTTAAGGTTTTTTTGTGGCACTAGTAGCCTTCATTGACAGTAGTCAGACAGAGGAAATAGGCAGAGAGAAAAGGGGGGGAAGACATGCAGCAAAGGTCCCAAAGTTAGGAATCAAACCCCAGACTGCCACACTTGGGACTCCGTGTTCACCCTTCCTATACACTATGTGCCGCCCTAAGCTATATTTTTTGAAATATATCCTCTTTTTGGCAAACGTTACTATAAAGTAATGCAAAATTAGGCCATAATTTTACAGCTCTAGTTCAAGTAAAAGCATTAAAGCATGGTATTAAAGCTGCAGTATGTAACTTTTATAAATAAATATTGTTCTTTATTTATTGAAACTGTCACTATGTTGTGACAATATGGCATGAGACATAATCTGTGAATAAATCAAACTCCTCTGCCTTTTCCTAGTGCTATCTAGAAACAACCAATCAGAGCCAGGAGGCGGGTCTTAGCACTGTCAATCACCATGCCTGTGGCACTGTTCATCCCCACCCCCTTGCTCTCTGCTACGCTGCAGCTCACAGAGGTTAGGTTAGTTAGCATGGCCACCTATGATGATGGATAAATGATTTTCCTGGAATGATAAGTTGTTTCAGAGAGAGATTAGGACCTGACAATGACAGGAACTGGGAGGTATATATACTGGGGAGAATAATTTCAGGTACGAAAAACTGGTGAGACTGATTAACTGAATGAGAAACAGCTCAGAGTTGGAAAATGGCAGTAAATAACATAGAATGATCACAGCAAAAAAAAAAAAGTACAGAGATGAGGTAAAAATTAGCAAAACCAACAGAAAATGGAAAACACACAAGTGTGACATAAATTTTTAATAAACTAAAATACAACAATCAAAAGAGAGATGACTCACAATATTGTCATATTCTGATTCGATTTTCAGATACACATTCAGAGAACTCAGAGATTGAACTTTAGAAGTTTTATTCTTGTTGAAACAGGTGGGTTTGGGAACAGAAGGATAGGGTTTAAAACTGGTATGTGACTGGTGGCAATGATGTTTGGAAATATATACTTTATCTTGTTCAGCTGCCTTACTGTCTTTGAAAGTCGCTCTGAGGGAAAAAGGTTCAGTCAGATTTGAAGATAAGGTGCAGGGTGTGATGAAGAGCATTAGGGTTTCGAGAAGAGCAGGAGGTCAGTTGGAGTGCAGGTGGGTGAAAAGGTGAGAGATTGGCTCGCAAGCATCTTGGATTGGAAGAAGTTGGGAAGGAAATCGACTTGAGGATCTTGGTCAGGTATGTACCTCCACAGGTCCATTTTGTAAGAATGGGAAGGACATAAACATGAATATTCAAGAACAAAGGAGCTTCCAAGAAAATCTCAGGAAAAGACCTATTGGCTTGACTTGTTTGTTAACATTATTGGTTGACCATCAGTCAATGAATGATTGTCAAAGAGCTCCTTCAATATTGACCCTTTGCATGTGACATCATACTCTTAAGAAAACAGCAAACTCCGCCATGACGGATGTAAAAAAAAAAAAAAAAAAAAAAAAAAAAAAAAAAAAAAAACTATGCGTGCGTTAACTCCTGAAAAGCTTGTCAAAAAACAGAGTTAAGAGCCTAATATTGATTTTATTTAGTTGATTTTACTGTAAAAATGATAACAGGGTGCGGTGCAGTCGGCTGCACAAACAAGGATGCAAACCAAACTAGTCCTTTTATCATACACCTTTTGATGAGGAGAGAAGACAGCAGTGTATTTGAGGATTTACAGCAAACACGTTTTATAAGGTAAAAAGATTAAAATTCATATACATCATAAGTAATAAGATTGGTAAGATGCAATCAAGTATTGCATTATGGAGAATGTATGTGTCAAATCATTAGTAACCATGGAGAGAATGCCCCGCCATCATGTAGCCTACCATGTACAAAAAAAATTAGTAAGTATCTAGATTTTTGTATGCTTTTAAGTCTGCTCCAGTGTAAGGGGAATCACTGTTTATGACTTAGTGGTATAAATCATGTGGCATGAATTCAGGCAAAGTCAGCAATTCGATCAAATCAACAAATATGTCAGGAAGGAGACGGTATGGATCAGTTTCTAAGATAGCTATTTCCAACTTTTGTAAATACTGCTGTCTATGAGCCCCAATTAGGTGTGCTACTTCCACAGACTACTTAGCTTGCCTTGAACAAGCAGTATTTTACAAAGACCCTATGATAGACTGGAAACCTGTCCAGGCAGACCCCACCTCCCTGTCAATGACCAATGGAGATAGATAGGCACCAGTCCTCCCACAACTCTGTGAGGATAAACAGGTATACATTTTGGATGGAGTAATGGATTTTTAACTCAGTTTATACACAGTTTTTCATAATACAAAGCTGGAAACCATTTGTAAAAGTTGTGTTCAAAAGCAGAACTTGAATGTAAATTTTGCTAATAACTGAAAGATTTGCATTGTGAACTTTGGTAGCCATAAGATCATGCAATTCTTTGCAATATGTTAGCTAGAGTAGCTAAAAATTGGAGCAATTGTAAGCAGGTCAGGAAGGAGATAATGTGGTCTTCACGTTTAGTCCAGACTCACATTTTCAGAAATGTATTTCAGTTGAACTGTGTTTGACCAAAGCTGCACCTTAAATCATTGTCAGAAACTTGCAGCAGATCAAAAGTTTACATTTGGCACATTTGGTATATCTGGGCTCAGAGATGTTATTATGATGATTAGCAGTAAGTTTTAAGAAACTAAGAGATTAGAATTTAGGCTATTTTTTTTGTATAATTTAACAAAACATGTGCTGTTTTTCTTGTAAATACTATCAAATTCAGTTTTATGTTGATCAATCTTATTTTTAAGATTAAAATGAAGTAAATCCAAAAAGCTAAGCAATTTGCTAAATGTTGTCCACCTATTTTGCCTGCAGTATCTGCCCCATTTCTGCTGGATTCATAAAGCAGATTGCATTAAATACTTTACATGCTGGTGCAAAGTTGCCTCTGAGGTTCAGCTGATGGAGGTGTTTTACACCCATTTTTGTGTCAAATCATAGCCGTACTCCACAAACACAGCAGAATAACAAGGTAATGAAAGTAAGAAAAATAACTGATAACAGCACTCTAGGGCCTAACAAAATCAAGGCACAGCACAAAACTTCAAAAATAATGTTTAACTGTATAAAGGATTAAGTACATTCAGAATAGTGCTTCCACATCTGTTGGAGCTGTTGATCTTTTTAATGCAATAAGGCAGATTTTTAGAAAGCAATGAATTGATTTAACCTTTTGACTAATTCACTAAATAGAATACAGTTCCACATGTTCCACAACCATAAAATCTGAAACATCAGTCATGTTCACTGACATGATTTATCTTTCTCAACATTTTAAGCAAATACTTTTTGTAAATATGAACTGGCAACCTGTCCTGAGTGTATCCTGCCACAATGCAAAAAGGATGGATGAATAGATGGATGAATAAATGAAGCTCCAGGGATTTTGTGGAGTTTCTTTGGTAAGCCTGTGAGCACTTGACTTGGACTCCACATTATAAGAAAACCACTTTGGTCAGCTGGCACTGTCACTGATATTAAGGAGTTATGGGAAGTCCTCCTGCAAGTCTATCAGTGCTGTACTACCTCATTCATCACAGCAACTCATCTGCAAATCCATCCTTGGCAAGAAACTGCTTTATCTAAACTCAACAGTCCACATCTCCATTAGCTCCAGCAATTTCCTTCTCTTTCTCATCCACCTTGCTACAGCAAGACACCGCTGGCTGCATCCCAGCTAAATCCCTTAGAAACAACTGAATCAGAAGTTTTTAGGTACTTGCAAGTACTCACTTGAATTTTACCTCTAAATGAAAGTATCTCCTCTTTAAAACTTGATATCTGATTTACTTCTGGATGTTGTCGCTGGAAATAACAATTCATGTACCACTTAAGAAGGTTAAACAAAGATAAATAATTAAATGTTAATATTGTGTCACTAGCTGTAGTGTAGCATAATGAGAGCATTATGATAATTAAACATCCTAATGAGCCTGGGTCATATTTAATCTCTTCGAGTTTGGGGTCAGCAGATGTGGATGATGCCTCATTATAGAAATACCGTAAACAGAAACAACACAAGAATAAGCAAAGAGCAGATTTATAGGTAACAATTTTATTAAGTAAATTTCACTTTAGTAGATTGTTTATTGGGTTTAGACTGTTTTTTTTTTTTTTGTTTTTTGTTTTTTTTTTTGAAAACTTCCAGTGGAGCAAACATAATTGATACCTAAATTGTCCTAATGTATTTTGATGTTTACTTTTAAACTTTAGTTTGTATCTTTGTAACAGTGCTTCCTCTTGAAAAAGATTATAAAATCTCAAAAGGTGCTGTTGACTTTGTTGTAGCTAATTGTTGTAAGCTTGGTTACTGAGCACAGCTGTTAGCACATTTCACTAGTTTTCCAACTTGCAACTAGAACAAGGTGGATTAGCATTGTCATTCTGAGATCTGAGTTCTGAGAAATGAGGTAACCCAGTGAACATTATTTTGACATCGAGAATTTGTTTTAAACATTGATCAGAAGTCGAAATGTAGATCTATTTGAGCTGACATTGACATGCCCAAAATATTACAGTACGTAAGTTCTTGCAATTTTACCTCTTACAGTCCTAGTACTTTTACCAGGTAAGCTTCCAATGTACCATCATGTGCTCAGATAGTATAATGGTTCAGGACCCCTGATGTGCATCGAATGTGCCTTAACTGTTTGTGAGTGAATTAATGCATTTTTTAAAATTGCAAATCAAACTCAGTTTCTCATTTGCCTCACAAATATTCTGTCAGGGCTGCATCAGCTCCATGTTACTAAAAAATTTACAGAGGTGATGGTGGTGTATAAAAGTGAAGTTCTATTTTGAAATTCTTATTCATGTAGAGCCCCTGATCTTTTTTATTTTTATGGAAAATCAACTGAACTTTGTCTCTGTGGATATTGACCAAATAGTGCAAAGCCTATACAGCTCAAAAGTTTTCCCACACTTTAGAATACAATACATATGTACCATCGTTTCACTGTTACCATCCACCAGTACAGCACAAACATCTTGTCAAATTTGCCACTATTTTCTTCATTTTTGACTACTACAGAAATAAAAATGTAAATTCTTTGTCCTCACACTAATGTTATTACCATAACAGCACAACTGGAAAAGGATGAAATTCATTCATACTGAATCTAATCAAACTGTCTTTAAGTCTTAATGTATGCTTCCTCCCACTTATGCATGTTTCTTTTACTTGTTTTATAAACCTTGTGTATTTTAAGTTGTATAAGGTTAATCTTCTATTAGACCAGACAATTGTACTTGATCTAATTCTAGAGTAAATATATAGATCTAAACTAGGTCCACAAATAGACATGTCATTGAATCGTGTTTAAATTAGCTCAACCTGCAGCCTCAGCATCATACATTTTTTATTTAATAAAATTCCTTTTCTATTATTTATTTTTCATTTGAGATAACCATTTTACCATTACCATTTTTTTTGTAAAATACTGATGTAACACATACCCACTATCTTCGCTTTGCTTTGCATATGTGCCCTAAACTAAGATTCAGGGTCAGTTTTGTTCTTGTGTGCATTTCAAAGATTAATTAGAACATAATGCAGTCAAAAAAATCTGAGAAAAAGCAACTTCCTTGAAACCCATTTAAGAAGCACTTAGGTACTCTATATTGATGGGGAGCTACTGGAAATGTACTTTCATTTTACCCTGATTCAGTCTTTTTTCATTGATTGGTGGAAGCAGCTGAAAATGCACCCATTTCCACCTATCCGGCCCAAAGGGAGGATTCTCTTGAAAATATAGTCTCTATTTTCAGGCCAACTGTAATAAACACTGAACTGAGCTGACATCATCACATCATTAAAACCAGTCTTCTCTAGTTGTTCCTGTTCTATGCCACAACAGCTGTGATGTGGACAGACAGATGCTGATTAAAATTAATATCATCTGACACAGATCACACAAACACAATGACCCACATCTGACACAGATGTATGCAGACATACTGTGTTGTACATGTTCTCATACACACTACACTTGCTTTCCAATTCTGGTGTATGTGTGAGTGAGAGTGTGTGTATTTAGAGTGTATCATGGGGTCAGTCATTAGTGATATTGGTTCTCAGCAGCTGTTAATCTGATCTGTTGCAGCAGCAGGATATGGGATGATCTGTGCAACTCTGATTTATTGGAAATGGGTAACACCCCTGAACCTTAGTGTTTCAAAACTGCATCATGAACAATTTTCTTGCTTCATTTGTGTCTGCTTTTAAATGAAAAGAAATTCTTAGCAACTCTTAAATGTGCATAAACTAGCTATGCATATTTCAGAGAGTTTTCTATAATCTGTAACTAATGGCAGATGTATTTCAAAAACACAACAATAAGTGCTGCTTGTCAGGACAACAATACATTTTTTTTCTATATCTTCTCTTGAATAAACAGAATCTCACAGAGATAAGTTTAGAAATATCCAACCCTGTTTTTTTTTTTTTTTTTGTTTGTTTTGTTTTTTTTTTTTCAAAAATTTGAGAACATTGATTAATTGGGAGGAAAACCCCACATTAATAGATATATAGGTAAAAAAATATCTAAGGAGATGCCAGAAACTACTAAAATTGGGTTGAGAACTGTCCTGAGCATTATTAAAAACTTAAAGGATAGTGGGAAATTATCGTCTCTGAGGAAGAAATGTGGCTTGAAAAAACCCTTGAATGGCCTTGATCGGTGATCACAAAACGTTTGGTGACATCAAGTCGAAGAATAACAACAGTAGAACTCAGGGGTACATTTAATAGTGAAAGTAACAGCATTTCCATGTGCAGTTTGAAGGGAACTCAAGAGTTTGGGACTGAACTGCTGTGTAGCCATAAGAAAACCACTCATCAGTGAGGCTAACCAGAGAAAAAGGCTATTTGCAATGGAGCATAAAGATGGGACTCTGGAGTGATGTAAGAAGTTAATGTGATCTGATGAGTCCAGATTTACCCTCTTCCAGAGTCATGTGCGCATCGGGATAAGAAGAGAAGTATATGAAGTGATGCCCCCATCATGCCTAGTGTCTACTGTACAAGCCTGTGGGGGCAACGCAATGATCAGGGGTTGCTGCAGTTGGCCAGGTAAAGGTTCTGCAACATGAGGTCAGCTGACTACCTGAGTATACTGAATGACCAGATTGTTCCATCAATAGATTGTTTCTTCCTTGATGAGAAGGGGATATTCCAAGATGACAATGCAAAGCTTCACTGGGCTGAAATTGTGAAAGAGGGAACATAAAATATCATTTTCACTTTTCCCATTGAGAATTTTTGTAATGCTCTGGAGAAAGCTTTGCGCAGTGGCTAGACTCCCACCATCTCCCATCACCAATACAAGATCTTGATGAAAAATTAATGCAACACTTGATGGAAATAAATCTTGTGACATTGCAGAAGCTTATTGAAATAATGCCACAGCAAATCTGTACTGTAAGTACTATAAATACAACCTCTTTTATTAATAGTACACCACTTAGTCTTCTGCTATAACATTTCATAAGGTAGGAGCACACAGAGAGCGGGATCTTTGATCATCCCTCCTTGTACTGTCTCACTAGATCAAAAAGGGACCTGGGTATTATTATGCATTCTGCTCTTCAGTGCAAACCACAGGTTTTCTATAGGATTTAGATTTGGAGACTGGATGAACTGGATCATTATTCTCTTGAAAGAAATAATGATGAACCACTTTCAGTTTATTCGCAGAGGTCACAATTTTTTAATATAAAATACCCTGGTATTTCAAAAAAGTTTATTTTTATTTTATTTGATCTTCATTAATATCAGGTTAAACCCTATTGAGAAAATAAATTTTCCTTTTCAATAGAGACCTGTTCCAACATTTTATAAAATCATAAAAGTGCATTTTAAGGTACTGTGTCAAAATATGTAAGATAATAACTAATTCCAAAGCTATGGTTCATAACAAAGCTATGGTTAATAGCAAAAGCATGATTAAGAACAAAAGCCGATTCCCACCTAATTTCTTAAAACTTTTTGACCTGTAAATTAAACATCCCCCAAAGGAATCAGATCAGACTGTTTAGGTTCCTTTCGGAGATTACTGCAGGCTAAAGGTGCACAGTAAGAGAAGTGTTTTTCCTAATTCTGTATGGACAGAGGAAACACAGATAGTGATGATGTTCTGGAATCAGAGTTTGTGACTGGTGTGTTTGGGTGACATATATGATACCATGTAGTTGAGATTTCCAGGATCTTTGGAAGAGAAATAGGCATACAGCATTATGCATCTTCTATCATACTTAACAGTGGGCATTAGATGCTTTTCAACATATTTGTCCTTTTCTGTTAAGTTTGACCCACCTGGAGTGTTTGGAGCAGAAAAGATCAAGATCCAGTTAAAATTCTGTAGTATCTATGCAATGCTTGTCATTGTCAGAGAGGAAAGGTTTTTTTGTTGGTTTGCCTCAAAAACAACAGGTGGGCTTTTAGACATCCTCAGACTTGGTGACTCTAAGATTCCACTCTTTGATGCAGTATTCTAACTGTAAGCTTTGCAGAGTTTTTTCTCTGTCTTACCATTCTCCTGCCTGTGCATGATGACAACATAATCTGATCAGTCTAGTGATTTATGGCTAAGAGAAATTAGCTTCTCTGTCATGTCATTGTTATACACACAAAAACAGAAATTAAGTTCTTAGATACGCTGAATACCTTAATGTAGGAAAAATACAGTCCCAGTTGAAACATTTTTCAACTAAACTGATGTTATGTTAGGGAGAATCAATGACTTCAAGATGCCTGATTTTGTCACAGTTGGAGTGTTTTTTTAAATGTTAGGCTAAGATTAAAATTATCTTAAGGCCTCTGATTTTATGGGTACATAAGTATAGAACGGGGTGAACATTCCCACTGTCATAAATGAAAAAGTGGAACTTCCATGGGAGGATACAAATCCTTGAAGTTGCAATATTACTGCATTTTTTTCTGCAGGGAAAATCTCCATTTTTAAGATGAATAATTCTTGAGGAAGATTCAAAGTGATTGTATTTTTCTAAATTGACTCAAATATCTATAATTTGTTTTGATCCAGGGGTCTCATTGGGTCTCATGAGTATTATTATTGCAAAGAAAGCATATTTTCCTTGATTATCTTTTTACAGTTACCTTTCAGAAAAAGGAAAAGCCACGGTGGGAGCACAGAGTCTACAACCAAGTTCATCAATAAAAAAACCTTCCACATATTGTAGTTACTTTTGGAGATAGGGCTAATGTGTTTAATCTTTGGAAAAGTCAAAGCTCTATGGTAATTTCCTGTAGGAATAGCAGCTTCCATAGATGGTAGCAGTTAGTTCAATAGATTGTTCAGTAGAAAGGTGGGAAAATCACAACTCAGCAATTTTCACTATCTATTAGAGAGGTAATATTGCATGATCAAGTGTGGAACATTTTCTCTCACATTCTCAGTAACTCCTTTTGTGTCTGCCTCCCTCTTTCTATTCCCCTCTCTCTGCCTGTCCATTATGATGAGTAATGAGCGCTCCGTTTCCACTACATCCAGTACTCACTGTTCTCTTAAAGAAAAACACCAAATGCCAAGTGATCACAAAGCAGTCCTGCCAAGAATGAATTTTAGTTGTGAAGCAGAGTTTGCAAAGCCTCAAACTCTCTTTGTACTGTTCAACAAGTAATGTTTTCATCCACAACTGAAGAAAACTTTTAACATGTTGCTTCATAAAACAGGGAAAACAAAAACATTCTCATAAAATGCATTATCTGAGACTGTAAAGTAGAGGTGGCAATCACTTCTGCTCTAAGTCAAGGTCCTTAAAAGTTGTCTGTGATAATTACATGACTCAAACGTGTTTTGTTTGTTTTTCTATTAGATCTAATAAACATAGTAAAAAATGAACTTATTGGGTTACTTGGGCCAGGATAGTCATGCATTTTGTGCTTTAAGAACTAAAATCATGGACAGTGGGCTTCCCTGTCCATGCAACTCAAAAATTCTCACCTAAGGCCTTGTAAAACAGGTTATCTTTGTTAAAGAACTGTATTCTAGACCCAACATGCAAGCCTTAGAGATAACAAGAGGATTTTTTGAAACAGCATTAATTGGTATTTAATTGAAATATTACTTCGTGATTTCATGAAATGACAAGATGGTCAGTGGCTTCCTATGGGGCTGACTTGAGGGGCTGACAGGGACAATGAATTGTGGAGCAGCCCTTGAGGAAAGGGGTTTGGGTAAATCCAATGACTTACCAGTTTGCTGAGCAGGGAAAATCAAGATGATTTCACAAACAAATCATCCAACTTGACTTACACATGAAAATCTAGCAGCCAGTGTACAACTGTGAGTAAACTCATGATCTAGTGAGAAGTCACTAATAAAAATTAGTTTCATAGGGTGCATTCACACCAGCACTGTTTAGTCCATTTTAGTTGCACTCTAGGGTATTTGCCCGGAAAGTCTGGTTTGTTTGGGGAGGTGTGAATGCGCAATTGAACTCTGATGCGGACCAAAAAAGTGAACTCTGGTTCATCTAAAAACCTAGGTCTTGGTTCGGTTGACGTGAACTCTGGCAAAGTTTGAATGCATAAGTGAATTCCAAGTGGACCAGAGATTGCTCCCAAAGCAAGAAGTGGACTATAGCACAGGGCGTTTTAGTTAAATACAACCAAAACAAAGTGCCAGTCCAGCACTAGAGGGAGAAATGGCTCGTGGTCTTTTACCAACGACAAAAGTGAAATCCTACAACTGCTAAAATCAGACACCATTCCATTTTTGTTTACATTTCGTTTAGAAGTTGCACTTGTGTCTTGTTCAGAGGTGTCTATGTCATTTCTTTCAGTGGTTTTTGGTGTAGTGCCACCACAGGCAAGGTTGGGAACAGGTTTTGTTTGTTTGACACAGTGTAGTGTGAAAGCGAACTGCACCAGCTGAAAATGTAACAAATGTTGCAATTTTGGTCCCCAATCGAACAGAGTCTACTGGACAATCAGGTGTGATTGTCCATAAAGCTTAAATAATTAAGCTTTATGAGTGCTCAGCTGGAAACAGGCACTTTTAATCAGAACAAAGAAGGCTCCAGCCATGGTCCTAAAAACACAACATTACACGGAAGGGAAAGGAGACAAGTCACACTGGGAATGAAAAGGTAAATGTGTTGCTCTTATATCCTAACATTACCAATGCACTGTTCAAGAAGTTCTTCATGGAAAACGTTTTCTCTCCTGAAAATATATACAACTTATTGCTGGCAGTGTTCATTAGGATTGGTTGGGGTTACAGCTAGAGTAAATTTTTGTTTTTTAAGCAACTTGTTGTTATCTAAATGTCTTCTTCTTGCCCTGTTTTGGTAATCACACATTTACAGACATTTCCTTGTAAAGCTTGAGCGCTTGACCTAAACTTATGAATGGGTAGCTACAAGAAGTATGTGCTGAACATATAACCAAAGTAAAATGGGATTCCACTTCTGGTCTGGCTTGTGATTCAGTTTTCTTGTGTAAAAAGCAGATGAGGAACCAAGACAAGTGTGGCTCAACAATTCAAATCAGATATAGCATGTTTGCCCTTTTTACTTTTACTTTACCTCTTAAAAAGCGTTCAAAGGAAAATCTTAGGAACATGTTGTGGTTGGGTTGTGACTGATCACTAGAGAACAAACAGATTAACAAAAAGGTTTAACACCACCACCAGAGAACATCAAATTTAGAGGTTTTTCCATCTCAGAAGCGGTATTTTAACTAAAATGTTGAAAAAGTCTTTTTGCTAGATGGTAATAATATTAACAATGAACTGCAAACTAAGTGTGAAAAAAATATTTTGAGCATGGCTAGTGATTTTAACAAAAAAATTAAAGATAGTCTTGTCCTTGACATTTTCCATTGTTTCTAACAGAAGAAAATGGCTCCATTGTTGCCATGGTTTTTAACACACAGACAGGAACATATGCCAAGAAGGTCATCATCATTTCTTAAAATCTCCATTTCCCAAGGCTACATGAATACACAACAGTTTTGAAATCTCTATATTTCCAAAAGAAAGTTAATTTTTCCAAGTGTGCACTGGTCCTAAAAATCCTATCAGCCCTTAACATCCATCCATTGACTGTCTTCATCTTATCTGAGATCTGGTTGTGAGGCATTCAGGTTCAGGAAACAAACCTAGACATCCCTCTTCTCAGCAACACTCTCTAGGTCATCCTGGGGCATTCCAAGGTGAGAAGGGATATTCAGTCACTCCAGCCAGTTCTAGGTCTTATAATAGCAGGAGGTACCCAAGAAGCATCCTGATCAGGTGTTTGAACATCTTCAATTGACTCCTTTCAAAAGGAAGAAGCAGTGGCTGTACTTTAAGGTCCCTCGAGATAACTTAGCTCCTCACCCTGTCCAAAATGATGATCACCCATATGGAGGAAGCTTATTTCAGCTACTTTAATCAAACGTTTTGTTCTTTAGTTCATGAACCACATCTCAGGACCATAAGTCATGAGGATGAATCAGAAAATAGACAGCTTCATTTTCTGGCTCAGCCCTTTCTTCACCATGATAAACATGAGCAATTCCCACATTACTGCAGATGAGGCCCCAGTTTGTCTATCCATCCAATTATCACTGATAAACAAAGCCAAAGAAGCTTCGGCCTTAACAGTTTTTTTCTTTTCTCTTTGATTGAAGAATTTTTAATCATTTGGCTTATTGTCTGGCTGAAATACAACAAAGGCGAAACATTAAAAGAGGGTCATTATAGATTATATAACTAACCTTTTATGTTTGAAAGAAATTCAAAAGAAGGAGTGTGGATAAGCTGCTTAATTGTATGTTCATCTTCTGACGATACTGAGTGATTGCTCTGTTGCACCTTTCAATCTGCGACGTGCGTTTGTGTGCGAGTGTCAGTGGATTAGAAACAATGAGTAATCTGATGAAAGACAATAGATTTTCATTCACCTCTCATCCCTGCATCCATTTCCTTGTCATTCTGCCCATCCACTGACAAAATCTGTGTCCCCAACCCCTTTCATTCCTTTCATTCTTACCAACCACATTGTCTCAGTTTATTTGATGGTATTACTGTTGAACTCCCTTCAACCATTTCCGAATTATTTTCTTTATAGATAAAAGAGTGAGCATGTATCTCTCTGTGTGTGTAGTATGGGAAAAAGACAGAGCAGTCCAGTGGTTGTTAATCAGTAATTAGTGCTCTGCGATGTGTTGAGGATTAATTTACTGATTCCTCTATTGCCCATCTGTTGTCTACACACACACATACACACAAACAAGTCGTTTTTGGACAGAGTGAGAACAGGACAAACACAAAGGCACTCTCTCACACAAGCACACACTCACACACAAAGCTTCTCTATCTTTCGGTAATAGTCTTGTCTGATACTACGGTGTGTTTCGCAGATCTGTGATCAGTCTAATCCAACAGGAGTCAGCCTCCCTGCGGCTGCATAACAGAATCAGCCTAAACTCTTTTAGAGAAGATAAGCTGAGTGTTGCCTGCAGACCCACACCATATCAGTGTGACATCCTTGTTTCTCTGTGGGAGGGATCTGAAGGGTTGAAGAAGAAGGTGTTTTCAAGCAGGGATTCAGTAAGGAGCATCAGTAAAATTATAACAAATATAACTGTGAATTTGATGGTTTCATTGTTTGTACAACCTTTAAATTGTTTTATGAAATGCAATGTAAAGCACATAAATCAAAAATTAGTGACTGTAAATAAGTGACATGTTTGTAGAGCATAACATTATTAATAACTTTAGGCATTTTTTTGAAGAGAAATCAATACATTATTTCTGGCAACAAATTAAGAACATGAAACAGACAGAAACTAAGATTTGACCTTTGCTGCTAATTCTTCTTCTTATGAGAAAGGCCTTATGCAGTAACTGAGTTATAAATTAATTAACAGCAATGAGAGGAAAAACCATTTGAGACAAAGATATTAAAACACATTTTCAGCTGTAGATATGAGTACTGCAGAGGAAAGTAAAATATAAAATTGTGTTTTGGTTTATGAACAAATAAAGAACTTGCTGCAAAATGGCTGCATACTTTTTGCAAGATACCCTGGATCCTGAATGCTCTTCCTTTGTGATGGATGGAACTGGCCAAGACTAGTCTGAGAAATGAGAGAAGGCAACAGGTGTGTGACCAACAACTTCAATGTTTGGAATGGGGGACTCTTTGATTCCAAGTCAACCCATGTATCAATAACAGCAGATAAAAGAAAGGGATTATCAAAGGAGGTTCCCTAGTGGAGGATAAGAACACAGTGTCTTCAGCTTCACACAGAACAATCTCCTCTCTAGAGAGAAAAGGTTTAAAGAAAGTTGAAGGAAGACAAACAGGCAATGTCGATGAAAACAAAACAAAGGTTTTTTAACAGTACACAAGACAAAGTTTATCAGGTTAGGCAACACATCTCTTGCAGGAATCCAAGCTTCACACAGCAGAACAACAGTCATAGCCCCTCCAACTACAAGATTTTCCTGCCTCTTCTGAGATGTTGCTCCAATAAGGAGAAGACAAATAGTCTCCTGATATTACACAGGAACCTTCAGATAACACCTTCAGAAATCATCTTAGATCCTTAAGCCCATCAAAAAAAAAAAAAAAAAAAAAAAAAAACCTCTAAAATACCCTAAATAATAGAATTTTCTCTGGAAACACTGATATTTGAAGCCATTTAACCATGCAATTCACAATTAATTCAAAAATATCATGTATATTTAAAAGTGTGACACTATCAAGAGAAGAAAAAAGTAGGCCTCCGCTTAGTTAATTCAAATACAATGAATTAAATTGGTTGTATTACTTTTAATTTTTTACATAGAAAATAAGGCAACTAAATTAAAACAGTTAGTGACTGTAAATACCGACTGAGGTGTAAATAGTGCATATATCCAAGTAGATATTTTAATTTTCTTTAATTTGTTTTTATTATGCTCCATCCCTTTTGAAAAGGTCACACAGAAACTAAGAGTTGACCCTTTGTTACTTCTTCACCAAGCTTTCAAAATGTTTTAGGAGGATTATATAATAACTGCAAACAAGAGTTATAAAGAAATTAAGACTGATAGAAAGAAACAGCATTTAAAAGAAAAATGTTAACACATATATTAATATGTAAATACAATTAGATGCTAGGAAAGGTAATAAATAGCATCATGTTTTGGTTCATGAGAAATGATGAACCAGCTGGAAAATAGCAGCATACTTTCTGCAAATACCCTGTCTCCTGAATGCTGTTCCTTTGAGATGGAGGTGACTGTAAAAGCAGCTGTAGGGTTTGTTCAGGTAGATGTAATATTCATGCAATCATACAGCACAGACCACCAAACATCCTTAATCTGCTGATTCATGCCTGCTCATCTTAATGTTTCTCAGGTCTCTTCTCACCCCTAAGCCATTTGACTGAAGGAGAAGTGATGTCTATTGTTAATTTAATAACTTGTTTTTTTCTTTTATACAGAAAAATATGACAGACAAAATGTAACAAGTAGAAATCAGGATTTCTGGACATTAAAAAGAAATGTAAGCTCAAACATCTGCCAAGACCAAGTCTCAGTCCTATACTTCTATATATGTATTTGTTCTACTTACTTTGCTTTCATGTTAAGTACAGCAGTTAGTCTTAAGCTAGCTATTAAAAATGAGCTCATTTTTAATGGTAACATTCGGCATGATCCCAACTGATTGTATTGGGGGGGAAAAATATAATATCTTTATATATTTTGTTTTCTTTCAACATTCAACAATCTAGGTTGTTTAATTCAGTTTTGCCTTCTCCCCTATCATTCCACCCTGGCTTGAGTAGAATGATTATTCAACACCTTCAATGATCATGAAAAAAAAACAAAACAAAAAAAAACTGAATGCACAAGTTGGGGGGAAAAGAAGTAGATTTGACCAAATTCAGAGAGAGGAGCTATCCCAGGCCCTCACTAGAAGGAAAGTGATTAATAACGTTTTTGGAGATCTGAAGAGGATTTTGCAGGAAGAAGGTGGTGGAGGAACTCTTACTGTAGGAAAAGATAATGACAGCTTGAGGAGGAGGTAAGTGGGTCCTCTACTTGGCAAAGCAGGGTGAGGGTTTGACCAGTAATTATCCTTTTCTGTTTTTCTTCCAGGGTGCATTGGACTTGAAGATCGCGAGTGGACAGACAGGTGGAGCTCGAGGTGGAATCCATGTAGGTGTCTTTATGCAAGAGAAGTTGGAGGACTGTTGGAGGTATCCATAGGGGTAGCCAGAGCAGCAGCACAGGAAGTAAAAACCAAAAGTATAAGATGAGATCTTCAATAGAGGGGCTGATGCTGGAAGGAAGAATGATAAAGAACAAGGTAAGTAAAAACTCTAAGATGCAGAGCAAAACACGTAGCTTCAGGCCTGATTACCACTGTGAGTTAGTGAATCATGTGGCATCTGTTTCAAGGAAACCACTCTTCTAAATCAGTGGTTCCAAACCCTGGTGCTCAAGTCCCCTTGTCCTGCATGTTTCAGGTGTCTCCTTGGTGCCACACTGCTGACTTAAATAACTGGGTGATTAACTGGCTTGCAGAGGAGGTCAAGCAATCATTTGAATCAGGTGTGCTGGAACAGAGACACATCTAAAACATGCAGGATGGGGGGTGAGGACCAGAGTTGAAAGCTGAAGTTCCTGTAACATATTTTATTAAGTTAAGTTTGGTAATGTGTTCACTTAACTTGATTACATCAGTCCAGATGACTAAATCCCAATAATATTTTTTTACAGTGTGGAATTTGCCTAAAAGTTGGATCTGTGCCACAAAACCAACCAGTATAGTTGAGCTCTATGCTTTTTATTATAGGAGTTGTCAAAAATACAACCAGAATTATGTCAAATGCATATTGATGGCCGCAGAAAGAACATAATTAGTGTGCAACTTGTTATAAGCATTAATTCAAATATTTAAAGGTGTGGATTAGAAAAAAAAAATCACAATAAATCCTTTTCATTGTTTTACAAACCATTTAAATTGTAGGTTGCAGTAAAAGTCCTGCAACCAAAAAAAAAAAAAAAAAAAGATTTGCTAAATTAAATCCTTAATTAATATGACAACCCAGTGATGAGTGCAGGAAAACCTTTGACTGGAACTGTGTACTCTAAAATCTACCACTAAAGGAGCTGCACACTTTAGTACCATTTTCTGCACAGTACACGCAGAGTAGAACCATGCACAGAAGGAATTAACTTTTCTTCTCTGACAGAGAAATCAGGTCTGTCATATCATCAGTCAAGTGGAGAACCAAGCACCGATAGGCTAAAGAAAAAGTTTGACATGATTCCCCTGCAGTTTCCTGGCAGTTCTTCCATGAAGAAGTCTGCAAGTTACTGTGCCTGCCAAACTGCCCACAGGTCCACATTCACCTTCGCTGGAGAAGGCTGATCTCTCAATGGTCACATCTTATGATATGAAAAGCCTTCAAAGAAGGTGAAGTAGCACCAAAGAGAGGACCCCTTTAGACTGAAGCACTAAAAGCACTGTTCTGACACTTGAATGACTTCAAGTGTTTGTGGTTTTTCTTGCAAGTTTTTGAATGTCTTAAATTTTGCAAAAGTAAAAACTATTTTTTCATGGATGTCAGAAAAAATACTATGCAAATTAACCAGTTAAATGTTAATTACTTTGCCCAAAGACACAGCAATGGTGTTTTTATAGAAAGAAGATAGTGTTTTACATTTGCCTGCCTCTTGTATTATCCTTTGAACAAAAGAGAACCACTGTGAGGCATTGTTCTTTGTAATGAGAGCTTCTCTAGAGTAATGAAACTCATGTAGAACAGAGACCAGTTCTAATATAAAACTGTGTCCTATTACCATAATACCTGACCCTTCTATTGGCTGAGGAGAGGGACATAGCCTTTGCTTTGGCCCAATCTAAATCTATCACTTTGAAATCAAGCTGAAATTATTGCACAGAATAATGGGGTGCAGGCAAATGAGAATAAGTGGAAGTAGAGGAGGGTGGCTCTGGGTGGTGGAGGACCTGTCGAAATGCATGAAACAACGAAAGAAGGGTGGTGAGAGGGAGGGAGAAAAAAAAGGTGGGTTGTGTGGTGGGGAGGAGGAGGAGGAAAGTTGTCAAGATACAAGGAGCAGAGAGGAGAGACGGACAAAGTGTAGAGATGTTTTAACAAAAGGTTTCCTGTTGAGAAACACTCACTTTCTCCTTTCCCCCCTCATTATCCCTCCCCAGGACAGAGGGGAGGGAGGCTACGACGGGTGGAGAGAAAAATGACATTTTCATTTGTTCATTTAAGGGTTTCTTATTATCACCTTTCATTAGAAACCTGCTCTTTTTCACTCTCTCCCTTACTTTTTCCCTGTTCCCTAACAATAGACTCACAGAAGATTTTTTTTTATACTTTCTCTCTCTATGTTCCCACTGTCTCTCTCTTTTCCCCTCTCTTGTTCTCTCTCCATTCTACACTGTAATTGCATGGCTGATTAATTATAAGGGAATCAGGAAGAATGAAAAGAGGCGTTGGCATTTCAACTTACAAAGAGAAATCAGCCCGGCACCTACACAAACACATCGAGGCATACACACACACACACACACACACACACACACACACACACACACACACACACACACACAAAAAAAAAACACCAAAAAGAGAAATTTTACCTTTGTGTGGTCTTGTGCGATTATTCTCTGGTTTTTATGGGTGCGTAAACACACATATATGTTTCAGATAGCGGATCTTAAACTTCAACAGATGTCTATCTGATAGACCATCACAACATAGCTAATAATTGTGGGTGGGAGGAAAATGATACATGGTTTTCAAATTTTTTTCTACTTTAAAAAATGTGGCCTGCAGTTGCCAATAATCTGTATGAGCCTCTTTAACAGCAGGTATGCTGATTGCAACCCAAAAACCAAGAGACAGCATCTATGAGAGAAGGGCATAGAGAACAAAAACAAGTTTGGACTTTGCAAGGCAGTACCATACAAGGGACATATAAACATAAAAGAAATCTTAAAAAAACGAAAGTCAGTTCCAGACCATGAAACTTTCTTCAACATATGGAGCAATGTTTGAACTAATCTCCTGGAAACACTGACATCAAGCATTCCTAAACACAGTTTACAGGGTAACTGCACACCATTGAGTATTTTTTGGGATTTCAGCTCTGTTTTGGATTGTTTTTTTGGTTAATGGAGGAGGAAGTGCATCAGTTCCTCCTGCATCAAAACAGCACCCACGGCATGATATTGCCACCCCCATACAATTAGGAAGGTACAAGCATTCCCTTATTTCCTCCCAATGTAACAATGGTCATTATGGTCAAATAGTTTCACTTAAGATTCATCAGACCACAAGACATATCTCCAAAAGTGAAAGTCTTTGTCCCTGTGTGTATTTGCAAACTGCAATCTGGCTTTTTATGTTTCTTTTAAAGTAAAGGCTTCTTCCTTGCTTCCTTCCTTACCAGCGTCAGCAGCATCTTCACAAGGTCTTTGGGTTTTGTTCTGAGGTCAATCTGCACATTTTGGACCAAAACCCATTCATCTCTGGAACACAGTAAACGTCTCCTTCCTGAGTATGATGATTGGACATCCTATCATGTCTATACTTGCATATGATTGTTTGAACAAAAGAATCCAGCACCTTCAAGCATCTGGAAATTGTTCCCAAGGATGAACCAGACCGGTGCAGCTCCACAATTCTCTTCCTGATATTTTGGCTGATTTCTTTTGACTTCCCCATCGTGTCAAACAAGAAAGCATCCACAAGTGAGCCTCCAGTTAACTCAAATATGTCAGTTAACTCATCAGAGGTTTGTGGAAGAAAACTCAAATGGTTTGACCGAAGTCATACACTTTAAAAGACAATTATTGTTGATACTGACCAAATGTATGTAAACTTCTGAATTAGAAGAAAGTTCCAAAAAAATCTCTAAAAAATGTTCTCATGAAATTTTCTCTCATTTAGCAAATAGAAATAATTTCAGTATTTCTAAATAACCAAAAACAAGAGAAGTTTGGGCTGATTTAACTTCAGACAGCGAGGAAAAAAAGTGTATATTTATGTTTTTGTGTGGCTATATAAACATCTGGTTTCAACTGTATATGTTTTGGATATGTAACTACAATAAACAGAAACATTAGATATTCCCCATAAACCCTACAGACATAATATTTCAGATAACAAGTGATTTTTTAAAAAAACAATTTATCTTTACTAAAAAACATTACTTCAGCAGAACCTTAACATCTGAAAAATTGAGGTTTATGGTGGACAGCAGGCCAAACCCAATTAGAAAGGATGCAAGTTCAAATTCAGCCTAAACCTCCACAGATGACTGCTTCTTTCATGAATATTCATTCATCAGGTCTTGGCCAGTTGGCGGATTGTCATGAGCTATGCTCCATTTGCCAAGGCAGCCATCAAAACTAATACTTAATGATCAGAAGATTGCATTTGGACAAGCCAGAGTGTATGATTAGTATTCCCTCAACGAAGGACTCAACATTCTTTCACTCTGATGTGGGGTTTTTTTTACTTATTTTGTCAGAAAAATGATAGCTTTTAAACAAATTATAACTCTGCTTTCTTATTTATAGCTAATGTTGAAAATATTAGCCAAAATAACTGAAAATAATTTATGTTATATATACATAATATATAATAATATTATGTACAATAATACATTTAATCAGATATGTTAACTTATATATACATTCATTCCATCATGGCAAAACAATTCCAAAACTTACTGTAGAACTAGCTTCTGCAACAATATTCTTAAAGCTAGATGTTTGAATGTGGTAGAAATTGAATGTATAGTGTAACAAATACTAATTAGTACAAGTGTCTACCAGAAATGGAGTCCAAACCAATTCTTCTAAGACCAAGACCAAGACCAGACCTTCTGAGACCAAGACCGAGGCTGAATGTTTAGAATGTCAATAAACATTTCAGGTCATTGCTTTTTGTACACCACAGACTGCAAAAATTAATGGAAAAATGGTTAATTACTCAACCAAAACCACTTCTTGGTATTAAATTAATAATGGTCATAATAAACTAATACTTCAGTTATTAAATGCAGCCATACATTGATACACACTCTCTAAACTGAAATAATCAGCTTCCATTGCACAATAGTTGTATGATAAATTTAAAAAACACTGAGAGATTAGGCTAATAAAGATTTATCATATTTAAAAAAAAAAAAAATCTTTTCTCCTATAATCACCTGAATAAAAGCAATTCATTAGAGTATCCAATGTAAAAAAACAACAACAAAAAAAAAAACACATATGCTGGACATATTAATAAATTATTAGGCATTTTAATATTATTATTATTAGTCCATCCAGGCACGCAAATTGCGTCCCAAAACAGACCAAGACCAAGACCGAGGCAAAACAATCCGAGACTAAGCCCAAGACCAGGAAAAAAACAGGCCGAGACCGGTCTTGAGACCTCCATCCCTGGTGTGTACTTGTAATTTTGTTTCCCTACTGGATAGAAAAAACTTGTAAAAAACCAAAGTACAAACAAAACATTGGGAGACATTTGGAAAACCTGAAGTAGCTGGACAAGTTATAGAGAAAGCTGCTGAAGACCATCCACAAAAAGATTTCGTGTTTTAAAAAAAAATATTTTATTGTATTTAGGTGAATGAAGCAGAAAATCCAGCAAGCCTGTACTGCAACCAGCTGTTGGGTTTGTTAAGGAGAAGAGGCAGTCTTGTTAGAAGAGATCGGTGGGTATTGATTAGGATGAATTGTAGTATGAGTGGGAGGTTTACTTGTGGGAAGGCTGAATGAATCATGGTCTGTGGATTCTGGAGAGGATGTTTTATCAGCAAACAAGTAAGTGGCAAGGGATTGAAAAATCGTGCTGTTTTGTCATGTAGAATGTTTGTTCTATCAGCCCTCATACAGTTAAAGTGAGGGCAGAAAGGTAGGTAAGGTGAGGTAGCTGGTTAAAGTACAAAAACAGGGAATGAGTTTAATGAAAGGAGGTGTTTATCCCGGTGACTACTGCCAAAGTGAATCAACCAGAAAGTAACCAAAAGATTGTGAGGATGCTCTGGTGAAGGGACAAGTGAAGTTCAATGGAAGTAAAATTTAGGCTCAAAGAAACGAAGGCTATATTACTTAAAACTCTGAGAACATAATATGGAGTTTCACTGGATTGCCACATTGTAGATTAAAAGTCTGGCAAAAAATCTGGAGACTCCCAATAGTCTTCATTTGTTGAATAAGCTCATAAGAAAACAAGTGACTACTCAAAACAAGCCCAAAATAATCCATCCAGCCATCTATTGTCTATGCTCACTTAATCCTTTCATGGTCATGAGCAAGCTGGTGTCTATCGCCAGTTGACCAAGAGACAGGGTGCACCCTGGATAGGTCACCAATCCATCACAGGGTACCCCTGGATCATGTAAAACATTTGCTTCTTAGACAGTGTAACCAACTGGAGAATGTAAAATCCTACTATTATATCTCCAGGCTGATAGACCGATGGAGTTCTTGATTAATTTTATTAAGGTTACTGCAAGAAATAGATTCCAGAGAGCAGCAAATAATTCTCCAATTATTTTCTAGGAAGATGTTTTATCTCAAATTCAGCAACTTTTACAACATCATTTGGAACATGAATCCTGGTTTTGTAACCAAACATTTTATGCATCATTTCATTAACTGATGTTCTTTTTTACTCTGATGTGCTTGATCATTTTTTTTTTTTTTTTTTTAGATTTGTGTTGAGGTTTTCTGCTTATTTGTTTGCTATAGAAAGAAAAAAAGACAAATACTGTCTGAGCCATATTCTTCAAGGACTCTTTGGAAAAAAGAATTCTTGGCTGTTTTCTTGTTTGTACTTCATTTAATAAACATCTAAATACATTCATTTTCTTCAGTCTCCATTTTAAATTTTTTTTATGTGTATGTGTGTATTCTTAAGGGTTTGTGCACATACATCGCTGATGTGATTTGTTCAGACACCAATAAGAGCAAATCTCATTATCATCAAAATGCTTTAGTACTAATCAAGTTACTGAGCAACCAGTGAGCCAATGGCAGCTACTAATGCCATTAGGTTGAGCCGTGATTGGATTGGGATCTTATTTCCACTTCCTGAAGGCTGCCAGCGTTTTAATCAATAAACACAACAGCAGTGATGTCACAGTCCGTTAAAAGTGTGAGGCAGTGATGTCACAGATTGTTAACATCGTAACGAAGGTGGAGAGGATGAGAGAAGAAAATGGATATGCAAATAGCAGAATACAAGGAATTTCCACCTCTGCTCTTCTGTGGACAATGTATTGCTGCATAGAAGAATTGTGAAAAGAGAGAAACACAAACACAACACATTATGCAAGGTAATTACATGGTCTTAGTGAAGAGAAGGAAAAATCGTGATGCTGTTGGAGGAGGAAAGGTGCAGGGAGAAGAAGGGGGTGTAGGACAGGTTACATAAAATCTACAGCCATGTATGCAAAACTCCTGAGCTACTCCAGGGTAGGAGCACTTTATAGTCGACTGAAAAATGAGATGCCTCTGTTCTAACACATTTTGACAAGCCTTTGACAAATGTCTACAGATTTAGTTTATTGTGTAGTACAGAGACCTACTTTGCGTAGTTACTTAGTAAAAGGCATAAAAAAACCCATCTGAATTTGAGGTTGAAGTAATAAATCATACTGTCTTCAGTGTTTTTGTGGTGGACCCAAACGCAGACAGGAGCCAGGCAGAATCAAGTGAAAAGTAATGACATGACTTCAAAAAATGAGCCTAAAACTGACATAAACGCATATCAAAGTAGTAAAAAGAAAAAAAAAAAAAGACAAGGTGAAAACATGGAGCACAGAAACGGCCTGAGAGCATCATGGGTAACACTAGATAAAGACAACAAAAAAACTGAAGAGTATAAATACAGAAGAGGGTGATTATTAGAGTGAAAACAGGTGAGTGATTACACTAATTCAAGGCAGATGGGAAGGGACCCGTCAGAGTAACTGGGGTAGAATGATTTGACGCATAAAAAAAGACAATCTCTCAAGTGAACACAACTGAACAACAGTGAGCACAAAAGAAGACAAATATAAATCACATGAAAGACTGAAAACATAACAACAAAAAAGGCAAAAGATCCCAAATAAACTTAAAACTTCTACAACACAAGACAGAGAAACATATTTTAATGAATAAACTTAATGTTATGTACTTGACTCCTATTGTTAATGTAAGGATTTATAGCTGTTATTTTTCAGTTTCTCTGTGATTTGTTTGTAGAGTTGAAAATGACTCCTGCAGCAGCAATATTGTAGCAGGTGGCTATGGTGTTTATTAATTAATGTAGATTACTGAAGTCTGTTGAAAATGCATGTGCCCTTATATTTTTTATACTATTTTGGGTTAGCTGAACCACAGTGTTGATTTCTCACCAGGATATTGATACAGATTTAGTTCCCTTCTTGTCCCTGAAAGATAATTACTTAAAAGGGGAAAACAAAAGACCTCATATTATCATATTTTTTAAAGCATTTTTCTTGTTGTTGTTCTTCTGCTTGCAACCTTACTTGTGATTTTCTTTGTTTAATGTGTGTTTAGTGTCACCCTTTGACTGGGAATTCTATTGTTGTTGCCAGCATGCTTTGTCCATGGAGTTACACAAGTCTGGACTGGATTTCCTTTTGAAACCTAGTGGACAGCTGCAGAAGATGAAATCTGTATCACAGATGTTTTCTGAAAGGATCCCATTGCACTGAAAGATGACAACATCCTAAAAAAAAAAAATACTTTCTCACCTGTCAAAACATCCGGCGATCCACTAATTTACCACAGGATGGTTTTTAATCTGATTTTAGTAAATTATTAAACAACTCCAAGGTAATTGCTGATATGAACTAGCTTTAACGCCAATGGCTTTAATGGGAACACATCAGCTAGTAGATGTTATATGTAGCAAAAATTGGTGGGAGCTCATTTTTTCTATGAAATCACTACAGGTGACAGATAATAATTTTTTACAGTCAGTCTTTTAGCTAGCATGTAATTTCAAAGGAATAAAACTAATTATTTGGCAATATATTGTCTGACAAAAGAACAACTTTTGACAGTATGATCAAATCCAATATCCTTAAAAAATGTGAAAAAGTCAGCTGACTTAGTGGCAAATCTGAAGCCATGAATCACAAGCTAATGTCAGTATTATTAGCCACCCATTGTGTGATTCCATATTTTCTTACATTGGCTGAACTGTGAACCACTCAGCAATTTCCTGGACATACATATCAGCAATGGGAAACTTGTTTGACATAACTTTTTTTTTTTTTTTAGCTCCAGTGCTACTCCTTGGGATGTGTTTCTCTGGGTGGTGGGCCATATTTCCCAAATAAATAACTTCGCCCCTCACTGTCAATTTAGAATCAAAACCAATAAATAATTCTGTCACCTCATTAGCAGTTTTTCTTTCTGACTTGTCAAAGACCTAAAGTGCAGGAAAGCATCATTTTATCCACATAATTAAAGAACAACTTTAACAATATAACAACAGGAGAACTAATTATCATGGTATTTTCACTTTAATGTTTTCTTAAAATAGGCAGCTTTCCAAATAACATAACTAACGCTCTAAGGCTGCATTCACACTGCAGCCTGAAGAGACCCAAATCCAATTTTTTTGCCCTTATGCGACCTGTATCTGATCTTTTCATGACAGTCTCAACAACACAAATCTGATTTTTACAAATGTGACCCAGGCCACTTGGATATGTGGTCCTAAATCCGATATGTATCTGATCTTTTCAAATGTGACCTGTGTCTGTACGGCCAGGTTGCATTCATCTGACCTGTACATCATTTATACTCCACAAGCATCACTATTCTGCGTTCTGATATGCGGAAACAGGAAGACAAACAACGACCATGGCGGATGATAACACAGAAAGCAGTTTTGTTTTTATTTTTATTGCATTATTGTTGGAATAAGACAGTCTGAAGGCTGACTCGTTATGTCATGATTTGCAGTTGTTTGGACTAGTTTCATTTGTGTTTTGCTCTTTCTTCATTGTTTATTTGCTCTTATCCTGCTGTTTTAGTTCATTCCTTCTATTTGTTCATTTATTGTCACCATTTGTACTTTGGATTTGTTTCTTTAGATTAGTGTCCCATTTTGTTTACTGTTTGTATTAGTTTCAGGTTCTCTGCTTAAAGTGTCACTAACCCCCCCATGAAAGCATAACCGCACCACAGACAAATTTTGAAAAACTCCACCAAAGTAGGTGGAGTCAAGAGATACGGCCAAGTGTGAGGATGAACAGATGGGGTTGAGCGGGGCTGTGGTCAGGGCGAAAGATGCACTGTTGCCGTTTTATACACTATATTTAGCTACTTTTTTTTTCCTTTCAAAAATGCGACTAGTGACAAATCTAAGGACTTTTTTTCTGTGTTACTGGAGGCTTTTATGGCAGCAGCATGTGAAAATACTGCAGTCAGTCTCACACAGTTGTCATCCTGCAGCATACTGCCACCAGCAGTCAGAGTAGATGAGACCCATTCCACTCCACGTCTACATTGCAAATGAATCACACCTGTGCAAAGCTGAAAACCGCTATCAATAAATGCTTGCTACGCTTGCTATTTCAACTCCTGACTCGCTGGGGGCATGTGTCTGAGTGAGATGGTTTTATACCTGAATGTGGGGCTGTGGTGTGGTTGTACCAAGCTGTACCATTGTGACCAAAAGGAAAATTCAGCTACTCACCCACCGTTCAACCTCAGGAGTCCAGCACTGAGAAAGTTTAAGACAGTTTTATTGCAGAATGAAACAAATATACAAAAAAATGTTCATAAAGATAGCACCTTTAAGAATCTATTTAGACAGTTTATCAACAACAACAAAAAAATTTCATTTAGAGGTTAGTTGCACTTGAAGTTCCATAATCTCTGTTTCTTCTGTTTAGTTTCTGCCTTCCTTCAGCCTTCTTCTCAGCACAGCTGCTCTCAATCATCTTATTCTCCTCTGTCTGCACTTTCACTCAGCTGCTTTCCATTCTCATCTGATTAGTCTCTCTGGTTCCTTGCAACTCTCTCCTCTTCCTCAGTATATTTAAGCACCCCAGTCTACGTTGTTCTCCACTGATTCTTCCTTCTTTTGCCGTTGTGCTGTTCCCTGGCTTTTGCTTCATGTCTGTGTCCTCCCACAGTCATTCCAGTGTAAGTTTCTTTGTAAATTGTTCTTTAAAGACATCACTTTCCATAAATCTCTGGACTTGGGTCTGACCTTTAAAACAAATCATGACACATTATACATTACACCTGTCATGAAAAGTTGTTGATATAAGTATACATCTATATATATAAATATGAATTTTTGTACTGGTGACGCATCATAAATGATGCACATGCTGCATGGATGTAGATATCCCAAAATATATTGCAGGAAAAACAGTTAAGCACCCACATTTCTGTGCCAAGTTTTTTTCCCCTTTAAATGCACAAACAGAATCAACCGAGAGCTTAAAACTTGAGGACTTCAAAATATGCTTCAAAGACATGGAACGTAAACTAATGTAAGCACATTACAATAATAGGAGTTGTCTATAGGAAAGGTGCTTTAAAGTCACAGTCAGCATGACTGACTGTGCTAAGATCCTCCTCCTGGCTCTGATTGGTTGTTTCTGACCCGGAGGGGTGCATTTCTGCAGATGGCACTACGAAAACTGAGAGGAGGTGGAGGAGCTTGATTTTTCACAGATTATCTGTTTCATACCATACTGTCATGACATAGTGACAGTTTAACAAATATTTAAAAAAAAACATATATATATATATATATATATATATATATATATATATATATATATATATATATATATATATTTTTTTTTTTTTATAAAAGTTACATACTGCAGCTTTAATAAAGGAATTACTCACCAAAAACATACCTCTTCCAAAAAAGCTGATTTCTTCTTTTTCTAATGTTCACACTATTTTGTGTTTCCAAATAAACCTATTACACTTTCGTACACAGCTGAGCATAAAAGGGTGGCCTTATCAGACCCATTTACTTTACCTGTGACATAACGTTAAAACAAAGCATTCTGGACAGTTTAATCCATTTAACCTGACCAATGCTGTTGCAGTCACTTCATTCAGTGTTTCATTCTCTCCAATTGTTTCAATTTAAAGGCCCTGCCACGCTTCTGTCTCTCTTGTGCACTGTCTATCGCTTTCTTTATCCCCCCGTCTCTTCTGCCTCGGATCGATGGTGAGGGCGAAAAGCTAATGACCCATCTCAGCAACCAATTCACTCAGCTCTGCCACACTCAGTACCTGTCGAAACCTATGAGGAAAGAGTAGAGGAAAGGCGAGGAGAAGAGGCGAGGCTGGTTTATTTATCTAAAAAGCTTTTACCTTCTGTTCACAGACTGGGAGAATGGAGAATCATACACACATAAGACTCAAGTTTTAGATTATTATAGAGAAGATGGAAACAGTGAACAAGACAAAATTACATTGGTTGCAGCTCACAGGGGAAAGAAAAGCATTTTAACAATACTGTGTAAGGAATAGTTTTTCTATTTTCCAGGATTGGGTGAACATCATGTATAAGACATCCAATAAAACCTGTAATTCCTAAAATGTGGTCAGTAAAAAGGGGTAACCAACAGTAATTATGATCAAACTTTTATTTTTGGTCATTTTTACATTGGTCCAACACACTTTGTTATTTGTTATTATTAAAAATAAGTAAGGTCCTGGTGCTGCAGGGGAGTGCCTACAGTTTTTCTGGTGTGCTATCAAACCAGGCAGTTTTAAAAAGGCCTGTCTCTATACATGATCCTCCTTTATACATAATCAGCTTTTTGTTTGGTCCAACTTAATTTTTTAAAATTCTGAATCCAGCTGATTACTTTAGAGCAAACAGCAATTGAAAATAATGGGTGATTTTGCAAACACTTTTTGCTTGTTTCATAAATGGTTGTAAAAACTCTATCTGGAACCCAAGTGTTTTTTAAACAAGAGAACTGGTTAAAACATACACTATACTGCCAAAAATATTTGCCCATCTGCCTTCACACATTACTCGACTTGAATGCCATTCCATTCTTAACCTATAGGGTTTAAATGTTATTAAGCCATTGGACAGATAGTGAGTGATTACTCCTCCCCCTGCAGTATTATGAAAAAGGTCTCACCAAGCTGCTTAGTATTAGAGGAAGGCTTTAGTCAAAGAAAAAAAAAAATAAAGCTGTGATTATTGGCAATAAAACTACACTCCACTTTATAAATTATAGAGTCATTAAAGTCGTAATTGAAAATAATTTTGAAGAGATTTTGCCAATTCAGACTTCCATGTTCTAGAGGTATTGATCTAAGTGAAGAAGAGACAGTCTGGATTAAAACTGGATGTTCTAGCCATAAAGTTATCATAATTTCAGGGTGTTTATATATTGAAATTAAATTACAATCATGTCAAAGTCATTTTAAGTTCATAACAGTCAACAGGTGTTTAATAAAATACAGTCTGAGACATGTGCCCCAAAGGAGCATTAACCACACACATACAGGAGCAGCAGGTTGATTCCCTAAAGGTGAGTTAAGAATCCACAGGTGCTGTGGTTGTTTTAATTTGTGGTTTTATGAGTGATTCAAAATGGTTTGGACTCTCATGCCACAAAACTACATACAAAAATCTTTACTAAATAAAAAGTACTACCCTATCTGTCCAGGGCATTTTACTGTTAATTAGCTTTTAGCCTTGTAATGAAAATGCAGGGAGGGGGGGTAATACTGGCCACAAAAAAGATCCCAGATTCCTGGAAAAGGTTCTTTTCCTCCCATCTTTATGATCCGGTTCAAATCAAGCTTGCTTCAAATCTATGATCTCTGACCCAGTTTTTTGTTTTGTTATTAATGACTTGTTTCACTTTTTTAGACATATTGCCTAGCTGACCAATTTATAGTAAATGAATAATATCCAACCCCAGAAAACTGGTGTGTCTTTATTATGTTTGAGCAATAGCAACACAGTAAATTTCGCAGTGTTAAATATGCAGGGTCAAAATTCATTGACTCTTTCAGAGCTATTGCAACAACAGATTGAGTATAAATCCCCCTAGTGTTGGTGGAAATTTCTAGAGTAAATTGACTCTGAAAAGCTCCGCCCATCTCCTCCTTTCAAATCAACAAGTCAAACGGTTGTGTGGACGCCATTTTTCTCCCTCTCGGACCGCTGTGGTAAGTTTTTTACTATAAGATAATAACCGAATTTTATGTCGTAATTGAAGCAGGAATTGTTTTAGAAAAATGTTGTTTTGTCGGCCCCCGTATTTGAGTAAGTTTTTATATCTTAATACAAGTTTAAAATGGCTAACATGACGAAACGAATTCCTAGCTTAAAATGTGCGCTTGTCCAACTCGACTATGTCCGCCCTAACTCCATGTGTAAGCTATATCATGTTATGTTTTTATGAAACATAACTTAAATTCATCTTTTTTTTCCTTTTTTTTTTTTTTTTTTTTTTTTTTTTTTTGAGAGGTAAATTCTTATATCAGCATTCGCCTCCGTTGGTAGCCGAGAGTTGGCGAAACTAACTAGTAGCTCCTCCCTCATTTTTTCCGTTAGTCCTTATTTTATTCCGGTTTCGTCTGTTTAACAAGGTTTGGTTATTTTCCCATTACAATTGAGTGGCATCTCATTGTGGGCTGAATAGTTAATACCAAGACAGCCCCATAGTCATGATTTGGTTTGTAGAGAAACAGTAGCTCGGTACATGGCTGTTGTCAGACTTCAAGTGAATGAAGACAGCCAGAGATGGTTTTTGAGAACTGGAGAAAGCACCCTTATTTAAGGACAGGAGACAGAGCGACAGATGAGTTAGGGTTGTGAGGGTAAGGTAATGCTAGCTTGCTATAATGGTACTCGTATTTTATACACAATCATCCCAACATAAAACGGTTTTGATGTATGAAGATATCCCTGATTAAAATATGTTGTGACCTTGCGACTCGGAACTGTTGGAAACGCAATCAAGCACATGCTAACAACAGTAGAGCTAGGTTTGTAGTTGACGCATTGAAATGGGCGGGAGTGGTAATTTGCGGCTGTCTCCTCGTGCCCCGCGCAATGCTTCAACTATACATCTGCAGTATAGTATACTATACTATACTGCTGCTAATGGAAAAGCCAAATAAAGAAGTGAGGCGACTTGTCGACCGGATCTAGTAGGTACTAATAAAAAAGGGTTTTTAGAAAGTGGCCTTGATCAGAGTCCCACGAAGTCAAATTACTTAGTGCCCAAGGCATTGTGTAAACCTTAATCATTATATTCTATCTGAATATTCAATGCAGCTGAGGTGAATTAAAGCAAACTTACAGATATTTAGTGTATCAACTCTTAGCTATGATTCTGACATTTCTGTGGCTATCAAATATCTCTTTTTAACTTGGCGAAGGTACAGTTATGAATGTAGGGGGTGGAATGTGAAAACCGTGAAAACCCTTCCCCAGTACTGGAAGTTGGGACTTAGGAGAGGTTAAAGCACCTTAACTTGAGTGTTTTCAAAGATGTCAAAGGCTTGGTAATTACTGAAATTATTCTTGACAATTTCGCAGTTATGTAAAAAATTTGTATTGTTGTGACAGTCAAAAAATAAACACAATTACTCTGGCTGTGAAATGTTTAAGTTCTTTATTATTCTCACTCTAGGTGGAGCAGGATTTTGTTCAGTTTGGAAAAGATGTCTCTGGCAAGTTTCTGGAGAAATGGACGACCACATTCAAGCGAAAGATCATCCAACAATGCAGAAAGCTTCCAACCACCAGTAAGCTTGAAGATCCCCTCCTGGCAGCTGATACTCCTGCTGATGGCACTGAAGTGGATGAACACATTGGTAAGTATGACTTTTTCCACATTACATTGGGTGCAGTTATGTGAGCTTCTTTTAGTGATGCACACAACAATTGAAATCGCAGAATCACTCAATTTTGTTGATGGTCAATTTAACATCAGATTTCTGTTGTCACAGGTTGTGACATTAACCATATTAATTTTGGTGCTGCTATACCTGATTCCGCCTCTGCCTTGAGTCACAGGTGACCAGGGAAGGTGCCTGTTTCTGAAGCAAAGAAGAATCTTGTGGTCTTAAAGCAGGTTCGTATTTAATGTTAATTTTACTTAATGTTTTATTTGAGGTTGTTTCACAGAGGGAGTTTCAGTTTGCAGGTTATGATCTTACACACACAAAGTTAAATGCTGTGCACCATATGATAGCTGTTGTTTTTGTGTAACATTACAGCCGTGGAAGTGTAATGGTGTTGATGGTTTATATGGACTTGAGATCGATTGCTTGACACAGCAGGCACATCTGAAATCATTTATTGCAAAAATATTTTACAGTTTACTCAAAGACCTCAAATGTAATGGGAAGTACACAATTATACGATACTGTAACACTACTAAAAGTTGACAATGGCTCTTTAAAATGTGCTTTTATTAAATAAAGTGAAGTTAAATGCATTTCTGTGATAACTTGATTTTACTCAATCTTACATTTTAAAGGAATTATTTGATTATAATGTATAGAAGTGTAAAAATAACACCACATTTGTGTGTGGTGTTCGAATTTGACTGAGTAGGTTTTTCACAGTAAGAGTAAATAATTAGCAGTGGTGTGTAAAATTAACACTCATTGGAGTTATAAGCCTCCAGTGTTAACCTCCAATAACTCAATCCAATATTTAAAAAAAAATCAGCAATTTGTTAATTTGTCACCACAGTGGAGTAACTTATTAACTCTACTTAGAATCATATTTACTCTAAGCAGAGTTATTTGACTTGCAGTGTTAAGTTTTATGAACACTGTACAGTGCTAGGCAGTGTTAATTTTTTACTCAGTTTTGAGTTAATTGTACTCTGAAATTTCAAACACTACGGAAAGAGTTAAATTAACACCAATTCCAATAAGGACCAAATAGACTCAGGCACAGTGTTAAATTTAACTCTTAAAGTGTTGATTTAACAATGCAAATTTTACTGTGAACAGCACTTTTCTATACACATTTAAAAAGCTGATGGTTCCAATAATAAATGGACACATAGCAGTTTACACCCAAGACAGGTTACCACGCTCTTATGAGAAAACATAGAGACACACAAGGCAAACCATGTACACATTTTCATAACTAAGAACAGTTGAGATGGGCCAATTTACCTAACATGTATGGGTCTGGACTAAGTGAGGAACCTGGAGTTCTTGGAGAGAACCCACATATGCACAGGCAGAGCGACCAGACTCGAATCAGATGTTTTGAGCCCAGGACTTTCTTAGTGTGAGACAACAGTCCTGTCAACTGTACCACGGTGCATCTAGTAAAGCAAAGACAACACAGGCTAACTTAAAAATGAAATCCCAATTGTAGTCTTTCAAAGCATTAATCCATTTCTGTATATCAGATCAAGCTGAACAATTTGGAGTCAAATTTTTATGCTTGTAAAGGATAAGTTTATTTGGGAAGGAAAATAAGTTTGTATGCAAAAACATGCACTAAAACATAGGGCCATTTCTGTAGGTTCAGTGAAGAGATTACAAAGGACATAGAGAAAGCCAAGCTGCCGGATCCAACAATATCACAGTTGGCATGTTATTCCTTAACATGAAATTATATTTTTAGCTTCTGCTGAAAGGTTGAAAGATAGGCACATTATCCCTGTAACATTATTGCAAATTAAGTTCAGAGTTAATGCAGACTGGTGAAAAATTATCTGCAGAGGTCATTCAAAACAATGTTATTTCTCCCTGAGGCTCATATGCTGTGTGTCATAAGTTATCAAACCTACTATGCTTCAACCTTTAAAGTCAACAATATTTTTGCCACTTACTGGCATAAGAGGCTCCTCCAGGCTGTACACCAGGAGTTCTAGTCCCTTAACACCCAAAGTCAATCAGGGATAAATCTTTTCATAACATGATGTAAATGTAATGAAAAATTATCATTTTTACCGGTTTTGCACAGTTATTTTACTACTCTGAAAACAGATACTCAACTTCTCTGTCTCTTGGCCTTCTTTGTTTATCCATCTATCTCTCTGCTCCCCTTTCCTTAAGTTCAGCTTCAGTGCCTATCACATCTAAATTCATTAGGGCCTTGAGAGGCTGTGTGGTTGTGTGTACATGTGTGTGTGTGTGTTTGTGTGTGTGCATCATCAGCGCTAAATGATTATAAAGCACTGTTATTAAAAACGGGCATAATTACCATCCCTGTAGCAAAAACACTTTGACATGAATTTACCTCCTTTCCTCTCCAGGCAAACACACACACACACACACACACACACACATTAACACCACACAGATGCATAAAGTGCTCAAATTGGCACACACATCTATGAGTGCTGCACAAAGAGACACACTGGCATAAGGAAGATAATAGGAAGCACACACGAATACACACCTTTCTCCTTTGGCAAGAACAAACTCTGACAGGCTCTGAAGCTTTTTTAAAATTATTTTCAACATTGCCGATCCTTTCTGGCCTGCAGAGAATGTCCACTGAAAAGTTTACAGGCATAAATTTGGAAGTCTAGCATTACAAGGGTTTAAGATATATTTTAAGGACAACTTCATAAACATAACTGGATGTCTTTTTTTTTTTTTTTTTTTTTTTTTTTTTTTTTTTTTTTGTTCATGTTTTCTTTCTGCTTTAGTTGAAATTTCACTTAAATGGCTGAATGCATTATATTGGCTATTGCCTGTTTTAATATATGTTTAAAAAAATACAACAAGAGTCATACAACATAACAGATACATAATGCTAGAACTCATGGATCAAAAAAAAAAAAAAAACTACACTTTTTTTTTTTTTTTTGCACATTTTCAAATCATATTTTTTAAATCATTCTGTTATGAGCTGGCTTTAGTTTTATGTTTTATTTATTAAAGTTGATTGGGTTTGGCTTAATTTTTGTTTTTGTCTGGATCACCTCCCTCTTGCTTATTTATACCCCATTAGGTCTTGCTATATTCCTGTCGTCATCATTGCAGGAATAGTAAAATGATAAGTGGTCTGTACTTGTACAGCATTTTTATATAGTCCAGAGGACTCTACACTACACTACACTACATCCATGCTGGGGTAGTCTGACAGAAGCAAGGCTACCATACACTGGGCCTTCTGACCAGAGGGCAAGGTGGGTGAAGTGCCCAAGGACACAATCGTTGAAACAGATGGAGCGTTGGTTTGAACCAGAAACCCACCGGTTACAGCACAAATGCCTACCTCCTGAGCCACCATCACCCTGAAGGTCCTGCCATGTCAATTCCTTTCTTTATGTTCAGGTTCTGTATTTATTCTTATGTTCTGTTAATTATGTTTATTGGATTTTGTTTTTTGTGAGTAATATTGTTATTTTTCCTTCTTATGTTATTTCTTGAAGTTTCAGCTCAGTTCCCAGCATTAATTATTCATTTTCCCTCATTCTACCTGTTTGCCTCATCTCCCAGCTGCACCCTGTTAGTAATCAACCACCTGTCTACAATCAAATTTCTTTATTTAAGCCTCTCAGTTCCTGCCATTCAGTACTGGATCTTTCCATTATCATGTCCCTGATCTACCTATTTTCCATGTCTTGTTCTCCTCATGCTGTAAGTTTTCTTATCTCATTATTAGACACTCATTATGATCATTCCAAATTCTTGTCAACATTTTGGTCCAGATTTTAACTCTCACAACATGATAGTTTTATGCACTAATGTTGTGCATCTGCAAAGAAAGAGGTGTTGTTTCACAGCTGGACAAATATCAGAAATTCCAACACAATAACAACACCAATATTGATTACAATTAATGAATTTTGACCTGCAGACTATAAAAGTACTTTATAATGCTGCAGATATTATAAAGTCAAAGTGGTTCCATGTCCTTGGGGTGCCAATTTAATATTGATTTTTGTCAGGAAGCATTTCAAACTTTTAATGTGTGACTGCAAATTAATAATTAATTAAGCTCCCCAAACTGTTTTTAAAAACAACTTTACACACTTTACACCCTCTCCTTGCTGGTACAGTTAGTAATTTAAAGCAGTCATTGGGTGAGACATGGGGTACACCATGGACAGGTCGCCAGCCTATCACAGGCTAGCACACAGAAGCACAGGACAAACAGCAATGCATGCACACACTCCTACCAAAGAGAAACATGGAGAGACCAATTAACAGTCATGCTTTTGGACTGTGGGAGAGAACATCCAAACTCCATGCTGAATAACCTGAGGCCAGGATTCAAACCAAGGACTTTTCTCCAAGACAACAGTGTTATCAACTGCTCCAATAAGCAGGTCCATAATAATTCTGTTCAATCCAATACAGTTAAAAATCGACTATATAATTCAATTCTAGTTACAGATACAATTCAATTTAATACACCAATGTCAGTAAGTGAAAAGTGTACTTTCTAAACAAATCGCCAAATTTCACTGCAGCATCTCATTATTTAATCAAACTTGCAAAAATTATTCATTTTACACAAGGAACATCAGTATGTGTTAGGTATAGAAATACATGACACCTTTTATATGTATAGCTGAATACCAATGTAAACCAGTTAAACCAACCGTGAAACCCACACTACATGGAAGTATTTCAACAATGTAGATATCTTGTGTCATCTGTTGACTCTGACTGCTGATACTTTCTACTAAGTGTACACATCCAGTTCCCATTAAAACCTTAGTGTAGAATTTGACCGTCAAGCTGCAACACAAACATGCTGACTGAGTAACAATAACCGATTTGTTCTGTGAAGTAAAGTTGTTTGACTAAGATCCCTTTTGGCTCTATTGAGTGCAAGCATGAGTAACAGTAGATGCAAAAGCCTCTGAACCCCAGAGGAAATGTAATTTAAATACATTTTTATCACTGCTTCAACGCTATGCATATTAGTAAAATATGGAAACAACCTAGTCTTTGAATTATTCAAAAATAAATGATGAATATAGAAAGGCACTTAACATATTTATCAGCCTTTAAGAATTACACTCTGACCATTTTCATGAAGGCAAACATGACAGTCTATGAGATATTCTAAGGACTGAGCATTCCTGTTCACCATCAGTAGAAAGTTTGACTGAGTTTCAATAGAATGAAAGCAACAACAATGTGTCTGTTGGAAAAATAGACACAATGCATTAGACTGAATTCCCCAGTGGGCACGCAATTTTCAGTGTAAGAGTTGGCTCAAAACAATAGTGAAAGCACCACAAAATACATCATAACCACCGACATAACCACCCAATACAAATGTGTCTAACTCTACTTTTCTTTAACACGAACCATCATGGTGCAATAAAGAAAAAAAAAGGAACGACCAACTTGTTCAACAAAGAAAACAAAACAATCCCTGTCAACATTAACATAATTTTTACTGTTTAAAACATTTCAAGATGTGGTAAAAGCTATAGTTGTCTTGCAAAAGGATAAACAACAGGGCCAAGAGTAAATATATGTTGGGTGAGCTTGTTTAATCTTCAGTAGTAAATAAGAAGCTTCACAAATTGTGACAGTTATTGTTATTAATATCACAGCTATACATGATAGACTTCGAGAAGTTTGTTCTTATTGAGACTCGGTGACCTCAGAATGCCACTCTTTTCCAAAATTCTCTAACAGGAAGCATTTGAGATTTTAACCCTCATTATCATCCTCTACGCCATGCATGGTGAAAATGTTACCCTGGATTCTTTTAGTCTTGTCACAGTTCCACTTGTTTTAAGATTTTCAATTATTACACTGTCTGTAGATTTGGGGAAGTTTAGGTAAGTAACAATTTTCTTGGCTTATGAAAATTGACAGACATCAGCCTTTCTTGAATGGCATGCTTGCCTTCTTTTCCTGTTCTGAAGAGAGGCTAAGTGAAAAGAGCCACAGCATATTTACATTCCAGGCAAATGGGAAGGTATGAATTACTAACTAAAAATACCAAGACTCTGAGCTTGTAATGCATGAATAAAAACTGATTTAGTTAGATCCATTTAACTGGAATTATGGGCCTGTGAGAACTGTAATCCAAAATGACCAACTTCCTTGAAAGTTTGGACTACATGACATTAACTTTTCATCTGCTATTAGACACAATTTAATGCTGATATGATACAACAGTTCATGATAGGATGCACAGCTGTGTAATAGGCTACTCGCTGTGAAGGATTCTGCAAATAAGTGGTGGCAGCAAGTTAAAAACTGATACAGCTCTTGGCCTGAATTAATATTGCTGTATTTAAATAATAATGCCTTTTTTTTTTTTTTTTTTTTTTTTTTTCCATTGTGTTCTGCTCATCCAGGATTCGGTAATAGATTAAGAATTGAAAGCCAGATATTCTTGTCCCAAGTGACAGTCCAGCTTATTCTGGGTGATCACAGAGAATTTCCAGGGCAACAGGGAAATATAGTACCCATGGTGTTTTCCCAGTAGGCCCACAGAGTCACACAAAAGGTATCCAAATCAGGTTCTGAAGCACTTCAACTGAGTTTTCATTTTGTGGATGAGAAGCGGCTCTACTCTAACCTTGCACAGATGATAGAGCTCATCACTTTATTTCTAAGGCTGAGTCCAGCCCATGGAGGAAGCTCATTTTAGCCGCTTGTACCCAGAAATGTTTTCAGCAATATCTTCAGGAATACTTTCTATCATGATCCATCTCTAATGAGTATAGGGGAATGTCAAAAGACAGAACAACAAATTGTCAGCTTTAGTTTGTCTCAGCTCTTTCTTTTCCAGAATAGACCAGGGCACCATCCATATTACTACAAACAAAGCCCTAATCTGTCCATCCAATTATGCTCCAATCATCCATTTAGTAAAAAGTCACTTTGGCTACATTCACAACGCAGCCTGAATCAAATCCAAATCCGATTTTTTTTTTTTTTTTTTTTTTTTTTTTTCTTCCCCTCCCTTATGCGACCTGTAGCTGATCTTTTCATGAGTCTGGACAAAACAGATCAGATTTTTACAAATGTGACCTAGGCCACTTAGAAATGTACTCCTAAATCCGATACGTATCTGATCTATTCAAATGTGTCCTGTGTCTGAACGGGCAAGTTGCATTCATCTTACCTGTACGTCATTGATATTCGACAAACCTTGGACGTTATTGCATCCTCTAATGCTGGACACTTAAGCTGTTTGCAGTTCACACTGGAGATCACATACAAGTTGCATATATTTGGAAATGTGAATGACCAAACAAAAAAAAATCGGATTTCGCAATAAAATCGGAATTGAGCATTAAGGCCTCCAGTATGAACATAGCCTAAGACTCCTCTGCTTGAGGTACAGATCCCTGCCCACTCCAGAGGAAGCAGTCCACCTTTTCTTGGTGAAGAATCCGACTTAGAGAAGCTGAATCCCACATAGGGAAAAACGCTCGACTTTGTCCCAAGAGTGCAGACACAACTGATGTTGTGGGTTCACAAGGACCAGATATACCTGAAATGTTACCCATGTTCCTAATACTCAAACCCCACAGAATACCTTGAGGGAGATGGTCATAAGCTTTTATCAGATTCAAGAAGCACATCAGGACCAGACAACTAAACTCCAATGTGCCCTCCCATCCTATCCAACACCCTGGAGTAAATCTTCCCCAGGGATAATGAGAAGTCCACTGATAGCTGTAACACGCTTTCTGATTCCGCTTCTCAAAACCTGGGACCACCATTCCAAAATTTTTAATAACTTCATCCTTTTGTCTACCCATAAAGTCAATTATGTTAAAGAAATAACAATTCAAATCACTGTATCATCATGTCAAAATTTGAAACTGGTGCTCTTAAAACCAGATGGCCTGTTATATCACATCTGAAGTAGATCAGCCACTTGTTTTTATTCCAGCTGAATATGAAGTACATTTTTCTGTCAGATGGCTTCAATCTAAATGAACAAAGTTTCAGTATGAACTTTATGATTTGACTCACCCTCCTGAAAGCAGCTGTTCAGATAGATTATTCTCCCTGACTCAGTTCTCTGCCTGGGCATGGATATACTACTACTCTTAAGTCACCGTTTTATTTAGAGCGTTAGAGCTACCTATCTGCATAAGTTAGTCATTTTACAGATCGACGTTAATGTAGATGTCTTGTTAACCCATAAACTGCTTCACTGGAAATGAATGGATGGTTTTCATGAACACATTTCACTATGTTCCTTTTTGGTGCATTTAGTTTGTGTTTTTTGGTTTATCAGCTCTAGAGCAGAAACATACTGTATAACACACTCCCACCATCCACCTGCCATTACCAGCTGGCAGATACACCTGGCTCATTGGCATTAGCCAAAAAAATAAATAAATGGAGCATTACCATAGCAACCATATGGGGATGGCCTGGCATGGTTGAAACTGTCATGGAAACAGCAGAGCAGACAGTTGACCAGTGCCAACCATATAGCCACATACACACATGCAAGCACCAATTTCTCGTTGATACTGCTTGATACCATACCCAGGTAGCATGTCATTCAGTATCAGTTTTGACATTAATCTCTACACAGATTTGGGACACATTTGCTATCTCTATCAACTTTTAATACTTTTCAAATTTGTAGCACTTAGCAAAGCCAAACGCTGTCCTATTCCATGGCCAACCATGTCTGACTTGGCTGGGTATGTGGGCAGAATGAGCAGGATGGGGGAGACAAGGCTACAGCTGAAGTGTGACAAACCCCTACCCTTTCCTTTCACAGCTACACAGACAGGCTGAAATAGGAGATGAAAACGTTTGAAGTGATAAGGTTGGTGAAATTAAAATGAAATCTTAGCATTGTACACAACAGCATATAGTACAAGTTCAAAAATGTTAAACCTGTACTACTTCATAGAGCCCCACTTTTGGGGTGTGACTGTGGCTCATGGGAAAAGTAATTGTCTAGCAATCTGAAAGTTGTGGGCTGTATTCCAGTGTTCCTGGCACATATCGATGTGTCCCTGGGCAACGCACTTACCCCAAATCGCCTGTCAATCTGCACATCGGTGTATGAAGTTCTATACGTTTGAGTGCATGTGATGGCCACATCTGCAGCCACACAAAGTCAGTCACCCCACGCTTAAAAGTTGTGCGGCGTGGTCGCCTGTGCCCTTTTTGTAAGCTTCTCCTGCGGGAGAGGTGCTTGCCCTACAAACTCATCAAGATATGCCAACAAATAAGCATATATAGAGAAGAAATGTTTGGAAGAAATTCACAACATGAAATACTACAAACTCTTCAAAAACATGGGTCAACAGAAAGTGTATTTTTACAAACCAGCTACAAGAAACTTACCACTGTTAAAACTGTGTAGCTCAGGATTTCTCTCAATACATTAATGGCTGCCATTAGGCTTTCATAAAAGACAAAAAAAGGAGTTGACTTGATTATAGAAAAATTAACCACATACCTATTAGAATGACCTAAAAATAGAGTGATACCATTTCTGGTACATGAGCAGTATACATCTATACACAAAAAATGTGATTTTCCTTGAAAATATTTGACACAATTGTTGCAACAATCAAGACCAATTGTTTTCTGGATGACGAAAAGGTTTTCAAGAATAATTAAGCAATTATATTTGAAACAATAGGGGTATACACATTGCTTTCAGCTTCAGGTTAGTTTACTTTGCAACATTTCTGTGCATCACTGAGCACAGTACACTTTCGCTTTGTTGAGTGGTATGCTGAAAAAATGGCTTTAAGTATGTGTCCAAGTGCGTGCGTGTGTGTGTGTAGTATGTGTGTGAAGCACCCAGCAGAGCATATTTCCATGCATGAGTGTTTACGAACTCCCACCAGTTTGCATACCTGAGACCTGAGATTACACCAAAGTAAAACATACCAACTTTCCCTGACTATCTGTCTTTTTCATATATAAACAGACTCTCAACACACAAGTACAAATGCAGCAGTTTAAAAACATGAAACTGAACATGAGCATACCTATCTCTCATACACAGGCACAAAAATGGTCTGAGTCCAGCTTTGTGCTATAGCACAACTAACTACCTGACTTTGTTAACTTGAACTCTAGAAAGAAAGTTTATTTTTGTCCTTAGAAATATGGGTGGACAAAATGTTCCTAAAACAAATTCTGTCTTCTATCCTAATCCTCATTCTATCCTAAAACAATCCTATCTTTTTATTCCGGTTATCGTGAACATTTGTTTGTTTTATAGTTCCAAGCTCTAGCCAGACATCTGGGCAAGCTTATACCTGCTGTGGGAACTTCATATCATGAATTCACAGCTTGATGCATCAGGCAGAAACTGATAAAGAAACTGTGTAATGCAACATTCCTGTAGCATTGTGTGATAATGTATTTCAAACTTAAAGAGAAAAGAATAGATCACTTAACAAATGAAAGAGAACAAACATGGTCTTTCTCTCTTGTCATAGGAGTTACTGCAGCACAACACCACATGTCTCTCTTTATTCAGAGCACGGTCCATTTTCAATTCTAAATGACGATTTGTTTCTTCTAATGTATTTCTTTGTACGGATTATTGACATTTGTGGGTGATTTTTCCAACTGCTTTTATCACTTATCTGTTGTCTTTATACATTTTATCTTTGTGGATTCTATTTATACCCTTGTTCGTAGGTCAAGTTACAGCCAAAAACTTGAATAAAAAAGTTAATGGCATAACTATAAAGCCACCAAGACATGGCCATCCATGTAAACTAATAGGCCAGGCAAAGAGTACTGGTCAAACAAACTGCCAAGAGGCCCCCAGCAACTCTGCAGGAGTTGCATAGATCTACAGTTCAGGTGGGAGGATCTGTTGCTAGAAGAAATATTACACACACACTCCACCAGTCTGTCCTAAATGGCAGAGAGGCAAAAGGAAAGCCAAACCAAAAGAAGCCCTATTTGTAGTACGACACAAGCCTGACCAAGCTTGAGCTACTTTGCTGAGAAAAGGCAAAATCAAAATGTTTTAAAATTTGCAAGGAATTCTATGTACATAATCTTTTTATTTTTCTCCTTTTCTGTTGCAGGGAGTTTAGTGCTTTAGGTGTTTGTATGTAGTTATTTTCTTTTTCACCTACTCACTCCTACCTCGTCCTCTCCTGTTAATGAGAGTACTCTTATTTGACCTGAGGCTTCAATGACACATGCCACAACAGACTTGCTGCTTTTGAAAATTACCATACAGATTAAACTCAGTTCTGTCACTTAGAATAACATCTTCAAAAGTGTCTTTGATGTACAAACATACTGTGTGCCTTCTTACAAATGGCTGAATGTGCATTATGAAAAGCCGAATACCTCAGATTTTCTCTTGGTGTGAAAACCTTTTAGAAATTCAGTTTTTTTTACAAAGGGTCAGTCTTTCTTTATTCATTTCCCGATTAATTTTTTTTATTGAATGTATTCATGTTCCCAAGGTTCTTCAAATGTTCAGGCATTTTGTCTTCATCTCTTACCTCTGGCAAATCTATGTTTGTTAGTCTTCCTTTTTTTCTGTTTCCTTTGTGTTTTATGCATCTGGCCTTTGCACCCTATTTTTACTTTTCTTTTTCCTTCTTTTTCATTTCTTCTACTGGTCTTATTACACCATTAATAAAAAATCTCAAGTCTTCTTCTGTCAGTGAAGTCTAACTTTAAGGGAGGACTTAGAACATTACAAAATCTTTACTATTTTAGTTGAACTGGCTGTATAGCAATCTGCACTTTCATTTTAGGTTTAAAATGATAAATACAGATTTCTGCACTACTGGCACTGATTTCATTTTTTTTCCTTTGACAAAAGTGTGTATTTTGTATACAGTGCATCACCTATTTTGGTTTTTAGAAGTCAAAACAGAAAATTCAAATAAAGTTGTTTCAAATAAAATAAATATTTCCTAACACATCCAAAATGCTTCAGATATGTTTCCGAATATTAATATACAGTTAATTTGGGTAACTAATTCTTGAAAGATTCAGTTAATTAAACTAAATTACTAAAGATGTCTAAATTACAACTAAAAATAAATTAGATCACGTTTTTGTGAAAGTAATGTAACTAAAACTAAATTAGAATATGGAGTCAGAAAAGCACTACATTTGAGGGAAGATGTATCATCATACAGTTTTCATTTAATGTGCTACATGTTCCTAATATATTCAAAAAGGCAAATTACATACTTAGTTTTCATTCTCAATTGCATGGACTCAGATAGCTTAACAGCACAGCTCCAGTTTCAGTTGACACAAGAGAAATAGAGCTCAAAATAACCTGTTTTTTAATGTAGGTTGCTCCATGTACAGCAATATGCTTTGAATTTAAACAAAGCACTAAGCATTACAGTAAATATTTTGACTTTTAATTTCATAATCACACTGTGAATTGATCAGAAATGGTGAAATTGTTTGAGATGGAGAACTTGAATTAGTCAGAAGACACATTTTTTAGAGCAATATTAAGGCACTTTTACAGTCTTTTGGACAGTAAAACTGATTCTGTCAGATTTAGGCAGAGTGGTCTTAGGTGCCTGGCCTGTCCCTATGTGGCCCAGCAAAAGGAGTTCCAAGTCCTCTGATGGTGGACTGAATGATGTGGACAGTAGCAGGAACATGATGCTGGAGGTTAGAGGGCAGGCTGACGTTGGAGGAAGCGGTGCAAGGGCCAGGCTCACCCATTTAATCAAACCTTGGACATCATTCAAATGATGATTACAGAATAAGAAATGTTACAACATACTGATTTAGAGCCTGCAGAGTATTGAAGCTCAAAATGGTAAAAGAATTATACTTTTGTGAAGAATCCTTAAATGCATATCTATATACTTGATATCAAGAGAAACTTTTAGAACAGGAAAATATGGTTGAGTCTTTTTGTTAGACCAACATAATGTGAAAATTTTTTTTCTTACCTTGAAAACTATAACGTTTTTAGAATTTGGAATTCCATAGCCATTTTCCTGAACACAAACTTTTCATAACCGTTGTTTTTCTTCTCACATTTGTTTTTCTCTCTTAACTTTTAAGCCACATTAGAAATTTATTTATCTGATTGTTTGATTATTGCTTTTGTGCTTCTTTTCAAATGACCAAGTTATTAAATGTAAGAACAAATATTTTCACTGACATTCACTTTAGTAACAGTTTTAAAATAAAGTTCATTTTTATTATGAAGGTTCCAGGGGAAAATTAAAAGATTTTTAGAAAGACCCCTTGTTGAGTGAAGGTTACACATTTCAAAAGGAGTTCATACTTGAGTTCATACTGAATAGATTAAAGCAAAAATCAAATTAGTTGGCCTCCAGTTCTGCTTGCTGCTTTTATTTTAGCTTTTTTTTCTAAACTAAGCTATTCATAGCAGTTAAATCCAAACCTTTTGTTATTTAGCACATCTTTTCTTTGACAACAATAAAGCCTTGTGCTGGCAATAAATAATTTCTTTATAGACCAAAACTAATGCTAGAATTTATGAAATTCTGTTTAAAATTATGAAGGACAGAGCTTAATTTTCTTCTGTATTTTCAAATACTTTTTCATATAAAGACTGTGAACTTTAAAATGAGAACCTAGGACAGACTTTTACCAGGTCCAAACCAGTTTACAACATTCCCATTTCAAATCACTTAGATAACTTCTTCTCTGTGCAGAGAAGAGCTGTCCAACCCTTAGATGTGTATATAGAACAGTCACAAAGGAGGACATTTTTACAAATTATTCCCACAGCTGGTAGCACCATTGCCTTACATCAAGAAAGTCCTGGGTTGGGTTCCAATTTGGGGTCTTTCTCCCTGTGCATGCATGAGTTTTCTCTGGTTACTCCCCCAGTCCAAAAAAAAAACATGCTAGGTTAAGGATTATTGGTCTCTCTAGGGGTGTATTCACATTGGGAAAGTCTTTTGGTCCATTGGTGACGATCATTGCTCTCACTGGACAGAAATGACAGGGGCGGGACAAAGCACAGAAAGCAAACTAACTTACTTTGGCAAAGTTTTTTCACTTTAATGCAGCATTTTTCAGGAGACCACTTGAACCCCTGTTCCTTCATTTTCTTGCTAAACATGACCACATTCTTGTGGACCAAGACCACCTCAAAAAGTGGGTCTTGGTCCATTTGTTTGGTCTGTTGGGTGTATTCACACCTGCAGTAAAGGTCTGGACCAACGGGGAAATGATCTTGGGTCCATTTAAGGTAGACCAAAAGTGTCAGGTGTGAATACACCCTGGATTTCCCCTTAGGTGTAGCAGTGTGTGTTTGTTTGTCCTGTGTTGCCCTGTGATGAACTGGCAACCTGTCCAGGGTCTACCCCGCCTCTAGCTCAATGGCCACTGGAAATACACACCTGAAACCCCTCATAAACCTTTATCCACCCATCACCTCCTACCTTGCAAACACAAGTGGGTTTAGATGATGGATGGATATTACCACAGTTATTTACTTAAGGTATTAACATTGTTTTACATTTAAATAGATTGTTAAATATTTTAGTAAGTATAGTTTGGAATTTTACTAATCTGTCAACCTCCTTTTAAATATAGAAGTACATTTGCAGTCCTGACAATCCATCATCCAACAGATTCCACACTACCTGGCAAAAGTATTTATACCCCTTTGAACCTATTCAGGATGATATGCAGTGTTAGTCTTTCGTTGTGCATAAGAAAAACAACTGGGCACTTTCTTCTATATGTTTGCTGTTCCTCCTAGACGGCTTGTGACAAACTTTAAATCTGACTTCCAAGGGCCTTTTTTTTTCTAACATTGGTGTCTTCGTCGCTTTCCAGAAGACCAGGTGTGGAGTGCACAACCAGATTCTCCCACATGAGCTATGCATTTTTGCAGAGTCAAAATGGATGTATGTCTTCCTAGGATTGCAATTTTGCCAAATTTTTCCATCTCCATGTATTGTACAGTGCTCTGTTTGATGTCCAGAGATTGTGATATAGTTTTATAATCTTATCCTGTGTTCCTACCCTGTATGTTCTTTGATTTTCATGCTGCTGTTTGCTTATCAATGTTGTTTAATGAGCATCTGACAGGTTAATAGAACCAGTGTACTTATGCTGAGATTAATTATAATGGCTTTCTCTATGAAGTAATTAGGTGAATTTCTGAAATGGACTGGACACAAATGGACAGTGCATTTTTCAGTATTTTATTTGTAAAAAAAAAAAAAAAAAAAAAAAAAAAATCAATTACATGCTACTTTGTGTCAGTCTCTCACATAAAATCCCAATAATATGTTAGACTCTTCAAAATACCCCTCTAAATGAACAGCCTTTGAAAAGGATCATGGTCCAATACATTTACAGTTTCCATCCATTCCCCTTGCCATGCTGGAGGTTTTGCTTGTAATCAAACCTTCAGCACATAAGATTTGCTATTCCAGAGCAATGACTACCTGCCATGTTTTCTCTCCTGAGGTGTGGCACTGTAGTTTTCTTTGATATGGAGGTAAAACGGTCTTAAAATCACTAGACATCAGTATTTATTCTTTGAATTTTGGCAAAAAAAAAAAAAAAAAAGGATACTAGGGAAGCAAGGGTTCTTTTTTTAAATTTGTCAGTGTATATTTGTCAAGTGTTGCATTGTGTAAATGATTGCTATCTCTGTGTTCATATTTCATTAAGACATTAAGTTAAAAATGCAACTGTATCTATAAAATTGCATATGAAATCCTTCAAACTGTAACAATGCTGATAAGGTACTAAAACTTTATGGCCCCCAAGGGGCAATTTGCTTTGGAGCCAGCAAAGAAGAATTAGAGATAAAAGTACATACATAATAAAAGAATTACAATATAAGCACAGCATCTATGATACACATGATAAAATCATAGACTACCATAGTCTCTATTTGGGCTTATCATCTTAAACTATTAATGAGGCTAACACTAACTGAACATTTGTACCTTTTTGTGTTGCATTTTATCACCATGTATCTGCAAGCATAAGGTAGCAACCTGTAACGATGGTAAAGAGGGTGGATTGGCTTAGCAAGGATAGCTTTAGCCTTCCCTGTGACTCTGGTTCTGTAGAGCTTTGGGAGCTCTACCAGACTTATCCCTATCATTTTTCTGCACTACCTTACAATGCTGTTTAGCCTGTGCTTATTTTTTAGGCTGTGCAACTCAAATCAACAAATAAAAGAAAATGTTGAAACTGACAAGCAGAAACAAGAGTAAAACATTTTTATAAAAAGGGTGTTAACATTAAATTTTCTCAGTTTTTAATAAAAATGCATAGGCTGGTGAGCCATAGCACAGACTGCATCTGTATTAGCCTCAAAGGTCAAGCGGTTGTCAGTAACTGTACCAAGGTATTTGTAATGTACAACCTGCCTGTCAGTGGTTAAAAACTATTGAATTTATTGTAGATGTCAACACAAAATCACGTCTCAATTTAAAGTGAATGTGTGCTTGGATAATTTTAGCCTTCTGTAAACAAACCTACAAACATAAGGCTGTCTTTATGTAAAGTATGGCATGATTACACTGTTTACTTGGAAATGGCTGCAAATAACCATTTGAAGCCTGCAATGTCAAACAGTGAAAAAGTAAATAAATGTAGCTATCTACTAACACTGAGCTATGAGCACTGGGTTTCAATGAAAAATTCACATTCTGAAACATCACTGTGACATTTGATCACAAGGAAAAATGTTAATATGCAGAAAACCCTTCCAGGTTTTTACATTTACCGTAGCATCATAAGAAAAATAGTTTCCATTAAATGCATTTTCCCTCCAAACAGCAAAACATTCTTGTGAATATTCCTGCCTACAAACATACAGAAAGAGATTGTTTATACCTTTTATGTAGTAGAGGTGGCACTAAGAGAGACAAGACAAACACTGAGAGCATATGCACGCCAGTTCCCTTCTTTTACATTTCTATCCACAACACCTACTGTATTTATAGCAGAGCTGTGTACCAAATCAAAACATCTATTTTGTCTATTTGGCAGGCCTGTCATGATGTTATCCATTCCCACTATGACATGCTGTCACCAGTGGTGGCAGATGGTGAAATGTGGGCAAATGCTGTTTTTAAGTCAAACTGGAGCTTAGACAAAAGTGCTGTTAACACTTGCAAGTTAGCTACTTTATAATTCAACAATAAGTAAGTGATTGAACTGGAGAAGCATAAAACTAATTGCAGATATATGTAGACTAAGCAGCTCTCCAAGGATGAGTTTTGTGAACTGAAATAGAGGATGGAGAGGTCATCAAGGGTGTTACAGTCCTTTTAAATCACTGTAGGAAAGGATGGTTCTTAACACACAGACACTCACACAAAGAAATCATTCAGCTATGGTCACAGTCCACCAAGGTTTCTTTTAAATCAAATGGAAGCAGCTTCTGGCTGTACATCCTGATGACTTTGCAGATCCTTTACTGCTCTGGTTTCTGTCTCTCATAGGCATCATTTTTGTTCAACAAAATTTGTTCCTGCTTAATCTTTCCGTTCTGTGGATGAGTTCAATATACACAATTTTACACTAACTCAAACACATTTCAACAAAAGCTTTTTGACTTTGGGTACGTTCTCCCTTTGAAATTTACAATGGCTGTGTCTTTTCATGTCTGACTTAGATATGGTACATTCTATTATTTTTTTTCTTCTTCTTTTCTGCTCTCCACTGTATTCCATTTATTCTGTAGCATTAGCCGGGGTCCCTTTTCTGTGGATTAGCTGAATGGTTAAGGGGCCCTGAGCTGGACAGGGACCCTGCATTGTGTTTGGGATTGTAAATACTCATGGTAGAGCTTTTATTTGATTGGTGGGTCCAACTAAAGCTGCCACTGGAATGTGTTTTACCAGATATGTTTTGTTTTTCCTTTTGTTTCTAAATATTTCATTTTACCCCTTTGCCTACACTCATTTTGTATACATTGTCATTTAATTTATTCCTTCCATTTTGTCCCTGTAAACAAACTATTTCATACCCATGTACTTAAATCATTTGTTACTTGTTACATTTTTGTTGTAGTTAAGCAATTTCAGAAAATATAATAGACATAAAAAAGTTAAATCATATTTATGATTTCATCTAATTGTGTAACATTTTCAGATGACTTTATATTACCCCCTATTTCAATGTTTTGTTTTAAAACCATACAGATGTACTCCTTTGTTCAGTGTGAGCATATTGTTCTGCCAAAGTGACTCATTGTGTCCAGTACGGGACCTTGCATGGTATCTTGACAAATAAGATATATATAAGATTTTTTTTCTTTGTCTTGTTGCTTATTGAAATTATTTTTGTGGTCTATCATGGTCCATTGTAACTATATTTCAGTTAATGTTATAATTAGGAGGTTGTTATTTTTGGTTTGATGTGGTATCCTAATCTCTCATTCATCATATGAGAAAATTGGCCCAAATGGAAATCGGTGAAAATAGATCATAATATAAAGTCTTCAGAAAAGAACACACAATCATATTAAACTGAATAAGATATTTGAGCATTTTTATGATTCTTAATTTCCTGAACTCAACAAAAAAACATTCTTACCAAGGAAGAAAGAACTGATATGCATTGGTGAATAACAACTGGATTGTTTACAGGTACAAAATGTAGGCCGGAAGGGACAAGGTGGCAACCCGTTGGTACAAATTGACCCAAATCAATTGGATTAAATTTTGTTTATTATACAAGACTAATTCATCATAAACACTGTCTCAAGGGGAATAACAACAAAAAACTAAAACACCGTCTCTATATCGCCCATATGTGTTTCTTTGTTTGTTTAGGTCTGGCTTTCGGCCTCGTTTGCACAGCCGGTCCTTGCTTGGTAACCAACACACCTGCTAAGTATTTAGTCATTTCTCTTTCATTATTTAATTCAGCCTAGTTCCCTCAGTTTGATGCTAGTTTTTTTTTGCTGTCAGAGTATTAAGATGTTTCTTGCCTGCGTTGATATAAAATTGTGAATTGTCCTGTTGCCCTTTGTATTTGGTTCCTTCAGCTTCATCAGGTTTTGTGACACCTAAGGCTCTTTATTGTACCTGTTCCTAAGCTGTTTTGTGATAAGTTGAAGCATGTTGTTGTGCCTGAGGGAAGAGTTTACCACAATGAAGTACTGTGGGAAAGACTTTAATGACTTAAGGAGCAGTAGCCAAAGCTGCAAAATGACTTTCTTCTTTAAATTAATAGATGTTTTGAATAAGAAAGCTCATATAAGGTGAAGTGTTTTAATTTGTTAGATTCTCATGTATATAACCAATAGTCAACTATTTGAAAACAATTATCATAGCTTCAATTCTAACCTAGGCCTCAACCTGAACCGGGGGGGGGTGGACTTAACAACAAGCTTTAAGCAGGTGGTTGGCACCTGTCTTTTTAGTATATTTTAATGTATTACATTGCACCACACAGACCTAGCATGTTTGCTGGAATATTTTCAGATCTTTGAGACTATTGGGCTTTGAAGAAAGGACAAATAGCATAATGGAAACACTATTTCATGAGGACAGGGCCAAAATGTCTTGTAACTGATTTGTATTTTTCAAACTATTTTAAGTTGCCTGCACAAAAGATGTTGGTTGGCCACCAAACTTACCTTTCGCCCAGGGGCCCACATGCTCCTAAATCCTGCCCTGGAAGTACCACTCTTTTAAAGGAGTGGTGACATCAATGTATAAACTATTTCATGTAGTTGATATTGCTGAATATGTCAATTGTCCAAAGAATTTAATAAATAAATAACATCACCTTTTTGAAGGGGGTTGTTTTGACAGGCCAAATTTCCCTCCTCAGCAAAAAGGTTGGGCACGGTAATGTGTAGCTCTATCTAGTTGACTTCATTCTGATTGGCTACAACCATATTTGGGGAAACTGGTCAAATACGCCCCCACACACACCCCTTCTCTCATCCACACCTTTCTTCTCGGTGAAACATTCTGTCACAAATCCATTATTATATGTATATATGGTATTATGGCCAGTGGAAGTTTGCTCCCGTATATGTCTGAGCCTGACACATCATCTGAGGATGAAGAAGACACCGTGCCTGCATGAAGACGCATGGACATGGATGATTTTTCCGTTCCAAACACACCTTTCTTGCATTTGACGTTAATGTGTGCTCCTGGAAAAACAGGCTTAAATGTGGTTGTTTACACACTGCTGAGCACACACATAAGACTCAACGAGTCGCAATTTATTGAACCACTATATCGAAACCAAACGACCGAGTAAACCTTGGTGTCAGATACAAAGAAAGATTTTATCTCTGAAAATATATTCACAATCGAGCATTTGAGTGTATGAGGCATACATGCATTAGCATCATGGGCTCTTAGTGCACATATATTTATCAGACAAGACAGCATTTAGAAATTAAACAAACTTACAGGTAATGAAAACGTTGTGGGCGCCTCCTTCAGTGTTGGTACAGAAGTTTTTTTTTCAAAATCAGTTTGTTCAAAAACCCTGACTTGAATTCACCCATGTTCAGAAAACAGTCATAAGTAAAATGCACTCAAATTGAGGTTATAATTGCGTGGTAATTCCCCTTAAATGAACTTCAGCCACTATTCTCCTATTTTCTCATCCTTCGGGAGTAAGTGGAAACTTCCATCCGTTTTTGAGCTCCCTCAGACATAACAGCTCCGCTTTTTAGTAGCCATCCTCTTCTCAAGTGGAGTAGCCGGACATGCTAGCTCGACTTATGCCCTTACATTAGCTGGTGTATCACCTGGGGGAGGAGGGAATGGGATGGGGAGGGCTGTTTGCTTGATGGTGGGCTCTAATTGGATAGTATGAATTACGTAGAACGATAAACTGTTCTCTGATTTGTCTGTTTTTGAGCAAAGAAACAAACTGACCGCCTATGAGCAGGGCTTTTGATACCAACTCTTGACATTCACAGTGCCTCATCGGTGCACAACAGATCATATTATACCTCCCAAACCACAGAAAATTTAAATTTGTTGTCACGACCCCTTTAAGGGAAAAAGTGTGGTATAAGTAAAGATAAACTTCTGTGTATAAAATACCACTTTTGCTAAAGATTTTATTGTTTTGTTTTCGTTTGTTTAACATATCGTGTTCTTTTAACTTTCTGAGTTTTGCTGTATTTTCTTTTGTCTATTAGTGTTTTTAGCAAGAAATAGTGAAATTTTCTAGCTTTTTTTCCAGCTTTTTGTTTTGTTTTATTAGATAAAATGTTCTTTACCAATGTATTGGCACATGTTTCAGATATCTAACACCCAATAACCTTACTTTAAAATAAATCAGTAACAGCAGAAAAAAACTTAAAGTTAAACACAAAATGTGGCAAATGAGAATTACTTGTAACAATACACAAGACAATTTTTTTTAGCTGTAACAATTTTTAAATCAACTCCCTTCTTGTGACGTCATCAATTCTCTGCTTCGCTCGCACTCCCACAACACCCGCTCTCTTCACTCCGCCTCGCGCTCCCTCTCCACTCCGCGTGAAACAAAGTGTAGAGTCCGCGAGCGCCCGCAGGAATCGAAAAGCGAGAGCACGGAGTGAATAATGGAGCCACAACAACTGACGGAATAATAACAACCTATAAACGAGAAAGACTGAGACAACTGAAAAAACTTGGACCGAGCAAACTTTTCACGGGAGGAGAACAGTTTCGTAAAGCCATGGATACACTTTTCTCTGTATTCCTGGGAGTTGTGATCCTCTGTTCGAGAGTTGGCTCCGTCTCCGCTCAATTACCGACAGGTAAAAGAAAGCTATTGTTGTATTTGCACTGTTGTTGTTTCTGAGTAGGGGAAAAGAGAAGTTTAAATGATATATTTCCTGTTTTTTGGGGTTTTTTTTAGTGGAAGTGCATGAATTCCTGACAGGTGTGTGTGAAGGTGATGAAGAAAAGTTAACCTTCGCTTTTGACAATGTCCCGTCATGCCGGTTTTAAAGCTCCTTTTGTGCTTTTAAAATGAATCCGGACGTGAGATATCACTTTTCTATGAGGTGAAGGTGATTTTTTTGTCACGTTAAATGTTAAAGGTTCGATTCGTCGGTGTACTTAAACCCGTATATAAGGTTCTTTTATATTGCCAAGTGGGTTGAGCTTCCCATAACCAGTGAGTCAAACTGAGTCCGAGGTTTAGGTTGTTACCCTTTTTTCATTAAAACTCGGTTAAGTTGCGACAAAAGATGTTATGGAGTTTTAGAACGAAAAGTTTATTTGTAAAATCTTGAATCCGAAGATAAAATTTCATTTAGTAAATGGCAAATATTTACTGCTGCTTTTATTATTGTTATTTAAAAGTATTTTCAAACAGGGCATCGAGTTGATATGACACTGGATAGAAACCGCGTGCCGTTCAGCCTCTCGTGCAGCGCATTAATGGAGAGGAGAAGTTATTGTGCGCACGGACATCACAGTTTGAAAAACTGTATAATATCCATGTAGTACGATAGTGACGGCATATACATATATTTTTGCAGCAATCTTGCACTTTATATTCGTTTCTGTTTTGTGTTACTATAATACAGGCTTTTATTTGGCTATAGCGTTGTGCGTAAATGTTGGTTTAATTTTTATCATTGTCTTCTCTCTTGCTTAAAGCAGTTTTAGAATAATTGTGTTTTCTTTGCTTTGTACGACAGCGCTTTGAGTTTTATGTAGAATATTTTTCCCAAAGTTAGGTTGAATCAATGTTTTGGGGTGGTAAGAATGCGGGGTATATGTATATCGGTTATGTGCTGTTTTCTCGAGTTGATGAAAATTTGTCAGTTTTTCTTTTAAAATACTATAGGGCACGCAGAAAGTCGAAAAGCAGTAACTCAAGGCAGTAAAAGTAGCCGCTGAACTTTTATTTCATTTCCTTTCCGTGCGTATTCGCATCATTCTGCAGCTCGTTTGGTCCTCCTTGCATGTTTAAGACCTAACATGAGCGTTATTCGAATTGCAGATCAAGCGTATGCACCCCTCCTTCACCCATTTGCCATCTTGTCTGGAGGAAACACGTATGCACTCCTGCAGGTGAAGCAGCTGCAGCAGCACTGTTTAGAGCTTCAGGAGAAGTCAGCTTCTCAACTTTTCCCGTGGCTGCGATGTTTGAACAGGGCTGCTCAGACCCCGGCAGTTCCTGCTGCTCATCTGGTTCCGTTTGAGCCAGCGTTCCAAACTGAATGCGAGTCCGCAGTTCGTTAATTTCCGCATTCAGCAGTTGTTTCTCTTTCAACTCATGCACGCAGAGAGAGAGAAAAAAAGAGACTCACTAAACAGTTTTGAGAGCTGACCTCCAAAATCAAACTAAAACCTTAAGGACGCATCACGCTTCAGTTAAGTCCTGCAAATGAATCCGCATTCATTGTACAAAAAACCTAATTTTCTGCTCCAGTATTCTCACTGGCCACATTAATTCCAACTTTATCAGCAAACGTTTTATTGTCACCCTTCACCCCACCCTGTAGCCCATAACTATTCCCCTCTCCTCCCCTCCCTTGGGGCCATTTAGTCCTCTGGGTAACAAATGTGTGGAATTTCTTTGAGGCCTCTTTGGGAATGTAAGTGCTGTTAATTTGCAAGTAAATACTAGTGACTGGATGTTCCTTCAAAAAGGGGGATGTGGAATATAATTTGTTTGGATACAGGTTTACATAGATTATTTGCATTCAGTTGCATTCCAGGATAACAGGTAGTTATTTGTGCATGAAAGCAAATAGAGTAAGGTTATAATAAGGTACATGTTAATAAGTTGAGTTTTATGAAACATATACTTTTGGCCAGCATCTTTGCTCCAGTGCATTATTCTATTATAAACTCCCAGATTCAGGCACTTTAACAGACCAAAACTGGTTTTATGACACAATTACAAGACCAGAGTGCAACTTGTAACTTATATGTGCACTCATTTTCATTAAAATATTTCACATTAAGGCTGATAGTATTAATTGCAAAATAATTAATACAATAAAAAAGGCAGCAATAAAAGGACTGTATCAGTTAGGCATTTTGCTAAGCTTTTAAAATTATCTTTTAAATATTAAATAAGTCATTTAGAGTCTGTGCTCCAATATCTGTTTCAGTAAATTACTCTCATTCTTGTTTTATCAATTTTTAGTTTCCTAACTACTGAGTCAAACTATAAATTGAGCCATTCTCATATATCTCCCCACTCTCCTTCTTATCGTACTGCTTTGCATATTTGTATGTTGGCTAATCACTTACAAAGTCAGTGTATTAAACGGGAACAAGCCTGTGCTTCGCCGTCTTTATAAAGTCAGTGACTGAGTTTTATGTTAATTTGACAACTTTCTAAATCTGCCTCCTCTCTGATCGAGTTGTGACACAGATTCCAGGCATCTTTAATCCTAATGAAGTGAAATGATTGTTTTCCATCAGTGTCTCCAGACGAATTAGAAGGCTGCCGCTCCCACTGAACACAACATCTGAGCTGGTTTAATTATAACTGTAAATTATTTCAGTATTTTGAACATTAGCACCAAGTTGGTTTAATTATAATTACTTTTCCGCTCCATTTAGGAGATGAAACAAAATTGGGTGTTTTAATGGAGAAAGGCGAGAGAAGCGGAGTGATAGTGAGAAAGGGGAGAGAGGGAGAGGGGGAACAAAATCAAGAAACCATTGGTTTTTGGCCGTGGGCATCTCCTCCACTCAAGAGACTGTGAAAACGGCAGGAGGGAGCGTGTGTGTGTGAATCATTGTGTGCGTCTGTCATTTTTGTGTATGTATGGTGCAAATTTGTGTGTCTGCTCTTGTGCTTTGCTGTCACTTAAAGAGACGGAGGCAGGACGACGCTTTTAAGCCCTCCGGTGAACAGCGGTACAAAGAAGAGTATCTGAAATGTTTGCCTCTCATTTAGATTCATGCGAAAAATGCCTTCTCATTCTACTCATGCCATGTATAATGGCTCCAAATCAAAGGCCCGTTTTATTTATTTTCTCGTTAAAAGTAACGCCTCAGTCTGCAGTTCTTCAGATCCATTTTTATGTCTTCTCCTCAAATCAAACGTCCTTTTTGCCCAAAGCCAATCTGTTTCTACTGATTTCAATTTGGTGATAGATTAAAAAAAATATCTCTCTCTTTGAAAGTACTGGCTCATTCCTTGAGCTGTTTGGGGACGGAGTCTGAAAAATGTAATTAATCTGTTGAGAGAATTCATTAGCTAATCCCTCATTAGACTGTGTGCATGTGTGTGCCGGGGTATGAATGAGTATGAGGATTTGTGTCGAAATGGATTAGCGACACATAGTGGTTGTTGAAACTCAGCGAGGGAAAGGTTCTGGGAAGATATGATTGACAGGTCAAGAATCATATCATGATTACTGTATGTTTTTACTGAGTGCACGTAATATACCAACCGACCAAAAATTGTACAGATTTATTTTGAAAAAGGTGATTTTGGTGTTGTCACAGATCCCAGCACTTGTCACTCTTATAATCCTGAACTTGGCAAATCTCATATCCAATATGTGGTCAAAGTTCTGAAGTAATCTATAAGGTCAAAAACAGTGTTTCCCTTAAACCTAATCAAGTAGCTTTAGCTCCTAAACATAACATGAATTATGTTTCTAAATCAACACCTAACACAGGTTTTTGGGTGAAAGGTCATATTTCATTCATACATCAATTAAACCTTTCACTTCTGACTTCTGAACTTCTTTTTAATTTTCTTATGTCATTTTGGAGTTTAGATTATTTATAATGAGCCTATTACATAATGGACCTTTAAAGCAGATTGATTACTGAAACAAATGACCATGCAGGGCAATGTTGTTTCACATCTGCCCTAGCAAGTCCCACAAGTGTTTTTAAGCAGGTTTGAAGATTTTCACACATTGAAACACAAATATGGGCTTGTCTAGGTCAAGAGGAAGTCTAAAGGGGATGTATATGTGAGTCTGTAACATTAATAAATTGTAGCACTGATTAGGTTATTATTCAGCCTGTCACAGTGTTTTTGTTTAAAGTTATCTTTAAAACACCCAACCTAAAGATACTTACATGCGTTGGACTCTTGGAACTGTGGCTTCTAAACCTAAATTGTGTTTCCTTCATTATTTTGTCAGAGTTCTTTAAATGATTGCACAGAATGAGGTGAACTGATTGACTTGAAACATTGACAAATGCATTGGTGTTGGGGGAAAGAGTAATGAGGGTTTTGGGTAATACATTTGATCTAATGATATGTTCGAAATAAATTTTACAGTATCTTGCAAGAATGTTTTAACTCATTACACATTTTCACATTTTGTTATGTTAGAACCACAAACTTCAATGTATTCTGTTCAAATGTTGTGTAAAAGAACAAAGCAAAACAACCCAAAATTGTGCAGTGGAGGAAAAAGGATACAATGTTTATTAAGTTTTCCACAAATAAAAAAAATCACAACAGTGTAGCTTGCATTTCTTTCAGCTATGTTTACTTTGATACACTTTAATCAAATTTAATGCACTCAAATACTTTCAGAAGTCATCTTAATGTATTTATTCTCTAAAGACCTAAAAGGTCCACAGTTCTGCATATCAATCTGAACAGTTTATGGCCATCATGAAACATGGTGGTGGCAGCATCATGCTGTGGGGAGGTCTTTCTTCAGCAGGGACAAAGAAGCTAGTGAGAGTTAACGGGATCTTGGATGAAGCTAAATACAGGGCAATCTTGAAGGAAAACAGGACAACAATCTAAAACTTACAGCCAGGGCTACAGTAGGATCAACACATATTTATGTCTGACTGGGATTGAGCTGTTTTATGAAGAACAGCCAGACATTTCAGTCTGTAGATGTGCAAAGCTCGTAGAGAGATACTACAAAGGATTTGCAGCTGTAATTGTAGCTAAGGGTGTTTTCACAAAGTCTTGACTTAGGGGGGCTGACATTGCTTCACAATACACTTAAGATTGTTTTTGTAGAAAAATATTTTTAAAAAAAAACATGCATAATTTTCCTTCCACTTTTCAATTTTGCACTGATTTGTGTTTGTCACATGGAATCTTATTAAAATACTTTGCAGCTTCAGTTGTAATGTTAAAAAAAAACAAAAAACATTTAAGGAACATTAATAATTTTGCAAGCACGGTTCTTTTCAAGATTGTGGAAAATCATTGGGCAAATCAAATCAAGTGACCCATGAAAGTGATGAAGTTCTTTGGAAATGAACTGAGGCAGAGCACTCAAAACAAATCCAGAACGCCTGAAACATCACACCCCTGATAAATGATGATACAAGTCCAGTATCATCAATCTCTGCTCAGCCCTGTGTGGCTCCGGTCACAGCTGTTGGTGCAAGCTTGCCTCTCATACATCCACGCTCATATTTATTTATACATATATACACACACACACACACACAGACAGACACACTGGTGCACATGGCTGACTAATGACAGATTAAGTAATCAACGCTCATAGCCGATTCATTAGATTATATTGCATGCACATACGCAGACACATCCATTTACACACAAATACACAGGCAGATGTGAGAAGACTCATTGGCAGCTATGTGGGCTAGCTTTTGGTGTTAAAAATATATTCAGTGGAGGTTTGACTGGTGATTGTTTGTAAGACAGGGAGAAACACTGGCAGGTGAGGACAGTCTTGGAAAAGAGATTATTTTTAGGGTCACCATGAGGGTTGGTTGAGGTAAAAGGGCAACGGCTGAGGTCAGGCATGTGTTGGAAAGGGAGGAAGTTTGTGTTTGAGAACTTTTAAAGTTATAAATGTTTGAATTCACATTTAAAGATTTTTTTTTCTTCACTTTTTGGAAACAGTATATTAAACAAATATATTGGGTTTAATGAGAGCGTAATCATCAAGATAATCTTCTGTGCAAATTATTTGTGTCAGTTCTGTGGTTTTAAAAGAGCTTATGTATTTGATGATAGATAAATAACATGTACAGAGAACATCTCTCCTGCATCTGTAAACCTTTGCATGCTTTCTTATCTAATTCTGTCCTATTATTCTCTGCTTTGCTTCTGCTGGATCCAGCTCACTTGGGGCGCGCAGAAAAGGGTGAGTTACGACTTGTCAGCAAAGAGCTGTGTTTCATGTTTCATCGTTCTTTTAGTGTTGTCATAATTATTCCATGGCATTAACTCTAGGTTCTGTTTCCAGCTTGACATCTGTTGTGCTCATTATTTACCCTCCTCTATTACACCTTATAGAGGCTTTTTAGTTTTGCATAACCATCCCATTTAGACTAATGGCTTAACTGTTGTTTTGATACTTTTTAAACTCACCCTAACACCATTGACAGTTTTTTTTTTTTTTTTTGTATATCTTGTTTAGCAACCATCAAAGTATAGCTTGTAGTTATAGTTTATGTTTTTCACTGTTATAGTTTTTTTGTGATATTGCAATTTATTGGATTTGCTCTTTAATAGTTTGATTCAATGTCAAAAAAGTTTCAGTGATTTACAGACCTTAAGGACATGTCTGTCGTGATTTTCTTTCCTCTACATAAATAGCTTGAACTGATGAAATACTTGAAGCAATCTTGTTCTGGCTTGCTGTCTCTTGTAGTTATGACTCCGCTTACCTAGCTGCCAATTAATCTATTTGCCACTTGTGTCTGTGTCTCTTTTTCTGTCTTCGTCTGTCTGTCCTTCTGTATAGTTAGACAGCTGTCAGGGGGGTTTGAAGTTTCCAGGTGCTGTTTGTTTTGCTGAGCCCGCTCAGCAATAAAGGAGCTGTGAGGAACTTTGTTCTTTCAATGGCAGAGCACCTCTTTTCCACTCTTATTTTCTCTTTGCTGTTTTCTTCTCCTGTGTCGCATATTTAGTTTTTTTTCTCCATCTGTTTTTCTCACTTTCACACACAAACACTCCTAGCAAATAGTACATTTTAAAACGGTTGTTCTTCGTTGTGAAAGTGACAAGGAAGTTCACCACTAAAGAGAATCTTGGCACTGCAGACAAAGAGTTTGCTTTGTGGCTGCCTGGTTTTTCTCAAGGTTTTTAATTGACAAAGCAGATTCTTTTTTATTCAAAAATAGACTGACATACTTAATTTTCTGTTACTTTATTTAAAAGGTCACACTCTTTTATTCTATGAAATGTTACCATAGGAATTGGAATGTAGTGCACCAAAAATTAAAAACATATTTGTAATATTTAATGAAAACCCATTAAATGCTGTCAATTTACATGAGGTACGGCAGATATGTGAAAAGGGTTTTGGCTTGTTTTATATCATCTCTTACTAATTTCAGTAGATTTCACCACAGATTTTATCCTAAGTCTTTTGAAAGCTCCATTTATGAAGGAATCCAAGATAGGGCATTTCTATCAAATCAACTTGCTTTATAAAGTGCATTTAAAAGAATAAACTGTACAATGTACCATTAAAAAAAAAAGGAAAACTTCAAAATATTAAAAAGAAAAGACATAAAACCAGTTTAAGCGAATAAATATAATTTATGATTGTTTAATTCCGAAGTGATTAAAGTGATGGCAACTGTGTTCTTATTATGTTTTAGTGGGAACTGATTTGAATTTTAAGTTTGAATTGTAAGAAACAGCTTTTTTTTTTTTTTTTTTTTTTTTTACCATAGAGCTATTCTATAAACATAATTTCCACCAAAACAATAGCTAAATTCTGGTCAGGGCCTGAACATTAAATGTCTGTCACTATGTAGGATGCAAGGTTTGACAATGGTTTTTGGAGGACCAAAATGACCATCTCCAACTTACTAATATTTATTGTTGGAAGGCTATTTGCCATTCAGCAACAGTTTTTCTCTGTTGTTCAGTGTAACTAGTTCATGTAACTCCTCAGGAAGTTTAGCAAATGTTTGATGAGACATGGTTTGAGCCAAACCCCTAAGGGTTATTTGCAGGAGGAGATATTAATGTCTTATTGGTTAAAGTTTAACCATGTCTGAGTTAGCATTTTTAGATCAGTCTTTTTTTCTAAATGTTTGATTTTCTTTTTGTTAAGAAAGTTTTTTTTGTATTAAAAGTGGAAAATAGTTTTCATTTGGTTTATGTCATTTTAATTCATATTTTTTGGTAAGACAGACTATCCTAAACCTATTTTTTACTTGTGTTCTATTTTACTGAGTTGTTTATGTTTTGAACAGATCAGACAACCAATCTGCATGTAACCCCAGGTGAACTGAAAAAGCCTTGTGGCTCCTCTGCATGCAGCTTTGGACACAGGATAATAAAGGTTTCCATTAGTTCAGTTATAAAGACATCTGTCATAGAAATGCAATGTACAGTCAAACAAACACACAAAAGTTGCCAGGAGCAATCCATTTGCAGCATAAAAAAGACTCAATCCTGATCTCTGATTTGTTTTGTTTTTTTTTTCATGAAGACTTCCCTCATGACATTGAGCTTCAGTCACTTTCATCCATAAAGCTTCTCCATGTTCATCTTCTTGTTATAAAAGGACACAGATTGTCAGTGGCCTTACATTCCTTTCTAACAGTTCTCTCCAATTTAAGCTGATTTCAGATCAGACGTAGTGGAAAGCTTTTGAGATATGTAAACCCACTTGTGTCTGTGTGTGTTTGTGTAGGCATGCAAGCCTGTGCAAATCAGGGGCTTAAAGAGAGCGAGCTGTCCAGTCCATTAAGATTATCATCTTCATCTACAGGCACATAGCTTCACATCGCCACACTTCTGTTCCTCTGTTTCTGTGGAGATATAAATCTTTCATCAGATATTCTCATTTTTCCACCAAATGATCTTATAGTCTTTTTTTCCCACTCAAATCTGTCTGTCTGCCACCTTAATCTGTCGTTTAGTCTGTCTGTGTCCCTGCCAGCTTTTGTATGTCCTTCCTTACTGCAGATGACTGCAGACACATGGTCAGCCTGACAATGATCGTGTATCCGCACCTACAGTCACTCACTCTAAAAGACAGGCTGTGTGTGGGAGTGTGGAGACAGACATTAAAATGTTGAGTGGCTGTCTGCATCTCTGTCAGTTTTCTGGCTGGTCCATCTCAGCTTTGATGTCTGAGACACTGCCTGTGATAAGACTATACAAGTGGAGTTTAGTTTGAAATACAGCTTTATGGGTTGTATTACCACTGTTACTTCGTAAAAGTTAGGAGTTTGAACATCTTGGTATTTTTAGCTTGCATGTTCTTCCAGAATGTCCCATCTATGTTGCCAAACAGTAGAGTGTGCTGATAGTGGAGGGTCCTCAAGGTCTGTTGTGTATGTCTATGCACTTTTATTTTTATCTGCTTAATACTACTGGTTCAAAGTTATGTAAACTTTGAAATACTGATAATTCTTCCCACTTAAGTCCTTGACAATTGGAAATGCTGTTATGGGCTCTAAATACAAAGGCCCATATTGAAAACGTTTCTGTACCATTAAACCCACTCATGATGGTGGCTAAACTTACTGAGAGTAATACAAAATTGACCACAGCTGGTGGCTATCATCTCAAAATCTCAATCACATTCTTTTCACACCCAGGTCAGTTTTCCCCTTTGCAGCTTCATGGATTCTCATTGCTACTACTTTTTTGTACCCATACACACATTACTTTGCACACAAGTTCTTAAGCCGTTGCTTATCAGTTTGCTTTTTTATAGTTCATTATTTACATAAACTATAGACATGTGGTTAAGAATACAGTAGACCCCCAGTATTCATTGGGGTCAGGGATCACAACTGCCTTTGAATATCTAATATCTGCGAATACTTAAAAATACTGTAAAAATAATAGTTAATAGTTAAAACACCAAATATACCTTAATATGCATTAAGATGCACAGTTGAAACCATCTTGGTAGTACAGCAGAAATCTTCCTTATTTCACCCTTGGGCATACAGCCAATCAGCACCAAGGAAATAAATTGTTCTCCTGAACTGGTTTTTTTTGCAAAGGCCAGCCATGTCAAGTAGCTTTGCACCTAGGTATTTAAGCTTCCAAAGCTGCATTTTCTTTCAAATATTTTAGATATGATCTACGAAAAAAATCTTCAAATAGGTGAATCCGCAAACACTGAACAGTGAATAGGCAGGTGTCCACTGTAAAGTTATTAACCCTCCCAGAGAATGTCATTCTTTTAAAAGTATTTCCAAATGTAGTAACAGGGCAAATAATTATTAACACAGCTTTTTCTAATGCTGTAACTTTAATTTGGATGCTTACTTTATTTTACATTGCAAACAGAAGTGAAATTATTTTACAAAAAACAAAAGCCACTGTTATGCATCGACATCCTTTAAGTTTGTAATTCTCAAGTTGAAACTGAAGGTTTTCCCAAATTAACATGGAACTGTCAATTGAAAAATTATCATGCCAAAGAAAAAAGAAATCAGTTTAGACTTTGAAAAAAAAGGAATTGATGCTCAAAAAGTAGAAGAAGAATAAATAAAGTTATCATAGCATTTCCAAGCATCAAGGACTGGAGTGGGAAGAATCTTCAGTAGTTCAAAGTGAGCCACAAAGCATAGCACAAGCCTGGGGGAGATAGGAAATGAAAGATTTCAAAGACCCTGGAAGGAAAACTCGTGAGAGATGTCTCTAAAGACCCCAGAACAACTGCGAGGACGCTAATAAGTGACTTGGCCAGGTCAGGAATTAGAGCTGGGCAAAGGAACTGACTGCAGCGTTGCAAACCAAGACAAACTCCCCTTTGCAAAAGTGACACCTTCGAGCCCGACTAAAGTATATTAAGGGCATCCTGGAGAAAGATTATGCATGCTGCAGGAATGTTATTTGGTCTGATCAGATGAAACTAGAGCCCTTGTCATAGAGATGTAGCTGATTTTTAAAAAAAGAAGGGGAAGGCCTATAACCCAAGAACACTGTTGGCACAGTGAAACATGCTGGTGGCTTCACTGTGTCTGGAACTGGGAATGTTGTTAAAGTGGAAGGAATCACGAAAAAAAGGATGTTTTGAAAGAAAACCTAAAGCAATCATCTGTACAACTGAGTCTGAGTACTCTCTTTGTTTTCCAACATGACAATGGCTGAAAACATATATTGCTGCTGGTAAAGAACTATCTCCAGAACGCTAAAGTGAATAATATTGACTGACTTGTAAAAAGCCTTGACTTATATTGTATTTAAAATTGGTGGAATGAATGTGTGATGAATGTCCTGACCTTGGTCCAAAAGACCATCTAATCCGATGGAGTTTGAAAGATTTGCAAAAGATGTGCTGGAATTCTTTCAGTGACAACTGCAGACTGTTATCCAATAAAAAAGTTATACACAAATGAGTGATAGCATCAGGGAGGCTAATTATTTTGAGGATGGGGATGATAAAAAGAAGATATTAAACCTTTGATGTTTACAACCATAATGAATCATCTTTCCCTTATCTTGTTTAACTTTCCAATTTACTGGTAAAATGTTGTACAAAGCTTAATCCAAGGACAGGCAAATTAAACTAAGCAAAAACAATTAAGCATTTAATTAGAGCTATTATATTAAATGAAATTACAGCAAATGTATCTACTTATGGGCTAAATATATTTCCTTTTCTTTGACATAAATGGCACTCTTTAGAATGATACCCTGAAAATGGTGATAATGGATATTTTTGACCCATATCTGCCTTGTAAATTATTAGAGCAGTAACAAACAATACACATATACCCACATTTATGTTAGTAGCTTTATGCTGAGCTTATTAGAAGTAAAGGCAAATATAATAGAAATTATGTGCCAAAATGGCCTGCTGGGGTTTACCCCAAAAGATTATGAGTCACAGAACTCAAACCAGAGATTTAGGATTGTCAAATTCCAAATCTTAGTCTTTTTTTGGTGTCCAGGTCCCCCTTCATACTTTACTCCACATTAAGTCTGAAATGTTTACTGCTCGCAAAATGAAAAAGAGCTTACACATCACTGTGTAGAAGTGAGCTACTTTAAAATAAGCTATGTTGAACAACTAATGGGCAAAACTGAGAGGAGTCTGCTGTCTGTTAGCCTCATACCCTCAAACAGGCTAACTTAGAGATTTATATCAATGCATTCATGGGAGTACACAATAGTTTTTCCTTGGTTTCCATTGACTGCAGCGTGAGAACAGCCACTGAGACAGTAACTCCCCCAGGCATTTGTTTTTTGAGTTTTCTTGAACAGTGCTGAATCAACTTTTGGTGGGAAACCCTTAATCTGAGTTTGCCTGCTTAGATTAGAGAGGCGCAGAGATGTTTTAAAAGGTCTAAACAGTGTGCCTTTTCCATTGGATGGTTGATAAGAAAGAGAAGGCAGAGAAACTCCCAACAGGCACACAGCTGCAAAACATGTATACCAAGAAAGATGCCAAAATAGGACATGCAAGGTTGTCACTGACAGAAAGGCCTTAGAGTCTTAATGTGGAAAAATAGGTTTTTTAATGGTCACAACACTTGGTAAACCTAAACTTCCCCAAGTTGTTGATATTTAGCAGACTTTACTTTTGCTGAAGGAGAGAATGAAAATCTGTTAATTAACTGAAACTTCTCTCCCCTCCCTCCTTTTTTTGTTATGGTTAGTTTACCTCTTCCCCCCTCTTCCAGTTCTCCTGCTTTCATCCCCTTGGAATTTATGGCCCACTAACCAAAACAGAGCAACACAATGTTTATCAAACCCTCCCCCTTCTCACGTACTCCTTATTCTTTCACTCTTTCCTCCTGCTGTCCTCCTCTTAACCCCCCCCTACTTTTACCTCTACTACACCATCTATTGCTCCCACTCCCGTCCCTTCTTGTTTCTCCAGTTTCCTTATCTCCCCCCCACAACAAGAGCATGAGTGGGGTTTCCAAATCCACATTCAATAGTGTTGTATTACATGGGTAAAGCACTAGGGTTTACTTAAGGTGGAATTTGTAGATGGAAAAGTGAAAGTTAGGGTAACAACAGAACAATGCTTGGGGAGGAAAAATCTTAAAAACAGTTTGCCTTAAAACTCTGTTTTATATCAAAGAAGAAAACTGTAATCTTCTTAAGTATTTCCAGCTGGTGCCAGTGAATGTAGCTCTAAAAGGCAAAAATTTATCTGATTGCTCAAAATCCTAAGTACAAAATCTTCTCTACTGTGTCATGCTGGCACAGAACATCCTCACCCCTTTGTCTCTGCCATACCTCTTCCATTTCAAATCAAAGTCTCACAGACTTTCAGGAAAGAGGCTGAGTATTTTGTCTCCATGTTTCTTACCTAAATCTTCCCTGACATACTCAGACGAAGACCTTAAAATCTAAGACTTTGTAGATAAAAAAAAAAAAAACAAACCTGTTCCTCTGTATCATGTAGCCATGCTAACGTTTCCTACGACTGAGTATGGCCAAAAGTAAATAAAGTGTGTTTGTGGGAAACCTGTGTGTGCCTGTTACTTGAGAGTGTGTGCCAAGCGAGCTGTCTAGTTGGAGTAATGGTTAGCAGATACAGTGCTACTTCTCAATGACATTAATTGTCTCTTATGCTCAGGCTCAGGCACAGGCACAAGCACATGGACACACACACATACATTCACACCATACTACCTTAACACACAGTGTCGCTCTGTCTCATAGGATTAGTCCCATAAAGCAGGTTACTTGAAGTTAAGTATAGGTTTAAAACACAACTACAGCTGTCTCTGTGTGTTGAGTTTTAAAAATGACTCGAGGTGCTAGACAACCAGAGATGCACCAAGCAGAATTTTGTTGCTGATTTCCATAATCTGTTTCTTGTAAAGTGTTGACCTGCTTGTACAGATGTTAGCAAATTCCATTTTTTTTAGGATCCACAATATAAGAAGATAAAAGAATAACATTCAAAACATTTTTGACACAGATTTTTGCCATGACAGGCATTAAATTATTTATTATAGGAGGAGAGGTGACGTCACACCATGTGAGTAGAGTTGCTTTAAAACAAAGCTTTACTATCATTTTGAAACAAATACAAAATCATGATAAAATTGACATTTTAAACTTTATGGCATAATTAAACTACAAAACTTAGATGTAGATCCAATGTAGATCCTAACTTTAGCTCTAAGATTTTCAAAAACCTGCCAACCTTTTCAAATCCCACATGTTCCATGACAGATAGGTTGACAGCTCAAAAGCATACAACATTGTAGCTTCAACGTACTCTCTTCAGCCTTCCTGTTTTTTGCTCTCCCTCGCTGCTAGAACAAATTCTGAGTTTTCTCTACTCAGTAGCAAAACCCACACTGAAGAATGTTGTCATCTTGATGTAAAACTGCATATGAATGGTCATTAAATAGAAAAACCTTTCATACTTGAGTGTCTGACCAGGAGATTATTAGTTAGGGAAAATCGTCCGAATGAATTCGCTGGCCTGTTTTACTTAAAAAAAAAAAAAAAAAAAAAAAAAAAAAAAAAAAAAAATAAGTTCATGGCATTAAGTTTGTTATTTTTTAGTTAGTGCTTTTTTTATCCCGAGTTATGAGTATGCTAATAAACATAAATTGGCAAGTGTGAACATTATATCTTTATGACATTTTTAAGGATTTGGACATCTTTCCCCAGGATAGTTACATTTGATATTTCAGGTTATGTGTTATGATTTATTGATACCATTAGGCATACATACGCTGTGTAATAGAAATGGCAAATGTAAATTAATGTTGATTAGTCGCTACTATAATAAAATACAAGCCAAACTCTAATATACTGAAACTGTGTTCCTGTTTCTCTCATTTAGACAAATACATTCAAAAATAATATATAGAAAGTTAATGCAAATATTAAAAGATCTAAAGAATCTTGAAACTTATGCAGAGAAATCAACCTTTTAAATCGTTTTGCTTTTAATTATATATCACAGGAGGTTAGATATATGTGTAGTTTAATTCCACTTTCGCATATTTTTATTCAAGTTAATAAAAGTAACGCAAAATGTTAATTTATATTCACAATATTCAAGAGTCCCCCAGAGTTATGAGATCTTCTTGTTTGGCAATAGAAATTTTTAATAAGCATTGTTTCAGAATGGAGATGTTGCTGTTTTTATAGATGTGACTTGAATGTGTTGTCAGAGATGTAGTTATTTGGAAACTTCAGCATGGCACAAGAGTTTCAGATGAAGATGTGAAAGGTAGGTTCTTGATCATAGGTAAAAGAAATTGCATTTTTATTTGGTTATGTGCAGAGCAGTATTTTTGATGGCAAGATCATGTGAAACTACACTGAAATAATTTAAAGATAAAGAGAGAAGAGGAGCCATTGTCATGTTGGCTTTGTAATTATTATGAAAAAAAAGTTTTTAATTGATATTTGCAAAACAACAGTTTTGTTATGTTTATGTTGCTATGCAATAAGTCAAAGTCTGTTCTTGTTATGACTTGTTGCTCTCCTGCAATGGTCATTTGAGCAGACCAGTCACAGCGGGAAACCTCAAACATGTCTGCTCAACACAACTACTCCCTGGTTGAATAAATGTTGCAGTCCAGCCATGAGCTCACTCTGCCTCTTCTTCTGAGGTCTGCTTTCTATCACACCTCCCCCTTCACACTCACAAACACACTCTTAAATCTCACATACCTCTGGCCAGAGTGAGAGAGCATGTCGACTACATGTGGTTTTGGTTAGCCACACTTTCCCCTCACAGTGGCCCCGCATTAACCACTTCTACTTCACCACTTTAGGGTACATGTATATATGGTCCTTTTAGTGGATACTGTTGTGTGTTTGCTTGTAAGTCTGCCTGTCTGTACATGCACAGCATTTCTGTGTATCCCAGCCTAAGGCTGAGTTGAGTAGAACAGTGAATCAAGGTTAGTGGTCCAAAGAGAGCAACAGAGGCAGAAGGAGGGGAAGGAGGACTTTAATTGAGGGAGCAGAAGTTAGAAAAGAAGGAGAGCAATGGCTGGGTTTGGTAAACCGAACCAGTGTTGGGGCCTAATGTGAGCTTATTAGAACACAATATGCATTTAGAAGATATGTCTTTTGTTGCCAATAATAAGCACTAATCTTCTTAATTCGTGACATTGACCAATGTTCTTTTGTACAGAAGATGTAAAGGGAAGTATCAAAGCAAGGATTCTTCTTAGTGATGCTTCGGTAATTTAGCCAGGGATTGAAATGGGTCAATTTTCCATTGATCGGCTCTGATTGCTTAACAGCAGGTGAAGTACAAAAAATCTGAAGTTTATTTCCGTATTTCATAAATGCAACAAAACTGGAAACTCCTCCCGTTTTTGGTCTGCAAAGGCATCAACAAACAGCATATTCTTTGATGTACTTTCTTATCAAATGTAGGTTAGGAACATAAGCTTTGATGAATAAATGGAGATAATCTTCAATGCATAAATGGGGATAATATTTGATGCATAAATGGGGATAATCCTTGAATTCTTTTTCTGTTGGATTTAAAACTACTTCCTTTATGAAAAAGCCTGCTGCACTTTTTTCTTTTTTTGTAAATGTTAATTACATGTAGTTGTAGATTTAAAATGAAGTTTACATAATCAACCTTTTGTGTGTTATAGTTCTTAGAAAAAAAAGCCAGCAGGTCAGATCTCAAGGAAGACCGTAAATCAGAATTGAAATTAAATGTCTCATAAGTTCATCTATCATGATTACAGTAGTAATTAATACTTTTTTTGCATCTATGGTTCCAAAATGTCCATTTGGTGTTCATATTGTAGTTTAAGTTCTGATTGTTTTAGTTCTTTCTTTAGTAGGTATTATTAATAATTATATATTACTGTGAGGGACTACTGTTAGGTTCACATTAGTAAATCAGTGAATTACATTACTAAAATACATGTTTACCTGCAAATCAACATAAATGAATGAGGTGAGTCTAGACTGATTTTACCAATGTGTGGCTGAAGCCATCACAATTACACAAAGCAAGAACATATACTGTAGTTTATGCCAATAACTAGTCCCAAGGATATACTTCAGCTAGGTTAGGCTTTAATTGCCTGTTTTTCATACCTCAGGTTTTTTTTTTAAGTTTTATTTCCATCTTTTTAAATAACTCAGTAAAGTACTCATGTCACATATATTTTATTTAACATAATCTACAATGCAAATAGAAAAGATGTCAATTTTCTGAAATTATTCTGATTTAGATCAATTGTTTTAGTGCATCTGATACACATTTTTAAATATGTGATGTAAATCAAAACTTTCTGAATAAATGTGCACACACAAATTTTTTAATGGGTTTGAAATTTCCAGTCAAAATACTCTCGAACTTTAATGTAGTGATGCACAAATCAGTCAATGATAGCTTGGACTTGGCCAATTCTCCCTTAATTGGCTCAGATCTGTGATTGGCAGGACTAATATTGAAAAGTCAGATTTGTTGTATTTATTAGATTAATCAAAACTAAGCCAGTTGCTTAAAATTTGATGCGTAATACCTTGAGCATATTAAAAAACAAATAAAGGTTGGAGATATGTGCTTTGATACATAAATTGGGATAATTTTGTAAAGCCCTGATTTTATGTTTGATATTAAACCACTACACTTTTATTTCTAGAACATGTTTTCTCTTTTGTATGTTATAGTGCTTAGAATAAAAAAAAAAAAAAAAAATGGAATCAGGTCAAATTAGAATTGGTCAGACCCTTTAAGAAAACTGAAAATCAGAACCTGCCAGGAAAAGCCTGATAAGTGCAGCTCTACTTTATTGATTACTTGGATCTGATTCATACAGATTTTGTAACTGTAAAATAGATAATAATTTAAAACTTCTGGCAAAGGGTTAAATTGAGCCTATCTTTCTTTCACGTATATTGTTTTTCCATAAAAATGTTTGCGGACTGATTTTACACCAACACAGAGTGTACCACACTGTACTTCTCCCGGGATTCCCGAGAGCATGAGTCACTTTAATCATATTGCCTGGTCTCTTAGCAAAAAGCCCAACATTGCTTGCAGCCAACTCATCCAAGTGGAGAGTCTCCACCTACATGCGATAAATCAAAAATCCAAGCTTTCTAAATGATGCTGTGAACAAAGAGTGGGCTTAAGCAGTTGGCTGAGTTTTTGCTTTAGTCAAATCTGGTTGTTATGGCAAGTTTTCTGTCTTTTATGCCTGTCTAGGTGTGAATCTTATTTCTTGGCTGCTGCAAAATCATCTTATTTTATCATTTTAATATAGCGTCCAATACACTGTTTTTGTTGATATCTGTTTTCATACCCATAACCTTGCTGGAGGAATAAAACTGAAAAAATCCCTGCAGAGATATGTGTTATTATGAGCTACACAAGGAGCAGATTGAAAAATTAATTATACTTCCGGTTGCCATGTACCAAATTGGATTACCTTAAAATCCTGAGACTTTCAAATAGTAATTGAATCCCATGATGATGTTTCTCGGTTTTTAAGCTGACTTGGCAGTCTATTTTACCTGGCTTTTACTTAGTTTTTTGTCTTTTGAGAGGATTGTGAGTTGTGCAGTGGCATATCTGAAAAGTATGGCATAACTTTAATTCACATTTTTTTTTGGGGGGGATTTAATGTTTAAATATAATCACTACTGTTAGCCTAATTCTTTAGCCTCAGTTTTTTTTTTTTTTTTTTTTTTTTTTTGCAGTACATGGCAAATAGGTGTGCAGTGTTGTCTCTTTGAGTTAAACAGAACATTTGAGCATTTAAAAAAGAAAACAGAAAAGAACTTGGTGCTGTTTTGACTCATAACTGTGATAAGAAGCTATTTAGCTGTGTGTTACAACCCACCACCTGCATGACACTAGCCTGGACTATAATCCTTCACAAAGCAGAGGCAAGTGAAATGAGAGTTAATGTTAAAGAGAAAAAGTGGGGAAAATATATGTGGGAGATGGAGCAAGAGCTTTTTGAAGTATGATAAGGAAATATGCAAGAACAGAGCAGACAAGAGCAGACTGACACAACAAACGCTTGCAGCTGCATAATTTTTTCTTTTCTAACCTTCATATCTGCTGATAACAGAGGAGGGAGGCAGTGAAAGACGATGGATGTGATAGGATGCAGGTCTTAATATTTTTCTTGATTTGTTTTTTCTTTGCGGCAAGCTGTTTCCCTTCTTTTTAACCTTGCAAATGGGTTTAGGTGTACTTCTCAATTCATTCTAAACTGAACAAGCTATTACTTTAATATTCAGTTAATTTTAATTAGTTTTCTCTTTGACTAGCATGGTGGAGATATTGCAAGATATCCGTCTCACAGATGTGTTCTGAACTTTGTTCTGCATTCTAGCATGTGTGTGTGTCTGTTCTAGTGTGTGCATGTTTACATTGCTAAGTGACTGGAGTCCTGTGTGTTGATTGGCTGGTTTCTGCCCTGAAATCAGCTTGTTTGTCTTTCAGGGGGCCTGTTTCTGTTTCACATTCCTAAGCGTTTGGTTGGAGCAGTTTCAGTTCGACTTCAGCATTGGAGTGACCGTTTAAGTCTAATTTTATATTGCCATGAATTAAGGTTGATGGAAGGCTAATTAAACAGAGATACATTTGATCAACATAAATGGATTGATTTAGATTTGAATAAATTCAAGGCATGAAAAATAATAAATCAAAATATTATGCATAGAAACAAACTAATTAGCTAGAGAATGGAATTGACTCGTTTTCCTTTGCTCAGTTCTGATCAGTGATCAGCACTGAAAAATCCTTTTTTCTATTTCTATCAAAAATACAGTTTTTCATCTGTAAACGGATCAACTAAGAGTGTGTACCATTGTGCACCTTTTTTAGTTCAATAAAACTCAATTAAAAGTTGTGGACATATGACTTGATGCAGACATGAGTGTTATATAGAACTTTAATTGTTTTCTGGTGAATTCAAAATCACTTCTGCTATCAAATAACCTGCAACACATTTTTCATTTTCATATGTTCAAAGTGTCTTGACATATCCATTGATTCTGAGTTAACATATCTCTATGGTAGTGTTAAGAATGGCATCTAAATAAAGTTAATTTGTGTGTTTGTCTACTGACCTAATACTTTTGGCTTTGTAGTGCATTTTTGACTATAACTAATGATTGAATTAACTGGATTATTAAACAAGTGTTGAAAAATCTTATTGTATGACCAGTGTAAAATGCTTTTCAGGGCTGATACAAATCACAAGTTTATAGATTTTTTTTTTTATCATCCTAAAATAGATGCAGAACAGTACAATTTTAAGATTTGGGCTGTTTGTAGGTTTAAAACACAAATTGTTCAACAGTGTCATGAATAAACATTTTAGAGAGACAAATTGTATATATTTGCAATCTGTCAATATAAGAAATTGTAATAATAATAATACACTGTCTTGTTCTTTCTCTCCTTTCTGTCATTTTTCCTCTTCAGGCTGGTTCACCAGCTCATTATACTGATCAGTCAACATTCAGTGACATGCACAAGTCACACCTCATTACAGACTGTACAAACTCACAGAACACCCCCCCCCTCCACCAAACCTGGTCAGTGCTTAATGCACTGAAATCAAATGCAGACACTCACTCCTTTTAATGTTTATGGAGAATAAATGTCTAAAATATATTAATATTACTTAGATGAGACAACAATATATATGTGTGGCTTTTGAAAAAATATTACATATAGAACTGTCTAGTAATATGAACTGAGTTATAGTTGTTATTAACAGTACTTTACTGTGTCCCAGCGGGTATTTCGTCATCCCTGTCATATTTCTAAGAACTTGGGCAATAAACACATTTCACCATTGACTATCAGCGTGTAAAGACAAACATTTTATATTAACCCACATTTTCATGGTTCTTTTCTTTATTGTCCTTTATTATAATGCCTCTACCACTCTTTATGAGCTTTAACATCTTGGCTACAACAATTGTGGATACCAAAAGCAGTATTGACATGCAGAATTTGCATACATGGCACTTGAAATTTTTTAGTGGTATTTTTAACAAATGTTGCATACAACCTGTCCTCTGCATTTGGAATGTTGTATACAATGATATTTGTGATTATGATTGTGATTTCCTATATTACGCAGCTCTCGATCACTCAAAGAACATCATGATGAACATATCAAGACAACTGGTTGGTCAGCTGTATTATTTATGTTAAAATATGGTGTATATATTCTTTTTAAACTTAATTTGATATTTGGAGATCATTTCAAGAACTCCCTTAGTATGTTTTTTTGACTGTTTTTTTATCAACTGTGGGCACCCATTATATCACCAGTTTACAAATGTGAACTCAGGACACAATAAAAGTAAATTCATATCCAACAATATAGAATCTAAATATGTCTGAATTCATTTCAAACCAATACAGGTCATTTCAGTGGAATCCAGTTGTATGGTCAGATTCAGATCAAAAGACATAATTTAGTCCAGTCCTACTTATAATACAAAAAATGATTATGGTTTTGTATTGCATGTTAAAATTTCTAGCCTAAAACATAAAGGATTTTCAACTCAACATGGCTAATTGAAGAGGTACGTATTTAGTATACACTTGAGTTCAGTCCAACTTGTAATACTTACCGTCTACTTCAATTTATCATGTTACTATATGACAACTGATAAAAAATGGCCTTATAATGGATACAATCTAAGAAACAAATTATAGAATGTCATCAGTGTAACATTGTTGTTGGTGATATTTTCGAGTCAAAATTTGGTTAAAACAAAAAAAACTTCTTAAACCCAACAGGACCTTTGGGTCAATTATCAATCAAACCATGATTGATTTTTACTTGAAAATGGTAATCTATGGTTAGAATTTAGAGAATGTAGAATTTGCAAATTTTGAATACTTGGGGTTTTTTTTTTGTTTGTTTAAAACTGTAAATAAAATATTAAAAAGATCCAAAAAGTGTTATTTAACAGTCAATTCAGCTTGAATCACCTTAATGGGAGGAATACAAGATAAATTCCACCTTGACTAACAAGAACATTGAACAGCTCTGTATTTGACTGTTGATCTCTAAGACTTAGCTTAGTTCAATTTGTTTTCCACACTTAGTGGATTTTAGGGATGAAGCAGAAATTATGCATCCAACCTGTTTTTGTAAAGTAGGATTTTTCTACAGTTTGATTATTGGATTTTAAATCAGAGAAAGTTTTTTTTATGTTACTGTCCTGACTTATCTGATCAGCACCTGTCCTCAAAAAATTGTCTGTAATGAATAAAATAACTTTCCAAATTCCATCCATGATTAAGTCACTATAAGGAGTTAGGTTTGTGTGTGTGACTAACAACTAGTGAGTCGTGGTGAGTAGCACACTGAATGTGTTGATGTCTCCTGGCAGACAAAGTAACACTAGCTAAAGAGTTTTGGGTTTTTTTTTTTTTTTTACAGGTGTGTGTGTATGTCATAAACAGGTAGTAATTAACTACCTGTTTATGACAGGTAGTTAATTACACAAATGTGTTTTTCTGTTATATATGTTTCCACACATCCACATTGACCATAGGCCTGACAGGCAGGTCTTAATTAGTTGCCGTGGCTGCTGCTGATGTGTCCTGACAATAAACGGTGGTGCTGACAGAGTCCCCCGCCTGAGAGCAGGGAAGCATGCTGGGACTGACGCGGGGTCTGCTCATCCATCCTGCAGCGTGTTTATCTACTGGATGTGTTTGCATATGTGTGTACAAGTTCAGATGGAAAGAAATGTCAGTTAGTTTCTTGCTCGTAAGTCTATGAATTTGCCACCAGTAAGAAAAGGATTAACGGAAAGCCAAAGAAAACACCCATGCATGCACTCGTTTTTCCGTGGTAAACATTGTCAAAGTAGGAAATTGCTTGTGGATTTCCAATCTGTAGGTGTGAAGATGGAATGACTTCAATCATTGCTTTATTCATCCCTCTCTTTGTCCCCTCTATCTGTAACCCTCTTCACCCCATCCTTCTTTTCCTTTATTCATCCCGGGAGGCAGCGGGAGGGCAAACAGTGCGAGTATTGTGAAATGTGTCAACAGCATGTCACAACAGATCCACAGAGAGACGGTCAGCTGTACAGAAACTGATTTATGGTGATTTCCACTGAAGTTACAGAGCAAGCCCTCTTGCAAAAATCACTTTACAGAATAGGAAAAAAAAAACAATGAAGGAAAAATGGGTAGAAAATTGTTGCACTGTTTGTGCATTGTTTAGCACTACAATTACTGCATTCATTATGCATTCAGTGATTTCAGTTTTGCTCAAAGATAGGCAAGAGACAAACAGAAGAGCAGAGACAACTGCTACACTTTGACAAAGCATCATCCTAATTTTATTATGGACATTTGGTGTGCATGTCCATGAAAGTGTGGGGTGTGTTTGGTTTGCTGGTTGTGAACTCAGATGAGTCTAAATGGTTGCTGTTTAACCTTTAGCCTCAGCACACTGAAAGGGAGCAGCTAATACACGTGCACAAAGAACTAGTTTAGTCGATGATCTGTAGTAAGTGCCAAGGATTTTTAAAGGAGTGTAAATTCATATTGGAGAATGTGTTTGTATGTGTTGAGAAGGAAAGTTTGCTAGGGTTCAAAAGAGACAATTTTATTTGAGAGCTTTGTGGGATCTGCTCTTAATAAAATGGTTTTGGTTTGACTTGACGTGAAATAGACTTCTTGATTGTACATTAAAGTGAAGTTTGTTGCATAGATACATTAATGTATTGGCCAGTTTTGGTTTGACTTTGCTTTTTTAAACTCTCCACTTTGGACATTTTACCAGAAAGAAAATGAAACAAGACTTTAAAGACTGTCCAATTAATACTGAGAATAATTGTAAAATGGAAGGCTTAACACATTCTGAATTGTGGTTTATAGAGAGGCACCAGTTAGTCAGTTTTCAGCCTGACAATTTGGTCAGAAGCTCAAAAATCCAAATTTTATCCTTGTAAATGGTGGCAGCCCCTATAAGGGCCAGAAACATATGAGTTTGATGAATTTTGCTAACACAATTGAGCAAAAAAGGTCACCAGCCTCTCTGCTTTTGACTGAGACCTGTTTTGATCAATTGTATCGGTCTATGCTCTCTCCAGATCCAGTCATATCCACCTTGTCCCATGTCATCTGAAACGAATCCCACCTACTCTTGTGTATACAGCTCTTCCCTTTTTGTCATTTATAGTTATAGCATATAGCATCACGGGATGACTTTTGGAGTGTTTTACCAAACAAATCATAGTAAAAGGTTTTGTTAAGAGCAGCTAAACTCCTAATGAGGTTGGTAGAGTTGGTTTGCAGAATTGACAGTGACTTTTCAGATGAGGGCTTTGAGTTTGCTGTATGACTGTATGTATAAGTGTTCAGGAATTACAGGATTTTGGAGTTCATATCTCCAGGTGTTTTCTCGAGTAGCCATTTGGAGACTCCAAAAATGTTACATTTTGAGACATCAGGTCTCAATGACAACAACACTCACTCTTCTGTTTGACAGGTGTTACTGCAGGAAGAAGTCTCAAAATTAACTACCATCAGTGTATGTAGGGGTGTTTAGCAAAAATGAACTCAGAGATGTAAGAAGTTATTTACAAAACTGTGTCTTCTATTACTTGTCAAGACATTTTTGCAGTTGAATTTAGAAATTTTTGTGGCCCTTTGGAAATCTCAAAGTTAAGGAAGGGATCTACATTGTCTTGGGGAAAACAAAGTGATCTGCTGTTTTAAGTAATGCTTGCTTGATTTACTGTGATAGATGATAAACACAGCTTAATGTGTGAAGTCCCTCATTATTATGCTTTTGTTCTGAAATATTTGTAAAACACTTTTACAGCCACTACTTTCCCTCACACAGTGGTGTGACAGCACCTCAGCTTCTAATATGAATAATTAATGATCACTCATAGCTGGAAGGTGATACATGACGAAAAAATATTTTGATTGCTGTTCTTGTATCTTCTATATTATACTAATGACCAGAAGTTCAAAGGAATCACCAATTAAATACTAACCATCACATCTTTATTTAAAACTAACAATGTAGGTTACTGTACAATCAAAGCTATCTTGTCCTGGGATAGTTGATGCACATCTTGGCACATCTGAGTTAGTGTGTCAGCCTAAACACTGTAATTAAGTTATATTGTCAATGCTGCTTAATTGTGCAGGACTGGTAATAAAATCCTTTTTTTTTTTTTTTTTTTTATTTCCTGAGCAAGAACACCTTCTGTTCATAAGTCAGAGCTTCAAAAGTGAGAATACTGTATGCATGCTCCTTGCATGGAAAAGAACTGCCGAACTCTAGTTACATGATGATAGTGGGCGGAAAGTGTCACTTGTGTGTGTGTGTGTTGTCCATCTGGCAGACCCCCTGTTCAACTCCTCCAGCACTAATGCACATATGGACCCGACACACACACACAAATACTCACCCATATGGGGAACAGCTGAGAGAAAGTGCCCACCCTTCTACCCATCCTCCCTTCTTCTTGATTTCTCCCCTACACCCTGCAGAGCTTCTGGACCCATCCAGGTGTCCACTCTCCTCCTCTGGCTCTTTCTTTGCTCTTTTTCCTCTTTTTTTCTCCTTTCTCCTTCTGCCCCATGTTTGAAAGTCAGCAGACCACTGACAGATTGCTCACGCTTAAAGTGATGCTTTACTGTGAAGTGAAGCAAATGACACAATCGAGTTTTACTGTAGCAAACAGTATTTGAACGTCCCTTAGAATGGAAATATCAATGTCCTTGAGTGATTAAAAAAGGAGTTGAAACTATTCATTTGAATGAGTATGGGAGACAGTTAAAATCAAATAAAAATGCTTCTTCATAAAGATGGAGATTGAAGTTGCACTTAAGTCAGAAAAACTTGAGCCTTGACTTAGACTTGGGACAGAGGTATTGAGTCTCATGAAAACTTTTCAGTTTATTTAAATAGGGGTGAAAGTAAGCCAGTATGTAAGCCACAAACCACAACAGCTATGTGGATATTCTCTAACAGAGTCCATTTGGTTATTCAGGCCGGGATATTCATGAACCATGAGCTATTAATGGTTTATAACAATCTTGTAAGCTATAGCTTTACAATAATGACCACACATATACCTCACTGAAACTGAAATCTTATTGGGGGGGGTATGTACTTTCAGGCACATAGTGACATTTTGTAGCACAATCACATAACAATCAAAGCAACATTCCAAGTGTTTTTTGATGAGGGAATAACATTACATGATATAAAACTCAAAACAGTTGATTTTATATGATCTACTCCAAAACCTGTTTAGTGCACTCAGTGGTAAAGAAATGGGCCAGGTAAACTGAGATTTGGTTGTGTTTGACATTAAGTATATGCCATCTGACATATGTCACTTCTAATTAAAAGCATGTCCTGTTTGATTCGTTAAGAAATGTGACACTAACAGCTGTTAATCTAGTTCTACTATATTTCCTTTTTCATAAATTCAGGTTGATATTTAAAATTTTCAAATTATCATTTTGAAAAGTGTTCATTGCAGTTTTTTTTTTTTTTTTTTTTTTTTTTTTTGCAACTTCAGTAAACATAAAAAAAAGTTAGTATAAAAAGTGCTGATGTCATGCATCTGATGAGACAATGCTAATTTCAGTCATTAAAGACTTTAGCCTTGACTTGGACTTGAAATCTTTTTTCTTCAAAACAAGTGTTTAAAAGCCAGATTCAATCAAATACAGCTTAAGATATGAAAAGACTCAAAGTTAGTTCTTTTCTTGTTTGCAAAGAACGGGAATTAACTCAACATGGATGATAAACAGTATATTTCCTTTTATTTACAGTACAGCTTGTAAACTACCTGTATTTTTTTTAAACAATACTCAGCTTTGCTTTGATTTATTGACAGTCAGAGAAAGGGGTAGCCAGTGCTTCATATTTCAGAACCTCCACACTTTTGAACCACAACAACATTTAATATAGTGCTATTCCCTTTGATGGCATCAAATGAACTGTGATCCAGTGGAGCATCAACACAGAATCTTGTGAGGCTCTCCAATGGTGTCTGGCAGAGGATACTCAGCATCTTGTGGGTTGTAGTGTTGGGCCTCTGTGGTTTGGGCTTGTACTGACTTATCCCATGATTGTTTGATTGGACTGGGACCTGGGGACTTTTGAGACCAGATCAGTTCAGACTTCTTTTTGTCACATGTCTCAGGCCATTCCAGAGTGGTAGTGCACACTGCCCTGCTGAAGGATTCTGCAACTGCTGGGGAGTGTTGTTGCCATGTGGGTGTGTATTTACTCTGGGATAATATTTAGGCATGTGTTCCACTAAAGTAACAAATGGACAAGTAGCAGGACCCAGTGTTTCTCAGCAAAACAAGGTAATACTGTTTATCAGTTGTTTTAGCTTTTTTTTCTGCCTCCTTTTACCCAGCTGTTTCTTTTTCTGAAATGCAGGTAGTGTAAATAAGGAAGAATTTGCTTTAAGGAAAGCAATTCATTGTGGAATAAGAAAATGAATAAATTAAAAAGAACAAAAAAAGCACTTCAAAAAAGGACCAGAAGAAAGGAACCAAAATGAAAAGAGATATAAATGGAAAAAATGGCAACAAAGACAAAAAAAGAATAAAGGGCATAAAGAAAGAAATAAAGAGGGAAAGTTAGAAAGGCACCAGTTTTGTGTAGGAGTGCAGTTTCAGCTTTCTATAAACCCAAGAGCTCTGAATACCGCTTATTAAGCAGGGATCGTGTCTGTGTGTATGTGTGTGCGTGTGACAGGGTGATATATTGAAACACACCTCTGTGGAACAGCTGCAATGATGAGACGGAGAGTAGGGAGTAAGAGGTGTCGTCTACCTTACGCACACACACCCACACATTTCACACACCCATTCCTGCATGCTGACACACAGAGCTGAGCCAAGTTCTTTATTGTATTACTGAGGCCAGCTTGTATCAAAGTGAGAGTATTGCAAAAGAAGGAAAGAATGGGAAGAGAGAGAGATGAATTTGTTGTGACTGCTGTGGTGGACTCAGCTTTTTAACACAGCACTTTTTTATGCTCTTCTCCTCTTTCCCCCTGGATTCTCCCCACTACACACTCCTTTCTTCTCTCACTGCCACTCTTCAGCTGTGTCCTTACTTATTATATTACACAGGCAGGCAAGCTGATACATAGAATGACAGAGATGAAAAAAGTCAGACTGAGTAAAATGTAATGCAAAGGATCTCAAAAGTAATAGACAGAGTAAAAAAATTAAAAAGGAAAGCTATAGAATTGGGAAAAAAGCAAAGAAATGAAAAGGCCCAGAAATATTGGACGAAAGAGAGATTGAATAGATTAATCTGATTTATCTATAATGAAATCAGACTCAGTCAGTATTGAGGAATGTGCTCAATTTAGCTTTTCTGCTGTTACCAACAGATTTACCCATTTAATATTCCAAAGATCAGTGGGAGACGAAGCACATCGACCAGTTGGGTGCTTTGGGGATAACAGCTAAGTAGCTAGTCTTATTATAAATGCAGTGTTGACACTTTTTACCATTTAAAAACTCTGCTGATGGTGTGAAGATTATCATTGTGTATTACCAATCATATACAAAAATGATTCTAAATTTTGTTGACCACATCATGCTGAACATGGTCCCAGTTAAGACAAGGCCCTCCTAAAAAAGTGACTTTTTTGAGTCCTCTACTTTTACCAACTGTGTATATTCCTTAAATCAAAGCACTTTTGTGCAGTGCTGAAATGATTGCTTTATTAATTACTAGAGAAATCAGTGAGTGAGAGGAGTTGCACAGTCTTTGAACAGTTGAAACTCAAGACTCTAGTCTTTATTTCAGTCAGTGGATGTGACACACTTAAGTACTAGAAGTTGCACTCACAACTCTTTGATGTGAACTCTGTTACTGAGTAAAGAGGAGCTGTTAACTGTTTTCTGTATCAGTGAGGTGTTCAAAATGTAGTTCAAGGAAGCACAGAGATGTTAGAAGCTGTATAAAACTAAGCCGTATTTTCTACAGAGAACCTTTGAATCACATATATTTGGTCAGGCTGTGAGATAGTGAGAGAGAGAAAGACTTTTAGCAGTTAAAAAGAAGGCTCATTGGAGTACAGCAGAGTTGCTCTGTTGTATATTGCTTTTATCTTTTTCTCTGTTCGGCCTCTTTCTTTCATGGAAAATGGTGGATTTAGAAATGTTAACAAGTATTTGGAAACCTCACAGTTAGTATAAGGATCCATACTTTTTAGAATATACACACAGGAACTACTTTTTTTATTTTTTTTTATTTATTTATTTTTTTTATGCTAACCATGCTTTTCTTACAGTACCTGTTCTCCCTGCTCTGAAATGGCTTTCATGTTTTCATTACCATTATCAAAGTGGTACAACCTTATGGTAAGATCATAAAATAGGACATATGAATATGAATAATCCTCTTACTTCCCTTGCCTTAAAACACAGTTAATACCACAGGTTTTCAAACTTATTTCTGTGTTTGTATGACTTCATCCCATGGATTTGTTCTTAAAGAGAGGGAAGCACATTCAGTCCATCCATTTCATGCCCTACATGCAAGAAGCCTTTCCTCGACAGTTCATGTGTGGGGGCATGCTCAATCTATCTTTCTACCTTTCATGTCAGTCCAGGCATGAAGCAATCCACCCCTCAAACACACAATCACACAACCCTGAGGGCAGCACACACACATGTATAACCTTCCACATTGCCCGTGGCTACATCTTCGGTCCAAGAAATCTGTTTTAGTTTCTTCATCTAGTTGAGTGGATTTAACACAGTGCCCTTGGCGTATTTTCTCTCATACACACTCAAGTATTTTGGGAGACATATTGAAGAACACTGGCACATTTTTAGGCCTGATTGCATGAACCTTTGTCCCAGTGGGCATGGAATGGTCACACGTGTTTCCGTTTTGTTTGTGCTGCTTTTCCTCTTGAAGCAGTAACAGTAAAATATTACTTTATTCCAATATTCTAGATCCATGCAGCTCACCAGTCAACCATCAATATGTTGTACAGTTAGTTAGAAAACTGGAAAGCTCTTTCTGCATGTTTCTGTTTCCGTGTCTTCTTAAGGTGTGTCGACAACTTGAACTGATTAAAATTTGGTCAAATTAAAACCACAAGCTTCAAAGTAGGTTATTTGGATTTCATGTGATAGAACAGATGAGTTCTGTAAACTCACATGCAAAATGTTTTGTGGCAGAAAATTAGCACTGCACCTCACAATGAATAGAGTCTCTGGTGTGAAACATTGAATTGGTGGCATCATGCTGTGGGGACTCGTTTTCTTAACAGGAAGAGAGATACTGGTCAAAGTTGATGAGAAAATGGCTGGCTAAAACTGGAGAAAAACTGGTTAGAGGCTGGAAAAGACTTGAGAGTTTGGCTGAAGTTCACCTACAAACAGGACAATTCCTTTAAAACATACATCAAGAGGTGCAATGGAAGGGTTAGAACTATTTGTTCCATCTGACAGTGCGTGAGCTTTTTTTTGCAAAGAAGAATGGACAACAATGTAGTGACTCATGAAAATGCATATAAATGCACAAGTTTCAAATTTTAATTTGTATAAAAACAAAAACTAAAAGTATAAGTCCTTTTCTTTCCAGTTCACAATTATGCACTAATCCCAAGAAGACATATACAGTTGTTTGTGGTGTTAACATGACAAAATGTGAAAAAGTTTAGGTTGTATGAATTATGTGTAAGCCACTCTATATCAAAAGACAAACCTTCAGTTTTTTTACTGGCTTACACTTTTTGCAATCATTTTGAGAAGTGATTTTTGATGGTCATTATCCATACTCCAGATCACCAAGTGATGTGTTTTCTGTAGGGGAATAAGAAAAGTGGGCTACAGTTTGACCTCAGAAAGGGTTTAGATACCAAAGGTGGATTACAATTTTGACCTTCACTTTCCACATATTCATCTTTCTTTTCTTTCCTAGTTTTGTCACTATCAGTTTAATCCTTTTTTTTCTTTCCTTGTCTGTTCCTCCCTTCATCTTTGCCTGGAGAACAGGAGGTAGAGAGAAGTGGACAGTTAAAGGAGATGACCCCTTGCTCTCTCACTGTCTCTCTCAGCATTACAAAGCCCCTTGTCCACTTCAATTACTTTCATTAATGTGAGCAAGAAAAAGACTGCACTCTGAGTTCGCCAGTGTGTTCTCTTTGGAGAAAGACAGAGTGACCGGGTTTGTTTGTGTCTGTAAGTTCAGCTCAGACATAAGACAACAACCAAACAGAGCGATGATTGTTGGGATGTTGTATAACACCCAGTGGTTTCCCTGTGAGACAAACCAGAGAGGAACCAGCATTTTCTGCTTGGCTGCTACGAAGGATGGCACTGACATGGAGGAACAAGGAAGCAGAAAGTGATGGAGTTTGTGAGTATTTAGTGGTCATGGCGGGAGTGATGACTGATCACAAGGAGGGAAGGACTGAAAAGCATAGATAGATGTAAATGAAAATGTGGCCTGTCAGTGCTTGTTTTCTATTATCAAGGTTTCACCTGTTTGCAAAATGAACACAAATAGTGTTAATTACTTCGCCCTTATTGTGGGTACATGCCACAATGAGACTGAAAGCCTGTGATTATAAGTGGATGTGTATTAAACAAAAGTAGGAAATGGGTATATGTGTGACAGGGGAACAAATATTAATAAGCACAACGCTGTGGGAAAGTTTAGAAGATCTAGGCTATGTATATTTTCTAGGGCTGGGACTTTAACGTGTTAATTTTGATTAATTAATTCCGTAGATTTTAACACGTTAAAATTTTTAACACAATTAATCACATTTTGTACCTACAAAGGTTCCAGCCAGACCTTTGTATTTGCGCGTTTCTGGGATGCCCATTAACAAGCAACATCTGCAAACAGTGATGGTTGACAAAACCGCTTCTCTTTGCCCACTGGGGGTTAATTTTTGCTTCAGAAAACTATCTGATGGGACACTGGAAAAGACTATTATTGTATCACCAAAACTTTTCAAGCCTAAAATACCATCTCAGTACTAAACATGTTGCAGCAAGCATAGGCGTCCCCAGCGCTGTCAGCGTCCACAGTCCACATTTCTAAAGAGGTATTTTTTTTCAGAGAAGCTACATGAATGTTCAGGAGTTCCTGAAACATTTGAAAGATGAATAGGTGTAATAGCACTTTGCATCAATCTGATGGTTGAATAACCTCAATAACAAATTAAAAACAATAAATGTATTTGCTGTTGTACTCAAATGTCTATTCAATAATTTAGCAGCAAAAAGGATTTTTAAATTGAAGATGTTGCTTATTTTGTCAATTATATAGTTTTTGATTAATAAATTTGATTAATGACTAATATTTTTATACAATATAATTCCAACCATCTATCATATATATGGGAGGGAGTTCATGTAATGGGGAACTGCTGTTTGTCAAATCCAAGAAAGAACTATACTACACTTGATAAAGCTAAAATGGTTCTTTAGAAGTTATGCAATTCTAAAAAAAAAACTAGATTTCTTTTTTTATCTGTAGCCATTTAACCAATTCAGGTTGGAATGTAAAAACTTACACTCATAATTTACAACATTGAAATGTGAGCAATGATACTACAAAGAGTAAATAAATTCTTATATTTGATTTGTTTCTGTTTTTTGGTCATGTCTGCTTTGTAGGCCATTTAATTGCCATGCATTTGTTTCTCTAAGGCTCTTGTTAATGTCTTTTCCCATGGCTTTAACATACAGGGTCCAACTTAATAGGAGGCCATGCTTGATGAAACAGTCTGATGCCCTGAAGCAATACCCCACATTCCTTTTAAAATGCAGAAAAAAAAACAAACACTTCCCAAGAAATTGACATTTTGGGGTCACATACATGGCCAACATTCTTGTAAAGGTTTTCTTTATCCATGTCTTTCTTTAATAATTCTTTTCAAACCAGTTTTTAGTAGTTTTTTTTTGTATGTTCTTCACATTGGATTCTGATTTTATAGCTGCATTACATATGTTGTCATGGCCTTGCAGAATCCTTTTATCAGAAAAGATCTTTCTGCTAGTTTAAAGAGCATTGCATTAGTTGACATTTTACATCGCTGTTGCCAGAACAATGACAAGAGATTCACTCATGCAATGATGCCCTCAATTCAATGGTTGGGTACTCTGTCAAGGTCAGGAAACATTTTCCACTTACAAGGGACAGTGTTTCCTGTCAGTCTGAGTAAAAGTCAAGGTGACGTCTTTACAATGCTGACAAGATTTTAGTGTATCTGCAAGCTGTAGAGGACTAACATTTTACGTAAATCAAGCCTGTCTTTATCAATTTAACATAGCAGATTTATTCTTCCATTCTATAACCCTGACCTGTAGGTAAAGGAAAACTCTAAATATAAGCATAATTGTAAAATATTTCACTGCTGTTTAGGCTGATGATTGTTATAATAGTTTTATGAGGTAATATTTCTAAGTTATGGATGGTTGATCTGCCAAAAATATAATTTTTGGTAATCACCAAAAAATGGCTAAAGCAATAGATAAAACTAGCCGCACGTTTTGATGTATATATTGTGGGGGTGCACGTTACGGTTCAGGCTGCATTAATGGAGACGGAAGAATAATAAGTAATAAAGAGACACTTCAAGAGGTGTAGAGTAATAGGTGCCTCCTATGCATTGCTATGGCAGGCCCCTATTAAATTAGTTTCAGTCCTTTCTGTAGAAAAAAAAATAGTTATAGTGACTGTGGTGGTGGTAACTCAAAATACTGTGTCATACAAGGTGTGTTTATATTTAAAAAAAAATTCAAACGCTCAACCCTCTAGAGAAGTCTTTTCTTACTAAGTGCTAGACCAAGCCCTTTTATTTTTGTTTTGACCTCCATAAATGCAGCCAGGCACAAAGAAACAAGAGAAGGGGCATGGCTAACAATGGTGTCTGGTGTCCGACTGTGCACTGGGGTTTGTGTGCTTTTACATCTGTCTGTAAACCTGAGTCACCCTGAGGTGGTGCTTTGAAACCTGAATGTTAGTCAGAAACCGGTTGGACTTATTTCCTGTTCTGAGGTTTGTCATTTAACCATGAATAGACACACACATACCTATTAACAGACCAATTGTTACCTGGCCCATGTGCCCCATGAGTCAATCCTAGGAAATGTAAGAACCTGTTCAGCTAGATGGTAGTGAATTATTTGAGGTCTACATTTGACTAAAATACCCTCCAAATGTAGGTCATTTTTAAATATCTTTACACTTCAAGCAAAGACACAAGAGCAAAGTACATGACCATAAAGTTTCACTGTCTTTCTCTAGAAATCATTATCACACAGTGTCTCTCTCTCCTGCACTGAACACAGCATTTCCCTGTTGTGAAGTGTAATAACAGCTGTCCTCAGGCCAGTTACAGCTATCGTAAAGAGACGAGAACTCCCAAAACTCATTTGCCACACACACGCTGTGAAAAAGAGGGAGTGGAGGGCGTCTCGTCTTTCTCTCCCTGTCACTGTCGCGCTCTCTTTACATCTCCAGACCCAAGCTCTTTCAGCCCGTAAGTGATGTTTGACCACATTTTAAAACTGAAGGTGACAACGCGCATTATAATATATTCATCCACTCTCTGCAGAATGTACTCTCACAAGTCTCCAGGCTATTGTGTCTGATTATATGTGTGTGGAAAAAGTAAAGGGACAACAGAGAAACTGTGTTCACTTTAACTGTATTTAGTTTCACCTTTGTTTACAGAATGAAAACACTAGTTGGAAGCAAAAATTATAGTTTGTTAAACAGTAACTTTGGTTTTCATATGATTTAAATGGCAACTGGAGAAGACCCAAAACCAGTCTGAAGTTAGGCACCCTAACCTCTGAAACTTGAACTTGGATTTTTTTATTTGTAGCTTTTTTTGTATAAGGCAATAGGCAATTGATCAAAATAGAAACTGGTTTCTGTTCTACATGCTATCTGTTGAAATGAGAAATGATTTGATCTAAAACCAGTGAATTCAGGGTCAAAAATTCTTTTTAGGGCTGCTCAGTTAATCAAATTTGTATTCAAATTTGATTTTGGTTCTATACAATCACAACATAAATTAAATAACAACAAAACAGTTATCATTAAAGTTGCCCTGCCAGTTTATTTTCTGAAAGGGTGTTTTTATTTTTTGTTTTTTTATTATTATTATACAGTAAGTAAAAAAATGGCATGGTAACATTTTCCAGGACTTTCCAGGATTTTAAAATATAATTAAAGTACCATAGTTTTCATTTCTTGTTAGGACCAATACATAGATTTAAGAAGTTTTACACTGCCAGTAAATATGTTCTAACAACAAATCAAAAACTTAAAATGTTTAGCTGTTTTTTAAAAATAAATTTGAATAGATTTTGTTTTTTGTCATCCTTGGACATCTTAGCAATAATGCATTGCTATTCTTTTGATAATTCACTATCTTTTAAAATTTAAACAAAATATTTTTGATGGCATATATATTGATTGGGGTTTTTCTGTGTTTAAGCTAAATTCTGTTTTGTTTAAGACAAAAGTGGCAACTTACATTGAATAACAATTCTATTATTGGCTCTTAGTAGGAAGGTGATGGTAAGTGAAATAAAAATGGAACATTGTATTAGACTAGGTATGGACCAGTTACCGATTAAAAAAATATACCAAGGGGTAAATGTTTTTAAATTTTTCTCCATCCTAACATTCATACAGTATACAGTCTTTTTATTGAGATGCCAGAAAAAATGCTGGAGTAACCAGAGTTGTCCTCAGCTATAGTAAAGCAGTACCACCCCTCCCCTATTTGTGCTGCACACTGTTTGTCAGCTGACTGAAAAAAGTGAAAGAGATATTATGTTGCTTTTAAAGTCTTCTTTTTTGAACTATTTCTTGTCAATAACATGAAAAAACATGTTGGGGGAGCTAAAGAGCTCCATCTACCACTCTTATCAAGGTAATACTGTTTTTTTTAAATTACATTTGGTTATGAGCTGTGTGTCTGTTAAGCAGCTGATCACATGCTCATTAGCTGAGCAGATAGCTTGTCTGATTAATCAGAAAATATTAGTACCATTATACTATACTACTATCGTCTATTAAGAGCAAAAATACAATTTTTAAAGATGTCTCTTATCACTGCTGTGTAGATGATATTCAGTTATACATCTTTTTAACCCTCATGACGTGTCTACAATCTCTGTCTTTCATAAATGCTGAAATTGCTGAAACTTTTCTCCATCTTATTAGAATAGAATAGAAAAGAAATATCCTTTTTTTGTCCCACGATGGGGAAATTTCTGTGCAATGGCAGCAAAGTGGCAGTGACAGGCAATAACAGAAAACAGACTCACACAAAGATAGAATATAAAATATATATAAAAAACAGAATACAGAATAAAAAAACACTGTACAGTAAGGCAAAATTTCGACATGAATACTGTGTAGTTGGAAAAAAAATGCTCCAGTCTAGAGGAATGTCCAACAGAGTTGGTTAATTAAAAATGTACAAGATGTGCATGTCTCTTAGCATTAAAAATACAAACTATTTGCAGTTAGAGACAATAGAAAAACGGTATTCAAGGAACAACAGAAATCCTTGTTTGTGCTCCAGAAAAAAAGTGCCTCTAGTAAGACAACCTCCTTGTCATCTAGCCTTCTATGCAAAGTATTTCACTCGAAATCTTGGGGTGAATTTTCAGTCTGGTTTTACCTTAGATGTTTTGTTTTTAATCTTTGGTCTCATGTTAATCACTAAGAAAAAAATACTATTTTAAGTCATAGTTTGTCATAGTCACAACTGGAAATTGTTTTTCTTTGACATAAGATAATTTTAACTCAATAGTCATCCACCTGACTAGCTGCACTGGGTTCTCATTCACTTCAGACTACATTATAAGATCTTGGTTCTTATTTACAGGCTTTGAATGAACAAGCACCTGCGTACATCTCAAAACCTATGAATCCGTATGTCCGTAGCGGACCCATTTGGTCTTGTGACCAGGGCCTCTTGGATGTGCCATGTAACAAGAGTGAAAACTAAAGGTGAAAGAGCCTTCTCAGAAGTAGCATCAGAACTGTGGAACTCTCTCCCCTTGAGTTTGAAGACTGTGGACTCTGTTAAGTTTAGAAAACCTACTAAAAACCCATCCATCCATTCATTGTCTACATCCAGTTGTCCTTGAGGAACGATTGCTGTTAATATTTGTTTGTAGACACACATATACACACAGTCATGATAGTTGTGACATGAAGCTATGGTTTTTATTTATGCCTCCTTGCAATGAACATGGACCAGTTTTAAGCCTCGCTAGAGACACACTAACACTCTAACTGAAATGTATATGTATTTAGCTCTCCAGACAGTTTCAGAACATGCTTTGGTAGGTCTCTGGCTTTCATGCATGTTACTCCCATTTGTATGTTATTTCCTTTGTTTGAGTCCCTGTGGTTTCCAGCGTTGTGCATTGTTCTCTTTCTGTGCTCACAGCGAAAAAATAAATTTCCTCCAGGACAGTAAATGCTATCGTTAGGTATCTTTTGTTGTTGGACAGAACTGTGTCACAACTTCAGATAAAAGAGCTGCTTTGAAATGCTATTTTTTCATATTTGATTTTTATTGGTTACAGAAGACCCAGAAACATTTTTCAATTGTTATTTTAAGCCATTTTTCTGCTTTGAAGTTAGACATTCTAGAAGCTTTTTTCGTGTGTTTATTTGTGTCTTTTTTCTCTCTCTCTCCATCTCTGCCGATCTCTCCAGTATTAGTGCTGTTTCAGGTTGTTCTTTGTGTGTCGGTGGGGAAAACTGCTTTTTGTCGGACAGGCTGAACAACAGAACTGCTTCAGCTGCACAAACACAGGATAGAGTAAATCCGACCCACCCGTCAGTCAGTAAATCAGTCAGCCAGCCTTTGAACCCGCTTGCTGGACAATTGTAGAAGTCAGCCAGGCAGTTCAGTGTGTCATTGGCCTCAGTGCTGACTTGCTAAGCTAGCCAATTCTGATTTAACCTACTTATATCTTTTGGATGGGATTTCTCCATGAATTTACTGCAGGGATTCCATCTCCTCAGACTCTCCTTCCTCATCATTCTTTCCCCTGTCCTACTCACTTCCACTGTCCTTCTCCATCTGGCCTTACTTACCTTGTGTGTTTTCAGTTTGTGCATCTGTTAGGGTTGGTGTTTAATGTGTGTTTGTTCTGCTCTTATCTCGTCCACACCAGAGCTTTTTTCCAGTCCAAAAACCTCAGCCATGTCCTGATTGGCTTATAAAATAACTGCCCCATGCCTGCCCCTGTGATTGGCTCATTCAAATACTCTACAGATGATACAGCATTATTTGACTGCATTCTCCTGGAGATTTATCAGTGAGCTATCAGGGACTGTGGTGAACGGTTTAGTGTTGCAGTGTAAAGAAGCTTTGTTGGCTTTGGCGGCATGCGATTATTTTCAGGTGTAGCGGCTTGCGCTCCACCCAAATCCAGCCCACATACTGCCAACAATTATTTTGACCCCATTCTGTTCAGCATTGATCCCTTTTCACTGCATTTGTATAACTCTGTGGGAAAGGTTCACATACCTTGATTCTCACATTCTCACTCATTGAGCTGTGTAGTAAAACCTGGAAGTCTTCAGAATTGCAGATCACTTGTGTTTAGATGCCTGGCAAGCAGATCTGCAATAAATTATTAATTGCCTTGCTGGATTTTTCCCTCTTTGAGTCATAATATGGTTAAAGTTTATGTAGCCTGAGTGTCTGTGGTGAATCAGCCAGTCAGCATTCTTGAGGTCAAGTGTGTAGGGGGGAGTGTGGGGAGAAGCAGCCAGTTGAGACTTGTTGTTTAGGGATTTTTGAAGAGCTGCACTCTTGAGTCTAAGCTAAACTCAGTGCTGACTAAAGCCAAAGCAATTTTCTCCCCCTGACTCATTCAGAATGACACACCCTGGTATCGAATCTAATTGTGAAGATGGTGTATGGGTCATTATAGGCCACCGATGTCTGCAGCCATCTTGGCACTTAATTGTGAGCCATAAAACTTTTATCTTTGTTTCATTTTTCTTGTCATTGGTAGAAAAAGGGGCGAAAAAGTGTACCGACCATGTTTGGCAAAAACCTGAAGTACTTTAATGTTCCTGAAACATCATATCTGGGAGTGAATGAATAAAGTGGCACTTTTCCTACTGAACTCTATATTACATTGCACTGACATGGAGACGACAAACAGTGCAGTGGGTGTGTGGAGAGGTAAATGGATGAACAAACACACTAAAAAGGAGGGGATGGTTCAACTTTCCTGAGAATGGGTAGAAATCTGACTCTGTTTAGGGCTCCTGGGTGAACTCATTTACAGGCAGGGAGGCATGAGAAGGGAGGAAGGTAATGGAGAGGTGAGGAAGATTTCCCAATGTTCTCTCCAAACAAAAAAGGTCTCCTCTCCATCTCTCCATCTCGAGTCTCCTTTTTTCTTCTGCGTTATCTGCCAGCCAGTCAGTCAGCATGTGACGCTGCTTTAAATGTCACCATTTGAATAGTAATAGAGATTAACGATGGGTAGACAGATACAGAGCAGAAGGGCAAGACAGAGGTGAATATTATGAAGATAGTGTCTCTGGAAGGTTTTGACCCCCTCTCTTAACTGTCTCAACAAGCACACACACATAGCTCCGATCAAATAATGTGAAAAATAAAGAAGGAAATAACAAGAAGGTGTTGCCATTAAGGAGTGATGTATTTCCAGACTAAGTGTCCTGTTGACTGTCAACAGATTATTTAGGGTGTTTAATTAAGTTGCTGTCATGAGGAATTTAAACTTCAATAGAGCTAATGAAGACAGTAAACAAAGATGGCGTGGGTTTTTGGAAATTGCACTTAAGAATGTTTGGCATCTATATTTTTTAGGATAGCCCAGTTTGTTTAAAAAACGATCAGCATATTAATCTGTTATGAAACTCTGCTAGTCCTACTGCTGAAGCTATTAGATGATTAATGTGTAATTAAGGAGACACTCATTTGTTTCAGCCTCTCAGATGAGTGTGCTGAAGGGCTGCAAGTAACGATTACTGCTTTGATTAATCACCTAACCATTAAGCCAATAAAGTGTTCGCAAACTGTGAAAAACATCCACCCAAAAAAGGGTTCAAAAGCAATACACTCATTTTATCAAATGGCAACACTAGATACTTGAAAAAGTTGGGAAAAGTCCAAAAACATTATAAAAAGCTTTATTAATTACTTTGTTATCAAAAAAAAGTAATTTTGGAACTCTGGAAAGTTTCAGATTTTTTTCCCCCTTGCATTTGATAAAAAGGAGGCAAAAAATGGTTGTAATAAGGTGGAGCCCAATCAACACACTCATTCATGTTCAAGCGTTCTTATCAGAGTAAAGGCCTTTCAAGTCAAACAGAGTCTGAACTACTCACCTTGAGGCAATATTTTTAAAGTCTCTGATGTAACAAACATAGAAAGAACAAATTGAGTACTTCCCATTGTTAGACCAAATCTTTTGAATATTAATGCAGTGAAGAACCTCAGGTAACTTTCTCTATACCAGTGCTTCCTCTTTTTATTGTAATCTGTGATAATGATACTGTGGAGCTGGTCATTAGTAACTACACACAGTTTGTTATGCTTTGATGCTGTTTTTTTTGTTAGCTGTTTTCCAGGTAGGCAGATTATTGGATTCAGTTACTATAGTGTCTTGCATTTTGAGCTTGTGTTTCTCTTCTTTCACGTTAACTGCTGAAAGTTCAGTATAAATTTGTGTGTTTTTACAAGAAAAAAACAAAACAAAGCAGCACATAATTGTGAAGTTGAAGTAGAATAAAATCCAGAAAAGACATGCATCTCAAGTGAGACAATCTTTTGACTATTCATTGTGCACTCCACAAATCTGGCTTTATGAAAGAGAGCAGAAGTAAATCCATGAGAAGTCATGTTTGCAGTTCACCAGAAGCTATGAAGGGGATATAGCAGACATATGGAAGAAGGTGTTGGGGTCCAAAATTTAATGTTTTAGATTACATTGAAAATGGTATATGTTGCAAAAACCTAACGCTGGACATCAATGTGAACAAACCATCTCAAATGTAAAATATGGTGGTAGCAGCATCATGCTGTGGGGATACTTTTCTTTAACAGGGACAAGAAAGCTGTTCAATAAAATAAACAGATGTCTGTTGTTATAGGATGACAAAAGGTGAAGAAAGTCAAGGATTACAAGTACTTTTAAACACTTTCCCTTTTTTCAGCAATATATAACAACAATTTGTTTATGGTAATATTAATTACATAATTATATTTCACCAAAAAAAAGTTACTCAAAATAGAGCAAACAGGTTTCTTAATGGCCAAAAACTAAAGAAAAAGACACCTCAGACATTCTTCACCATCTTATAAGATCTTATCATCAGAAGCACATTTCGTCCTGATACGTTGGTCAGTGAAATGTTGTGATTTCCACACAGCGGTAGGAATCGCAGCTGTCCCTTCACAGTCTGTGCAACCAAATCATGAGCTTTCTGTAAAAAAAAAAAAAAAAAAAAAAACAAAGAGAGAGAGAAATATTCGAAAACTGCTTTGGTTGGAATTTGAACTGAAAATCTGCATTAACCCTTAAGAGAAGAGTGGTGAGAAGAGAAGATAATCAGGGGTGGCACGACAGAAAGGCTCCTCACAAAAAAAAAAAAAAAAAAAAAAAAAAAAAAAAGACATTTCTGTTTTTACTTTTGCTGTCAATGGAAACCCATGAATTAGTCGAGCACACGCTCACACATATGTAAGTCTCAGATTCAATTACAGCATTGTGAGATGAAGGAGAAATTCCTCAGCCTTCAGCACTTCCAATTAAAGTACTGCTCTGAGCATTCATGGGTGTCACTGTGTGCGTCTGTGTGCACGTGTCTGTGTGCTGCTGGTGTGTATGTTTTAACAGCCGAGGTGTATGTATATGGGTCTTGGCTTTGATGGCTTCGCGCTGCGCTGCAAGGTCCACTGAGGCGTGACAAGTGAGAGCTTGTGTATGTGTGTGCCTGTGCATGCTTCTCTGATGTCACCTTGTATCATTTCAGGCTAATTTCACCTATTCTCAGACAGCCAGAGAGAGAGAACAAGAGGCAGAGACAGTGAACAAAAAGTAGAGACGACACATAGGGTAAATGATAAGGTACAACTTTATTAGTGTCCTTGAAATAGCCAGCCTCAGGGCTACTTAGTGAAGCATGCTCAGAGATAAAAAAAAAAAAAAAAAAAAAAAAAAAAAAAAAAAAAAAAAAAAAAAAAAAAAAAAAAAAAAACAAAAAAAACAGAGTTTTGAATCTCCACAAAGAAGAGCGGTACCAAAATGGTGTTACCATCATCATTGCTGTTAAGTACAAAAAGAATGCCTGGACTTTTCTTTTTTAGCTTTTTCAAGTCGTCTTCACTACATTGGATTTTCATAGTTGTACGTGAATATAATTTTAAGTCAGCTCTCAAAATCACAAGGTCAGAATTACTATCATTTGAATCTGAAGATTTAACTGTGTCTTGGCTGTAACTGCAGTTCAATTATTCAATTATGAAAAATTATTTGTCTTCAAAAATAATTCAGTTCACATTTCACCCTTCAGCATTCGCCCCTCCTTTGTCCCAGTGTTATGTTTTCTCTCTTCATTCTCCATACCCTTTCCCCTCGCTTCACCTTCTCTCATTCATGTTATCTTATCTGCTCTCCGGTGATAGCGTCTCTGCCAGCAGACTGAAACAGAGCTCTTCTGATAAATACTAGACAGACTGAGTGGTGAGAAGGAGGCAGAGGGTTTGTACTTTATGTAGATTATAGACAGAATTTGTTGTGAGGGTGAGACAGTGTGTCTTCTCCTGGGTCCTTCAGATTCCTGAGCAGATTTAGGCTTTTTCGTCTTGGCTCACAATCAGGGCTAAAACGTGAAGATGTTTCCAACCAGCTGACCTCTAACAATGTTACAGTCCGCTGAGCTTTTAAAAGATATACAGTGTGGACAGATACAAAAAAGTTGTACTGATAAAAAAAAGTATCTTTATTCAAAGACACTCATGTCATGAAGGTTATTCTGACATAATGATGTAGTGAACTCAACTATCTGTTATTCCTCAGTGTACTTTCATTTCTTGCATACTAATAATCTCCATTAACTTGTACCTATACAACAGATGGCCTGATCAAAATCGGGAGGCTCATTTCTGCTGATTTACTTATACCGATTATGGGTGACTTTGTTTTTTCTTTTTCTTTTTTAATTAATTATGACAAAAGAATAAATACAGACAGCATTAGAATTTTTTTATCTTTCTTTCTAGAAACATATTTATTTGTTTAATAAATAAAAGTGGCATCACACTGTTTAAGAGAGCAGTTGCTACTAAAATAGGTTTTGACTAATTTTAAACAAAACCTTTTGAAGCTGAGGTTTTAAATTTCCTTTAACTTACAATTAGAATAGTTAACATGAATAGCATTATGGAAGTCACAATGTGTGTGTCTTTCCTTGAGATTGTAGATCTTTATCTTGAATCTGAGATTTCCAAAACGTTGCCAACCTATCCAACTTGAGCATGTTCCATAGGTGAAAGCTCAGATGGATAAAACAGAACAATTTAGTTGAACCTTCACATCATTGGCTTTAAGTCTTGCTCTCTCTCACCGTTTTACCGCCTAAATTTTTCAGCATGTTTTAGAAAGTACAGCTTCTTGCATGTCTGTGCTTCCTTTGACTTCATTTTTAACACCTTATTGATAGCTATAAAGTTGGCTATAAAAATAGACAACTTTGAGTCTTCTTACCACAGAAACAGTATTCACACTGAAGATTGTCAGTGTGACCTGGTAGTCCTTCCATATTGTGTGTTCACTGATCAGAAAACAAAGAGGATTTTAAAAAAGTTCCACTGGCTGTCTGGTCATGGCCAATCAGCTCATTTTTCCACATGCTCCATATCTATACTGATATGTGCTAACTAAATAAACCAGATGTTGTTTTGTTATAACAACTGTACTTTTCTCAGGCATAAGCATGCAGCCCAGATTTTTGTGACAACTTTGCATTGATACCCTGTTGAGAGGTGAAAAAAATGTAGATTTCTGAGTATAATTTTGTGGTACAGCTCACCCAAAAATATGAGTAGCATAAATATGTGTACATGTGTTTCAGCAAAGTCCAACTGCCCTGCGTTCATGGCACAGGGAAGTACATGGAGACTCTTATGACTAATTCTAGTGTTAGTTCAAAGTAAATATCAGTAAATTGTTGTTTTTATTTGATGCACTGGATCCATGAATTTTGACCCTCCAACAAAAGAAACGTGGTTTTCTGTGGGTCTGTAATGTGAGTAAATGTTTGGTAAGATGTAAGACTCTAGACCCAAATGCAATGCCGCTATTTTGGGTCTACAGTCAGATGTATCATCTAGTCATTTAAAAGTGCTATGATTAAATATGATTGTTTAAATTTTTATTGCCTGCATTACAAAAAAAATCAAGGTCACACTACCATTTGATCACAATACCTTCAGTCTTGTTTCAGTCTGAAATATCCAAGTATGAATATTTTGTAACAAAAAACTAACATTGTCTTTGGATTCTTAGAGGATTCTTAGATTTGATGGCGAGTTCAGTTTTAGCTTAGTCCCTCCTAAGGATTTTCCTGAGTGTTTCAGAGGGAAAAAAATACACCTCTGTTCATACACAGCAGTTGTTAGATCTGATTTAATACTGTCTATTCTGCAGATCAGTGAGATTACAATAGGGGGAGCAAAAGCTAATCAAACTAGCCATTGTCATGTAGTCCGGTCCTTGCCAAGTAATAATCTTGATCTACACTAACAATTGGGAGATGGCCCTCTTACCTCTTAGGACTCCCCCCTAGTCCTCCAGGGCACGTAAAGATCCATGTTTTTGAAGAGTTTTAGTGAAAGCACTTTTGTCTGATTCACCTCATGTAGGTGGAGGTCAATGCAAATCAACACAAAATGATTCTGAGTGATGGTGGCAGATGTTGTCGGATGCCATTCAGCAGTCTTTTAGAGAAGTCTGCAGCCATCCTGTGTTGCTGTGTGTGTGTGTGTGTGTGTGTGTGTGTGTGTGTGTGTGTGTGTGTGTGTGTGTGTGTGTGTGTGTGTGTGTGTGTGTGTGCTTTCCTGTCTCTGCCCTTGAGCCTTTATCAAGTCTTTCTAATTATTTTATTATGCAAATGAGTCACCATTATTTTATTAGTGAGACGACCAATCAGAGAAGCTGATTAGGAAGTGATTAACATGCAGTCCGTGTGTTTCTCTCTCATTCTTTTTCTTGCTGTGTGTTTGTGCATGAACATGAATGTGCATGTGTGTCCTTGTAATGTAGGAGAAGGTGGCAATAATGACCCATCTGGACAAGTACTCATGCATATACATGTACTTTGAAAGCTGTTGTAAAGATTAGTTATACCACATTTTTCCATTAGTGCATTCTGAGAAATGCAGATTGCTGAAAAAAGGGAACCGTATCGCCAGTGTTGCCAACTCTTCTAATAAACTATTGGAATTTTTTCATGTAGGAAAATATATATTTCCCGATGGTATTTTAACCTACAGTAGCTGTTTTTTCCCCTCACTGTCTGACAGACAAAATATTTAACATTTTATACCAGGCAGGATTACCAAAATAATTTCAAAGTGCCAAATACCAGACAAATAAAGAGTTGCCTGTATGTCTTTTAAATGCAGATGGTTACATACATCTCCTTAGTATTCCATAGAATTGCATTTCAAACTGTATGACTTTGGTCAAACATTTTTGGTATCCTTCTACAACCTTCTCACAAATAGTTTGCTCATATTTTGTCCCATTCTTCTTTGCAGAACAGATGTAGCTGAATCAGTTCTGATGGCTAAGTTGCACACCTTTTTTAAGCTCTGCCAACAAATGACAATGGAACTGATATAGGGGCTTTATGATGGCCACTCAAAATTATTCACTTTACTGTCCTTAAGCAACTTTTTAGATGATTGGGCAGTATGCTTAGGATCTTTGTCGACTCGAAGACCCATTGTGTTGTGATGGCTTCTTCCTCTCTGAGGGGCCTTTCAGGTACAGGTGTGTTTCATTATAGATAGTGACACTACCTAAACAGCTTCGGCCAGCATCTTCACAAGGTGTTTTGCATTTGTTCTGGGAATGATGCTTCCATTTCACACCAAAACATGTTAATCTGTAGGTCACAGAACCCATCACACTTTTTTTTAATCAACATTTCCATTCTGTTTATACTTGAATATAAATGTTTGAATAGATAAACTTGGCACTTTTAGTCAAGGGATATATAAATAATAAATAATAAAGGAATCGTATGTAAGGATGAACCAAGCTTGCAGTGGGTCCTGATATATTGGCCAATTTCTTTTAATTTTTCCATGAAATCACACAAGGAAGCAGTGTGTTTGAGGTGTTGGGTTAAAATACATCCAAAGTGTGCCTCCAATTAACTCAAATTTTGTTAATTAAGATTAGAGGCTTTAAAAAAAAGAATAAAAGCTTGCAAACCATGACATCATCAACTTTCCCTTTTCAAAGGTGAAGCAATCTTACTGTATGTACTCTTCTGAATTTGAAGAAATGAGTAATAAGAAATTATCCCTCTCATAACTCAAACATTTAGAAAACAGATTTTAGATCATCTTAAATTAACAAAAACTGGAAAAGTTTAATCTTATGTTATCTTATCTTGTCAGAAAGTTAGAAATAAGATTTTGTGACAGCAATATCATTTAAAAACAATATGCTGCCACCAAATTTAAGATGTAAGAAAAAGTTTAATATAACAGTTGAACAAATTTTGGTTTTTTGCTCATTCTTTTTTTCTTCTCTGGCAAAATATGAGTTCAAGGTCTGCTTGACTCATTATTGCCAGCATGGATTTTCTGTCAGATGCATGTATCAGTGATTTTCTGTGTTGCCTTTTGCTGGCTAGACATTTAGTAAAGCAAGAAGTGTTAACTGAGACCGTGGGCGAGCTAACTTGATATTTGTATGTGTGCAGACAGTTTCACACTGTTTTTGCAGCTCACACACACACAGATACACACACACACACACACACACACACACACACACACACACACACACACACACACACACACACACACTGTTTAGTATGTCATTCAGAGGTGTCCAAACAAGAGTTAAGGATTTCTCCTTGTTTAATTTTTTTTTTTTTTTTTTTTTAAACGGTGAATGAAAATTTAGAACACTGGAGTCAAGTCAAGTTTATTTGTATAGCACATTTCAGCAACAAGGCAGTTCAAAGTGCTTTACATCATGAAAACATCATAAACAGATCAGTCACAGGTTGTGAAACCAATAACAAACATTACATTTTATCAAGTGCCATCATTAAAAACATCAATACACATGTATTGTCAATGCTCCAGTTAAAATGGGTCAAAGGCAACTCTAAACAGGAGGGTTTTTAGTCTTGATTTAAAAGAATTCAGTGTTGCAGCTGTTTTGCAGTTTTCTGGAAGTTTGTTCCAGATTTGTGGAGCATAGAAGCTGAATACTGCTTCTCCATGTTGGTTCTGGTTTTGGGGATGCAGAATAGACTAGAACCAGAAAACCTGAGTGGTCTGGAAGGTTGATACAGCAACAACAGGTGTTTCATGTAATTTGGTGCTAAGCTGTTCCACGATTTATAAACTAACAGAAGTATTTTAAAGTCTATTCTCTGCGCTACAGGGAAATGGCATAAGTACTTTAGAAGTGGGGTGATGTGCTCTATCTTCCTGGTCCTAGAGAAAATGCGAGCAGCTGCATTCTGGATCAGCAGCAGCTGTCTGATTGATGTTTTAGACAAACCTGTTAAGATACTGTTGCAGTAATCAATGCAACTACAGATAAACACATGTATGAGCTTCTCTAGATCTTGTTGGGACATTTGTCCTTTAATACTGGAAATGTTCTTCAGGTGATAGAAGGCTGACTTTGTAACTGTGTGTCTCTGAAGGTTCAGATCTGAGTCCATCACTACACCCAGATTTCAGGCCTGATTACTAGTTTGTAGTTGTAATAACTGAAGCTGTGCACTGACTCTAGATCGTTCCTCTTTAGGTCCAAAGATAATATCTTCAGTTCTGTTTCTGTTCAGCAGGAGACAGTTTTGGCACATCGACACATTGATTTGTTCTAAGCATCTGTTCAGTGCTTGGATGGGTTTGGAGTCAGCTGGTGACATCGTAATGTAGAGCAGTGTATCATCTGCATAGTTATGGTAACTAATCTTATTTCTTGTTATAACCTGAACTAGTGGGCGCATATAGATATCGAATAGAAGGGGTCCCAGGATTGAACCTTGGGGTACTCCACATGTGGGTTTTGTCCTCTCTTATTGGAAGTTGCCTATTGATACAAAGAAGTCCCTGTTCTTTAGGCAGGATTCAAACCACTTGAGTATTGTACCAGAGAGTCCGACCCAGCTCTCCAGTCTCTTTAATAATATATCAACAGTGTCAAATGCTGCAATGAGGTCCAACAGAACTAGCGCTGTGGTTCTTCCACAGTTTTTATTCTCTGCTGAGCCAAGACAAAACACCCCTGACAAAGTCTGTGTACTCAGTTAAAAGCCTACAGCTCAAATTTAAGACAGGAACTACTTAAATCCAGCCAGTGCAGTATGTGGTAATGTCGAAGAGGTGAAAGAAGGCCAAAAATGCTGTAGTATATAACCCAAGGCAGAGTGCCCCTAAAATGTCAGAACATGGCCAAATAGATTTGCTCCAATTTTACACAAAATCAGATTCAGAAAAAATAGAAAACACAGGTTTAATTTTCAGTTTCTTAGTCCTTTTTTTATTTCATGAACCTTAGCTACATCTCTCAGTCTAAAAACAGTGCAAGTTAGATGACCTATAGATTTTAAATCACTAAAAGTAAAGTGTACATTTAAATGGTTACTTTTCTGATGTGTCAATGTATTTCCTCTGTGATGAACTGCTGACCTGTTCAGTGTGACCTTATATCAGTAACTCCAATGATAGGTTCCAGAGACCTCATGCAGAACAAAGTAGGTATGGAAAATAAATATAACAAAAAGATATAAAATCCATCTATTCATGTCCTATGCCCACTTGAATGCAGATAACACACTAAGCTGTATTGTAATTGAAAAATGGTTTATTGTTTTGAGATTGTTTTGTAGACAATGTGTTAGGCCAGGTTTGCCCTCCGTTTTTCTCCATACAACAAAAGCCTGCCTAACCACAATTAATCTTTGTTAAAAAAAAATAAACAGATTACCCATCGAAAACAGAAGATTTAAAAATATAAAAATGCAGTGGTATCTAACATTAGATGAACTGTACTAGAGTGTAGTTATTTGTCTGCCAAGGCTCACCTATACTGTTAGGGGATGGTCTTCCAATTGCTCTGGGAATCTTGGTAGTTGATGGCATTATGAACTTTTTCAGGAGAATTGGAAAAAAAATCTGGTGAACTACCCAAAAACTGAAAATGGGATGCCACTGGGTCTTTAAGCGAGATAGTGATCAAATACTATAGCCGAATCAGCACTGGCTTGCCAGACACAATAAATGGTTCTGGTACTCTACTTGCAAACACACCAGCATTTCACACTTTGCTCTTTTGAACCATGCAGAGAGAACTGCATGGCAGCAAGATGTAAACTGACACACACTGTAGGGGACCAAGAGGTCATGCAGTTTTACACAAACATGCACATGGACACAAACACTGACATTTTGACGTTGAAAGTGGAGAATGCATTTTTAAAATCCAATAGCTCCAAATTTATAAGATAAAATGTTTGTTATAGGGTAGAGAAAAATCATAATGTCGGTACTCTGCACTTCATGTGAGCAGCATTTCCTTTGTTCTGTCTTTTGGTAACTTGCTGTGACAAAGACTTAATTGAACTGATTGTGACTGAACAAAATTCCACAAAGAGAGGCTGAATTAAAGGATGTCGCTGAGAGGGATGTGATCCAGTGTCCCTCTGAGGCTGTGAGTCACAGCCAGCTATGCAGCCAGCAGCCAAAGACAGTCGCTTAGTTTGATGTTAACTTGTTTCTCCTCTGGCGGCGTCTGTCACCTCTTGCTATGCCTCTGTAGCAGGAGCTCGGATCAGCAGGGTATCTGAGGGCCTGTCGTTCTACTCTCCATCACAGCCGCCACAATTTGCTTTAGGACACAGGTAGTGAAGCTCTAGCTCCTAACTGAATACCAGGAGATTTATGTTGCTGACAGTGCTGGTTGCTGATAATGCTTAAAGGTGACCTCCTCCTATGAACCTATGTCTTCAGTAGTTTTTCAGTCATCTTTTATATATGCAAAGATTGAAAGATTCAGGTTAGAGTATTTAAATAAATAAAGCATCAAATAGCCAAATGCTAAGCAAAACTACCTTTCTCATGCTTTCTGTCACATTGTTATATTTCTAACTTTTCATTCATCTGTCATGACAACCTCACATGCATGCTAGACCCTGCCATGCACTTTGGAGCATATAAACTGTCAGGTTTTTCTTCAGTTAATTTATTATGTCCTTAGGGTTAAAAAACTCCAACAGAGAAAGTCTTATTTCTGTTATTCCCCAAACAAGAATGAACATTGAGTTTGAAGGGCTACACAAATAGTTTCACGTTTGGCTGCATTATTTTTAACTGAGGTTAAATGACGTCTGTGCAAAATGAAGTTTATGTTATGAAAAATTAAATGCATCTATCCAAGTTTTGTTACGAAGCTCAATAGTCAATTCTGATTTCAGAATACTTCACTTCAAATTCAGTCAATATTAAAGGCTTATTTCTACCTCCGTTTTTGGATAGGGGGCATGAGGAATTTACCATTGGTGTGAGAACAGTATATTTACACACGTTGCAGTCGTCTTTATAAGGCAAAACAGTTCAGCTTGGTTCAAATTCAGCCACAACAACACTGTTTTAAATCATGATGTAATTCACTTCCCAGAATTTACAAATAATTTAAAGATTTTTCAGCAAATCTTTATATTTCCATCCATGTTTACTTTAGTTCATGAAGGACACGGAGGACACCTTTCTTTCACTAACTGGCAGACTTGAATCAGATGGTATTGTGGCTTTTCTTATCCACGTGTCTTCCAGCCATTTTATTAACACAAGCTGCACATGACTGCTAGGTCAATGAATCAGATAGCTAGTAGTGACCAGCATGCTGTTCCTATCAGCGACATTACCAGCATGAGCCACATATCACTGCAGGTCGATCGGTTCGGCTAGCTGTCAGGGACAACTGACGTCTCTCTGTGTTAGAGCCAACTTCCTGTTAAGGCGGAGCCAGAGGCGGCCAGCTCACACATGGTTACCCCAAGGCAGTGGTGATGGGCTCAGATGATCAGCTGAAGGCTCTGTTGCTTGAGTCAGAGGTGATCTTGACTGGCCTTGAGTGATGACTGATGGAGCTTGGACTCCTGATGGTTTTTTAATGAGCTTTGGCAAACACACAGTTGTAGAAAGAAAGCAAATGGAAAATAATCAAAGGGGAGAAAGTGGATATTGTATCAAAGTAAGCTTTATTTCTGTTCATATTAAATCAACTTTATTATGTCTCTTTGTCTGCAGGAAGCTGTACATTTGATGAGGGTTTCTCTCAGTGTGATTACCAACAAGACCCTTATGATGACTTTGACTGGACACACATCAACACCCAAGAAGTGCCATATGCCTCACCAGACCTGCCACAAGGTAGCATCCAACTTTCCTATTCTGTTTCTGTTTGCCCCTTTACTAGTTTCCATCTTGTATAGATGAACTTTTCCAGAGTATGTCATGTTACAAGCACTCCAATGTATTTTATTGGGATTTTATGTGATTCTCACACCTTTGCTGTGGATCTCCAAAGCTCCTCCAGAGTCACCATTGTCATCTTGGCAGCTTTGCTGATTAACAACTTATTTTTGTCATATCACAATGATTGTTTATCTTATTTTTGCTTTGTTCATCATCCTTTCACTGGAAAATAATCCAAGTCCCAATTAAATCCATTAAAGTCTGCAGTTTCAAGGTGACAAAATATGAAAAATTGAAAGGGTACTTTCCCCTACTTTTACTGCCTTGACGGAGGAGGGTTCACAAGCAGTTAAATAAGTTATGCTGTTTTTGCTGACCGAACAGACACATATTTGTCATTCTGTTCTCTGCAGAATAACACCACAAATCTAACAAGCTGATGGTTAGCAAGCTGTTTTACCATTAAATTATAAAATATTCACCTATGATAAATTCTCATTTTATATAACAATGACATTCCTCCAAAGTGATTATTATTATTATTATTTTTTTTTTTTTACAAAAAAAATTGAAATGTAGGATATCAACAGTTGAATTATTAGAAGGAAAAATACAATTTTTGCTTATCTGGAAATACAATTGAAGTCTTAAGAAGTAAATTTAAGAGTTCTCAGTAACCCTAATCTGGATAAATTATGTTTAATATAGAAGAGATGTTGATTGCACACAGGAAGAATGCCATTCTAAAGAGCTGAAATAATAATTGTTTTTATTGGAAAAAAGAATTTATGGATATTTGTTTAAAGGTCCACCCTGCCTATTAATTGTTAAAACAACCTGCCATGACTGAGCATCAAGCTACTCTCTTCCATAAAGTTGATGGTGCCACCATGCCTAAACTTTGGCTGGCTCTTTTTAAAGGGACTTTAAACTATAGGAACAGTATAATGGAAAATTTTAGTGGTTGTGTAAATGTGATGCATAAGGCAGGTGAAATGACACCTGTAATGATCTGTGGTGAAAACACAGGAATGCTAAAACTTTTAGCACTATAAACTTTTTATAATCTTACTTAATGCACTGACAAGATGAAGTAAGACCTTTAAAACTTTGACTCCTGCCCAAAAATCCATGTTTTTATTATAATGTTTCAAATTTTATGAGCTTTTTATTCTTCTTTTTCTTATTTTTACCTGGGACAAACCTTCACGACACTAATAGTAAAAGAGAAAATAAGAGTTCATGTTTTCAGGGCAACATAGTATACTTTCATTTTTGTCTTGTGTCTATCATCAATCATTTCGCAACCCCTGTGGGTGTGTTTTATGAATTCTCTGAAAGTGTCTTATAGTGCCTTACTGTGGTAGCAACAAGTGTAACTACTCTAACTACCCCAACAAAATCCTTCTTTTGTGTTTATGTTTCATGATTCTGCAAATCAATTATATTTCCAATTATATTTATTGTGAAACTTGAAGCGAATTCTGCTGGTACATGTAATGCATGAAGGAAAAGGAAAAATGCTGAAGGAAAAGTTAAATGCGGACATTTTATTTTAAAAAGTTTTTTTTTTTAATCAAATCTCAACACTGCTTCCCAGACTTCATATAACTCTCTTTTTACCTCTCCTCTCTTGTCCTTTCCTTCTCTCCTCTACCCCTCTTCAATCAGTGGATTTTTTTTCCTCAGCAATGATGATGAAGGGGAAATTAAATCTTTCTGCCTCAGGGCCGAGTGTCTAATTAACAGAATATGAGGTCATTAATCAACAGCGGCCAACAGGCAAGGTTGCCTACTTTACAGTGTTAAACGAAAAATGTTGTAGTATTAACTAGCTGTGCAATGCTCAAATAATAACTTGCTTTACCAAATTAAAATCTCGTCGGAAGAAGTAGCGATGTTAGAATAATGATCTTAAAGAGCAAAAAATGACTGAAAATATTCTTGTTAAAGTTTCTTTCACTCTTTGTCATTTCCTATCCTAATTTTCCCCATGTCCTCTTTTTGTTAGAGAAGATTACGACATTGTTACCATGACAATGTAATGATTTTGTTTATCTCTGACGCTTGTTATCATGGCAACGCACCTTTGCTGACATTTAAAGAAAAGTTCATTTCAACATCTTCTCTCCTCAGCTTTCACATAAACTTAGATTTTACTCCAGAATTGTGGGTTGTTGTCTAGTAAGTAGTTGTTTTTGGCAAAACACAGGTGTCCATTGGTGGACAGCTTTGTATTATGTGTTATAAATACCAAGTGGTGTCACTCTGCAGCGTAGGCAGAGTTGCCACCTCAACAAGGTTAAACACCTTTCCCAGGGGAGCAGATCTGTTATGCCTAGAATTAACATAGCATTAACTTCTCCAGAACCTTGTGGGATGAGAAGGTTGGCGGGATTGCAAAGCAGGTTAATGGTTTGGAGATGTTGGTTGCTGAAGGGAGGGTTCACTGCCTTGCCTAAAGGTACGGGAGCATGAACTGACATTTGATGTGCTAATAATGCCAGCAGGGTGTGGAACAGTGGTGCAGTGAATGGGAAATGAGAATTCTGGAGGGGATTAGAGACATAGCATTTAAGTAGGATTTTTCAAAAGAGGAAAGTCTTCAGTTATGAGTGTAAATGCCTTGCCTATGGGCACCGCAGTTATGTTTATGCTGGAACTGATTGTTGAATTTCCCTCGAAGGCATGGCAAAATTTGAAAAGGCAGCTTCACAAATATTCAGTATAACAGATTAGCAACCTCCATTATTGTTAGAGAGTTTCTGTGAATGTTTGGCACCTCAACGATGATAGGTGATGTCAGAAGAAGATTAATATCAGTTAATATATTTTTTCAATTAAATGTGTTTGTCAATAGTGAAACTTTTTTTGCTTTAACCTAGATTTATTTGTCCCACTTACTAATCACTCTTCGATCCAAAGGCAGTGTTAAGTGTCCATGGATAGTTTGTAAATTTTTTAAGAGCTAAAACTCATCTATGTAATCTCGCTGGGGGTTGATGTTGGCAGTTCACCATGGTGAGGGTTGGGAAACTATGTTGGCAAAGAACGCAGTGCCAGTTGAACATTCACAGGCTGGAACTCTGAAGCTCAGCAGACTAAAGCAGATACTCTCGACTCATAATGTTGTCAGCCAGTAACACTCTAAACCTATTTGGCATGCCTTTCTCTCCAAGTCTCCTCTTTTTCCTCCTGCTTTCAATAGCAATTTCTCAAATGAGGGAGGAGCACAAACAGACAAAGATGAAACTGCAGCTGTGTCACTGGATGTTTTAATCATGAATAATGAGCAATGCATCAACACATCCTTAAAAATAACATTAAAGCCACCTTCTTTGATAGCGTCTCCGCTATACTTTGACTATAAACTTCATGGGGGTGGTATCAGTTGAAGTGCAGTCAAAGTAAAGCTTGATTTGTGGAGCACTGAGACTGCTAAGTCCAATTAGCCTTTTTTCGCCTGCCTAAGAGCATTGTATGTTGGTCAGATCAGCAAGGTTACTGCTTGATTGGACAGAGCTTGTTGAAATTTATCCTTTTTTGCTAATATAATTATTTGCTGTATTTTTTGTGTTGTTTGTTCTATGATTTGAACAAGTGTTTAATAACCTCACAGTCTAATTAAGACAACTTAAAGACATTCTAATGGTAGTGTTTCCAGGTATGACTCAAGGAATGCAGTCCTGCATTTTTTAGTTCTATCTCTGTCCCAACCTACCTGATTCCATTAAAACTGTTTAATTAAGAGCTCTTCAACAAGTTCCACTTTTTAATTATTCTTTCAGTTGAAATAGGTATAAGGAAATAATCTAAAACCTGGACAATATCCAGCCCTGGGAATCAGGGTTCGGAAACATTTGCACACTTTGCAAAATAGTTTTTTGTTTTACCTTTGCTAGTTCTCTTTTCTGTTCTCACCTTTTAGCTGATTCAGTTGTTTCTTCTGTCATCTTTTGTTGTCTTAATTATGACCTTCCTGGCTAGCTTTTCACATTTTGCTTTTGGACTCCCTGCCTGCCGTTCTGTCACCTTTGAAATGTCTGCAGTTGTGTTCTATATGAACCACATTTTAAAACAACATAGTGTTGTAAATATATTTGTGCAAAACTATTTTAAATACAGTTTGCACATACCTCTTGTTCTCAAATGCACACAAGTAAGGGATCTGCTTCTCTGCAATCCAGTGTTAAAGGAGAAATTATTCATGCATTTAGAGGAAAGTCCACCCATATTTATGTTCTATATAGTTGCTTTAGATTCTGAAAGACCAGAGTTATTTAGGCCATGAAGTTTGGGTAAATGAATACTGTCTGCTAAAACCAAAATGTTCTTTCAGTGTCTCTTTGATGCCTTTAGATCCTACCATGTTTGTGACTGAAGAGAGGAAAACTGCTTTAGTTTTTTAAGGCCAAATGCGTGCAACTTACTCCCATCTGCTGAAACTGAGATGCATGTTTTCAATTTCATGTATTTAATATGATCGTGGCCACAAAAGCAAATAACCCATGAAACACAGTTGGAAAAAATGAAGAGATATATGTATTCCTGTGGTCATCATTGCAATAAAAACCAAAACATTTGGTCCTGCTAGGTTTGATCCTGCTAGGTTTTAAATGTAGACACCGATGTTGTTATTAAAAAACTAATCTTGGTAGATGGCTAGTTAATGCTAATCATTTAGAATGATTAGCATTTTGAAAATTAAATACATGAAAAATACCTAGATTAATTTAAATACAGTTAAATTAAACAGATAATTGTCTTGTTTTTCCAAAACATAGGGCCATGTCACTGCCACACTGCAATTGTTTTTGTGTGACACATTTAGGTCTTAAGGCGGTGATTGCAGTTTTTTTAGCCTCATAGTTATGTCATCATTCTATTAGGAGCCATTTTCGACTTTGGCATTTCAAAGACATCAACCATTTTAGAAACTGGCAGACTTAAGGTGTCAGATGTTCTTGGCATCATGAAGTCGGCTTGGATGCCACAGATTTTGTTTGAATGCCTCTAGTTTCATGAACTGTCACTTACCCATATTTTCTCATTCTATTTTTGTCTTAGGTTAGTTGTCATCATTATTGTGATTCTGTAGCTTATTGGTAGGGGTTTTCTAAAACCTGATTTATCCTTAACATCACTCATCAGTTTTAACACACTGTTAATCTATTTGCTGGATATATTTCTTTATATAAGATAGTGTTATGAGTCACTAATGTGCCAAAGGTTATATTTTGCAATGTTGTGTGAGGTCTGACATATCTGGGTCTCTAACTGATAGAAGTATTTTTAGCTGGCAACTATCTTAATGGCACTTTTCTCATATAAGCATTTTACTATCAATGCCAAAAACGAAGAAACGAGAATGATGTTTATCGGTTAGCACCTGTTTGTTTTTGGGACCTTTGGTGACATTTACAACCAGTAAGTGACATTATTGTAATAAAGAAAGGGAGACATCTTTCAAATTTATTTGTGCAAAAGTAGGCATGCAAAGTAGGACTGACAACAGCACAAGGTGAAAGATCAAGCAGAAGAAGCTACCTACATAACTATAGTGGTGAAAGATGTGTCCATAACTAGATGTTTGCGTTCCTTTGTTGAAAGCCTGCAATGTTCTGCTTTGTTCTGCAGGGGATGTTTTCTCACACTAGATAATCTAAACAATAAGTGATAATCACTATTGTTCTTAAAACTATTGTGCAATGTATATTAGGCATAGAACAATATGCAAATTTAATAAAACAGCTTTTGTTACTGTTGAGGCCTATTTTTATGGCATTTTATCTCTTTTGTGTTTAATTTAATTACACATTTTTAATGTTACCAAAGTTAATTATGTCCTATTATAGGATGTTTTCATCTGTCTCGCTCTATTGTTAATCTTTTCAGTTCTTCTTTTTACTACAAACAATGTATTTTATTCCTGAAAGTCAAAGATTAGTTCAATGGCTCAACTCGACAAATGGAAAATACTAGAACAAACTGGCCTTAGTGTTGTCTTGTGTATTTCATACTGCTCCTGCTGAAAAAAATACAGCCTTATATAAAAATAATTTATTTGGCTAATGTCTTATTTATAACTAGCTATTGTTAGACTATCAAAACGAAAGAGGAAAGGATCACATTTCATCATAATTGAGAGCAGCACCATCTGGTGAAGGTCTTAGCTGATTACTAGAACATCTGGATGGGCAGGCCCTTTGTACACCCAGATTAAGTTTTTTTTTTTGTTGTTGTTGTTTTTTGCTCCATTTTCTCCAGTGGTCCATTGGGAATATAAAGTATCAAAGCACTCAGTAGTATACCAATGAAGTCTAAAATGCATTCACTAATTTTCTCATCCAAAGAAAACTGACTCCTCTTTGAATGAGAGAAAATAGCAAGATTCAAGACATTTCCGACAAAAGGAGCGACCCACCCTCACCCCTGTTTATTGCTTTTTTCTGCCTGGGAGGCGCTGACATTAGACAGGATCACCAGGAAATATTTCTAGAAAAACTGCTAGGTTTGAATTAACCCAACACTGGCTGTTTTGCTAATACAGTGTTAATTTGACACGAGGTGTCAAATATGGACCGATCCAGTTCTAAGTACATTTTAAATGGTAGGGCTTTGTTATGGGTTTGGTACAGCATACCCAGAAAGGTAGGTTAAAAAGAATAATCTGCATTACTAAACAAGTAGTATTTGCATAATTAATTGTTTTCATTTATAGTATAATTCAGTATTGGAAAAAAACCTTCAAAAACGACCCTATAATGTCTGAGAATTCTTTGACAACAGATTTTGATTAATAGAACTTGTGCTCTACATTTATACTTTATTAAAAAAATTGCTTGTCTGTTTTCACTTTTTAAATAGTTCTTTGTTCAGAGTTAATGTCGCATAAAGATCACACTGGCTTGCACAAACTGCTTAGCAAATACATTGGAATCTTATCTTAAGTAAGCAAACTTCTCTGCTGTGAACTAAGCTTAAGGTCATAGCATCATTGTAAAATTCTAATTGGCCACCTTTAAAGATCGATGAGGATCCTTCAAGTCTCTTCTCTAACACAACGGACTCGGTCACAATATTTGACCCCGTGTCTGGTTAAAACTAACCACAGTTTTGTCTCAGCAGCAAAAACCCAGCAATTTGGCTTAAATAAAAAGTCTAACAATTTTTAGATTGTGAAGGCAGTGATTTATGGGTGTCTATATCAGAAGGTTAACAGGAAAGCAGACAGAGAATACAGAATGAGAATGGGATAAGCCTACTTTGACTTCAGTCCTGTTTGTCCCAAATGAAATAAATCAGTTAGTCATGGGTAAAATTTACTGGCATTTTTATGAGAAATTCTCTCTGGTAATTGTAATACATAGTGCTGAACAGAACCTACACAAAGCAGTGGGTTTATTCATGTAGGTACATGCAAGACAAGCTGTGGGCATGCAGCCCACTCTTGGCAACTACAGTCATACTACTGACTATCTTCACACAAACTGCCTCCTCAGAGGGCACCATTAAATAGTCTCTCTAGGCTCTGGATCTCTAAGTATTATGTGCGCAAGCAAAAACAGCTGTCACAAAAATGAGCCGACTCTTGCCTCACATTCACACGTGTGCCTTACTTTTTCTGATTGTTTTGGATGTTGGTTTTCAGACTGTGACTTTTGCTTTGTTTATCCCTGCACTCAGGTTCCTACATGTATGTGGATGTTTCTCAGCATGATGTTGGGGAGAAGGCCAGGTTTCAGCTCCCAGTCATGAAAGAGAATGACACTCACTGTATTGACTTCAACTATCTCCTGACAAGCCCAGATGGCTCCAGCCCAGGAACCCTTAACATCTTGGTCAAGGTACTGAGCACAAAATGCAGAAAAACTGGTGTATTTTTTCCCACCTTTGTTAAGGACCCTCCAGTCGTAACAGCTTAATGGTCTGAAAATGATTGGTTTGCTTTATTTAGTTTTATCTATCCCTTGAAGAAAAAAAATTATAAATTAAATTGAAATGTAAATCTTAACCACCATCTGTGTAGAAATTTTGGTTCCCTTAGGTTACATTTGACGAGCTGGAATGCATTAAGTTAAACAAACGAAAGCTTTTGGTTGTCACAATGGTAGATGAAAACCAGGGTTCCTCCAGTTTAAAACAGAACAAAAAAAACAAAAAAAACAAAACTTAAGCAAAAATATTGTCCGTTCTTTTTTTGAAACATTCCCACATTTTATGCAACAAACATACAGCATCTGCTGACTTGGATGCTCACACTGGACATAAATGACACTACCCAAAATGCCAAAGGTCAGAGAGTGATGGAGGCACAGATGCGAAAGAGAAGAAAGAAGATAGTAGATAAATATCGCAACTGCTATCGGCATCACAGTATTTACCAATATTACTGTCACTGCAAGATTATTTTAATTGTGTGCAGCCTTATTTTATGGTCAATACTGGGACTGATCCACTGTGAGATTTTCACATTATGATGACCATAGGTAAAAATATAATGGCTTCATGGTTTTACAATATTTAAACAATATTTTAAACAAAATAGCTTCCATTTAAGTGCTGCATTACTCTGTGCTCCATATCTGAACTGGATGCTGATGCTGGTAACCAGCTCATGCCTAGTATCAACCATAATCATTGTTTATTTGGTCTATCACATGTACTTTTCATTGAATTTGTGATCTTGGAAAATTACCGTATTTTCCTGACTGTAAGTCGCACTTTTTTCATAGTTTGGCTGGCCCTGCGTCTTATAGTCAGGAGCAACTTATATATGTCGCATTTTTTAACGAATTTGACTTATGCTCTAGAGCGACATGTAGTCTGAAAAATACAGTACGTGCTGCTTTTGTGACTCCTGTAAAACATTGTGTTTTGTACTATTTCTAGGTAAACAAAGGTCCTTTGGCAAACCCTATATGGAATGTGACGTCCTACACTGGTAAAGTTCCGCTTATTCAGCTGATCTGACCTTTTGTGATTTCATTTTCTCATGTTGACTTTTATTTTGTCTTCTAGGGAAAGGTTGGCTAAAAGCTGAACTTGCTGTGTCCACCTTTTGGCCTAATGAATACCAGGTAAATTCATGAGTTACAGCCAAAAGCTATGTAAAATGATTCATATCCAGTCGTGCTAATGTGAAAACACACATCGCACACAAATGTAGACACATACTCATGCTGTGAGGCAGGCTGCTGATTTATTTGTGTTGACTGAGTCTCAGGAGGTGACGATTAGGCTAGGGTGTGTGTTTATGTGTACATGTGTTTGCATGCTTGTGAGCATGCCACCACATTTGGCTTTGACATAACCAACATTGTCTTTAATGTTTTTTTATGTTTTATTTATGCATCTCTAATGAGCACCTTTCTTACCTGATGTGAAATTAATGGGTTTCAAAAGAAGAGAGCATTGCAGGACCACTGCGTTAGGCTTCATTATACTGATGTTGTGTGTGTGTGTGTGTGTGTGTGTGTGTGTGTGTGTGTGTGTGTGTGTGTGTGTGTGTGTGTGTGTGTGTTTTGCTCTTTCTTAAATTGTGTTTGTGTGTTTGGTGGCTGTTGTTGACACATGTGCTCATGGTTTTAGGGTATCCTGGTGCTGAATGTTCTTGTAGGCATAAATATAGCTGAAGCTAGCATACACAGCCTGGGGACAGTATAACACTACTATAAGGCCAAGTGCAAAGCGTCCCCCAAATGGCCCATCTGGAGCCCCCATCCCTCTGACTGTGGAGGGAGCTCACCAGTTTGAAACCCATGTGTCAACATGTTTTAATTGAATATAATCATCCTAGTTTGCTGAGGCGCATGTAACATTTTCAGGCTTTGAAGCAGGTTATTGGCTCTGAGGTTATGAAGCTATTTTGTCATGTTTGAACATGCGTCTGTCTTAGCACTTCAGTTTGACTGATTTCTCCAGGGAAAAATCTTTTCTCATGTAGACATACTGTACCCTCACAGACAGAAATAGATGAACACACAAAGCACATACACCTACTCATTGCTTTTTGCTGGAGTTGTAATTATCAGTGTTGCCATTATTACTATCTCAACAATGAAAAGCTTTTTACTCAAGATCATAAAAATATTTTATTCTCAGTACTTTGTTATTAGGACTTAGTGCTATAGTGAGTTTTTAAATTAATATTTGTGTTTTTTGATACAGAATTTAAAAAAATCTTACAAAACAGTTGACCTTGAATTGGTCCTTGGAACCTCCTGTTTCTCCATTGAAGCCACAGGATTATGTGTGTGTGTGTGTGTGTGTGTGTGTGTGTGTGTGTGTGTGTGTGTGTGTGTGTGTGTGTGTGTGTGTGTGTTTGTTTATGAGCAAATTGGTGAGTTGCAGATGTGCTTAGAATTTCTTCTTGTAGCTGCTTTGTCAGCATACTTTGTCAATAAAGATCTTAACTAGTATTAAATTCCATAACATGCTGACAACCTCTTTGAGAAAAGTTCCCAGAACACCCAAAAACACATTCAATTTTTTTCTCCCACATTTTTGTGCAGTTGCAGCTGGAACTTAGGTGGTCTGGATATTGATTGTAATTTTCTCAGACATGTCACAGGTTAACACAGTTGAGCTTATTAAATAACAGCGACAAGCTATCATCACATGAAGAAAGAAAATAAAACAATTCTAAGACCTGATGGTAAATCTGAATTGCTTTGATAAGAGGTAACTTTAACTTTAATTGTGGTGTTCAGTTCCTTTCACCTATATTTCACCAACTCACTGAAAACGCTGTCTCAAGATACTTTACAGAACAAGTGGGTACAATTTGGATCAAATCATATTCAGTCCAATCTAAATACAATTCATATTAATCCAGTTCCTTTTAACATGATCCAGTCATTTAGTCAGAGTCCATTCCAGTTTAATACAGTCCAGTTTAATACAAAGTGTGGACTAAATGGCAAGTTTAATCCATTATTTCATGCCACCAAAGTTAAAGTTGTCTGTCTAAGGAAGCCCAGCTCATTGCACGGAGTCAGTAACTTTGCAGCCATCATGTATTGTGAGCCAGCACATGACAACATGAAACAGGAACCATTCCTTTTAACAGTAAGAAACCTCCTGCAGAATCTCCTGCTCCTATTGGAATCACAGTAAAAAGAAATACTTTGTCAGGAGTGCTTTGTATGAGAAAGAGGAACAAGGTAATGGTAGCCATACCTCCACTGATGACTCCATCCTCGAAAGGGGCACAGATGACTGCAGAAACACTTGCCTAGTGGTACTTTCTATAGAAAAAAGAAAGATGAAGGGTATACAAAAATTAATAGCAGTTATCTCTGTCAGTGAGTCTGTCCAGGAAAGAAACACAGTTAAACACAGGGTCTCCTGGTGACTGCAGTAAATAATAACACTTGATGTCCTAATGACTTTGAAATCTAGATCTCTTTGTTCTTCAAAGCTCAATAAACTCTGTTATACTTTCTCCAATACCTCTCCCAATGTATCAGATTAAAATATGTTTTAGTAAGAAATTGTAAATTGTATCTTAAAAAAGTAAACCAAGTGAAACATGTCTTGCATCTTTATAATAGGAAATTAGGTTACAAATTGTTATGTCTTGAACTGTTAATTGGATAAAAAACAAGTGTTAAAATACAGTAGTGTTCACTCAGTGTTTTCTTTTTTCAGTGTTCACTTTTTTTCAAAAGAAATTTAATCAAGCAAAGAACATATTTTCAACTGACAAACAGTCATAGTATGCTGTATGTGACATATATATATATATATATATATATATATATATATATATATATATATATATATATATATATATATATATATATATATATATATATATATATATATATATATATAGCTCATTGGTTTTATAAACACTAATCATATCTCTGATACTTTTTGTGGAAGTTCCTAATAAACCCTCAACTATTTTCACAAAACTTAAAATATTTGTAATCTTTCTTACCCGATCTTCTTTTGTATATTTATGCAACTGTTTCATATGAGTGGTTCATGTCTGCTATTGTCTTTTAAGAAGATCCTCATGTCAGTGAATATTTTTTAGGAATGTCAGTGTCTAGTTAGCAGAGGAATGACACATTGGTTTTAGTTTCAGTTGCAACTACATTCTGTTTTAAATAGTTGTTTTTTGTTGCCGTTGTTGACTTGAGGCACTGGTAAGATTTTCTTTTCTTTGCCTCACCATTAGAAATCTATCTTCCATGTTTTGCAGCAGGAACATTATTTTGTTGTTGTTTAGCTTTGGTTGATATTTGTTTATGTATACAGGCGGCCTGTGTCTAGAACCAAATTTACATTTCTAAGCATTCAGACTATAAAATGAGATGAAAAATATCTCCTCCCTGCAGCTTTAAAACATTTTTGATTTGGTGCCCGTAGATGCATACATCAAAGTGATATATGCAACCGAATGATAAGAGGATGTATGCCTTCGCCAAGCCCTACTCTGGAGTGATGATATGTCAGTCCTTTGCCTTCAGCATTTTAGAGCAGCTTTGCCTGTGTGAGAAGTTGAAACATGTACTATCAATAATCTTGTAGCACAATGATGAGATCAGCTAGTCGGCAAATATTTGACACCTGGATGATCAGAGGTAACTACTGTCCAATCCATAACTTAAGGGATCTTGTGGCTGATGATAAAATGTGTCATCATGTCAAATTCTGAGGTGAAATAACTGACTTACCGCCAAGCTGCAGTGACCCTCAGGCTTCATAAAACTTATTTCAGTTCCAAAAGCTATCATAGAAGATACTATCAGAGCTCTAAGTATGAGACTAAAATAGACTGAGTGATGAGAAACATGATTTACCTAGGACATGCTTCCAAAAGATGTGGTTTGACAATTAAAACTATCAAAGATTCAAATCTCAAGTTTGGAACTATATAATTTACCAAAGAGAATATGATCAGAGAAAGTAAAATAAATGCAAAAATAAAATGTTTTATCTTTAAACCATAAATCAGTGCCCCATCAAGAGCCCATAAAAATCAAGCAAAGTGAAAGACGCAGGGGAGTTGGAGAGTAAGAATGTACTTAGCATTATCTTGGTCTGTGATGATGAACTGTTGTGGAAGCTACAGTGTCCCAGGCGCTAAACACTGAACGGTCAGCAATTTGGTTGGATAACGAATATAGGTTATTTAAAGGCCCAGACCTTTGCTCATAAATGTTTAAAGCTGCAGTATGTAACTTTTATAAAAAATGTTTTTTACATATTTGTTAAAACTGTCACAATGTCCTGACAGTATAGTATGAGACAGATAATCTGTGAAAAAATCGAGCTTGCCTGCCTGCTCCCAGCGCTCCCACCACTATCTTCCTCCTAACTCTGGTTGTTTCTCGGCCAGAAACAACCAATCAGAATCAGGAGGAAGGTCTTAGCACTGTCAATCGTGCTTGTGTACGCAGTGCTCACACAGTCCCCCCTGCTCTCTGCTATGCTACAGCTTCTTCGCGACAGCAGAGCCTGCCGTTAATGCTCAGACTAGTTAGCATAGCCACCGATGGCAGAAAAACAGTTTTCCTGTAACGGTAAGGTTTTTTTTCTCCGCTATTAGCACATACACATAGAAGCGCATACACGACTGTGATTGACAGCACTAAGACCTTCCTCCTGGCTCTGATTAGTTGTTTCTGACCGGGAGCGGTGCATTTCTGCAGGTGACAATAGCAGCAATGGGAGGAGGTGGAGGAGCATGATTTTTTTCACAGATTATCTGTCTCATATCATACTGTCACAACATTGTGACAGTTTTAAGAAAGATGTAAAAAACATATATTTTTAGTAAAAGTTACCTATTGTAGCTTTAAAGTCTTTTAGATGACTAAGTGTCTGTGAGAACCCCTGTGCTTAACTTTTTTTGTGAAATTTTAATTTCTGAGTTCCCTCAAAATGTCCTTGGTGAGCTGCTTTTGGACATGTCTTTAGCCCAAAAGACATATCCATGCTAAAGATAATATCTGTCAGTACACATAAATGTACGTAGAAGTGAGAACATTTCATGATACCTAGTTAAAAAATATAACAGGAGAGTAATAAATGATCAGGAGAATCAAGGGCGAGAAGACATGTTAGCTGGTTGTCAAACTGGTTGAAATGATGGTATTAAAAGTCCGCTGATGTCTTTCTGTTGGGCACTGCAGTGAACTATGAGTGAAAGATGATAGGTGAGAGAGAAAAGATAGATTAAAAGGGGAGGGAGACTGAAAAGGGGAGACTGTGACAAGCCAGAGATGATAAGCTATGGCTAAACAGTTCATGGCAGATTTCCCTTTAGAGGTGATGAATGACAACAACTGCTCACCCCTTTGCTCTCTTTCTCTCTCTCTGCCTCTCCATTTGATGACTACCTCCTTTTCTTTCCCTTTGCTTTAATTCTCTGTTCATTACAGTGCTCCACACTGAGCAAACAGTGTTGGAACACAGATGGTAAGCGAGACAAAGAAAAAAATCACAGTGAGGAAATAGAAATGGATGTTGATAGAACAATAAAGAATGAAGGGAGATGGACGTCCATTTAACAATGAAAGTAGAGTGTGAAAGAGTAATTGTAAGGATGATGAGGAGATTGAGCTTTTTCAAATATTTAGATAATAAACTGGTGAGGAATTCAAGCACTTGTTGCAGTTCTTTGAGTGAAACTACAGAAACTGAGCTTTGGTTATTTTTTTCTATGCCAGACAATTCCTATGCAGTTGTAAAAAGTATGGAATTTGATTTCAGTATTTTTTAGGCCTGGATAAGTATGGAGAAGCAAATAAAATTATGGATATCCTTTTGTGTTTACAGACATTGTTGTCTATTTAATTGTCTAAATGCCTCTTTCTTTCCATCCCTTTTCTCTTGTATCCTTTTTATTTCCTTCATTTTGTAAAAATGTTCTTGCTGTACAAACCTAGCCCTCTGTCACATCTGCCGTACATTCATAGTAAATGTTTATATTTTGAAATCATTATTAAGTAACCGTTGATATTTTTATTCTATGGAAGCTACTGTCTTGGATTGCAATAGGTGAAAAATATCCTTTATATATTATGCACATATAGTTGATATAGAATTACAGTGACAATAACAAAGATAATGGAATCTAAATTTGCCTGCTTTTTTTCTCAGGTTATATTTGAAGCAGAGATGTCGGACAGCAAAGCTGGCTTCATCGCCATAGATGACATTCAGGTGCTCAGCTATCCATGCGGTGAGTCATTATCATGCCAGCAATTAGTCCTAGTTCGCTGAATAGAGGCTGATAGCTTTGGCCACTAATTAGACTGTACCTAGGATGGTTTCTGTTGCAGCTGAATGGGTAGATAAGTAGGAAGGTGACACAGAAGAGGACGTATGCAGCAAGAAGAGAAGGACAAACCTTAGAGAAATAAAAATGGAGAGAGGGGTTGTAAGAAAAGAAAACAGAGAGAAAGAGGGAGTGGGAGAGGGTGAAGCGAGAAATGAGACAGTATTAGGGCAATCATGGAGAGAGAAGTTTCTGACCACTCAGCATTTTCTCCCCTGTTTAACCCAGAAGCACACACGGTTGCAAAGACACACACAGAGCAAACAGTCACTGTCTTGTCTCTGCGCTGACAGGAAAGAGATTGGAGCAACGATCCATTTTAAATTCTGGCTACGTCTTAGGTCCCCTTCTTTCCTCACTTGAGTGTTTCCTCACTGCTAGAGGCGAAAAAGAGTTGTGACGACAGTCTCACATTGTTAACAGAGGGGTCTGCTAATCTAAGGCCACAGGCATGTTCCTTGAAGATCCTCATGTTAGTAAGAAAGCCATTACAATTTAGTTTGCTCATCTGTCTGATAGCAGCAGAAATCTTTCAAGACAATTCTGTATCTTAATGTATTTTATTGATTAAAAGTTACAAAAATAAACTATCTTGTACCTTTCCCTTCTGGGGTTTATCCCTTAGGTCCCTCCCGCTGTTATAGGTTGTTGGTATAAACACATCGCTACACTCAGACCACAAACCCTAAAAATATAGAAAGAGGATCCTCAGGCCATTAAAGGCAGCAAGACTCCTAAGTGGAAGGAGCAAGTATTTCAAAAGGAATTAGTACTTAGTCTCCACAGTGGAAGCATTCATTCTCACAGCTGCATTTCTTGACACAAGTTTGTGTGTATGTGCGTGTGTGTGTGTGCACATTTGCATGAACACACGGGTGTGTGTGGGTTTTCAGTTACCGTAGGAGATACAATCTATGATTGCAATCACACCACCAGAATAAAAACGTCATCACTGGAATACATTTTCTTGGTCTAAATAGCTTATTTCATTTCATTGGATTGTAGTTAAGAATTGGTTACTGCTGAAATTATGTATACTGGATGTGATGTTTATTTTACCTCATGGCAATTCAATGCTTTGATTTTCTCCAACTCCAATAAAATCTAATTGCAAAAAAATAATGGAACATTATGTTTTGAAATGTATGCTGGGTAATAACCTGGGCTATTTGGTATCTCATTTACACTTTCAACAGTCAAATAGAATGAAACAAAAACAAAAAACACACAAAATAGAAGATTAACTATTTCTTTGACCCAATTTTCTTTCAGATAAGTCCCCTCATTTCCTGCGTCTTGGGGACGTCGAGGTGAATGCTGGGCAAAATGCCACGTTTCAGTGCATCGCTACAGGAAGAGACACGGCAAACAATAAACTCTGGTTACAGGTAAGGTCATATTCAGACACCAACATGAGATCAAGATCAAGATCAACTTTATTGTTCCCAAGGGGCAATTTGTTTTGCAGCCAGGAAAGAAAACTACAAATGTAATTGACAGAAATACAGAAAACCCCACAACATTCATGATACAATCAGGATACAAACATAGGCTATTTCAGTCTCTATTTGGGCCGATCAGGTTAAATTATTAATGAGGCTGACACTAACACAGACAAATAAACATTTGTACCTATTTTTGTTTTTTGATGTGAGCAATGTTTTGGGAACATTTTTTTGATCCACATATAACACAAACTATTGATATCTACAGTGGATCTTAGAGACTGAATATTAACAAAACTGTTTTAAAGGATCTTTTTAGATATGCCTCTTAATCTCATATAGGTAGCTTGACTATATGGTTAATCTTGTTAATAAAACACTTTTACTATGTGCTTTTTTGCGTGTATTTTCATTTAACACTGAGTTATGAAAAATATACAATCATTTACATAGAAATGGAAAACTTGAAAACAACAAAAAAAACTATATAACAGATATACTTTCTTTTGTCCTCTGGTGTTTTCTCATTTAAAAAATTATTTGCAGAAAACATTGATCTTAGACAAATCAAAATGTACAGTATGCTCCACACTTATTGGAACCTCATGTGTAAAAGGTTGCAATTTTTTTTTAAATATTATATTTAACTCAAGAAATTTTTGTTTCCAAAACATTTCTGGCAAACTTCCTCAACTCCCAAGGTGCATAGGGAGGGTAAAAAAATCTGGTAAGGTGAAGACTCCTGCAACACTTGACATGCTAAGAAACAACTTTACCATTTAACCAACGCATTTCAACTTGTAGCCTGCTGTTCCTGATGAAGGCCACAAGTGGTCTACTAATAAAGGTGTTTCTTAGCACTTCAAGTGTTGCTGCAGTTTTCACCTTACAAGAAATTATTCCTATTAAATAAATTTAACCCATGCCATTCTTAAATTTAGCTTTTTTTTTTAAGTTTATCAGAATGTGGAGGAACTTTGAAATGTTAAGTCATGGATGTTCGTTTCTCACAGCCACTCTTTAAAATGAGAAAGGCAAGGCAGCATGGCATTCAATTAAGGCAGTTGTGTGTTGATTTTTATAAAGAAAACAAGTACAAAAAAATACTCTGCAAACTGTTCCTGTGCAGTAGCCACAGCACACATCTGTAGAGCAATAATTAGAAAGGTAGAAATAACTAAAACTGCCACAGCACTTTCACTTCCAGCATTGTGCGAGCTGACAGCCCGCTACTGCAGCTCCAACTCGATTAAGAGTATTTTCCTTTAAAATCTTATTTAGACGTGCTGTATTTTCTTTTTCTGTTGCTCTCTTTTTTCTTATTGCTGGTTCACACAATGGAACCAACCGTTTTGTGGACAACTTTGTTTTTAATTTCATTGAAATTTTTGTGTTCGGAGAAGGCGCAAGTGGCCATTTGTCCATTGTTTACATCAGGGATCAGCTGCTGGCTCTCGGTAGCTCCACTGTTCTGCTCCCCACCAAGACACCCAACATTCCCCACGAGCTGAGAAGGAAGAGACGTGGGACACGCACGGGCATTGGGTGCAGAAGAAGGTATAGACCCGTCATCCCATCTATCATCAAGAGAAACTGGAGATCTTTCCCCAACAAAGTGGACAAGCTAGTGGCTCTAGCACTCCATCAAAGAAGCTACCAGGAGGCCAGCCTTATTTGCCTAACTGAGATGTGGCTAATCGCGATAACTCTGGACTCTCATATAAATATGGACAGCTTTCTTCTACTCCGTGTCAACAGAACGAAGGAGAGCGGTAAGAAGAGAGGACGGGGTCTGGTTGTGTTTGTGAACACACAAACACAACACAGATGGTATAACTCTGGACATTTAACCATCAAAGAGACGCTCTACAGTAAGGACATTGAACTGCTAGCTGTTAGCATAAGGCTGCACTATCTTCCTCAGGTGTTTTCACAAGTTATTGTGATGAAAATATATTTCCCACCCTCTGTTAACGCTGCGGCAGCCTGCGATGTCCTTCATACTACCACCAGCGGACTTCAAACACAGCACCCACTGGCCCTCTTTCTGATTGCGGGGGACTTTAATCATGTCTCCCTGTCCTCCTCTACTCTACCAACCTTCACCCAATATGTCACCTGTCCCTCCAGAGATGACAAAATCCTGGGTCTAATTTATGCCAACATCCTGTGTATATACCCCTGGTACACAGAGAACCAGCTGTGACACCCACAGTGAAGAGATGGTCTGAGAAAACTGAAGAAGCTCTGAGGGACTGGTTCAGCTCCACTGTGTGATGCTCTGTGCTCCTCATGGGGAGGACATCGAAAACATCACAGACTGCATCATGGACTATATAAACTTATGTGTCAACAACACTGTAGCCATCATGACGGTACGGTGTTTCTCCAATAACAAGCCCTGGATCAACCTTGAAATAAAGGCTCTCCTGAAGGAGAAGAAGAGAGCCTTTAAATCAGGAATCAAGGAGGAGCAGAGAGCTGTGAGAAGGAAAATTAGGGATGGAAAAGACATCTACAGGAAGAAGATGGAGGATCAGCTGCAGCAAAGCAACATCAGTGGAGTTTGGAGAAGTTTGAATTCAGTTTCAGGCCATAAACCAAACCCTCAGGTTGTAGAAGACTTAGGGTGACTTGAACCAGTTCTTTAACAGGTTTAACCAGTCACCCTCTCCCTCTCATGACTCTGCCATAGTGGGCTTATCACAGGTGAGGATGAGTCAGAGTACAGACAGTGGACTCAGGACTTTGAGGACTGGTTCCAGCAGAACCACCTCCTGATCAATGCTGTTAAAACCAAGGACCTGGTGGTAGATTTCCGCAGGCGCAGACCCACCTCACTGACACCGGTGAACATCCAGAGATTGTGGACTCTTGTGTACCTGGGTGTTCACCTGAACAATAAACTAGAATGGACTCATAACACTAATGTGCTTTACAGGAATGGTCAGAGCAGACTTTACCTGCTGAGGAGGCTGAGGTCTTTTGGAATGCAGGGGGCACTCCTGAAGACCTTCTTTGACTCTGTAGTGGCATCAGCCATCTTCTATGGGACTGTATGTTGGAGAAGCAGCTTATCTACAGCTGAGAGGACCCGATTAGATAAACTCATCAGGAAGACCAGCTCTGTCCTAGGATACATCCTCGACCCAGTGCAGCGGAGAGATAGAAGGACTCTAGCTAAAATAACATCAGGACAGTGTCTTCCACCACATGCATGAAGCTGTTGGTGAGTTGGAGAGCTCCTTCAGTGACAGACTACTGCATCCTAGGTGCACTAAGGAGTGTTATAGGAGATCCTTCCTCCCGGCAGCTGTTAGACTCTATAACCACCATTACTCCCAACAAACTTAATAAGTGTTTATATCCATCCTAGTATCTGTACAACTTTACTGTTTTTCTATTGTCACCAACTGTAAATAATTTGTATTTTTAATATTGAGAGACATGCACATCTTGTACATTTTTAATTAACCAACTCAGCCACACATTCCTCTGGACTGGAGTATTTTTTACAACTACACAGTATTCATGTTGAAATTTTGCCATACTGTCTGTTTTTTTATATATATATTTTATATTCTTTGTGTGAGTCTGTTTTGTTATTGCCTGTCATTGCCACTTTGCTGCTGTTGCATAGAAATGTACCCATCGTGGGACAATAAAGGATATTTCTATTCTATTGTATTCTATTCTGTTCTAACAATTCTGGATGAAAACACTGGTTTGTTTTCCCACTGGTGAGGATGGTAAGGGAGATAAATAAATTTCCATAGTTTACTACTAGAGAACTGCAGTAATTTTTTCAGCAGTTTTAGCACTTTTAGTGGCTTCATCTAGGAGAGAAACCCAACTAAACAGATAAGCTCTAAACCAGAAATAAAACATATGAGATGAAAAACATATAAGCATATATACAGTAGCTACGGAGAGCCATAGCTTGTCTTAGAGAAAGGCACGTTTAAACACAGAAAGACAGGTCCAAGTGTTATGTATAAAGTGAGAACATCAATTTTTTATCAGCAATAGCTCAGCCAATGAAGGTTTTAAAGCTAAATGTATACACCTGGGGAGGTATAACTTATATGGAGAGTAGAAAAATAGACATTACAAACAATTAATAGCAGTAATAAATGCAAATTTTGCATATTAGAGAATAGAAGGAGAAAATAGCAGATTGACGAAAACAGTGTCTCTCAGTAACCAAAGCCTATAGCAGCATAACTACAGAGATAACCTAAGACACTCGTAAAAAGGAAAGGTTTAAGTTTAGTCTTAAAAGTAAACAGGAGGTCTACTCATGGACAAAAGACTATAAAGACTTCTTTTAAAATACATGAACTTTTAATGCAATGAAAATTAGTCAGTCCTGACTAAATCCTCAACACTTACATTGTGATGCAGAATAACGTAAGCGGTCCCAGATAAAATAATATAAATATGTAACAGATAAAAGAATAAAGACATACAACACAGTTTGTTTAGAGTAACATTTTGTGGAATAATAAGTTTAAATATAATGCGCTAAAGACACATAGTTGTGCACTAGGACACACACACATATACACACACACTGCAACTGTAGGCCATACATTTAGCAGCTGACATGATTAAGAGTTTAATAGCTGCTGATTTCATTATTGCTCTATTGTAGTCATGACCTTCAAACCTGATTTCAGTGAGGCAGAAGGGGTTCATAGTGTGTGTGCTGGTTTGTGTGGTCCAGTATTGACTTATGACCTTGATCAAGTCAGTTAAAGTACTCCAGCCTTTGCCTTTGAATGTGATTCATGCAATTTATCTGTGTTTGTTTTTTCTCTTCTCCAGAGAAGAAATGGAGAAGATATTCCTGTGGCTCAGACCAAAAATATCAACCACAGACGGTTTGCTGCCTCCTTCCACCTCAAAGAAGTCACTAATCAGGATCAAGATTTGTATCGCTGTGTCACCCAGTCAGAGCGTGGCTCTGGCGTGTCTAACTTTGCAGCTCTTATTGTGAGAGGTAAGATATTAGGAAACATTTTTGATACTTTCAGCATTTCCTCATCTGTAAGGTTTATGATTTATGTTTTGTTCTTTGCCTTGTGAGGCACCTTTTTGGACTTTTGTTTCTGCAACTCAAGACTTGTGAACCCTTGCTGCATGTTAATGCTTCTTTTAGGGTATGGGAATCTCCAGGCACACAATTCAGTTTAATTAAGATTCAGAAGGCTACGATGTAACTATAAATTGATTATTTTTTGACCACCTCCCTGAGTCAACCCACCATACACGCACAACTATGTCAAAAAAGGGCTGTGATTAACCTAAATAAAATAAACTACATGAATAATCCATACCACTACCTCTAAAGTGTGGGAGTCAGTAATTATCTGTAGCTCATAATCATCAAAATTACAAGAAATGAGAGCTTTAAAATCGTTCACTCTATGTGTACTGAATCTATATAATAGCAGTTTCACTTTCTAAAATAAGTGAAAAAATATTGAGCTTTTTTTTTTTTTACATTGTTCAAATTTTTTGAGATGCACCTGTATTTTTGGTTGTGTGAGTCATAATGTGAACACTACTGATCAATCATATTGACCCCTTACTGACTGAAGAAAACTTCTTTTAGAAAACTGAATTATGGAGGGGTGGGGGTTGCAATCCAACAAACACTAAATTAAGTGGAGATAGGTAATTTGAACATAGTGCATACCCTACATATAATGTTAGGTATTTAGTATACAAAACACAAACAGCAGAAAAAACATTAAATATTCTACACAATAAGCATGGCTACTTGTAAACTAGTTTGAACAAAATTTTCATAAGTAAAGCAAATAACTTTAAATGAACATTATACCTGATAACTACAAGAACCAATACATTATTTTAGCAGCAGAATGAATATTTGCCATTTTTGTGTACTAAGTAAAAGCAACAAAATCATGCTATACATTTTTGCTTTCAATCTTTGTTTTACCACTGTACTGTGGTAACAACCAATGCCTACTCACGACAAAGCTTTCAGACTAAAAACCAGTCATAAACTCACACAAGGCATGGTGACATTATGCATTTTCATTTTGTCTTGTCTTTGTTACTAATAAAGTGATCTTAATCATGTTGATTCCACAATATAAGATTTAAATATGTACGGTCTTCAGCATAACACCTGAATATCTTGGGAAATGCTCTGTCTTCCCTTTATCTTTTTTGTTTGATTCATTTATATTGTTTAAACTTTAAATAATTATCTTTTTTATGACTTAGAATGTCTAATTCCCTTAGCAATCAAATACAGGTCCTCTGAGTCTGACTGATTAAATGTCAGTCATTACCACAACGTTTACTAATGAGCAAAGCTCATGTGAGCTTCTCTAGATCCATGTTTGCCAGTCTTGTGGTTGAATGTGTGTGCACACACTCCGTCATTGTGTGAGTTAACTCCATTGTTGTCTGTGTGCACGTGTGGGCCGTGGGCGGGTGTGTGTGTGGGTAAGAAACTGTGTGTGGGCTCTAGCTGTCATGTGCTTCTGACATGTGGTTAATAAGGTGTCACCAATGTGTGTTTGAGATGGGATGCTTTATTCATTCATTTTCAATGGCTTACATATTCAATTCATCTCCCAGGGAGAGATGGAGGAGGAGGGTAGAGTGAGAGGGGGGTAAAGGAGAAGGAGATTTGGGGAGAATGATCTGGGAGTGACAGTTAAAGGGTGAGGGGAAACGGGAGGCTGGGGGAATAAAGAGAAGAGTGAGGATGGTGAAAAAAGTTAAATGTAAATAGTCGGCTCATTATCCGAAGGATATCCACATCAGAATGAAGAACATGTCCGAATATGTAAACAGCTCAGCAGAGTCATATTTATTATTCTGCATAGAGATGACAGAGGAGGAAAAAATAACAAATCAAAGCTGAAGCGAGTATCGTGAATATGAATATTAAATAATGTACCTCACGTAATGGAGCTCTCACAATGTCCAGTGGTGGGGCCTCAGCTGTCTATGTTGCTTGACCCCATTTCTGCCGTAACTGTGGATTCCAATTCCCTCTGGAAATAAATTGATTTGTTCTTTTCTTTGATCAACAAAATCTGTCAGCGTTGGCAATGCATTTGTGGGATTACTAAGAATAAATAAGTGGCTACTGTTTATTTATCTGGAACGTCATTTTTTATAACAAAAAAAAGGCAAAGATGAGAGAGGTGAAGAATGTGCATGGCTTGAGACGTATGTCTAAACTGGAAAGAAGGACCATTCTACAAACATCGAAAAAAGAAGAATCGAGGTTCATTCAAGATGGAGCTTCTTTCTGGTTACAATAACAGGCACCAAAGAGGGTTTTACAGCTTTGAGGGTTATTGTTAATATTGTTGTCAGAAAGACATGACAATAAAAGAATGGAAACTCCAAGTATGCATGTGAAAGGAGAGCAGTCTCATGTTTATTTATTAGAAATCAAAAATATCAGGCTCAGAATGAGATGGGGGATGAGAGCTAGAAAGAAATCAAAGACACAGGGAATATGTTTATTTTCTTAAAATGCATGCATGTTGGAGATTTAAGGCTCCTGCAGGATGATGAGGGCCATGAATATGGACATACTCAAGCTGAAATGGTAAAGTTTTTGCTTTGAATATTTTACTCGTTAATATTTATTTATTATGAAATTGAGGCCAGTGAGAGAGGGCTGCGAAATGGTGTAATACTTGAAGAGTCATGTACAAGATAAGAATATGAAGAAGAGGAAAATAGAGAAGCAAAATCATTGATAATTGCAAAAAATCATGTATGCTTTGAAGATTTGAGAGTAGAACTCTCAACCAGGTTTCAAGCCAAATAATTGTATTAAATTAACCAAGTCACGCTTGTAGCACAGAGATGATCCAGCATCGACAAGATGGTATTACATTTATATTATCTCTACCATTTACTAATTGCCTGTGATGTTAACAACAGAAAATATTTCCATGCAGCCAAATTTTGTATTTATTTTGAATCAAAAGTGTAGTAGTGATCTTCAGTGTTCAACATATCATGTTATGCTATTCCCTCATCAAAAAACATACCTGGAGTGTTGCTTTGATTCTTCCATACATGTTTGAGAAATCCGAAAATCTCCCATGGCAGCCATTCAGAGATCCTTAAATGCTTGCTCTCACAAAGTGTCACCTATTTCCACAAAGCTCCTCCTTGGAGCTGCAGGCTCCAGTCGAGCTTCCGCTTCACAGAGCACCCCTCCCCTGTGCCTTCTCTGCTTAGTTCCACCAGAATGGAGGCAGCAGCAATTAGCAAACCCCCTGGTGGAACTGCACATCTGCTGAGCTTATCATATTAACTACGTCTCAGTCCAACGCTCCTAAGAACAGTTGTAAACGGCATAATGGGAAAATGTGATGACATTTGAAGGTGGAGTGTCGGAAAGAGCAGGAGCTTCTTAAAGAGACAGAGGCTATTTTCAAGGCATCAAATTATGAAGTCAAGTTTCTTTTAAATTGTGTTTGATATGTACGGCATTTTCATAACAAATGAAGGTAACAGTTACTTGATTGTGCTATACAATGGCACTATGTGCCTGGAAAATACATAATACCGCCGCTTTGAATCTCAATCGTTATCACAACATTAATGTATGCAACATCACATTTGCAAAGGATAGCCTGGAAGCAATATTAAGTAGACTACAATATTTCAGGTGTTATGCTTTCAATCTCAGTCTGCCAGTTTGATGGACTTTCAATATTTAGGCCTACTCTTGACATAGATCTTAGTAACCAAGATACTAAAATTCACAAAGAAGTAAACTCATCTTAATAATGATAGTGTTCCACAATAATAGTGCAATCCCATACTTTCCTAATATTTCCTAATTACCAGCCCCATTCAGTGTTATAATATTTAATTAATCTTTTGTGATGACACACTATGCAGAATTTTGAAATTAAGTAATACATAGTTACAAAAGGGGTACAATATCTTGAAGTTTTATACTCCAATGTTACAGATATATTTCAGCATGAACAAAAACGGCATTGTCCAGTATCCCTAAGCCTTAAGTTCCAACACAGATGGATGAATGATGGCAAGCCACAGACTTGCCATTACAAGCTTTAATGTAGATAAACAGCATAAAAAGTACAAGGGAGTCCGTCTGTGTATTGTAGTGTGTGTATGTATATGTGTGTCACTTTAAGTTTGGTCAGAGGGTAGCTCTAATAAAGCTGTGCCCTCTGGTTCCCACTGTGACAGAGTGCATCATCATGCTAGCTTGTAGTTTACACACACATACACACATCACCATGCCAGATTGCATTACACACAACTGATGGCCTAAAAATCTCTTGCAGTATTATTGTCACACAAGTGAACGGAATGAATAAGTTTGCTGTGTTGATTTTCATGCAACCCACTATGACCTGTAATCATGTGTTAAGGATGTCCATTTCTTCTTTTTTCAAAAATCATGGACATATATACACAAAAAACATTGTTTCTGTCTCAAGAAGCAGTGATGGTTGGAGCTTCAGGCATTATAGAAAGCCTTCTAACACTGTTTGCTGTTGTTGCAACACTTACACAATCCTGCGTTCACTTTTTACAGGGTTAGAAACCCTCCAGCGAGTTTCCTGGTGATGTCAGCAATTGTGTGGGAAAGCTAAACCTTATTGACAAGGTTGCTGATGATGGTCAACAAGGTACAATGTGCCTCATGGGACCAAGTCACAAATAATCTTTTTGCATGCCCCTTTATGTTTTTTTGGTATGTATTCATGTTTATCTGTTGCTCTATAAAACTGTACAGTTCGGTGCATCCTTTGGCAGATTTATTCAGAGTTTTTTTTCTTATTGCCAGATGGCATACCTACTATATATACAGTGAGGCAAAAAAGTATTTTGATGCCACTGATTGTGCAAGTTCTCCTACTTAGAAAGATGAGAGAGGTCTGCAGTTCTCATTATAGGTACACTTAAACTATGAGAGGCAAAATGAGAAAAAAAAAATCCAGGAAATCACATTGTAAGATTTTTTAATGAATTGATTTGTCAATTATGATGGAAAATAAGGATTTGGTCACCCACAAACAAGCAAGATTTCTGGCTCTCACAGATCTGTAACTTCGTCTTTAAGAAGCTCTTCTGTCCTCCACTCGTTACCTGTATTAATGGCATGTGTTTGATCTCATTATCAGTCTAAAAGACACCTGTCCACAGCCTCAAACAGTCAGATTCCAAACTCAACCATGGCCAAGACAAAAGAGCTGTTGAAGGACACCAGGAAGAAAATTGTAGACCTGCACCAGGCTGGGAAGAGTGAATCTACAATAGACAAGCAGATTGGTGTGAATAAATCAACTGTGGCAACAAGTCTGAAAATCATCTACTGTCCCTTTTTGCTCTGCAGTGAGAGCGGGGTGACTGACAGACCTGCCCACTAGGTCACATCTGCACATGCACGGTTAACAGTCACCACACTGTTCTCAACTTAGCAACATTTTTCCTATTTAGTACAAAAAAAATTGTAATCGGCAAGTTAGGCTTTTTAAAGATTGGTAAATGGCCTGAAAGCAATTACTCTGTAGAACAACTGATTGCTGTAATCAGTGTAATAACCATAAATACAAACAAAATATATTTAACAGTTATTGAAGGAGTTGACCATGTCTTGAATATTTCTAGATAGATTTGACAGAACTATCCTAAGGGGAAAAAAAAGACATGAGAATCTTTTTTTTTATCTGTGTCTCTCCATCTTTGAACCTTTGTCTATTGTATATTTCTCTTTCTCTCGAACTATACTATACTATACGACTAGGGGGACTAGGGATGCTTCTTGCAGGAGAGTAAAGGCTGAGTCTAGTTGCGCTGTTAAAGTTCGAGTTGAGCGAGCTGGAGCCAAGCAAGCAGTGTGGCTTTTATACTTGACATGTAGTGTTCTCCGAAAAAAAAAAAAATTCCAGTAGCACCTTCCAAGAGCACCTTCCAAATCATCCAGTTTGAGGGAAAGGTGGTGCACTCGATCCACGCACAGTTACAAAAATTCAGAGCTGCACAACCAAGTGCTTACTCAATGCATCTCACTAACTGGGAGCTGACAGTGCATTGAAGAGTTACGGAGGCTTCGGAGCACGTCTGTGACCACTACAGGTCATCGACCAATGCAGCTGAAGGAATGCATACTGCTGGATTTCCTCCAGTTGAAGCAAGTGCTTGCAGGATGAGGAAACCCCTCGTTCAGAGAGTCTTGCCAACTTCTTATCACTTCAATTGGAGAAAAGTTCCCTGATTTCAAAACTTTGGCTGAAGTGGCGCTTGTAATTCCAGCGTCCAATGTGGCATCAGAGCGCTGGTTCAGCCTCCAGAACAACATCAAAACCCCTATGCAAGTCATCCGTTTGAGGCAAAAGTCCAAAACCTTAATAACAATAGCTTCTGCAGAAAGCTCCTTTGAGGCATTTGACTACGCACAAACAAGTGCGCAAATCAGATCCATACAGACTAGGAGGAAGTTGTGAGACCACAGCAGGTGAATCGTTCATAATTTAAGTTCAGTCGTTTAATTACACTGTTTATATGTAGTTATTGGGTCCACAGTCAGTGGTTTTTGTCTCTGTGGAGAAAAAGTTACATGTATTCATGGGCTTGATGTGTGATGGCACACATTTTGGATTCTCTATTTAGCTTGTTTGGACTGAATATTAGCTAAAATGAATAGAAATGGAATACTATTGAATATATCATTAATACCATTTTAAGAATTGATGGTTAAAAGTAAATAGACAGGAATTTTTTTTTCACCCTGTTGGACAAAATGATAGACAATGAAAATGTTGAGCGCAACCTTTGGTTTTAGATATAGGTCATTTATACTTTAATAGATATTATTTGAAAATTCCTTTTTACTCAGGTAAAGCTTTGTCATATTTTTAGAAATGGCTTTATGATTTAAATGTAAGTGTGACAAGAAGAAAACTGTAGAGGGGAAATGCTTTTTACAGAAACTATAAATAAGGAGAATCAACCAAAACAATGTTTATTGAATAAAATAAAAAAAGAAATTAATCTTATATATGGATTAGGTCAAAAGTGAAAAGCTCAAGTAAAGTTTTCCCCGTGTTGATTAGTGTTGTTATTATCATTTACATTCGACCCAAAAACCTGAAAAATGATTAGAAGGTTCACACGTGATTAATAAAATAAAACTTTGTGTCAACAAACCCACCATGAGATATCCTAATGATGCCACTGATGATTTGTTGTTTTTTTCAGGTCAACTGTACAAATGACAAGGGACTGAATAGAAAAAGAGAAAATTTTCATTTCAAACCAGCTTTTGTTTTTTCCCTCTAGATTTACTTAATGACCCAGTTAGATTATATTAGTTATTTATCATTTAGATATTTAATAGATTTTAAAGTGGGACACTTTATAGTGTTTGTGTATTTAGTTTAATATCCAAGCTAAAAACAAACAAGAATCCAGTCGCTAAATATGCATCATTCAGTTTTCACTTCATTTCTTTATCTTTCCCTCAATCATCAAGTTGTTTACTTTTTTACTTGATAGTGTTGCAAGTTGACATATTGTTGACGGTGTTGGTTTTCTGAAGTCACTTCCACGTTCATTATCTGGATTCAGCACCATCCGCCAGCATGTGTGTGTGTGTGTGTGTGTGTGTGTGTGTGTGTGTGTACACATTTGTGTGTCTGTGTTTGCACATGTGCATGTGCTGTCAGACTTCACTATTTTATCTGTTTCTAAAAAAGCCTCTTCCCAGCATGAACTCCTCTGACAGCCACATTCAGCACACAAAAATGCCAACACACGCTCATACTAAAAAAAAAAAAGAAGTGTCAACAATGCAAAATGTGACTAATATTGGAGCAAACACATATGGGAAGACACAGGTGCACATATTTAATTTAGATAACTTTGACATGAAAGATGTGCACAAAAAAGGAGATATCTTTAAAATTAGGACCTTTTGTCGTCCTTATGCAGAAAGTAATGTTTCCTGTGTGAGGATGTGTCTTTGAGATAAATCTCTGTGATTTACTATTTGCTTGGCAAGTCGCAGTCCGTGCACAGGTGGAGTGATTAAAGCATGCATTGATGTATGTATGACTGTATGTCATGTAGATTAATCTGCCAGACACACAAGTGTCACAGTTTGCACTGATCAGATCATCGGAGTTATTCTTTAACATAAGTAAACACAATTTATTAACTGGAAACAGTGATGTATAAGCTCTGTGTGCTATCTATACAATTAATGAATGGGAAATCATTCGTTTCAAATTTTCAGATTTTCCATACTCAAATTTCTCCTCACGTCAATCTGATACCAGTTTAACATTAAGGTTTCCTGCTTGAATTAGTGCACATATCCTAACAACAATCTCACAGGTAAACATACATGATGGCCTCTAGGCTCTGACCTCCTCACTCCTTGCAGAATGCATTTGTGCAGAGATATTGGGAAGTGAAGGGTAAATATCAGCCCCATGAATCAGAGCCTGCAGGTATATGTTGGTGTAGGGATAAGCTGGCATGTCAAGTTTGAATGTAGCAATGCTTCTTGATTTGAAATTTATCGGAGAATGCACCAGAACAGAAATGACAAGTGTTCCTCTCTCTTTTGCAAGGTCAAGTTATGGCAGCAGTATTGAGTTCTTGACACATGAATTATTTCATTGTGAGTTTGATGTACATAATTAGAAATTATATAGTATTTTGAAGGTCAAAGTTTACATTTAAGAGAATAGATTAAGTAAATAATGTGTTTTTGTCTTACATAGATTTTTAAATTGCTATGGTCAAAATTTGCTGAGGCATTTCCTTAAAGACTTCGTAAAGGAGGTTCTAACATTTTCTTCTAATTTCATTATAAATGTCATAAATGAGTTGTTCTAAACATGTTAAACGTCTCCCAACCATTTAGACTTGAATTGTGGAGTTATAATTCACTTTGGGTTTCAAGATTTCTGTGGTTTAGGACTTTGTGGGTGTGTCTGAAAGGGCAGCCCCGTGTCGTCATGCGGCTGCCTTCAGCATAACCCTGCCTCTGCTGCTCCAGCAGTATAAAAACATACAGTG